>OY856413.1:661804733-662552233 GCA_963693085.1 Alisma plantago-aquatica
TTAGCTAATAGACTAAGTAGTATCTTGCTTGACATTATTGATATCAATCAATGTGCATTTCTTAGAGGTAGAAACATTAAAGATGTTGTCCTGCTGACTAATGGGCTCTTATGTAACTTCAAAAAAAGCAATTATGGTAAGACGTTATGTATCAAAGAATATATTACTAAGGCATATGATTATGTAAGATGGGACTTTCTCATCTGTGTCATGGAAGGAATGGATTTACCCTAGTTTTGGTGTAACTGGATTTACAATATTCTGGTGTAACCAGGAGTCAGATTTTGTAACAAGAATGCTAAATTGTAACCTAAATGCTCAAATTATAACTGGGGTCACTGGGTATCTACTTTATATTACCCAGCTGAGTAAAAGATGCATATACACATATATATATATATAACCTGACTAATTTAAGTATGTAGAATCTGAATTCATCATTAGTTTCCTTTCTCGAAGACATTTAATATATTGTTAAAATTTTTATAGTTTAACTTTTAGTCTCTTTCTTTAATGAAATAAAGGCATCTAGGACTATTTGACTATTGTGGAACTTGGCCCTTACATTAATTAAAATATTAGGAAACTAAGCATAGTATTAATTTCTCCTTTTGGCAGTATTTACGAGGCGATCCCACTGGTTGGGGCTTAAAAATTATTCCTTCCATATTATCAACCAAATGAATATTATAAATAATTTCATGAATTAGATTCTTTTTAAGATTATCTACACATGAATGATTTTCCTTTATTCTTACATGCAACCCCTTCCATTACTAAATTATTGTTCCCATTTAAATATATTTGGTAAAATTAACTTTCCACTTAGGATAAACCAACTCTCATATATTCAATATATCCTTTTTATGTCCTTTAAGATGTATCTTGTGATATTTGTTGATATGAATATCCAAACTCATTCCCATCTCCTTATAACACATTAATTGTATTAGTCACTTTTTTTAGGGATTGGGACTTGTTAATATATACGTATGGATGCAGTATTCATTATATCAAACTTGATATGTAATATTACATGGATTTATGAATCGTACTTTGTAATCTCATTTCAAGTATACATGTTGTTTACATTGATGGATGTAGGATATGTTACACAAATATCTAGTATATATATATATATATATATATATATATATATATATATGACCATTATTGTCCATCTATGCCCAACATGTGTCCATGCTAGGGTGCGTCCTTTACCTTGTTTAGGGTCTACACTTGAACTAAAATCAAAAGTATCAAATCTTTAAGATTAGAGTTTTTGGATCTAGGAGTTCAGGTTTCAGTATGTTACAACAATTCACCCCTTAAAGAAGTATTTCATCCCAAAAATGCAACCATCCTTACACTACCAACAAACTACTCTCCACCCCTTAAAAAGTGCAACTTAATAATTCAAACTAAACCTTACCAAAGTATTAGGGTTATAGATCTATTTTTAGAGTTGTGACAACTAGGTGTGTTTATGATGTACAAATGTCATGCCTCAGACTAGATGATCATGGCTACTTAAGGTTGATTTTTAGGTCATTATGATCCTAACCTAACAACCCTAAGCTTCACAAGAGCAACCAAAAATTCATTGGGTACAACCTTATACAATTTAAGGAATACAAAGGGGTGGGTCAACTAAACTTTTAGCACAAGCATCAATTTCCTAATAATCACTTCAGATCAAAACTAGGGTTTATGATTTTTCTCTATGAAATTTGATACATCCATTCATTGTGGGGAAAAAGAAATTGAGCTCATTTCATTAGAATAACAATAGAAATAATATGGAGAGGAGAAGAAAAAGTCATTGATGCACAATTCGCTCAGTGGTTATAAAGACACTTGTCCATGACATCATATATATATATATATATATATATATATATATATATATATATATATGTGTGTGTGTGTGTGTGTGTGTGTGTGTGTGCGTCAGTGGGTGTGTGTATATCTATGCGATTAAGAGAGAAAGATTTATCCCCCTTCCCACGCTTGTAGCGGAGGCCGAACGCCCGGGAGGG
This sequence comes from Alisma plantago-aquatica, assembly GCA_963693085.1. Taxonomy (NCBI): domain Eukaryota; kingdom Viridiplantae; phylum Streptophyta; class Magnoliopsida; order Alismatales; family Alismataceae; genus Alisma; species Alisma plantago-aquatica. The sequence continues at coordinate 661,806,773 of OY856413.1, forward strand.
TGGTAAATCAAGGCGACAACTGGGATTCAAACTCGGGTCCCTTTGTTAGGGGACACCATGCTTGACCACTTGAGCCACTCCTTGTCGGCGTATATATACATATATGTCATAGCTCCTATTTTAAGCAATTCATTTTTGTTCGACTACTAGTAGGATTACCGTACTTGCATGGATTTTGTAATATTTAGCCACATGGAAAAAATCTAAAATCCTTGATCTTTGGTTTCTAATGTGGTTCTGCTGAGTGAGGTATTGTCATCAGGTTGGACTCTGGAGGTAGAATAGAATACATCCCACTATGGGAGATGATCTAAATAGAGCCTACTATATGATAGGCAATCCAAGGTTGACAAGTCACCCTTCGATTGCAACATCGGGTTACAAGATGTACATATATATATGTACATATATCTATCTATCTATCTATATATCTATCTATCTATATATATATATACACCCAAGTGTGTTTCTCCTTTTTATTACTTTTCAAGAATAAGGGATGGGCCAAACACCACACCCGTATACAGTTGAAAAAAGAATGGGTCAACACGACCACATCCAAAGTCCAAAGAAAATTGAAAAAGAGAACTATACAGGGAACTAGAAATTTTTTCTATACAAGGAATATGCATCCTTAGTGATATATTTCCAACAGATATGAGAATCAGGAACCAGATCTTCAAAAAAGTTTGTTCCTAGAACTCTATAGTGAGTAACACCTCTTTAGTATACTTATTACTCCAATTAATAAAATCCATTCGGGATGCTTGGGATACTTCTATCAGAAACAACACACTCCCAAATCATTAGAGCAAACATGCAACTAAAGAAAATATGATTTGCATCCTCCCCATGCCTTCTACATAAGAAGGAGAAAGAAATGATATTGATGGCATGAGTTCTAAGGAAATCCATAGTAGGTAAACATTCTGAGCAAAACTTCCAAGCATGAAGTTTAAATCTCATTTGATGCCTTTGTTTCCAGACCCAATCAACCCACTTGACTTCAGCAGATTTATTCCTGCATAACTCCCAAACCATTCTCAGATTAATCTTCTTCTCATCATTCAATAGAATATAATCCTCTTTAGTACTAGGTGAATAGTTAGAGACGAGAAATCTATTCAAACTAGATCATCTTCTGTTATTAGGGATATTCTATGGCCATTAGAAATAATAGTATCCAGACGAGCCATTTTACCTTTCCCCAACTTCAAATAAGAGTTGTTATCACAGGATTCATCCAAAAATTGATGACCCTTTAGTCACAAATCATTCCAAATAGTAATTTTATCACCTTTTCCCAAAATGAACTTAACATCATTAAGCACCTCCTCTTTAACAATAAGAACCTTACTCCAGAACTAGGAATAATTCTGGGACTGAGTAGCTCTCTAAATAGTATTCTTCAACAGATACTTACCATGGATCCATCGAACCCAAATAGATTCCTTCATATCAAACAAACTCTAGAGTTTATATATAAGGTCAGCCTTACAGATTTCTTTAGATCTCCTAATATTATGACCTCCATCTTTTTTTGGTTTACATACTTTCTCCCACACCTTCAAATGTATATGGGATTCTTCAATGGTGTCTCCCCAAATAAAATTCATACACATTTTGTCAATCTCCTTGTTGATGCTACAAGGAAGGGGGAAAATGCTTTCCCATAACTGTAAAATGGAAGTTACATGGATCTAACAAGTTCTACTCTTCCAACAAGAGATAGAGACTTGGATTTCTTGGAATCCATTCTGTTCTTCAATTTGTCAATCAAGGGATAAAAAAGCTTTTTGGTGAGTCTACCCGAAAATAGAGGAACTCCTAGATAAGTAGTAGGGAGATCATTCTTCATTTTGCCCATAAATTTAGACAACTCGTCTACATCAACCAATTTACTAAAGAAAGACACACTCTTAATTTGATTGAAATTTAGGCCAGAGAGAGTTCCAAATGTATCAATAATATGCTTGAGGCATTCAAAAATTTTGAAACTGGCTTCACCAAAAATGATTAGGTCATTAGCAAAAATGACATGTGAAACCTGTCTACTTGGGATAACACCCATCGAAGTGAACTTTTTAGTTTCCACATGATGATTTATGATTCTTGAAAAACCTTGCATACAAAAAACAAAGAGAAGGAAGGGATGAGAGGATCTCCTTGTGTTAATCCCCTAGCAGGTTTAAAAGCTTCAGAAGGTTCCCCATTAATAAGAATTTGATAAGTCACTGAATCAAGAATATTGTAAATCCAGTTACACCAGAACCAGGGTAAAACCATTCCTTCCATGACACACATGAGGGAGTCCCATCTTATAGAATCATTTGCCTTAGTAATATATTCTTTGATACAAAACGTCTTACCATAATTGCTTTTTTTGAAGTTACATAAGAGCTCATTAGTCAACATGACAACATCTTTAATGTTTCTACCTCTAAGAAATGCACATTGACTGATATCAATAATGTCAAGCAAGATATTACTTAGTCTATTAGCTAAGACTTTAGAGATAATTTTTTGAAAGAAATTGTACATGGCAATAGGACACCAACCTCTTATAGTGTTAGCATTTTTACATTTGGGAATCAAGGTGATAAAAGTCCTATTAACCTCTTTTAGAATTCTACCTTTCTAGAAGAAATCCAAGACAACTTTAGAAATAAGATCACCCACCATGTGCCAAGAATATATGAAGAAATGAGCATTAAACCCATAGGGCCCAGGAGCCTTATCAAAATTAGCATCCTTGATAACAATATCAATCTCCTCACTGGTAACTCTTTCAAGAGAAGAATAATATGGTCCTTAGTGAGAGAGGGAAGAGTCCATTCCTTATCCCAGGTTATCTTGGAATGGTTAGATTCCGTGAAGAGCTTAGAATAGAATTGAAGAACATGGGCTTTTATGGATTTGGTATAAGAAATTCTGTCACCATTGATATTAAGACAAGAAATGGTGTTTCTTTGCCTTCTCGTTCTCATTGAATTGTAGAAATACTTGGTATTGCTATCCCCATTCTTTAACCCAAGGGCTCTAGAGTTTTTCCTACTGAAAGATTCTTCCTCTTCCAAAGATTTTAATGCCTTAATTCTAACAGTATTAGCCAAATCCTTGAGATATTCATCAATGGGATTCATCTCAAAATTATTCTGAGCAATAAGACCTTCATCTTCCAAACACCTAGCATTCTCAATAATGTTACCAACTACATCTTTGTTCCAAACAATAAGCTTTTGTTTCACCTCTTTAAGCTTCTTAACAACTTTGAACATAGGACAACCTTTAATATTAGTATTCCAAGCATCACTAACCACCTCTTTGTATTTATCTTTATCTATTCACGAGTTAATGAATCTAAAGGGTATATGTTTCTTTCTACCCTTAGGTTCAAAACTGATTCTTAAAATTTGTAATCACTAAACAAAGTAGAATAGATCTCTCCTTCATAATTTGGCCATTGATCCAGAGATAAATTGTTGAAGATAATTTTGTCAATTTTTGAGGTAGTAAACTTGCTTCCTTCTTATCTATTATCCTAAGTAAACATATGTCCTTTCATATTAGATTCAAACATGGCTTGATTCAACATGAACTTATTAAAATCATACATGCAAATCTAAGAAGGATTAGCTCTTCCGAATACCTCTCTATCTATCATCATTTGAGACATAGATGGCATTAGCAAAGAAACATACATTATTATAATAGATTTTGATATGGATGTATTGACCATACTCACTTATATAGGTGATATCCACTCTGGTAGGATCCCAGATAACAACGTCTCTCCCCAAGGCATGAGAGTTATGATTAGACAACATCAAATGATTAGGCCATATTCTCTTCACTTTCTTGCACATCGTTTTCCTACGAATCTTAGTTTCTGATAGGAAAATAATAGGAGACTTAATTCTATTTAATTCCTCTTTAACTATACTCTGATGAGACCCTTTGTAGAGGCCCTAACATTCCAACAAGTTATTGAGATATCTTCTTCCATCACTGAGCACTTTCAACTAGAATCCTGCTAGCTTCAGTAACCTCTACCTCATCAGAATCACAGAACTCCAGTTCTTTGAATTTGTTTGGAGAGAACATATTAACATATTTTGATAAGATACTCTTTGCCTTGGTTTCAGTAGCTCCTCTTGGCGGAGCATTAGATCTAGAAACCTTTTGGAATCCTTCCTCATCCACTTTGGTACGACTCATATTGAGACTTGGAGAATTATACTGAGAGTCTGAATACCTTCTAGACTTGTTAAGGCTTTCAATTTTTTTACAAAGAAGAGAACCAACATGGAAATCATTGTCTTCAATAGTAACATGAATATCTAGTCCTTTGGCAGTAGAATCATAGAACTCCTCAAATTGTCTATCTCTTGTAGAACCTTTAACTCTTGCTCATTCAGCTTTTAGATAACTTCATCTATATTATCTTTAATAATATTTAAGTGAGAGTTCGTCTTCTGAGCAATATCCATCACTTCCACAAACACTGAAGAGAAGGGGGTTTTCACAACTTTTGATATCCACTTTTCCTTCTCTTTTGATGGTCGATCCTTCTGTATTGCTTTGATAGTAGACTCACAAAACTCCTGATGTAAATTTTCTATCTCTTGATGAGCCTTTAACTCTTGCTCATTCAGCTTCCCGATAACTTCATCTATATTATCTTCAATAATATTTGAGTGAGAGTTCATCCTATGAACAATATCCCTCACTTCCACAGACACTGAAGGGCAGGGGATCTTTGCAGCTTTTGATATCCACTTTTCCTTCTCTTTAGCTGGCCGATCCTTCTATATAACTTTACTTTGACAAGAAACATTCAAATTAGGACATGATTTTCGATCATGACCAAAGCAGTTACATACATAGCACTTTTTCAGAATCTATTCGTACACAACATCAATCACATGCTCGACACCAGTATCACTTCTCATAGAAATCGACTTAGGGAATATATAATCTTTTTTATCAAAATGAGGAGGCGAGCGAATTTAAGTCTCATACACTTTTTAGTAGCTAAGTCGGAATCAATCGGGATCCCTAGGAAGCTTCTGATTCTAGAGAACATGGAACTATCCCAGAATTCCTGCGGGAGATTAGGCAGGAGAATCCACACATGTACAAAATCTAGAGTTTCCTTCTTGAGTTTATCTCCAAATTTCTAAGGTTTGAGTATCAGTGGCTTACTTTTAACCATCCAGGGACAGTCTTCTAGGGCATGAGTCATGTCTTCCTTTTCAGAGAATCTAATAATGAAGAATCCATGACTTCTTGCATTGCTCTCGATGCTTCCTTTAACCTTCTAGAGCCATTTGAGATGTCTTTCCAGTGTAAGGAGATGAGCTTTTAGATCAACTATGTAACCAGAGAGAGTATTCACCCATTTCTATGGCATCTTCACCACTTCCGCTTGTGGATAAATAAGCTTTCCTTTTGAGACTTCTACATCGATCTTCTACAATTTCTCATCTGCTTGAGATTTTGGCTTGAGATTTGCCCAAAATCCCTTCTCCTTCGCTAGATCCCTTTCCAGCCGTGATGAATCACTAACCCCCCCCACGGGGTTGACCATTCTCCTTCCTCTGCCTCTCCTACTCCCGCGCGGTTCGAACCTAGTGGATCCATCCCACCATATATAATATATATATATATATATATACATACATACATACCCAGACACACACACATATACACTGGCAAAGAGTGACTCAAGTGGCCAAGCATGGTGTCTCTTAACAAAGGAACCTGGGTTCGAGTCCCAGCTGTTGCCTTGCTTTATCACCTTTCTAGACATTCGGCCTCCCCCACGGGCGTGGGATAGGAGAAGAGAATGCCTCTCATACTCCCATATTTATATATATACATAACACACACACACACACACACACACACACACACACACACATATATATATATATATATATTTGATTCTTTGGGACTTTGGTTTTGGATTTAGGTAGACCCCAGCTCGACCCATGTAAAACTGTGGCCCTAAAATGAAGGCCCCAGTCTACCTATAGTAGTGTGGGGGGGGTCTATGGGTTGGGTTGCAAGTCAGAATGTGTTGATCCCGATCCAATGCTCATTTGTGATAGCAAGGGAGAGATGTTTTCTCATGAAGATTTGACTTTGACATAATAAAATGGGATAAATAGATGTATAAATCAAACAAATATGAAGTGAATATTGCTATATTTGGTAGCTAAACTCAAAAAATGATATATCTAAATCAGATTTGAACGGATTCATATGATAATATCCAGATATGAAGGATATCATATGATAGAATCTGAATCCAATCCAAATTCAGATAAATATATGCTTAGAACAAAAATGCATACATTTGATGTTAATAAATGTATTATATATAAAATATTTATATAAAATATATATGATATAGTGTCAGTATTTTCATTTTTATATATAGAAACAATATATATTGATAATATGTGTATATATTCATCAAGTTCTAATTTCTTTACGCAAGATATAGCAATATCTGATATCCAATCCAAAATGTTTGGATCTGATATATTTATCTAAAATTCAATCTGAAATTGGCCATGCCAGATTTTCTTTTTCAAAATTTCAGACTCATATCAAGATCTAATGTATCGTTCTAGATATTCATTTATAAGTTTAGAGATAGTCAAATGATTTTCTTGATCACCACGGGAAAGTATTCATAAACCCACCATGAACCACGAATATTAGCTAAACGTTCTCATGTTTCTGAAAAGGAAGTGAAAAAAGAGTACCGAGTACGAGAAGCAAATGTAGTTTATCATATACAATTTATATTTGATCTAACACATCCAACAATCAAACAGAATTAAGAATGAGTATCTGGCAGAATCATCTTGGGTGTTGATAGATGGAGCAAACCAATATTGTTTAATCCTAGATAATATGTAGAAAATATGGACTATGCTCGACTGGAAGAATAGAGTTGGGTTTTAGGGTGGGTTTGTGTTAGCCTCGATAACATATTAAAATTAATATATATTCAGTATGTTGTACATCGAACCATCAACATAGTTTTGGAAACATATACCAACTACTGGATCTGATCTGTATGCATCATCTATAAAACTATTATACTTATAACTAGCTATATAAATCCAATGGATGAAAAGAATATCATCTACAAAGGACATGTTCAAAAATCTTAGTCATACCTCAATTATTTATGATATATAATTAAGAACAGTGTAACCATTTGTAAGATTAATGGAATTGCATTTTGTTAGAAAATACATATTTCATTTTAATGAATGATCTAACAATATCCCGAATAAAATGATTTTTGAAGCACATCTACTGTAATGTAAATACTCTACCAATATCTAAGATTATATTATATTGTAGATTTTTGCAAACACACTGATTTTTTATGGGCGCATATACAATAAATTTACTCTAATACATTGGTCTTTTGATCTTATTGATAATGAATGACTAAATATATTTCAGATCAAATATAATTATAAGAGTTCTTAGAGTCAAATGTATAGAAGACACATGTCTATTACTATAAAAAGGGAGTTTTTTCACCTATTTGCAAACCAACCATTTCACCTGACCAATCAAAAGATAACATTTTGAATTGTTGCTCTCTCCTTCACCTAATCTCTTCTTTGATTTTTTTCTCATTTTTTCCAATTTTAACTACTTTTTAAATCTCTTTATCATTTCCACGACACCTCTATTAAAAAATATCACCGTTATCTAGTACTGCAAAGGAGTTTCAAAACAACGCCAACCAATTCATGGAGGATGTGGAGTCAAAGTGGAATGAATGGTTTGTTAGGCATGGAATTATCTCAAAGTTTTTTTATAGATAATCCTAACGTCTCTTCGATTGATGATGATGACCAGACATAACTTCAATAACCGATTCTTCACTTTACATAGTTGGAGAACGTGGATGGCAATACACAACTAACTAGGCTCCTTTATGCTGTACACTACTACAGAAATGGCTTATAACGTCACATTTATAGACGTCGGTTGTTTACCACAAACCGATGCCTAAACCATACAACGCCAATTTAATACACAAACCGACATCTATATGTGAAGAGCGTCCAGACATGGGTATTGCTTTTTATTCAGTGTCGGTTCCGCAACTACCAACCGACGCCTAAAATCGATCGCCAAATCTAAATTTTGCAGTGAAAAAAAATTACCTCCAAAATTTAACATATGACGTCGGTTATTAACTTATTAACCGACAACTAAAGGTTTTTCGTGAGACAGAAATTGAGCCCGTTTTTATCGTCAGTGTTCTTGCAACAACCGATGCCGTAGTATTTTCGCACGCTGTTCTCGTGAAAATTTTCACTCCCTTTGGCGTCAGTTTTCTACGACAACCGACGACAATGGTCAGAATTTGAGAATATTTTTTTTGTCGACATATGTAGATAGACGCTGGTTTTTCTAATTGAAACTGACGACTATCATTGAGCATAGGTGTCGGTGTTTGGTGGTAACCGACGCCAATTGTTATAAGCGTTAGTTGTTTTTAACAACCGACGCTGATTGTTAACTTAATAGCACCCGCGCGAAGCAGAGTCTTCCCCTTTCTCTGTTTCATTCCCGATTATTCAGGTTAGGTCTCTGGTGATTTCTCTCTGCCGCCGATCTTTCTACCGCCGTTGCACCTGCCACTGCTTCTGGAGCTCATCGTCCGCCACTACTGGACCGCCGCTTCTGGGGCTCACCGGCTGTAACTACTGGAGCTCACACTGCCACTGCTAGAGGTCTGTCGCCACTGCTGGAGTTCCACCGCCCTTCTCCTTGCTTGCCGCCTCCGCCGCCCTTCTCCCGGCTCATCACCGCCGACACTGTGCTCGCCTACTCCCTGCTCGCCGCCACCCAAAATCCCAGCTGTGACCTGCTCGGTCCTCCTCCGCCTGCTCCCTGCCCTCCGCCACCCAAGGTCACCGCCGCCGCCCAAGGTCAGCCCCCCCCCCATGATCTAGCTTTGTTTCTCCCTTAAACATGTACTCATACAAACTGATGGTCCGATGAATGATCACTACACATCACTATTTTCTTCTCTTGCATCGTTTTGGACACGGTTGAGGTGATGCTAACTCACATTAAAGGGACCATCACCACATGGCTGCACTTGCTAGCAACTTGGGCCTCCTTGCTTTTGATCATATTACTAGCATTAAGATTGATTTATTAGCTAGCAAGAATAATTCCTAGGTAACTTTTTTCTTGGAAATTCTTAGGTAACTTTCTTTTTTATTTATTGTAGTAGCATCGACAACCTTCTTCTTGGAAATTCCTAGTAACGTTTTAACATATACATTAGCTCATTACTTATCATTATGGTTTGCTCATGATTCAATTAATTATATGGCATGATGATACTGATACGAATCCATGATAAAAGTTTGATGGATCATCATACGACATTTTATATGAACACAATTTTATTTAATTTGACCAAAGTAATTAGGGTTGTCTCGTGTTTGAACTAGGAGTTAGGGTTACAAACCCTAATTCCATCATATCATTGTTTTTAAGATTACAACATTTAGTTATGCATATTAGGTGAAACCTTATTCATCATCTTAAGCATATTAGGTTATCCATGATACCTAGATCATATACACTACAAGAAAACTAGCTATTTGTGAAGGATGATTCCTTCACAAATGTACATTAAATCCTTCATAAAAAAATTCGATTGAGGGACATTCCTTCACAACAAGTTCTACTCTAAAAGCCTCTTCACAAATACTTTGATGAGAGACTCTAGCCTTCACAAATAATTTTTTGAAGGACTATTTGACCTTCACAAAAAGACTTCCTAGGCCTCCCAAATACATTTGTGAAGGCTAATTTCACAACTTTCAATGAGGTTCTAGAACCTTCACAAATACTTTTTTGAAGGAATATTTGACCTTGACAAAAAGACTTTTCAGGCCTCCCAAATACATTTGTGAAGGCTAATTTCATTACTTTCAATGAGGTTCTAGGGTCTTCACAAATATACTTAATTTCCCATGAATTACAATTGGTATGTACATTTGTATTGTTTGTCAATAAGGTTTTAACCTTCAAAAATATTATATTTCATAAATTAATATATTTGTGGCTTCTATCAAACACAAATGATATAATAATAAACTGATTGAGTTAATAAGACACAACAACCATAAGAAATCACTCTTTTGAAACATTCTTTTTATTTCACATTGAAAAATTGTTCACACATAGGGGAGGACATGGACCTTTTCTCCTTAATTAATACAAATTTCAATAAAAATATAGGTTTTGACTTTATCACTCATTTATCCAATGACCAACTTTGAGAATGGAAGATTCTTAGTGGCTATGAACAAATTTCCTCTACTAATCTTTGATGACGGGCAATCGTCTAGCTTGACAAAGCACTCTTAACCAGTCTTTGAGAATGGTACCCTCATTTTCTTCTCAAATTATAATCATCATGACATCTCCTTAACTCATTTCTCCAATTTATCCTTGGCTTCTCTTAGTGCCCCAACATCTCTAGCAGCCTGAAATGTTTCTAAGACTTCTTAGTAGTGAAATAATTCACAAGAAACAAGCTAATAGTTCTTTTTTGTTTGAGCAATGACTCAAAGAAACAAACTAATAATTCATAAGAAAACAACTACTGGAGTGAATTTGAGGTAACTGACCATTTTAAGGCTGCAAAGCTCCTTTCTTGCAATTCATCCTCTCCAGAGAAACTAGATTATAATGGTTGCCTTCTTTTTCTGTGTATATGTCTTATGATCTTGATATCCACGACATTGTGTCTAGAAAGAGTTTGAATGGCAATTATTATGAACAACCATCAGTTACAAAGAGTATATGGTTTAGTACATGTGCTAGGAGAAGTCACATTAGATAGACATCAAAATAAAGTTATAAATAATAATCTATACTCTCCTATAAACAACTACTTAATGAAGTCAATAATATACTGCAAAATGGAGGTGGGGGAGATCAAATCAAAGAAAGAACAAAAACAAATATAGCTTCTTACATGCTCAAATTGGATGCAACAAGTCTCCCAAAGGATCGATGGCCCATTATCAGGGGCTAAGCACCCTTGTCCTCAACTCTAGAAACTGTCACAAAAAGGTTAAAATAAGATTTCCTATAAAATATCAAGACTGTCTATGGGTGTACCCATGGAAATATTGTTGAAGTAGTTAGAAAATATTGAACAAAATGAAAGTCAAGATTTTAAAGGGAGAATTGTACCTGTTATAGATTCTATTAAACTCACATTTGTATCTGGTCAAGATAATCAATATAGAAATTTCTCATAAGTATGGAGTGTCCAAGTAGTCCCAAGTCAATTAAATTTAAACATTATCAACAATGAGTTTGACATATGGACAGATGTAATTTGTCACATCGATAATAAAATATAATGACAATGTAAATAAAATTCATACACATTTTCCAAATATGATCTATATTCTAAGAATTGTGAAGTATCACATCACTTAAAAACTCTATTGTAAATTGCTAAAAATTCTTCAAGTGTTATGATTGTCTTCCGTTGTAGTATGTTTTACATGATTTTCTCCCCTTCTTCCACCTTGAGCAGGAAATGCACCAGTACGAGTTGAAGTTCGAAAATATTGAGGCTGGAAAAGAATTTAATTTTAAATTCAAGTTGAACATGAATATCCACAAATTTGATAATACATTTCTATTTGTACTTGAGATCCACTTGTACCAACATGAGCGGGAAACGCACCAACAGGATGACCATTTGGGAAATATTGATGCTTTCAAAGAATTTAATTTTTAATAAAATTGAACATGAATAACCAAATATCAACAATATATTTTTTATTTATACCTGGGAACAACTTGTGCCACCTTCAGTAGGAAACATTATAGTAGGAGATCATGTTGAGAAAAAATGTGGCTTCAAAAGAAAATGTATAGCATGAGAAGGAGTTGATTTGAGATAAGGCTTTATAAACAATGTATGTAATATTATACCTATGACTGAAATGTAAGCAATGGCCCATTAATACCATTTGTGGAAGCTTGAGTAGAAAAGACACCAGGAGAAGTCCCATTTGGAAACATTTGAGCCTTTAAAACAAGATTCTCATTTTCAACTTCTATTATTTAAAAATTTTGAAAAATTCATAAAGTTTTGTGAATATGTACTTGTGATCCAAAATTTGACGATGTTGTACCAACACTAGTTTGAAATACTCCAAAAGGGGGTACATTTGGAAACACACTTGTTGGGTCAAACTGTGTATTTCTAGATGATTCAGCCTATTCAAAAAATAGAAAAGAATAAAACAAATTCCAATTATGTTGCGATAGTGTATCAATAAGTTTGATCCAATACTCGATTGTTTTCATCAAATAACCTGATTTTTCTGCACCCATGTTATAAATTGGGACCAAGAATTTTGCATATTTTTCATTTCTTGAGTAGCCTCTTTTAATTTATCCTACAATGAATATATTTTTAGAAGACAATAATTTTAATACCATATGATACTTACACATTCGTTAAATTACTTACATCTTTTGCAATACTTTCTCACAATAACATTTAATACCAAATCTTGACAGCTTTCCCATTATTCCCTTCCACAGCATGCCTGAGTCCAATACCACGAACCCTATTTTTTACGAGATTCACTACACGCAAAAATGCACGACATGTCACCTCATCAATTTGTGATGGATCAGTTACTTAACCATTTTCAACTTCATTTTCAACAATATCAGTTATCTCATCCTGTCATTAATTGAACCAAGTTAGTATACAAACTATTAAAAAGTTAACAAAAAATTGATATAAAATACTAAATAAATTACCACCAAGGGGTTGTTCTCATATACTTTCTTCAAAAATTCTTTTTGAGTTGGCACCCCTGCCGCAGTTTTCTTCCATTAATCAAATAATAGAATTATTAGCAGTGTCGAGGGGTTATTCAAAACACATTGGAAATAAATAAAAAGTGAAAGGTGATACCATTTCCTCCCTATAACAACTCTAAGATTTGGATCCTGTAGTATGATGCATTTGTTTTTTTGATCTGTTAACCTTATTTGTGGCATAAATTTTCTAGACAAACACATTTTTTAACTTATTAACACTAGAAATGAAAGATAAATGATTACATATTTTTTTGATATTACCTCAAACTTCTCAGAAGACCATTATTTCACAAGATTGTCAAACTGATAAATATCTTATGATGCATTCTGCTCAACCTTTTTCCTCATCAAATTTGGATCATCCTTATACTTTAGATAGTAATCTTTCTTAACCTGTGACTTCCATCTTTGTAAAGCTTTGTGAATGTGAGCATCTACATAGTTCCATGCATTAGGATGATCTCCCAAATCAAAGTATTTCTAAAAAATATGTGTAGATTTTAAGAAACAATAAAAAACTCTTAAAAACTACACTAAAATCTAGACTAAAACAAATTTTGTAATTACTTAACTACCTCAATGCATGATTTTCTATCTTCAAATGCTAGTTGTGGTTGCTCTCTCCATTGTAGATCTAAACTCCATATTTGGGGTTTTGTAGCTAATATTCCACAGTAATTGTTCAACTTTATATTGTTCTTTCCAACTGCATGACCTGTTGCATTCCATTCCACCTTGTGTCGTTGCTCTCCTGGTTTTGGAATTAGATTGACCTCACTTGTAGGGCCCCTTCCATATCTATGGTGGTCACATTCATCCTCAACTTCCTCATGCTCATTTCCTACTTCAGTTGAAGGAGAGGAGATTGTAGCTGCAGTAGTAGTGGGTTGTGGTGGAGGTGTAGAAGCTCTCATACTTGACCTTGTGTTCCTCATCCTACATAAGATGAAAACATAATGATTGTTAATATAAAATGTAGCAATGCATAAGAGGTTAGTCCAACATTTTATAAATGTACAACATTGCATAAGGTAGGAAAACCAAAAAGACAATAACATGGGTAATGTACTTATTGCAATAACATTATAGCCATGTAAAGATCAAACAAGGGACAAATGACAAGGCCATATCCTTTCACCAACACCTAATAACCCACAAAGAAAAACATTGCAAGCACTTCACTGATGTTTGCAACAACTAATTTAAACAACTTTATTCCTCAGTCTCTCTAGAAACAAATGATCCCTGCATATCATTCCTTGACCAGGGGATATTATCACTTGTGTGGTTGTTAACACTATGAACTTGTGCCCCACTTAGATAATCCTCAACGAGAGGTACTTTAGAATAATTTTGAGGTGGAAGTTTCAAAGCAGTGAACCAATTATCATCATCATGATCTTTTACATAAAAGCATTGCATTGCTTGTGATGCAAGAGTGAATGGCTCATCTTAATTGCTAGAGTCCATTCTTTTTTCTCATGGTATACAAACACACTTAATATTCTATGATATCTAATCTTTTCCATGTACTTAGTTAAGTCATTATTTCTTCATTCACTAGACTACACGAGTATTTGTGACTTTCTCACTTAGGAAGTAGTTGATGTTTATACACCTTTACTTGGATGTACAAGTTAGAATATCTTAAAAATGGTGTCTGTTAGAGTCTCAATTAGGAATTTATATGTTGTGAATCTTCAATTAATAGAAAATGCAATAGGTAAAGTCTTGTGACTTGCATGTAGTTGGTAGTCAATCAAGTAGTAAGCAAATAACTCCCTCACACATTGCAGTTGAGTGAAGAAATTTTCAAAGTATCCTATTTTTTAATTCCATAAGTTAGGTTTTAAAAACGGGCATGCTAATGTTTACGATTGGGGATGAATTTTTGTTGGCTGCAACATACATCTATTTTCGAGACTAGTGAAGATATGGAAAAACTACATGACTTGATATAAACCTCCATGTGTAATATAGTTAAGTATGTTCTTATGTTTATTCAGATATGAAAGTTATAATTTTTATAATGTGAAGGTTCTAATACATTTTCTAGGGACAATGAAAATGACTGTTGATACTTATATTTTTCTAAATTTGTCCCAATGTCTAGTCTCCCTTTATGCTCATACAATAATAGAATCGTGGCTCCATATTTCCCAATTTGATTATAAAAATTGTTGAAGAATTGACTTGTGTGTAAGTTGGCTGATAGAGAACTACTTCTCATTTTTTTCTTCTTATAACACGTAACCTGATCATATTGTCCTTGTCTCTAAATCTAATTATGCTAGTCATGATTCATGTTTAAAAGTCTCATCAATATTCTTTTTAATTGTTACCATAAAAAACTAATTTTGACTAAAATTTTGATTTGGGGATTTTTGGACTAACCTACATTGCTAATATGTATACTGAGAAATTTCATTCTAGCAAGGTGTATGACAAACTAATGTGCTTTGGTTCATACTAGAATTGGTAACGTGGTGTACATATAGAGCAAAAGTTTATTGTATTGATTTAAAAATCTAAAATTGAGTACTTTGTTCTATTTGCCCAATGAACACCCTACTGATAGCTATAGCGTGACTCTGTTTTCTCAAGATGTGCAATCTCTACGTTAGAGATCTTAGATACAGAAAAAATAACGCATACAGTCTACATCTAACAATATTATAATACTCAATAGTGTCAACATAGGAAACAAATGTAGCACGCACACCTACCTCGTCGCTGGAAATGCACAGTCAAAATGGTGAAAAGTGCAGAGGACAACACACGTCGAGGAAAAAGTAGAAAGTTGCCTTCCGTGAGTGCGTCCAGGGGGAAAATCAATCTCCGATATGCAACCAATCGATGATCAATCAACACATGTCAGATAATTATCAGACTGGGATACATAGTACTTGGAAGGACTAGGTGATTAGGAAGAAAATTTTAAGGAGCCACAACAGGGTAGATGCGGGTAGGGTAGAAGTGCTAGAGGAGTGGTTGACGTGGATGTGAAGGGGAAAATTGATCGGGTGAAATATAAAGAAAAAAGGTATGGCGTCGTTTCGCATTTTCTCAGTTAGATGGTGGGGTTTACGCGGGAGTAACAAAAGATCTCGCTAGATTAGAGGGAAGGATCTAGAATGAAAAACTAATTATCTGGGAAGGGATTCCGCGTAATATCTTCGATTAGTGAAGGATTCAAAGCCTTCTTAGTTTCCTCTATTTGTTATTTTCTCGGCTGACGGACATATCAATTGTTATGAAGGCCGGTCCTTCAAATATAATAAATACTTGGGAAGGATTCTAATCCTTCACAATTGTCCTTCGTTAATGCCCTTATTTTTGTAGTGTTACTATCATTAAGATCGTAGTAAGATGTCCATGGTTTCAAAACACTAAATCAGCATGAATAATATTATTAATCTAAAAACTTCAATTATTCATCAAGAGTTTCTAATTATATATGACAAGATCAGTTATAATTCTTAACATAACCCTAATGCAAGTAAGAGATGATGGTACATAGCCTCTTGTGTGATTATTATAATGATAGAGTACTTTCTCTCTCTATATATATAAGAATGACAACATGTGTATTTGTTGGCCTAGAAATCCATCCAAGATTTACTCATCAGGAGTAAATCTTGGATAGTCCCCTGTTTGGGACTGTTCTTGAACACCTAATCTCACTTAGGATGTAAGTGTATAATGTGTATTTGGTTTTCAAGAAAATTTCAGTAGCATTTCCCTGTTTGTTCTCTAAGTACATATGTACTTGGAGAACAGTGGGGAAATGCTGTCGAATTTTTTTTGAAAACCCAATACACATTACACACTTACTAGTGAGATTAGGTGTTCAAGAATGGGATAGGTGGTACACATTTATTATATATAAGACCTTAAACCCTAAAGTTTTAACCATAAACCCTAATCTTTTAACCCTAGACCCTAATCTTGTTCTAATACATACTTGTTTTCTCATGATCATAGAATGGATAGATCATGGATGTCCATTCCAAATCACTGTATCCTAGAGTTTATTTCTGGTCTTGATCTGTTTATTAGATTTGATGAGGAATATAGGAAAAAACCTGGAGATAGGTTCTACTGTCCATGTAGGCATTGCGGTAACAACTTGAAAGTCAGCACTAGTGACGAAATCAAAAGTCATGTCATGTGCAATGAGATTATACAAGGCTATACAGAATGGCACTGGCATGGAGAGATTTCAAACCTGAAATCGATGGTTGTCGATAGCAGTGCTTGTGTGGAAGAAGAAATTGCCTCCAATGACGTAGATGTAAACGAACCAGTTCTAGTAGACATCGTTGATGTGATGCAGGATAGTTGTGGGGGTAGAGCACACCGATCCACCTCCCATGTTTAGAAACATTGTACATGATGTTGAGATACCATTATATACAGGTTGTAAGTTGATGAAGCTTAGCATTGTGTTGAGTTTGTATAAGCTGAAAGCTAACAATAGATGGAGCGATAAAAGCTTCACGTCATTGTTTTCTTTGTTGAAAGAAATTCTTCCTGAAGGAAACAAGCTGCCAATCTCAACATACCAGTTAAAGAAATTGTTGTACGCAATGGGAATGGAGGCCAAGAAGATACACGCATGCCCAAATGATTGTGTATTATTTCAAAAGGACTATGTGTATTTGAAAGATTGTCCCAAATGTGGTGCGTCAAGGTATAAATTGACGACTTCGGGGGAGTCCAAAACTGGTTCTCCTGCAAAGGTGATGTGGTATCTACCTATAATACCACAATTTCAACTCTTATTTTCCAATCTGATAGATGCAAAGAATTTAAGGTGGCATGCATATGTTAAGAAAAATAATGACGGGATCCTACGAAAAACGTCTGATTCCCCACAGTGGAAGAAGATTGATTTATTGTACCCTGAATTCGGTGAAGAAGTCAGGAATCTAAGACTTGGGCTTTGTACAGATGGAATGAATCTGTACGGGACATTGAGCAGCCAACATAACACTTGGCCAGTTATGCTTGTTATATACAATCTTCCTCCCTGGTTGTGTATGAAAAATAAGTACGTTATACTGTCGTTGTTGATATCGGGCCCTAAACAACCTGGAAATGATATCGACGTTTATCTTGAACCTCTGATTGATGACTTGAAGAAACTCTGGGGTGAAGGTGTGATGACCTATGATGCTTCACGAAGAGAGATATTTCATTTGCACGCTATGTTTTTTTGCACTGTGAATGACTTTCCAGCATATGGGAATTTTTCTGGATATAGTGTCAAAGGATCTAAAGCGTGTCCTATATGTGAAGAGAACACTGATTCAATATGACTAAAATACAGTGGCAAGACTGTACATCTTGGTCATCGATGGTTTCTTCCAAAATTCCATCTATATCGTAGGTTGCGCAAAGCATTCAATGGACGGAATGAGGAACAGAGTGCACCTAAACCTATACCATGGGGGATGTTTATGAAAGAGTAAAAGACTTTGCCAAAGAATTTGGTCAGAGATCACAATGTACGATGGCCACATGGAGTGACAAATCTTTATTCAAGAAGAAGTCAATATTTTGGGATCTTCCTTATTGGAGTTCTTTGGCAGTCAGGCATTGTATCGATGTCATGCATATTGAGAAAAATGTCTGTGATAGCGTGATCGATACTTTGTTGAATATACCAGGTAAGACTAAAGATGGGATAAAATCCAGAATTGACCTATGTGAAATGGGAATAAGGATAGAATTAACAGAAGTAGTTAGTAGCAATCAGAGAACATACTTATCTCCTACTTGTTACATGTTGTCGATAAAGGAGAAGAAAGCTTTTTGTGAATGCTTGGTAAATGTTAAGGTGCCATAGGGTTACTCATCCAACATCCGTACAATGGTATCAATGAAAGATCTGAAGTTGATAGGTCTTAAATCTCATGATTGTCACACTTTAATGCAACAAATATTTCCCATGGAAATTTGATCTATATTGGCGAAGCATGTAAGGTTTGCAATCACCAGACTTTGTTTCTTTTTCAACAGTCTGTGCAACAAAATTAGTGACCCTGATACTCTCGATAAATTGCAAAGAGAAGTGGTTGTTACCCTATGTCAGCTTGAGATGTATTTTCCTCCTTCGTTCTTTGATATCATGGTACATCTTGTTGTCCACTTGACTAGGGAAGTGAAAATGTTGGGACCGGTTTTCTTGCATTGGATGTATCCCTTTGAATGATACATGAGCATTTTTAAAGGTGACGTTCAAAACCGTTATCGGCCTGAAGGGAGTATTATTGAGGGTTATGTGGAGAGAGAGGTTATGGATTTATGCAATGACTTTCTGAGTGCTAATGATGCTCCTGTTAATGACAAGAATATTGAGGAGCATTTTAGCAAAGGAATTTTGGGATAAGAGATGAAAGTAATCAGCCGTGAGCAGTTGGAACAAGGTCACTTGTATATTTTACACAACATGAATGAAGTGAGTGTTTATATCGAGTAACATACCAATTTCATTAAGAGACAATATCATCAAGCCAATTCAATGTGGCTTGCTAGAGAGCATAACAAAACATTTATTAAGTGGTTTGAAGATAAAGTCTTACATCAACTATCTCAAACACCAGATAATCTTACTGAAACTATCAAATGCCTCGCCTTTAAACCAAATAATGTTATGTCTTATGAAGGGTTTGACATAAATGGATTCTCATATTACACAAAGCATCAAGATGGTAAGAGTGTCGTCCAAAATAGTGGGGTCACCCTTCAAGCGTCTTCATTGTTTTTTGCAAGTGCAAATGATAAGAGTCCACGTGAAGCTAAAATGTCATATTACAGTGTCATTGAAGACATATTGGAGTTTGACTACGTAGATTTTAGAATTCCGCTCTTTAAATGTAATTGGGTTGATAACACCAAAGGAGTTTTAGTGGATGAATTCGGTTTTACATTAGTGAACTTTGGAAAGATTGGCGAGAAGGGTGAACCATTCATATTGGCATCACAAGTGAAACAAATATTTTATATTGATGATCCTGTAAATGATAAATGGTCGGTTGTTCTTCATGGTAAAAGATAGTTCATTGAAGATCCTATTGATGAAGAAGAGTACTATGATAAGTATGATGACTCCAGTCCATTCTCAGTTGGGTTGCCAACACCACCAAATATTGAAGCTAATGATGACTTGTATGTGTGCGGAGATCACAATGAAGGATTGTTAATTGATAAAAGATCACAATATTAGAGGCATGTATGTTTATATTTTTATATGTTTTTATTTTTCTAAATGTGAACTTTACAATGTAAACTTTACAATGTGAATGTGAACTTTACAATGTGAATTACTTTACAATGTGAATGTGAACTTTACAATGTGAACTTTACAATGTGAATTACTTAACACTGTGAACTTTACAATGTGAATGTGAACTTTTAGATGGCTGAGCATTCTCCTGATGATCGTGCTGATGATTACCATGAGGGTGAGGACGTCAATGCGCTGCCTCACAATGTAAGTTTTAAAAATATATCCCTGAGGTTTCTATCTATATGTTCATTTATAGTTATATCCTATAAGTGTTTTTTTTGTCAAATTTTAGGTTGGTGATGTGCCCCGTAAAGAAATTGGGGCACTTGATGAGAAGAAAAAAAAATTGAGAAAGTGAGGGGCATCGCAATGATGAATAAGTTACTAAAACAAAGGGGCAATGGACCCAAACTGGTAGTGGATTTCGATCATGTAGGAAATCCAATTGGAGTGAACCACAACTTATTTATTTCATATCTTGGGGTTCTCACTCGTAGCCATATTAGTCCTATTTTTGAATCCTGGCATAAAGTTCCTATGGGGAAGAAAGACTTAATATGGAAGGAACTATGCATGAGTTATTATTATTTTCAATTCTATTTTTGCAGATTACTAATTTTTAGGATACTAGTTAATAGCAATTCTATTTTGCAGAGTATATTTGATCTGGATGAAAAGCTTCATCGTAAATGCATGATGCAACACTGTGGGAGGGTCTTAAGGAACTATAGGACAAATCTCACCCGAAATTACATACGCAATGCTGAGAACAGGTTCTTGATTGATTTCCAATTCTAGACATTGATCACTTTTTGACTAACTCTACACTAATAATTTTTGTTTGTATTCTCTTTAAAAAATAAATTTAGGGAAAAGAAAGCCACTGAGAAATGGAACTACCTAGACACCAAAGACTGGGAGGAGTTTTTTACCCAAAGAAAAATGGATGAGTTCAAGGTATTAAGCGCCACTCCCAATTTAATTAATATACATTCTTATGTATTCACCTATTCAAGATTAACCTTTAGTGTTACTAACCAAATCAATGTGATTACTAATAAGGCTATCAGCAATGCTCAAAGAGCAAGGCGTGCACTGAATGTGCATGACCACACAATGGCTCCAAGAGGTTATGCAGGCATTCACCAAAGACTATAGGATGAGTCTACTGCTCAGTTTGCTACTACTTAGGAGTCCTCTACTATTGGTCCCGCACCTCTGTCTCGCCATGCTATGTGGATAGCTAGGAGGCAAAATAAGAAGGGAGATATAACAAAGCCTGCAACTACTGAGGTGGCTGAAATAATGGTACTATTCAACTCTTAGAGAAATTGATTGATATTGATTATCGTTATGTTTACTTATCAATTTCTGTTGATGGCGATTAGCGGGAGCTGCACGAGCAGAGGAAGAAAGGAAAGTTCATCCCTGAGGGCATAAGGGATGAATTGATAGTCTCTGTAGGTAACCCAGAGCATCTTGGACGTGTTAGGGGTGCAGACGCTAGTATGGGCATCAAAGCATTCTTTGGGCCATCCCAGCACAAACCTCTCCCAAAAGTGGGAATTTCACAAGTTGAGGTAACCTATTCTTTTTTTAGAATGTTATTGTGAAAGGGAATTCAATAATTGACTATGTTTCTTTTATCCATGTATAGGTAGATGAATTAATTGAGAGGAAAGTCCAAAAAGCAATGGTGAAGTGGCAGGCGTCTCAGATGGCCACTCAGACGGTACATGTGACATGCCGTGCTTCTATTACTCCTACTGTAGAGGTTGGGAGTAATCCTATAGACCCACCACCTAGAAAATCCTATGTAAGTATTTTTATGACATAGTAGCTAGTCTTTTCAAGATGATATATTTATGTATATATGTATATAACATTCTTTACGTAAATTTGTAGGGGTTGAAGCCATGTCATCTAAAAAGTAAAGAATATATCGTTGCAGTGGCACATGCTTACCCAGACCTTCTAGGGGAGATGTTTCATGGGACTCCAGTACCAGCTGGTGTGGTTCGTGTGAGCCCGATACATATACTCCCCGATTGGAAGGATCTTCAACTGCCATATGCCCACCCATATTCTAAAATGCTTGGTGAGGCAGAAGGCGGAGTGATAATGTGGCCCAAAGCGGATGTCGTCTATACTAATATTGTATGGTAAATTTACATTACATTAATTTGTTAGTGTGTGTATATGAGTCAATTGGTCTGAAATTATATATACAAGTAAAAAAGATGACACCCGCTACATCTCAGTCTCCACGTCCACCTCATCAACTACCAAGTTGGCTTCCAAGGGACCTACATGCCCCTAGGTCCAGATCATTCATCAAAGTTGAATACCATGATAACAAAATCTTTAAAATATTGTTGGAATATTGCTTGATTGTTGTATATAGATGAATGATCACCCCAATCTAGACATTAGCTCCAAATTTTGACCTATGATGTCTAAAAATCTCGACTCTTGATATTTATTAATAGAATTTTGAATCACAATTATTAATCTCAATAATGATACAAATCGTATGTTCTCACCCTATTTATATGGCTAATGACTTCAAAATCCCAAATTTTGAAATTTTTTAAATGATGACTATTTTGACTCTCTCGATTTTTGACTTAGGGTTTAGCTCTCATTAGGAATAGGGTGGGATCTCCCATTGATTTTGAGCTCAAAATCATGATATTGAAAGTATGACATTGTCTCAAAATTTTCATATATGAAATCTCAAATCGTGGATGTATAACCCCAACTAGGCCAATGTAGAAGATAGGACCCTAAGATATTGGGATTGAAAGTCACATTGTACACTGATTCAAGAACTCTATTTGTTTGACATAAAATGTAATCTCTCCAAATTTGTGATCAATAGGATGCTTTCCATATTTGTGGCTCATATGATGACTTTGAACGATATATGCTTTTACCTTGATACTCAATTGCTCGATGATGAAATGATGTTGGTACCAAGTTGGTTATGATATGGAACATGGAATCGAAATTATGATTATTGGACTACCTGAATTTGTGGACATGATTTTGACTATATAGTTGAGGATGTTCCAGTATTAGAGGGTCATTGATTACTCTACTCTATTGAAGGAGGTTGCTTTCTTTATTGTTGACTAGAGGTGAGAAGGATCCTTCCCTAGGTTGATTAGAGTCCTTAAGGGACACACATTGAGGCATGCACAATTATTAACGAAGAAGGAAGGTATCTTGAGATAGTTTTGTATTTTGGTAATCAATAGAGGCCTGTGAGTTCCAACTATTGGGATCTCATAATCAATGAATGAGATTATGTGTGGGGTCATGATTAACTTGATGGTGGCTGCAATAGTTTTTGTCCATATGACTTTGGAGACATAGGCCCCTTTTAGAGTCTTCATGACAATATCAAGTTCTGCTAGAGGATTCTGTATCTTTTTTGTAGTAACACTCCTCCTTCTGGTTCACCAAGGAATCAGATGACATATACATATTCTGATCAGTCTCCTCACAAAGCTTAGGTGTTAGTGGTGCCTTTCTGGTATCCATGGTCGGGATGGAGACCTTGTTGGTCCCCTCTTCTAGAATGCCAGTAGGGACTCCAATATAAATATAATCATCTTTTCTTTTCCTTTGTCGAGTGATGATGATACCTCAAACAAGGTATAATCTCCTTTTATTGCGATATGTGAGGTTATTATGGCTGATATCAAAATTATAGGACGAGATTTTGTAGGGACCATCGTCTTTGGAATCCAAACCTTCTACACCTTCGGCTTTAGACTTGCCTTTAGTGCATTGATTGGTTGTTCCTTCTTCTTCTGGTGTGCCCCTGATATGGTAATCGGTAGCACTTTTTGTCCCTGGCGGGCGCTTGTCATGCTAGACAATAATTTGACTTTTATGAGTATTATTGGTTTTTATTCCTAAATCAAGGTAACGATCCAGGTACTTTGAGCCCAATTTTTTTATTTCTTATTCTAGCGGAAGAACAAGCCGGTAGGGCGGGTCCGCTAGTGATGAGATCACAACTACCATGTTAGAGGATAAAGGTACCTCTTCTACAATGACTGTATGAACTTCCCTATGTCTATGAGGTCTTATTAGGCATGCTTATGTGCGATGCAAGAGTCATTTTTATGGCCCATTTCTTGGTAAAAGTCATAAATGCAATGGCGTTGTACCTCTTTGGTAAGAGGTTCGGCGGGTCCCTTATGGCTATATTTCTTAGTAGATGCTTGAAATATGATAGGATGGTGCTGAGAGAAGCTCCCAAGGGTGTGAACTTCCTCTTTTTCTTAGAAGGCTCCTATGTCATTTGAACTATAGTTGTTGACTTGACATGAGATGCCAGATTAATCACTATTAAAGGAGTGATTGTGGCTGTCTACTGCATGGCCGGCTGGAAAGGTGGTGTTGCATGCCCATATTATTTCCTAGGCGGCCATGAGTACTGTAGGGATGAGCACTGAGGCTAATAACTGGGTGACATCACCTGAGTTTTTTGTGGTTGAGGTGTTTGGGTAGGGAAAACATGGTGTTGGTGTCTAGGACAAGGAGACCAATATGGTCAGCAATTTTCGCTTTTGTTATCACCGCACTTGTGCTTAATTGGTAAATTAGGGTTTACCAAAATGATTACATGCTTGGTTAGATTGAACATTGCTTAAAATTCATTCATGATAGTAGCTCAATTATATTGTTTGAAACCTAATAAGAAACTCTAATAATGATTTTAGTTTGAAGAATTAGGTTTAGAGAAATGTAAACCCTAATAGGAAAAAATTAGGATTTCGATAGTACATGAATATGGAATTCGATCAGGATAGTAGTGAGGTAGTTGATTTTTCATACTTTCTTGTATTTTGTATTTAATAGAATTTTAGATATGATACAGATAACTTAATCATGCATTCTATAGAAATTTTTTAGAATATTTGAATGTTCTTTGAATGTGGTTCTCGGTCGAACTATACTTCGATCGACCATGCTGACAGAGTGTTGTTTAGTAGTGTAGTATTTGATTTTAAATTATTTATTGGTAGCTTCAAATGCTTTCAAATTCATACTGGAGCTCTAAAATTACATTTCAAACATCATGCTAATTTTTCATAATTTTTTAGGTTGTTTGACCTCTACAATAAACAAATTACAGTAACTTTTTTATAACAGAAAAATCTATTGAAATAAGAAGAAGTATAGTGAGGAGTCAATGTGAAAATTACCCAAGCACCTCAATTGCTCTATATGAGCAAGCTAGAACTCAAGGATCTCTCATATTTCATGATCCATTCTAGAGAAATGATATTATAGAGAGAGAGGATAGCTATGGTTTTGAAAGGAGAAAGTGGTGGAGATGCTGACCTAGGGTTTCTTTATCTGAGATATGATGAAATCAAGAATGTTTAGATTCTTTGCATATCCTTTCATGGTGAATCTTCTCTCACATTTCAAGATCACATCCCTCATTTGATTTGATTCAAAATGATATCAAATCATCCCATTTTCTCACTCTTTCTTCATAATCCCTCATTTCTAGGGTTTCCAGGTTGAAAGGAAGAAGAAATCGGTGATTTGCTAGGGTTTTGAGATGGATTTGAGATTTTCAGGGATGGGATGTGTTTTTAAGGTATTTTCACGCCTTAGGGTGAGTCGACACTTTCTTTAAACATTAGATTGTACAAAAATGAGTTAAATCATCAATAATATTCAATTAGTTAGTATGCAAGTACAAACCCTAAGTTGGCTGTTTGATCTAACTTTTACAAGATGATATGAAAAGGATTATTTCTCTGTTGTGATGAATTTTAGATGATGAAATCACATTAGAAATGGTTACAATCAATCTAAATGAGAATTTGTGACAAAATGGATTTTAGCATAAGAATGAAATATTTCTCTTTTGACCTCAATATATTTGCTCATGGTCTCAAATAATTTTTCTTGTCTTCATAATCAATGTTGAGACTCAAATACAAAATATGGTGATCAATGTAGTTTTTATGCACATTATAACACCTCAAATTAGATTCAATCATCACTTTGTTTAAATAGTCAAAATGATCCATCAAACTTCATAATTTGGTTCTCAACTTTTTCTAGATATTCTCCACATTTTTGTGAAGCTTTGATCCAAATTTTAGGTCATTTGGACATTCATACGATTTACTATGATTTTTGAAAGTTCTGTGCTAAAAAACCCCTTTTATTGGCCATTTTCTGATCTTTTCCTAGTCAGCAATCCGCTGGCTAAGGCAAGGGATGAACCTCAGCCTTTAGATCAGAGAGCCACAGATAGTGGCCCAATCCAGTAGTTAGGAGGTCACCTCCTACCTCCCGCAATCAGCGGGGAGGAGACTAAGGGGACCGACACACCCTTTTGGCTCATTTTTTACCAGTTTCAAAAATCAAATGAACCAGAACGTTTCCCCTGCCATTCCGAACTCAAATGGCCTCCCCCCTCATCTCGATCTGTTTTGAGAGCAATTGAGATCTTTCTCTCACAACCTCCACCATGGATGTTGTGGCCATGGGAAAACCCTAAACCTAGCCTTCTCTATCTATAAAAACCTCACTACATAATTCAACATGCTCCCACGATTGTAGTCGATGCCTCTAATTTCTCCCCTCATCCTCTCTTCCCCATTCGTTCCTTTCACGCTGCCCCTGCTCCTCCGCGGCACCGCCGCCTGGCCCATTTTGGGCATTCGTTGTCGTCACCTCCTCTCACCAAAATCTGACCTCCATCCAACTCGTGAGGGCATGGCGAGCTTGAATGACAGCTTCACTACCTCCATCTACTCCTCCCGCTCTAGTTCTCCTCCACACCGGCATGCCTCTCCGCCGCTGCACTGCTACCCCCATGGAGATTGCGACTCAGCTGAGATGATGACCACGAGCCGCAAGATCCCGATCTAAGGGCCTGGCTCGCGAAGAATCACATCCCTTCGATCACGATCCAACGACCTGAGCTTGGAAATCAAGACCTGCTCACCTATTAAGGAAGCGTGCCATCACAGACGTCCAGATTGAGATCAACAACCTATATTTTTTCCCCGACCATCCTTTTCAGGCAAATATTCTTATCTCTGCTCGAGTATTCATTTAAATGTCTAGATCTTGTATTAATTGTAGAAAATGCATCCGAACTCCAAAAATGATAAAAACATAGTCAATCTTGATCAGAAAAACCCAGTGAATCGATTAAAAATACTTTGGAAACTTGATTCCAAACTATTCTCATTGATATATATTAATCTTGATCTATTGCTTATATAATTGGTCTAATTGACTCTATTTGTGGTTAATCTTGACTAAACACTAAAAACCCTAATTCTTGACTCTAATGTTCATATTGAGAGTCTAAAATAATAATTGACCCATTAATGATCTAGATTTATATTTGTTGACTTGATTTAATCTTGAATATGATGATGACATATTAATAATATGATTGATCTAAATCTTGTGGCATATCTTGATCTATTGACCTAAACGTTGATCCCTGATTTACTCTTAATATTAATCGATACTTGATCTAATCTTGAATACCAATAATATTAAGTACCATGATGATAATTTAAATTTGATGATGACTTGGATAATGACCATAAATTAGGGTTAACACATATGATCCTAGAAAACCTAGGTAAGTCATTCACACTCGAATATATTGTACACTTGAAATGATGTTGGACATATTGAAATATTAATTACAAGTGAATGACCCAACCCTAAGGTTGACATAGGTATATGGGATTAAAATAAGGTTGGGTAAAAACAGTTGCGATGAAACCTAGGGGACGTAGGGGGTCTGGCGGCGCTGGCGGAGGTAGGGAGAACCCTGATCCTGAAGTGGATCATGGCAGAGGAAATACTAGTATTGAAGGTGCAGATGAGCTATCTCGCAGAGGGGAAAATGAGAAGCATGCAAACCAAGCCCAGGGAAAGGCTCCGATGAGCGGCTTTGTCATACCAGAACTAGGGTTGGAGTTCAATTACAGAGGTGGTCGACGTGGAGAAGGAGTTGTTAGGGACAACGACGCATCAAAGGCAACCATAAATATCAGAAGAAATACGTCTGAAGAGGGAGGCGTTGGAGAAGATGATACCGTATCAGGACCAGTGAATGTTTTGGGAGATGTAAATCACAAGGAGAAGGAACAGATGCCAAGAACCTTCAGTGAGATGGTCAACGGGGTTATACCCTAAGGCGGCAACGACAACTTCCTGGAGAAACTCTTTGAGGAAGGATTATCTGTAGGCGAGGTCACGTTGGGGGAGGTAGATAATAGACTGACCATCTCGGTTGTCCATTAAGCTGAAGAATGACTTGTAAAACCATGGAAGTTTGTTGTTGTGGTTAGGCTGTTAGGCACTGACATAGGGTATATGACCCTTAGAGATCGCCTGAAGCTAATGTGGAAGATTACTGGTAGATTTAACATGTATGAGATGGAACTTGGCCATTTTGTTATACAACTATCTTGCCACAGAGACTTCGAAGAAGCTTTGACAGGTGGTCCCTGGAAGATATTTGGCATGAATCTTCTGGTGTGGGAGTGGTATGCAACGTTCAAACCTGAGGAGGAATATCCTGAATTGATCATCTCATGGGTGTGCATCCTGAATCTTCCCCTGCACTTATATGTTTCAACCATGTTCGACTATATTGGGCTAGCTTTGGGGAGGATGATTAAAGTAGACACTCATACCATGAGTAGGAAAAGAAGCAAGTTTGCTCAGCTGGCTGTTGAACTGAATACCAAAAAGGAACGTAGCCCTTTCATCCTAATCAACAGAGATGAGTATGAGATCGAATACGAAGGAATGCCTAGGAGGTGTGATATATGCGGTGATGATGGTCACATATCTATGATTTGTGACCTTCTACATCCGCTGAACAAGGATGACAGTGCCACTCATGAGCAACATACAGGAGGGGGGAACAAAAAGCAACAAACAAACCAATAAAGTAAATGGCAGACACAGAAACGCAGAGGAAGTGGAAGGAATCAATCATGGCAAAAAAATCCCCCAAGTGCAGTGAGAGATCAGAATAGATTTGGGATGCTTGAAGATGTGATGGAAGAACAGACAGAAGAGAGACCCCCAACCGAGGAAACTGATGAGCCTAATACAACCAACGATCAACATAGGAAGACCGCCAAGGTCTGGAGAAAGAAGAAGAAAGCTCCCAACAATGAGGGTAACAAAGAAGGAAACCGAGAAGCTTTGAAGAACATCACAAACATTGTGAGGATAGGAAACACCACGAAGAACCAGTCTACAACAGACCATGTCATTACAACACCAGACATCGATGAGGTTATTGAAGTCATTGCTATAGAAGATGGTGGACAAGAGGAAGTGATGACTGAAGTTCGAAAAACTGCAGAGGAGGATAAAAATCCTACATCGCCTAAAACTATACAGGACATTAACGAAGCCCTATCTTGCACTCGGACGAGTGTCGGAGGAAGGAAATCCAAAGGAAGTGGGTCAAAAATGAAACGGAAGTGCCTAGAACTGCACATAATACCTCAGGAGAACAGAAGGCACAATGCACACAGAAAAGATCTAGGAATATCAGTTACTGTACCACTGGATAAGGAAGATGATAGGGCCACCAGCCAAGAAAGTACTGGAACTTTCATTGAGGAGGCGAGCCTCGAGGAGGACAAAGAAAATGTGGATCTAGAGGGTGATACTATTGGCAAGGAACCCCCATCTTCTTCTTAATGATGTTGGACATTCTTTGTTGGAATATTTGGGGAGTAGGCAAGAAGGAAACATAGCTGATCCTTAAAGAGTTAATGTCTGTTTATAAACCAAGGATCGTTACCTTAGTGGAACCTTGGCTAAGTGGCGCTAGAGCTACAAGCACTATTAAGAAGCTGGGATTTGATCGTTCTTTCAGAGTGGAAGCTCAAGGCTTCGCAGGTGGAATATGGGTTTGTTGGAGGGAACACGATTGTAAGGTGCAAATCCTAAAGTGCCATAGACAGTTCGTCACCTGTTCAGTGAACCATTCCACACTTATAACTTTTGTTTATGCTAATCCGCACATCAATGTTAGAAAGTGTTTATGGAAGCATATCATTAAGATGGGAGAGACGTACGATCGACCTTGGTTAGTGTTGGGAGATTTCAACACTGCCTGTTACCCATATGAGAAGATGGGAAGTAGACATTACAACTATACTGAAGTGGCCGTGTTCCAAGAAACCTTGATTGCTGTTGGACTTAGTGACCTTGGTTTTTCAGGCCCTAAGTTCACTTTTAAATGTGGGATTCTCCAACAGAGATTAGATAGAGTTGTTCCCAACAAAGAATTCATACAGAAGTATCATAATTATTATGTCAAACACCTACCTAGACTACAATCGGATCACAGTCCCCTGTTGGTGAGAAGCAATGGTCTCTCTCGGGGACCTAGGTGGTTCATAGCTAAAGCCAGCTGGGCGTGAGATGAGAGCTTCAAAATGATGCTTGATAAGAAGTGGAAAGACGAGAAGGAGTTGTATGAAGCCCTGGAGCTATCCAAGGAAGATATGTCTAACTGGGATAGGGTCCATGCCAACACTAAAAGAAAAACTAAGGCTAAAATCTTGCAGAATATTGCTAAGCTTGAGAAGGAACTTGCTGAGAGTTACAATCCAATAACAGATGGTATATGCATGGACATGAAGGCCACTTTAGACATGATTCTAAAGGAGGAAGAGGAGGAATGGAGACTCAAGAGTCATATTGACTAGCTGTGCAATGGAGATTGTAATACTAAATTTTACTGTGCTTATGTCAAACAAAGACGCATGTCCAACACCATTTCCATGCTCAAGAACAACGATGGTAACTAGGTCCATGAGGAGGCCGACATTGTTTAAATGGTGTGTAATCATTTCAAGAATCTGTTGTCCACAACGGGTAGAACCGAAGGAGAGGCGATGAGGCAAATTCCAGCATAATTCGGGAAACTCTCACAGGCGCAATCGTATTTTGTTGCGAGAGAACCAACTAAAGAGGAATGCCACAAGATAGTGAAAGATATGAACCCTTATAAAGCCAATGATCTAGATGGGATTAACGGTTTGTTTATTCTGAATCATGGGGACACTATCAAGAAGTCAGTTGTATGCACAACAAAGAGGGTACTAGCTGGAGTTCCTCTCAGCAACGAAATGTGTAGATCCACTATCGTGCTTATCCCTAAGGCACCAAACCGTACTAGCTGTGACCAGCTGAGGCCGATTTCTTTGAATAACTTCTGCCTAAAGCTGATATCCAAAGTGGCTGTCGAGACACTAAAGATACACTTACCCAATTGGGTTTGTGGTGCGCAAAGCACATTCGTACCTGGACGACAGATCACAAATAACATTGTGGTGGCTCAGGAATTCATCTATATGATGAGAAAGAAGTCTGTAGCCAAAACAATGGCAATCAAAGTAGACATTGCCAAGGCATATGATAGAATATCTTGGGACTTCATTGCGGATACTCTTCAGAAGATTGGTTTACCGTCTAGTATTATAGCCTACATCATGAATTCTATTCGCACAGGAGAGTGCCCTATCCTATGGAACGGGAAAGCCACTGAGCCGTTTAAACCTAGCCGCGGGCTCCGACAAGGTGATCCATTGTCTCCTTATATTTTTGTGTTGCGTATAGAATGGCTCAGCCATCTTATTTTGAGGTATGTGGCTGAGGGCCAATGGAAGCCTTTCAAACTAGGGAGAAAAGGAGGAAACATTTCCCATCTTTGCTTTGCGGATGATCTTATTCTTTTTGGTGAAGCGACGAGGAACCAGATGAGGAATATCAAACAATGCTTTATCTTGTTCGAGAAAGCTTCGGGACAGACGATCTCTATATCCAAAACTCAAGTTTTTTATGCGGCTAGTGTTCCTCAATCAACTAGGTGGATTATAAACCGGATAGGACAGTTCAAAGAAACTGATGACCTTGGAAGGTACCTAGGAGTACCGATCATCCACAAGAGGATTACAAAGGAAACCTATATTGGCATCCTAAAGAGAATTGACACTAGAGTTAATGGATGGGCTGCGAAATGTTTATCCTTAGCTGGAAGAAGTTGTCTTGCACAGT
Source organism: Alisma plantago-aquatica (assembly GCA_963693085.1). Classification (NCBI taxonomy): domain Eukaryota; kingdom Viridiplantae; phylum Streptophyta; class Magnoliopsida; order Alismatales; family Alismataceae; genus Alisma; species Alisma plantago-aquatica. The sequence continues at coordinate 661,839,105 of OY856413.1, forward strand.
CTGTGCTGGAAGCAATCCCTACTTATACTATGCAGATTGTGGCTCTGCTACTAGGTTTCTGAGATCATATTGATGGATGCATTAGGAGATTTTTGTGGGGAGGGGGACACAAAGAAAACCCTACGTCATTGGTTGCCTGGAACAAAGTCACATGTCAAAAAGACAATGGAGGTCTCGGCCTCAGATCTATGAGAGAATGGAACATTGCCCTGTTAGCCAAGAATGCTTGGGATATTGTCTCTAGCAGAAAATCTATCTGGAGCGTTTACATGAGAGATAAATACAAAAATTACAATGGAGGAAAGATCACGAACTTATCCAAACTAGCTGCTGCCACACTTAAATGTAAAGAGCTGATCAATGAGAACTCAATTATGGTTATTTTGAATGGGTAGAGCACCCTTTTCTGGGATGAGGAATGGGTGGAGCCTAAGATGAAGCTGATTGACCTTACAAGGCGGGAAGTGCCTTCTGCAATAAAAGATTTGGTTGTTGGAAGTGCAATGCTAGATAATGGGAGATGGGATATTGAGTTCCTCGAGTATTGGATACCCACACCAGTGGTCAGGAAAATCCTGAATATTGAACCCCCTAATGCTTGCTTAGGACCTGACGTGAGAATCTGAATAGGCACACCACATGGAAAATTCTCTACCAAATCTTCCTACAACCTCGTACGGAGGGAGAGAGAGATCCATGTAGAAGGAGAATGGGATATGTTGTGGAAGATGAATCTACCTGCAAAGTTCAGAAACTTTGGGTGGATTCTTATGTGTGGGGCTCTTTTAACGAATAGTAGATGACATAGATGGAAGATGTGCCCGACTGCAACTTGTAGTATATGCAGAGGCCAAGATGAAACCATTTTCCATGCGCTCAGAGACTGTGATCAAGCTAAAGCGGTATGGGCAAGCATACTGAACAGAGAAGATTTAGTTGAGTTCAGTCAGATGGAGGACAACTTATGGGTGAACAAGTAGATGAAAAAAGATGCTAATGCGAGGAAACAATTCTTGATTACCTATTGGTTCATATGGAGGGGGCGTAATCAACAAGTGTTTGAAGATTAGGTCATTCTGGTGGATAGACAAGTGCAGATGATCAGAAACGAGATGTTGCTGATTGACAAGGCTTGGAGTATGAATACTAATTATCGGACGAGGAAGAAAGGAGGTTACTGGAAGTGCCCCGTGTAAGGGTATATCAAAATCAACTCAGACGCTTCTTGGAGACCCAGCAAAGCAACAGTGGCCATCGTTGCTAGAGACTGTGCTAGTAAGTGGATTGATGGACATGTCAGAAGTGTAATAGCTAGCTCTGCGCTTCAGGCAGAGATCCAAGGAGTGGATATTGCTGTGGCGATGGCCTGCAACAACAATATATCGGGCCTCATTCTTGAGACCGTCTACAAGGTGTTGGTGGATATTCTTCAGTCAGACGAGGAGGAGTTTCCAAGATATTCAAGAAGCATTACTCAGATCAGACAAGCTCTTAAGGAGCATAGACTGTGGAGCATACAGTTCATATCGAGGAACTGCAATCAAATGGCTGATAGGCTGGCTAAGGATTTCCAAAAACATAAGGAAGGGTGTTTTGATTTACCTAGACCACCTGAATGCATTAAAGATATAGTAGTTAGTGAGAAATGTAATGGAGGTAGTACCTCCAAGTTTATTTCCCGAAATTATTTAGAAGGTTGTAATATTTTCCCGTATTGGCTTGAAAGAGGAGGGTAAGATGAATAAAATAGCCTCCTGGCTTCCATAAAAAAAGGTTGACATAGGAAAGTGTAACCCTAATCTCAAATATTGAAACATGACTTTTAGAATATCATGATCATAACCCTTGATCCTATCTTGATGATTTAGGATTTGATTCGAAGGGTCTACCTATTATTTGTTGTTTGTACTCGAAATCCTCGGTGAAAGGTATGCTATTATATAACTCCTCCTTGATTGTATGAAGATACTTTTATGTATCTCTTGACTGTATACTTGGCTATTTACTTGGATGAGCTATTGTTCCCTATGATTAGTCTTCTATTTTTCTATACTATATTTTGAAAAACATGAAAACATAAATTGCATGCCCATTATGACTGCCTGTAAATTGATAATGATGATGATATTGATAATGTTGATAATGTTGATATTGAGTACAAAAACCCCCCTCAGTTGGAGGTGGGACTTGTACATTGGCTTCCTATGTTCCTATGGTGAGAAGGAGCCTAGTGACCTTCCCCATCGCATTGGAGTAATAGAGTCACAAAATATATTAGTATGCTTCTCGAATTACAACATAATGGGAACTCGTAATAAAAGTTGAAATGTTTGAAAAACTAGTCGAATAAATGTTGGTTTTGCATATTGCTTATTATTCTTTTGAATATAAGTCCTGCCAAGTATACTTATTTTCTTATAAAGTGTTTTACTTGATTTTGATAGCGTACCGTGCAATTGCATGATTGTGTCTTGATTTTCTGGATTTTAGGCATTACAAATGGAATATTGAATAAGACTGTTTCCGCACTCATACACTCTAATGACAAAGATAAATCGGTTATATCTCCATAATAGGTTAGTTTGTTCTTTAATTATCCAATTTTTGAGTTATTTATTTCTTATTGTATATGCTAGTGTGATTGATCCTATTGGGCCACTCAGGGATGGGCACTTCAATCCCTTTATCACTGTCTAGGCAGTGAGATTGGGATTGGGGTAAAAATGGTTCCATGACAGTTGGTATCAAAGCTTTCACACTCCCATATACTTTAAGAAAATAATTTCTCAAGTCTCTTACAACCAAGAAACCCTAAAGTCCATAATGGTTAAAATTGAGATGTCTAGGCTCGGGGTCCTGGCACAATTTCTCCTATCCGTCTTCACAGTGGCTAAGATCCCCCGCTCTACCTGGCCTTAATTGATCCAGAACTGGACCTAAAGGTTCTCTTGTGAAACCCTGGAGAGACTTCTAGCATCTCATCTTTTCTTTAAGGACAATCCTAAGCCACCCATGTAGATGAAGATTAGGTAGTCTTCTTATCTCATCATGTGATCCTTCTCATGACCTTTCACCACATGATGTCTCGATTATGGGTAGTTTATGCATGGGAAAAATGAATACCACTAAATTTTTGAAAGTTGATACTATGATCTGACCTTAATTTGAAAACTCAATTTTGATCAATTAGTTTTGAAATCAAATAATCATGTTTGACCCCTAATATCATGAACACTCAATTTTGACTATGTTTGAGGTTATGATATGGTGAAATAAGGATGACTTATACCTTATACCTTATTGTTGATAAGGTCCCTATTTGATTAAACCCATGTTGCCCTATTATTGATTAAACCTCAGACATAGATTGGCAAACTTGTATCCTATTTTATACACACCTTGACTATGCTATTAAGTGACTAAGTCTAGGACTCATAAAACCATGATGTAAGACTATGATGCAAAAAGCAGTTTCTCTATTAACTATTGATGCCTTTTGCAATCTCGATTTTGATATGATGATTATGGGCCTAGATTTTGCACTATTATGATCTAACTCCTCGAATGCCCAATTCAAATCCTCGATTTTCAAATGATATCACTACCTTGATCATGAAAGGAAAGGAACACAAATACTAATATGACTTTGTAAAAACTTGACATTATTGCCCTATTATTTTGAAATTTTGATCTCATGACATTATGGAATATGATTTAATATTTGATACTCTCCCTATTTGAATAAGCTCAGTTGATAATGACTAATGTTGGTAATGTGGAAGATTAGGGTGGTAGTTGACTCATGACTCCCCTTACCTAGGTCACATCCCTATTTTGACTAAGCTCCAAATTTTTGTAATATTGATTATTTAGAGTTTGGAAAGGTTTCTCCTTTCACCCAATTTTGGATCGGTTGACCTATGCCTAATAGGTTAAAACCATGGTTGATACTCGATCTTGAATATTGATTTGATAATGAACTTGACATATGGCAATATTGACTATAGCTTGAGGTTGAATTCCTAGATAGACCTAGGTCTAGATCATTCATCAACCTTGGAAACCATGATAATGAAATCTTGACATGTTGATCAAACATTGCTTAAATATTGTTGCTAAAATTGAATATAAATGAGTGATCTCCCCCAAGGTCTAAATAGGAATCTAAACCCTAGCTTCAAAATTTTGGACCTTTGACTTTTGATGTCCAAAAATCTCGACTCTTGATATTGATATATAATAATGTGACTCACGATTATCAATATAAATAATGATACAAATCCTATGATCACACTATTTGGACCTTGAGATATATAACTAATGACTTCAAAACCCCAAATTTTGAAATTTCTGAAATGATGACTATTTTGATTTCTCGATTTAGGACTTAGGGTTTAGCTCTCATTAGGACTAGGGTGGGACCTCCCAATGATTTGGAGCTCAAAATAATGATATTGAATATATGATGTTGTCTCAAAATGTTGAAATATGAAATCTCAAATCATAGATGTCTAACCCCACCTAGGCCAATGTAGAGTCTAAGACCCTAATTTATTGGGTTTGAAAGTCACCTTGTGCACTTGATTCAAGGACTCTATTTGATTGATCTAAAATATGATCTCTCCAAATTTGTGATCAATAGGATGCTTTCCATATTTTGGACGATATATGCATTGACCTTGATACTCAATTGTTCGATGATGAAACGATGTTGGTACCATGTTAGTTATGATACGAAACATGGAATCCCAAGTATAATGATTGTACTATTTGAATTTTGAGGACATGCATTTGATTATATAATTGAGAATGTTCTAGTATTTCAAGATATGATCTGAATTTAGATAAGTCCCAATTTTGGGGACAAAAATCCTTTTTAAGGAGGGAAGGATGTGACAAAGTGGATTTTAGCATAAGAATGAATATTGCTCTTTTGACCTCAATATATTCTCTCATGGCCTCAAATAATTTTTCTTGTCTTCATAATCAATGTTGAGACTCAAATACAAAATATGGTGATCAATGTAGTTTTTATGCACATTATAACACCTCAAATTAGATTCAATCATCACTTTGTTAAAATAGTCAAATTAGATTCAATCTAAAACTTTTTATAGATGTTCTCCACATTTTTGTGAAGCTTTGGTCCAAATTTTAGGTCATTTGGACATTCATATGATTTACTATGCTTTTTGAAAGTTCTGTGCTCAAAAACCCCTTTTATTGGCCATTTTCTGATCTTTTCCTAGTCAGCAATCCGCTGGTTAAGGCAAGGGATGAACCTCAGCCTTTATATCGGAGAGCCACGGATCGCGGACCAATCCAGTGGTTAGGAGGTCATCTCCTACCTCCCGCAATCAGCGGGGAGGATACTAAGGGGATCGACACACCCTTTTGGCTCATTTTTGACCAGTTTCAAAAATCAAATGAACCAGAACATTTCCCCCACCATTCCGAACTCAGATGGACTCCCCCCCCTCATTTCAACCTATTTTGAGAGAAATTGATAACTTGCTCTCATGTCCGCCACCATGGATGTTGTGGCCATAGGAAAACCCTAAACCTATTCTTCTCTAGCTATATAAACCTCACTACATAATTCAGCATGCTCCCACGATCGTAGTCGGTGCCTCTAATTTCTCCCTCATCCTCTCTTCACCATTCGTTCCTTTCATGCCACCCCGGCTCCTCCACGGCACCGCTGCCTGGCCCATTTTGGGCATTCATTATCATCACCTCCTCTCACCAAAATCTGACCTCCATCCAACTCGCGAGGGCATGACGAGATTGAACGGCAGCTTCACTACCTCCATCTGCTCCTCCTGCTCTAGTTCTCCTCCAGACTGGCATGCCTCCACCATGGCACCGCCACCCCCATGGAGATTGCGACTCAGATGAGATGATGACCACGAGCCGCAAGATCCCGATCTGAGGGTCTGGCTCATGAAGAATCACATCCCTTCGATCACGATCCAATGACCTGATATTGGAAATCAAGACCTGCTCACCTGTTAAGGAAGCGTGCCATCACGGACGTGCATATCTAGATCAACGGCCTATAATTTTTTCCCCGACCATCCTTTTCAGGAAAATATTCTCATCTCTGCTCGTATATTCATTTAAATGTGTAGATCTTGTATTAATTGTAGAAAATGCATTCGAACTCCAAAAATGATAAACAAATAGTCAATCTTGATCATAAAAACCCTAATTCTTTGGAAACCTGATTCCAAACTATTCTCACTAATATATCTTAATCTTGATCTATTGCTTATATAATTGTTCTAAATGACTCTATTTGTGGTTAATCTTGACTAAACACTGAAAACCCTAATTCTTGACTCTAATGTTCAAATTGAGACTCTAAAATAATAATTGACCCATTAATGATCTAGATTTATATTTGTTGACTTGATTTAATCTTGAATATGATGATGACATATCAATAATATGATTGATCTAAATCTTGTAGCATATCTTGATCTATTGACCTAAAAGTTGATCCCTGATTTACTCTTAATATTAATCGATACTTGATCTAATCTTGAATACCAATAATATTAAGTACCATGATGATAATCTAAATTTGTTGATGACTTGGATAATGACCATAAATTAGGGTTAACACATATGATCCTAGAAAACCTAGGTAAGTCATTTACACTAGAATATATTGTACACTTGAAATGATGTTGGACATATTGAAATATTGATTACAAGTGAATGAACCAACCCTAAGGTTGACATAGGAAAGTGTAACCCTAATCTCAAATATTGAAACATGACTTTCAGAATATCATGATCTTAACCCTTGATCCTATCTTGATGATTTAGGATTTGACTTGAAGGGTCTACCTATTATTTGTTGCTTGTACTCGAAATCCTCGGTGAAGGGTACGATATTATATAACTCCTCCTTGATTGTATGAAGATACTTTTATGTATCTCTTGACTGTATAATTAGCTATTTAATTGGATGAGCTACTGTTCCCTATGATTAGTCTTCTGTTTTTCTATACTATATTTTGAAAAACATGAAAACATAAAGTGCATGCCCATTATGACTGCTTCTATATTGATAATGATGATGATATTGATAATGTTGATAATGTTGATATTGAGTACAACAACAACCCTCAGTTGGAGGTGGGACTTGTACATTGGCTTCCTATGTTCCTATGGTGAGAAGGAGCCTAGTGACCTTCCCCATCGCGTTGGGGTAATAGAGTCACAAAATATATAAGCATGCGTCTCGAATTACAGCATAATGGGAACTCGTAATAAAAGTTGAATTGTTTGAAAAACTAGTCGAATAAATGTTGGTTTTGCATATTTCTTGTTATTCTTTTGAATATTAGTCCTGGCAAGTATACTTATTTTCTTATAAAGTGTTTTACTTGATTTTGATAGTGTACCGTGCAATTGCATGATTGTGTCTTGATTTTCTTGATTTTAGGCATTGCAAATGGAATATTGAATAAGACCATTTCTGCACTCATACACTCTGATGACAATGATAAATCAGGTATATCTCCATAATGGGATAGTTTGTTCTTTAATTATCCAGTTTTTGAGTTATTTATTTCTTATTGTATATGCTAATGTGATTGATACTATTGGGCCACTCAGGGACGGGCGCTTCAAACCCTTTATCACTGTCTAGGAAGTGAGATTGGGATTGGGGTAAGAACAGTTCCATGACAGAATTCTTAAAGTAATTATAGAGGTTATATGAATATACTAAATTTTAGGATTTGGCTATGACTGAAATTGTTGTATTGTTAAATAAAGAAATCTTTCTATCTAAATCTCTTTGATTATGAATCATTGTTTATCTGAATGCATATTATATATATGTAAATATCATGTGATGTCATCAGTGTTTGCTTGATATCTCAGTAAAGAGGGTGAAACCCTAGATGAGTGAAAAGTTGGTAATTTTGAATAGATATTGTGAAATCTATTTGAAGTGCTTCTCTTGACATCATAAACTTTATTTATTCAATGCTATTCTTGATTCATGATATCTCAACTAATGGCATGCAAACCCAAACGAAGCCCTAATGGCATGCAAACCCAAATGATTCATCATATCCAGGGTTTCATACATATGTTGATTGTATATGAATTGTTGAAAGCAATCTTTATTCACTGAATGTTTATGACACACTAAATCCTTCTGCTAGTCATGTGATAAGTGAATGAGATAAATGAAGCCCTAAGGACAGTGTATGCAGTGAATAAGGTATTGTGATATCAATGTTTCTCATTATGAGATGTGGTGATGAATAACAATTTAGTTTGTGGTAAATATTATCAGATGACCTATGAAATGAATGGTTTATAAATCTCAACTAAGATATGTTGATGTGATGATTGAATTGTGAACTTAAAGAGTGAATTAGACATTTAGATGCCCTGAACATTGTAGAATCCTCATAGGATGAGGCCTGCATTATGGGGAGGAAACGGTTTCCCGAATGGAGGTAGTCTAGATCGAGGTAAGCCAGAGCGCACCAATAGGGTGCATGGGTCTTGACCAGTAGGGAAGACTCCTTACATTTGTGGGGTACCCAACACCAACCAGGGATGCTGGTGGTACATGTGTTACATGTTGTAGTGATAAGTGGTCAGTAGGTCCATTGATGCACAATAAGCCTGAGGGCTTTAGTCTAAGATATCTGACCGCTCCCATTAGCCGCCGAGAGGAAGATGTGCTGAGGCCTGCTGCAGATGGGGTCTTGCTCAAGAGACATGCTTAGGAACATGGGCATGATTCTAAGCCTTATACAGTGAGATCGTATCTTTCTACAATTCTTTCACATGTTGTGGTACACCTCATTTGGGTTCAGCGCATAATAAGATTAATGAGATGTTAACCAAGTGTGTGCAGTTATTGAATTATCCTTTGTATGTTTCTGAGTTATTAGTTCTCTTTGAGATTAATCAAGCATGTTTATATATTGATTCAGTCTTGTAGATATCTAGAGTATCTTGACATATTTGTGTTTGTGAATGATTAGTCTCTTTAAGCTTACTACTATTATAATTGATATCAGTTTCTCAACAATATATCTATAATTATATCAGTGCTTTACACTGTTTCTTTGAAATACTCATTCGCTGAGCGAGTAGGCTCACCCCTCTACTCACAATTTTTAGGGATAACTCATGGACTGAAGATGTTATCGCATCAGGGTAGATCTTCTAAAGGAGTTAAGTATGAGATTAGTTAGGTCTATTCAGTCCCTGTCACTCTAGGTCCTTGTATAGAGTTGAGAGAGAGTTCTAAATGATGATTTGTATCTTTGTTTCCTTAATAATAGAGTATATATTTGTTTATCATGTTGTATGTACATGAAAGTGTGTGGAACAGAATGAATGTATGGATATGTATCATTAAAGTTGAGATCATATTAGAGTAATCTAGGTTTAATTCCTTTGTAAAGTTTGTTTATTTGATTGAATGCAAGAAAACAAAGAGTTTGAAATAAAGGGAAAAGTTGGGAGTGAACTTTGTATTAAGTATAATCCTAAAACTTATGTCTTAATCTCATTAAAAGTATTAATTGTGGGATGTGGGTGTAATAGCTTGGTATCAGAGCTTAGGTTGAGTTGTCAGAGACCATTAGGATAGAAAGTCAGAGTTATAAGTGTGGCAGATAGGAGGTGATGTGTCTACAGCTCTGGGAGGTCTAAGTATTTAGATACCCTGGCTCAGTACCTAAATACTTAGGTTGACCAGTATCAAGCTGCTCTATCTATTCTTCTCTAGATGCCCTGGCCAGGTATGTTGTTACGACCCCACCTCCCGATATCCCCCAATTAAGGGAGATCAAGAGGTTGAGCCGCACCCATTAATCCCAGATCAAAGGTTCGACATATAACCATAAACAATTATTAAATTCTAACAGACTATACTGAAAATGGTAATAAAATTTTTCTTTACATACCTTTTGAAAACTTGGTCTTGTATCCACATCGATACTAATCTATCTAATCCTCCTTTGTACTTTAATTCTCTTTTAGTATCACAAGTGCCACTTTACTGTTTGTTCTTTTCATTGTACCTAAAACACGGACAAACAAAACGTCGGTCAGCCGAAGCTGGTATGTGGAGGAAACAGATAATGTTCAACTATGGTAATAATATAATCATTCAATTAATCATTTAACAATCAAGATTACATTTTAATCCATACAACTCAATCCATACATATTCTCAAACTCTGGGCTGTCCCTGCAGTGGACATAGATTTCACCTCTCTTTTAGGTAATAGAGTCGCATGACACTACCCGAAGGTAGCCCAATATCTAACTCAATGTGACTTGATGGTCCTACCTCCATGGTAGCCATGTACTAAGTCAACCATAGACCTGATGGACCTACCCAATAGGTAGACATGTACTAGGTCATCCATAGACCTGATGGACCTACCCAATAGGTAGTCATGTACTAGGTCATCCATAGACCTGATGGACCTACCCAATAGGTAGCCATGTACTAGGCCTTTCTCTAACCTGATGGACCTACCCATAGGCAGCCATGTACTAGGTTAGCTATTATTCCACAGAGAGAACCAGGATCTGAGTTTATAGGCATATATTCTTTGTGATAGTCATAGCCACATTATAGTTTGCATGAACTAAATAAACATCCAACAGTTTATTTAAAGCAACCGGTAAAACATTCGGAAATCACCGTGAAACTAGAACGGTTATACATAAGCGTAACCACATACCTGTCCAGTAGATTTCTCAAGCTAATATCAATTCCAACCAAGAAAGAAATCCAAGGAAGTAATTCAACCACATATTCAAGAATCCTGAAAAAAACATATGTATTCCATTTACTACACACTTTATCAAGATTCTTTCTATCCAACTTGAAATTGCTTCCTAAGGTTTCTGTATCTATTTTAGGATTTCGTTTTGCATTTAGGGTTTTCCTTCATCCTTTACCATATTAAACCCTATATTTATGCCATTACTCACAAAACCTTAATTATCTCATCTATTCTTCAATATTAAGGTTATCTTAACCAAAATATAATCCTATTTTCATATTATAGGCACATTAATCATCAGTTAAGCTTCTTTTTCATTAAAGCTACTATTTTATCCTTTTAATCCATAACGAGATCATTATCTGCATCAATCATCAATTTCCAAGTTCATTAGAGCCTAACTAACATATGAACTCATTGCCATAACTCTACCTTTTATTCATGAGAAAACCCTAATTACTACATTTTGGGTTTTATCCATAATTAGGAACTTTTATATTCAAACTAGATTTAGAACATCATAACTCTATCCTATTCATGGATTTGCAAAATTAAAACCATTAAAAGGCATATTTTCCCAAATTAGGGTTTCTAACTCCATTAATGCAAACTTAGGTATATGCAACCCTAAATTAAACCAATTACGTATAAAGATCATCCTTTTAGATTCAAACCATCATTTTTATCATTAACAAGCTAATATCAACTTTAATCATCTATTAAACCCTACTAATTACTTTAATCATACCAAAATAGGGTTCTTTAAATATTAATACATTAAAGTTGATATCTTTCATTACTTTTCGAATTGCATAAGGAATCAGGCTATAAAACTATTTTTAATGGATTCCTTGTGTTCTTCTAATCAAAATTCATATATAACATGTCTTAATCGGAGTTACCAATCTTTATTTATGAATTATGCAATAAAACACTTACTTGGCCAATCCGGGAGCACCACGTCAGCCCGCCCCATGCAACGTCGACCTTTGTTTGGAAAACATAACGAAAAGACGCGGTTGCCCTTCACTTAAGCGATCGATGCTTCATACCCCGGAGGGTATTTCTGTCCAATGACCGGGGGGGTCATCTCCTACCTTCAGCAGCCGAGCAGCGCCGACCCTATCCGCCGTAGGCGCGGCTCTACCCCCTCCTCTTGGCCGTGAGCCTCTCCGGAACCCCTTCCATTAGCCCCGCCGCCCTTGGGCGCACCTAGGGTGCCCCTACCTCGTGGCCAAGGAGGTCTATCCTCCGCTCGTGGGCCAGCTGTTTGCGGCCGCTGCTGCAGACCGTCGGCTTGTGTTTAGCAAGTTCCCGGGCACGATCTTAAAAGATGGGCTCACCGGCGACGCCGTGGGAGAACCTCGCTTCCACCAGGACCTCCATGCCGCTCCTCAGTGCCCTCGGGATAGACCATTACTCTCCATTAGGGTTTGTACGCAAAGAACTATGAAGAAGAGGAAGGAGGAGGAGGGATGCACGTGGGATCTTTCTAGGACTCGAACTAAAAGGTCTACCCCGTATATAGAGGGTATCCCAGCCCCAGATTGCTTGTTCATAAAGAAAATAAGGCTACCCCAACATGGAAACATATTCCTTCATGAAGAAGAAATTCTCTCTCTCTCTCCATTCTTTTCTAATGTTCTTCATTATTTGTATGTTTTAGGAATTCGAAATTCCTTTTACTTCCTCTCTTTATTCTTGCTTTTTAATCCATTGATCACGAAATTCTATTTCTTTTAATCAAAATTACTTTCTTTTTAACAATACCTCATAATTCATTAATAATGCAACACATAATCCTCTTATTTTGCCTTTTTAGTATTTTGTCTTTCTTTCCTCTTTATTGGGACTCCTTGCATCCCAAGATACTCCATTATTTCGAAATTACTTTTTAAGGATACTTATTATCCTTCTAGATGCATCTATATGCATTATTTCACATTATCCTGTTTATTTCTCATTTAAATATTCCTTTTTGAGGATTTCTTTTTATTTCTCTTTTATTTTCCTCATTGGCATTCCTTTTAATATTAACAAACTCATGGATACGAAATTTCCCCAAGAAATCTCATTTATGCCTCTTTCCATTCATTTTCCACCTTATATCATTATTTTCCAATTTCTTTCTTCATAAAGAAATACTTAATTAATCTTTTCTTTTCCTATTGCTTTATTTATGCAACTTTGTATTCCTTGGAGCCCAAGGAACCCAAGAGGCATGAAATCCTCTTTGGATTTGCCTTCTAGAGGTTTCCACATATTTCTTTTATCAATTATTCAATTATTCATTCACTAATTGAATTTTCTTTGTTATTTCCTTGTTATTGGGCCCAATAGCCACTAAAGCCCACAAATCAAACAACAAGGCTATTTTAAACGAAATCCAATATTCTCAACCCAATATATGATTATTTGTTCAAACATTTTTAATATGAGAAATTATATTTCTCACCATTTGAACCCAAAAATTGGGGTTATAACATATGTAGATGAAGGATGGACTACAGAGAAACCCTAGAAATATTAGGGCTAGGAGATCAAAAAGCAATGAACGAGTAAGAGCTTAAAGATGGAATGTGATACAACTCTTGCTTTATATTTCTTCTTTGATTGGAGATCAATAGAAATACTCTTATATATATGAATTCATATTATCAGTTTGTAGAGTTTGTATATGGTTCTTTTAGATTGTTGTGTATCATGAAGTTGATTTAGTTATTCTTTGTATAATGTAGACCTAAACTTATGTTTAAATGAGTTTGACCTAAGTTGATATTCTTTCCACATATTTGAGATGAATAGGAGTTGGTTAATCTAAAGTACCTATTGGCTTCAAGACTATAGGTTCAGCCTGGTCCGGCTAGCAGGGTGCATTATTGGGATCTAATTACTCCTATTAACAATATAATAAGAGTAGACTCTGGATATATTTGACCCACGTCATAGTGAGAATATACATACACTAAGATTTTGAAATATAAGGGAAAGATTAGAATAGCTAAGAATCAATTGGACCTGATATCTGAGATCCAACTTTGGGGCCTCAAATAAGAAACCCTAAATTGGGAATGAAGGAAGAGGGATACATATACAAGACAAACATTAATATATAATATACAAAATGAAGAAGAAAGGATGGATAAAGAGAACTGAACTATATGACTAATTATGGCACTTTTTTTAATCTGAAATCAAGGAAACATAAGTGAAAACTACATGGAAATCCATGATAAAAAGAATCAATTAGAATGAATGGATCATATAATCAAGTAAAATGTACTTATGTGTTCTACAACAAAAGGAAAATAGGATAAAAGAGTTAAGTATGCAATAAGTACATAGAAGTGAAGTTCAAAAGAATGAAAGTGAAGAGAACTAGATAAACATGTAAATTATAAGACTAAAATAAGAAACTAAGATGAAACAAAAAAGGAAGTGATGGAAATAATGGGTTTGATTCAAAAAGAAGGATTACATGATATAACGAGGAGCATGGAATGTGTACTTTTATCATAAAGTTTAAAGTATCCTTCCTTACTAGATTTTGATTCAAAGTCTCTATTTTGTAGCAACCTAGTTGACATCAAGTGTGTTCAATAGATTCCTAGTGATGAAACAGAACTAATTCTTAAAAGAACAACAAAGGTGCGACTAAATAAATAAACAACTCATATAAAGGTAAATTGTATTCCGAATATAAAGGCTTGATTGAAAACGAAACTATGGTTAACCCCTACATGAGCTGTTTGATTCAAAATGAAGGACATGTAATGTATTATGCATAAGATGAACCAGTAGGGAGAATATTGATTTAGAATTTCAACTAGATAAAAGTAAAAGGATGATAAGAAAGTTTATATGGAATGGAATATGGAATCATACACAAGAGTGAGAAACATGATCATAAGAGATAAGTAAAAGTAAATAATGACATAGGGAAGAGTAGCAAACATGTAGTCGATGATAGAATTCCAACAATATTTTCAAGATTTCATTATCATGGTATTCAATTTTGATGAATGATCTAGACCTAGGTCTATCTAGGAAGTCAACCACAAGCTATCGTCAACATTATCATATATCAAGGTCATTAATAAATCAATATTCTACATCAAGCATCAACCATGGGTTTAACATATTAGACTTAGGTCAACCAATCCAATTCGAGTAAAAAGGATACCTTTCTAAACTCTAAATAATCAACAAGGTGAAAATTTTGAGGTAGTCATAAAAGGGATGTGACCTAGGTTAGGGGAATCATGAGTCAACTACCACCCTAATCTAGCACATTACCTACATTAGTCTCGATCCATTGAGTTTATTCAAATGGGTAGAGTATCGATGATCAAATCATATTCTACAAGGTCATAAGATCAAAATTCAAGATTATAATAGGGCAATAATGTCAAGATTTTACAAAGTCAAGGTAATATATGCATTCCTTTCATTTCATGATCAAGGTAGTGATATAAATTGGAAATTGAGGATTTAAATTGAGCATTCAAAGAATTAGAGAACAATAATGCAAGATCTAGGTCCATAATCATCATATCAAAATTGAGATTACAAAAGGCAACAATAGTTAATAAGGAAACTTGTTCCGACCCCACCTCCCGATAACCCCCAATTAAGGGAGATCGAGAGATCGAAGCCACACCCATAATCTTCGGATCAAAGGTTCGGCAATTAACCAAGAACAATGATTAAATTTTAACAATCCAAACTAAAAAGCTGTAAGAAAATAAACTTTTGCATACCTTTTTGAAAACTTGGACCTCTAAACTTCTATCCACTTATGGATTCTACTATAACTAATCCTCCTTGTATTTTACTTCATGTATTTCACAATATGACGATTTACTGTTTGTCCTTTTGGCTTGTACCTAAAACATAGACAAACAAAACGTCAGTCAGCCGAAGCTGGTATGTGGGAGAAACAATAATCATGCAAATATGCTAACTTTGTAATAATTCAATTAGTCATTTAACAACCAAGATTACATTTTAAATATAACTCTGCAATCCAAGAGTACCCTATCCTCTATGTTGTCCCCATTAAACTCCTCATGATCCACCTATAAGTGAACCAATTTCTAGGGTTGAGTCACATGGCACTACTCGTAAGTAGCCCACTCCTTAACTCATGGCAGGCTAATGAGTCTCATGTCACTACACGTAGGTAGCCCAGTTTCTAACTCTCGGTAACATAGACCTTGCTCTAGGATTACCCCTTTTTTTCTCAGCCTTTTCTAAGCAATAGAGGTGGACCCGGATCTAGTCAGTTATATACACACATTTATAGTGATAATCATAGTCACTTTATAGTTGCATGAAATAAATAAACATCCAATAGTTATTTTCAAGAAACCAATTAAAACTTCGGGAATCGTCGTGAAACTAGAGCGATTATTCATAAGCATAACCACATACCTCAATGGTGAGTCATGCAGATTATTCAACATATACTTCATGTATATACAATCAATCCAATCAAAGATCCAAGCAAATCAAGCATTCATCGTTTATAATCTGCATATATATAAAATCTAAACTGTCACCTTCTCATTATTAGTCACATTAAACCCTACTCGACCCTAGTCTAGGGTTTAGGTTTAGCATCAAATATATCATTAGGGATATGTTTTTAAACCCTATTTCACATGTTTATTGATTTAATGGATTAAGAACTCTAATTCTCATTAGGTGTAGCCATGATCATCAAATCTATATCATCCTTACATTATGACCACTTACATTAAATTAAGTCTAACAAATTAACAAGTTAGGATTCTTAAACCTTATTATTCATATGCATTGATTAGAAAGTGTAATTATCATCATTAAGATCATAATCATGTTAATTTACCATTATACTCTACATCATCAATTTAAATCTCAAGGAAGCATATCTAACATGATCAACAATGTATTAATAAGAACTAGGGTTTTCATGTATTAATCACCCTACATTCATGGACCAACTATACTTTTAGAACAGGAATCATGTTTAGGAATTAGGAGTATTTTATTTGGATTCTACTCGTTCACCTAATCAATTTGATATGTATTTTTGCTATATTTTGATAACCATATAATTTACTAGAATTATTGTAAGATTACCTTTATGGGGCCAACCATGTGCTGCCACATCAGTGAATACATGCTTCAATTCCCTTTTCCTTGTTGATGGCCGGTGTAGTCTTGAACCCCCGGTTCATTACTTGAGTTGGGTGTCAAAAGAGAAGCCACAGGGAGGCCTGGTTCAGGGCTGAACCATTGCCCTTCTCTCTCACGCGATCTGCCCTTTCACGCAGACAGCACCGCCGCTGACTGGAGCGATCAAAACGCAGCGGCCCGCCGCCCAGAAGCCAAGACGCTGACTTGCAGGGTTGTTTCCTGACGCGAGTTGGGGATAAAAGTACTCTCATCCACCATGCTCCCATTGCTCATCTTGCTACTTCAGCAGGCCAGGAAGACACCTCTGCCAAGGGCGGATTGTAGGTGGCACCTAGCATCCTCACCGCCGCCTAGGGTCCTTGCTGCCTAACTCACCTCTTGCCACCCGAAACTAGCGGCCAGGGAAACCAAGTCCTCATACATATGGGCTTCCACGCGCCCTCATGTCGCCCTTATGCGGCGCCAATGCCAGATGCCTAATCGGAGGAAGGGAAAGTGGCTTCACCGCCACCCATTCTGCCCCCAACGCCACCATCCGCCACCATCTCCCACAGGCACATGCACCGCCACTGACAACCATGCCTCGACACAATGCAACAAGTGGACATGGTGGCTGCAGAAGGCAACTCCAGGATTTCATCGCTGGACATCTTGTGCTGTCTCGATGCCTTCAGTGGCATGACCGGTGACGCTGCTTCCTGGACGTCATCCCTTGGCCACCACCACAGTCCCTTCTTCCTCTCCCGTAGAAGCACCCTCCTCCATCGCAAAGGCTTGCGGCTCCTGTCCTTAAGCCTGGAACCCTGCTTGGCCGCTGGTTGTTTACAGAAGAGAATGAGAAGTAGGAGTGGAGTTCCTTCTTCATCTCTCGTCACCTTCCCGCAGACAACAATGGTTGGGTGTGTCGTGTGAGTTTGAGGAAAAGACTCCTAGCCCTTATATATATATATATCTTTGGAGAAACCCTAAGGGTTACGTCAGAGAGAGGAATAGGTAGATTCCAGTTCCTTTCCTTATTAACTCATGGATGGGAGGGAGAGACCCGATGGTCCAGAAGAGGAAACCTTCCTCATATTTTCGAATGAAAACCAACGGGAGTTACAATTTACCCAAGATGGGAAGGTATTTCCATACGTGATTGCCAAAGAATAAAAAGGCAAAGACTTAAATTATATCTCTCCTTCCTTTTCTTAGGATAAAAGGTATCAACCCAAAGGTCACAAGAAGGTTCAACCATATCATAATTCTTTAATATATTCCTTAAGCCAATTATCATCATTGTATGGCAAGTCATCAAAATCTTTCTCAAGTCATATTCATTTAATTGAGATGCCCTTTATATGTCAAACTTATCCCATTAGTCATCTCATAAAAAAAACAATTATATTATGGAATGTCTTTTGATTCTAACTTCTAAAATTATCATTCTTTTCTCAAATATTCAATTATTCATTTACTATTTTAATAATTGAATTTCCTTTCTTTATTTCATTGTTATTGGGCCCAATAGCCAATAAAGCCCACAACACAATCATCAAGGCTATTGTAAACAAAATCTATTTATTCGAACCGAATTATGTTATTATTTGTTCAAATATCTGTAATATAAGAAATTACATTTCTCATCAAATGAACCCAAAAAATTTGGGGTTGTAACATCCTTCCCCTCTTATAGGAATTTTGTCCTCAAAATTCTATCAAGCAAACAAACAATTCAGGATAAGACTTTTCCATGTCCATCATTGGCCCCTATGTGGCTTTACCGTACTCATGGCGTTTCCAAAGAACCTTTATCATCACATATTATTTTCTCTGAGTTCTTTCATCCTGGCATCTATAAACTACACAGGTGGGCTCAGACCATTTCAGCCTCCCTTGGGGCTCACTAGGTTCATTGCTCAGCACATGGTCAGGGCACCTCACATAGTGCTCTAAATTGGACACATGGAACTCATCACACGTTACTTTATCATGAGGGGTAAGGTCAAACTCGACATTCTCCACCAAACCATGTCAAAAGAACCCATGCATCAGGGACTCATCTCTCTTAGTTATAACTTAGAGGGCTCGGATTTTCATGTCACATATTCTCCCACAGTGAACTGCATGTCAGTCTACTTTGCATCTGCTCATGACTCTCGTCATCTCTAAGCTCCTTTCAGCCATTACATGATCAAGCGACTTCATCCACACACATTGTGGCCCTTTTCTAACCATCATGTGGTCCTTTCACCAACTTCACCTTACTGAAGTGGTGACCGACACAACCTCCCTTACAGAGCTTCTTATAAAACCTACTACTGGCTATGGTGGTCATTGTCACATCTTTCATAGGACAAGAAATGTCTCTAGATATCACCCTGAACGAGCACACATTCTCTCATCAGACCCTTTAGTCTGGATTATACTAACCATTAGTTAGGGGTGATAAGCTGTACTAACATAGAGTCCTTCATGTACCTACTTCCACCTTTTGGAAGGGAACCTTTATGTCAAACTCAAGAACTTTTTGAACTCACATCATGGAGTAGTTGAACCATCTTTCTCAATGGTAGCTCAACCAAATCTGTTCCTTGACAATACTCTTTCTTTCTCATGTCATCTAGGTAAGGCGATCTACCATAACCCACATTGCATCTTGACCTTCTTGGTCTAGGGGAGATTTATCACAACACCCATAGTGATGAACTCCCATTCCATCTCAGGAACTCTTTATCCTCTATATCGATGCACTGGGTTACCGATGCTCATCCTTCACCTTCTGTCATGCATGGCAACATGCAACCTCATCTTCAGGATCCATAGTAATGCTGCCACTCATTATCTCAGTAGTACCATAGTGTATGGTGATCTTAAAATCACAATTTCCTGTATGTCATGATTCCTCAAGACTGATTCCTTAGAAACCCTAAACCACTCTCATCATGGTTTTATCACCTTCCTATCCAAAGCGTGCATCTGAGGTTCTACCAAGGACTAGACTGGCTAACCAAACAACCCTTAACTTTTCAATGTATCTTGTTACATCTGAGTGTTATCCAAACACCTCTCCTTTTCAAACTTAGGGTTAGCCAAACAACCTCTTCTAGCTTCTAGTCAAACAAGTCAGATGTATCTCAACCAGAGCATCCATTACCACTTCACATCCTTAGGTATTAGGTAACGTTGAAGACATACACTTCCATGTATTTCACTTATCATCTCACCTCAAACTCTATGTCTATCTTTATTAAGAACACTCTCTGATTTCATCATCATGGTGATCAAACTCAACCTGGTATAACTTGTAAGTTCCACTTAGCTCATGATAAAAACATCCTCATAAGGTGACTACCTCATTCCTCTTAGTGTTTGCAAGCCATCCATGTATCGTTCACTTTACTAGGGTAGGTTATCTTCTCTATCCCCATTTCTCGTGGCAACGTTCCAACCTACATCATCTCTTATCCTTGGTGTATGGCATGCGTAATGTCCTATCTCTCACCCCCATAGCAAGAAAAAATAAGCATTTGGCTGCAGTCCAAATACAGAGTTCTGCCTGTTCCAAGAGTAGAGATGGTACATCCCACCTTGCCAATACACCTTCACATCTAAGTTGCAACCTGCCACATATGTCTCTACATCACATACATCATGATATCAAACTAGTCTTGAACCTACTGAGGTTTATATCCTTGGTCATCCCCTCTAGGTCTATAGGGTACTGACTCTTTTGGGGTCATCCCTCTTCCCTCATGCATCAAGAGAGTGCCCTACTCATCTGTCCTTTGGGTCCCATTAGTTCATGAAGGTGATCAATCTCCTAACCCATGGCCCTCAGACAATGATAGTTGTTACCTCCCGACCCTATGGTCATGCGCAACTGGGGAATTAGGCAACTCCTACTTTCATCGGTCTTATCCCTACCTGACCCTAGGATAGACTTAGGATTCTCCATTATAGTACATGTTCACCTTAGAACCTTACCCAAGCCTTCATCATCTCTCTTTCTGCATTCATGAGCTGACTCTTGTTCGTTCATAGGGATCATGGCAACCTGCCTACCCTGGTCAAGCCCCATACCGGTTACCTCCATGGTAACACATGCACTTAGAGATGGATATCTAGGGGTCTATAGGTTCATTCTCATAACATGTACTTTTCACTTAGCTTCTCAATATCCTATGAGACCTCTTTAGGTTACCTTAAACTGATAAAACTGACATACACCCTACCAAAGGAGTCCCTCTCCCAGGATGGGAGGAAAACTATCTCCCGATAACAAGGTCACAAACACTCTTAGGTCTAGGGTTTACATCCATATGCTTAACCCTAGTAAGCTATTAAGGCACAAGATGACCACCTACTAAACCATGTTGGGTCATACTTGCTCTCATCCTCAACACTGGATCACGATCATACCTTCCCATGTCAGCCACTTAGCCGTGAGGGGTTCTTCAAACATACTCTTTACTTAAGGGGTTTCCTTTACATCTACATGAGGAGTATCATGCTCAAAACTATAGAGACTCAAATCTCATCATTAGCATCGGATACACTGCTTCCCCTCTTAGGCCTAGGAACCCTAGGTTCTCCTTTGGGTACCCAACTGCATGCTCAATCTCTTAACCACGAATCAAGCATGTCCAAGGGTATCATGTACTCCCATGATCCTTTTATATGAGCCACACCTCATAGTTGAGTCCTCCTCAAGAACAACCAACTAGGTATAAAGTCTCACGACTCGCTACTTAAACCTCCTCAGGGTATACAAAACTTCCCCTTCCTTTCTCAGAAGGTAAACACTTATACCAAAGGCGCAAAGGTATCAGTAGATTCATCCTCTCTCTAGGGTTTGGTTCCTCTCAAGGCAACTAAGATATCATCAGCCTCCAGGGGTCAAGCATAAGGCAACCACTATCATCCACTTAGGTCGCATCATCCTCAACTCCCTACTTCTCCTCGTATCTCAAAGTCTAGGATTCCAACCTTCTTGCTTGGTTTCCTACTCTCTCTCTAGAGCTAACCCTACAACCAACCTCACCATTAGAGGTCCTCTCTTCATGAAGGACCAACCTCAAAATCATGCCCTACATGGGTGAAGCCTAGGTTTGAACTTATGTTTGCTCAAGATCATCCATAACCCTTTATGCTCCATCATAATTCCTTATCTAGGGTTTCATCCTACTGTCAGCACTATGACGTGCCCTAGGTGCCAGCTATACCCTACTTGCACAAGCCCATAGGGTTTCTAAGGTCCTTCACTAACATCATCATGTAAGGAGTTATCCTTTACCCTAACATGCACGACCCTTCCCAGGGTTGGGTTGCCAAAGGTACTAGGTCACCCATGGATCATATGGCATCTCAAAGGCATGTCCTTTCAAACACCTGGTCCAACTCATCTCTCTCTAACCTTCACTTAAGGTTAGGGTTAGCATCATCCTCTGAGGATGTGCCAGGTCTCTACTTGCAATGGATATCTCTATCTCCAAGACTAACTTATCCTCCTGACAAGAAGGTCTAGCCTCAGGTCTCTTCTGAGTACATGACAACTTATGTCATACGACCTAAGCATGTATCTATTCTTTAGTTTGCGCTTAATCTATTAAGCTTATGTCCATGACATCTTATTTACATGCCTTTCATTAATTTGGTGGAGGATTCCTTAAACCTTATTAACCTTACCCATACCTCAAGAGGGTGAGGAGAACAAAGAAAACCCTAATCCTTTAGGTCCTTATCAAAATTTTGTGATGAGAAGGGATGAATAAGATGAGAAGTCCTAAAGGTATATTATTTCTATTCATACCCTAAGACTTTGGCCAGGAAGTCACACGGATCCGGGAGTCCTCGTATTCCGACTAGCGGTGCGGAGGAAAATATTGCCAGCCCCCAGTCGTGATCCTTTTCTAGACACCTCCGTCTTTCAGACAATCATCTAATAACTCCCTTGGGTTCTATGGAGTTTGTAAAATTTAATATTTATTAATGGTTAATTGAGGAACCTACGCTCTGATACCAAATGTTACGACCCCACCTCCCGATAACCCCTAATTAAGGGAGATCGAGAGATCGAAGCCGCACCCATAATCTCTGGATCAAAGGTTCGATAATTAACCAAGAACAATTATTAAATTTTAACAATCTAAACTGAAACGTTGTAAGAAAATAAACTTTTGCATACCTTTTTGAAAACTTGGATCTCTAAACTTCTATCCACTTATGGATTCTACTCTCTAATCCTCCTTGTATTTTACTTCATGTATTTCACAATATGACGATTTACTGTTTGTCCTTTTGGCTTGTACCTAAAACGCCGACAAATAAAATGTCGGTCATCCGAAGCTGGTATGTGGGGGAAACAATAATCATGCAAATATGTTAACTTCATAATCATTCAATTAGTCATTTAACAACCAAGATTACATTTTAAATATAACTCTGCGATCCAAGAGTATCCTATCCTCTATGTTGTCCCCATTAAACCCCTCATGATCCACCTATAAGTGAACCAATTTTGAGGGTTGAGTCACATGGCAGTACTCGTAAGTAGCCCACTCCTTAACTCATGGCAGGCTAATGAGTCTCATGGCACTACACGTAGGTATCCCAGTTTCTAACTCTCGGTAACCTAGACCTTGCTCTAGGATTACCCCTTTTTTTCTCAGCCTTTTCTAAGTAATAGAGGTGGACCCAGATCTAGTCAGTTATATACGCACATTTATAGTGATAATCATAGTCACTTTATAGTTGCATGAAATAAATAAACATCCAACAGTTATTTTCAAGCAACCGATTAAAACTTCGGGAATCACCGTGAAACTAGAGCAATTATTCATAAGTGTAACCACATACCTCAATGGCGAGTCATGCAGATTATTCAACATATACTTCATGTATATACAATCAAACCAATCAAAGATCCAAGCAAATCAAGCATTCATCATTTATAATCTGCATATATATAAAATCTAAACTGTCACCTTCTCATTATTAATCACATTAAACCCTACTCGACCCTAGTCTAGGGTTTAGGTTTAGCATCGAATATATCATTATGGATATGTTTTTAAACCCTATTTCACATGTTTATTGATTTAATGGATCAAGAACTCTAATTCTCATTAGGTGTAGCCATGATCATCAAATCTATATCATCCTTACATTATGACCACTTACATTAAATTAAGTCTAACAAATTAACAAGTTAGGATTCTTAAACCTTATTATTCATATGCATTGATTAGAAAGTGTAATTATCGTCATTAAGATCAAATCATGTTAATTTACCATTATACTCCACATCATCAGTTTAAATCTCAAGGAAGCATATCTAACATGATCAACAATGTATTAATAAGAACTAGGGTTTTCATGTATTAATCACCCTACATTCATGGACCAACTATACTTTTAGAACAGGAATCATGTTTAGGCATTAGGAGTATTTTATTTGGATTCTACTCATTCTGCTAATCAATTTGATATGTATTTTTGCTATATTTCAATAACCGTAACATTTACTAGAATTATTGTAAGATTACCTTTATTGGGCCAACCATGCGCTGCCACATCAGTGAATACATGCTTCAATTCCCTTTTCCTTGTTGATGGCCAGTCTGGTCTTGAACCCCCGGTTCATTACTTGAGTTGGGCGTCAAAAGAGAAGCCTCAGGGAGGCCTACTTTAGGGCTGAACCATTGCCCTTCTCTCTCACGTGATCTGCCCTTTCACGCAGACAACACCTCCGCTGACTGGAGCGACCAAAACGCAGCGGCCCACCGCCCAGAAGCCAAGACGCTGACTTGCAAGGTTGTTTCTTGATGTGAGTTGAAGATAAAAGTACTCTCATCCACCATGCTCCCATCACCCATCTTGCTGCTTCAGCAGGCCAGGAAGACACCTCCGCCGAGGGCGGATTGTAGGTGGCACCTAGCATCCTCACCGCCGCCTAGGGTCCTTGCTGCCTAACTCACCTCTTGCCGCCCGAAACTAGCGGCCAAGGAAACCAAGTCCTCGCACATATGGGCTTCCACGTGCCCTCATGTCGCCCTTATGCGGCGCCAATGCCAGAGGCCTGATCGAAGGAAGGGAAAGTGGCTTCTTCACTTCGCCGACGCACGCTTCTCGCTGATTCCAACTTCTCCACGACCAAACTATAGGGTCGTCCTCCTCACGCTACACCGCCACCCATTCTGCCCCCAACACCACCATCCGCCACCATCTCCCACTGGCACATGCACCACCACTGACTACCATGCCTCGACGCAACGCAGCAAGTGGACGTGGTGGTTGTAGATGACAACTCCAGGAGTTCATTGCTGGACATCTTGCACTGTCCCGACGCCTTCAGTGGCATGACCGGTGACACTGCTTCCTAGACGTCATCCCTTGGCCACCGCCACAGTCCCTTCTTCCTCTCCCGTAGAAGCACCCTCCTCCATCGCAAAGGCTTGCGGCTCCTTTCCTTAAGCCTGGAACCCTGCTTGGCCGCTGGTTGTTTACATAAGAGAATGAGAAGTAGGAGAGGTTCCTTCTTCATCTCTCGTCGCCTTCCCGTGGACAACAATGGTTGGGTGTGTCGTGTGAGATTGAGGAAAAGACTCCTAGCCCTTATATATATATATCCTTGGAGAAACCCTAAGGGTTACGTCGGAGAGAGGAATAGGTAGATTCCAGTTCCTTTCCTTATTAACTCGTAGATGGGAGGGAGAGACCTGATGGTCCAGAAGAGGAAACCTTCCTTGTATTTTCGAATGAAAACCAACGGGAGTTACAATTTACCCAAGATGGGAAGGTATTTCCATACGTGATTGCCAAAGAATAAAAAGGCAAATACTTAAATTATATCTCTCCTTCCTTTTCTTAGGATAAAAGGTATCGACCCAAAGGTCACAAGAAGGTTCAACCATATCATAATTCTTTAATATATTCCTTAAGCCAATTATCATCATTGTATGGAAAGTCATCAAAATCTTTCTCAAGTCATATTCATTTAATTGAGATGCCCTTTATATGTCAAACTTATCCCATTAGTCATCTCATAAAAAAAACAATTATATTATGGAATGTCTTTTGATTCTAACTTCTAAAATTATCTTTCTTTTCTCAAATATTCAATTATTCATTTACTATTTTAATAATTGAATTTCCTTTCTTTATTTCATTGTTATTGGGCTCAATAGCCAATAAAGCCCACAACACAATCATCAAGGCTATTGTAAACAAAATCCATTTATTCGAACCGAATTATATTATTATTTGTTCAAATATTTGTAATATGAGAAATTACATTTCTCATCAAATGAACCCAAAAATTTTGGGGTTGTAACAAAACTGCTTTTTGCATCATAGTCTTACATCATGATTTTGTGAGTCCTAGGCTTAATCACTTGATGGCAGAGTCATGATGTGTATCAAATAGGGAAAAAGTTTTCTCATCTATGTTTGAGGTTTAATCAACAATAGGGCAACATTGACTTAATCAAATAGGGACCTCATCAACAATGAGGTATAAGGTATAAATCCTTTTTATTTCATCAAATCAAGATTTACCTCCAACATAGAAAGCATGTAGTCTGATTTGGTTAAATTGAGTTTTCATGATGTAAAGGGGTCATGTATGAATATTTGATTTCAAAATTTTCTTTGATCAAAATCGAGTTTTCTAACTAAGGTCAAATCATGGTATCAATTTTCACAATTTCTAGTAACTTTTATATTTCACATACATAAGTTACCCATGATTGAGACATCATGTGACAAATGGTCACAAGAGAAGGACCACATGAGGAGATGAGAAGACTACCTAAGCGTCATCTACTTGGGTGGCTTAGGGTAGTCCTTAAAGAAGAGATGAGATGCTAGAAGACTCTCTAGGGTTTCAACGGAGAACCTTTAGGTCCAGTTCTGGATCAATTAAGGCCAGGTAGGGTGGGGAATCACAACCACCATGAAGACGGATAGCATAAATTATGCTAGAACCCCGAGCCTAGACACCTCAATTTTCACCATTATGGATTTTAGGGTTTCTAGGTTTAAGAGACTGGATAATTATTTACTTAAAGTATATGGAAGAGTGTATTCTCTGATACCGACTGTCATGGAACCGTTCTTACCCCAATCCCAATCCCACTACCTAGACAGTGATAAAAGGATTGAAGCACCCATCTCTGAGTGGTCCAAAAGGATCTCACACACTTTCATATACAATAAGAAATAATAACTTAAAAATAGGAGATTTAAAGTACAAACTAACCCAAAAGGAGATTTTTACCAATTTATCCTTTTCATCCGATATCGAGTGCGGAAGCGATCTAGTCCATGTTCTATTTGTTTTGCCTAAAATCAATAAAATCATGACACAATCATGAAATTGCATGGTACACTATAAAAAAACAAGTAAAATAGTTTATAGGAAAATAGTACACTTGACAGGACTTATATTCAAGGAGTACAACAAGGGATTTTGTAAAACCAATATTTATTCGACAAGATGCTTATTTCGAACAATTCAATTTTTATTACGAGTTCCCATTATTCTAATTCGAAAAGCATGCTTAAATATTTTGTGTGGCTCTATCTCCCCATCATGATGGGGGAGGTCACCATGATCCTTCTCTCAATGTGAGGTAGGAGGTCAATGTACAAGTTCCACCCTCTGAATGAGGAGGTCGCTTGCACTCAATATCAACATTATCAACATTATCATCATCAGTTGATGAGAAGTCATAATCGGCCATATCATTTATGTTTTCAAGTTTGTCTCAAAATATAATATAGGAAAAATAGAAGATTAATCAATAGGGAACATTAGCTCAACTAAGTGTATAGACAAGTATACAATCAAGAGATACATAAAAGGTATCTTCAATACAACCAAGGAGGAGATATAATAGCATACCTTTCACTAAATATTTAGTGTATATATCTCAACAATAATAGGTCAAACCTTCGAGTCAGATCCTAAATCAACAATATTGGATCAAGGGTCATTATCATGATGTTGAGAAGATCATGCTTCAATATTCGAGATTAGGGTTACATTTTCCTATTTCAACATTAGGGTTAGGTCATCTACTTATGGTCAACCAATTTAAATATTTCCCGCATTATTCAATTGTCAAGTATGTTTTCGAGTGTGAATGACCTACCAAGGTATTTTAGGAGCACATAAGCTAACCCTAATTATCATGATCAATATTTAAGAGTGAATAAGACAATAAAGTTAGATCTAGATTTCTTAACTCTAATTTTAGAGTATCAAGATACTCATCTGAGTGAAATATAGTTGTGATGTATACATTTATCAAGTCACGTCAGGGTTTGGCAATATTAGGGTTTAGAATATTAATGGAAAACCCTAAACAAGGTATTTGAGGGAGATAAAATAATTTTATTAAAAACCACTCAGTAATATTATGGTCCCATATTTAAGTACACATTTCTCTAAGCATGTGGATATTTTTTCTAGAATTTTTTGGCCATTCGAGCTATTTTTAAAGCATTTTACAAGATTGGACCAATATGAAAAAGGCTAGATAATTGAAACAAATATAAAAAGAGAAACATGTCAGCTTGGCTTCATGGATCAGGGGAGGGATCTGAATTCTTGGATCCTCCCGCTAACTCACGAGCCATAGCATGGGTCAAGAGGCTCACAACAGGGGCTAAAGGACACAAATGTTCATGATCATGAAATGAAAAATGTGACAAATGGGGGACATATCAGACCCATACATCCTTTGATTGTTCGATTAGAGGAACTCCTGAACATTGCTCACACCATGGAGAAGCAGCTTCTGAAGGGGGAAATGAGGAAGTCCAAGTCAAAGGGGAGAGCACACAAGGACGCATCAAGGCCCGATTTGACCTCACAATACCTTACCAGTGTCAACGAGCCAAACATGGCGTGGCAAGTGGTGACCAAGACTGGGGTCCGGTAGATACAACAAGGTAAACAAGAGTAGAAGTAGAGTTGAGCAATATACCTCAGACAACAAGCATCAAAGGGTCAAGAAAGATTCGAGAGACCCCGACACATCATCCTGTGGTCCCAATAGCTCATGGAAAATGCCTGGTGTAGGTCACTGACGATGACCTTGCAAGTTTAAGGGGAAATTCGTTGACAGGGTGTTCTGGGCCATCACACCTCCAGGTGATGGGTGGAGAAGCTTTTCTAGGGATCCAAGATTATGTAGGCATGCTTAATTTTGAGGAGAATCCTAGTGGTGCGCGCATAAGGATCAAGTTTAGGCGATCATAGATGGATTTCGGTGGGGCATAGGGAAGATAAAGGTTCAAATTGAGGGATGGGTATGGTTAGAGGAGATGTGGCAGAGCTGATGGTGGCATTAAATAGCACCCTATTGGTCTTGGGTTTGCTCTAACTTTGGTCCTCTCATGCCCAGGCTACCACAAAATTGGGCATTTTTGAAACAAAGAACGAAGGAGGCTGATGTGGCTTTTTGAATGCACTAACAAATTCACTCGGGGTTTATATCCCCGAGCTTTTACCAAAACCAAGTGCAACAATACCACCCACAAGCGGACGGATCTTATCGCAGTATAGTTGAGGATCGAACCCAAAGGACAACGTTTTTAAGAATCTTTGTCAGTTAGATCTAGCTTAAGTAAGACTAATATTTAGAGCGATAGGTTGATTTGGATTTTATTAAACTAATTGCAAGAAAGTAAATGCGGAATAAAAGGTGGGTTTAGATCAATGATATGGAATCGCTGGGATGGTACCGGGTTTGACCACCGCTTACACACACAAACATACTCTTTTGCAAACGATCCAGGCACGAAATAACACTCCAAGTAGAGCTGCTGCAGAACCCCCCATACGGGCGTCAGGTCCGCGTAAGCATCACCATAGGCAGCCGATGTCTCATCGCCATCCGGATCACATGTCTTACGGCTCTGAAGATACAACATCCAACTAAGGCTGTGAACCCCCCATACGGGCGTTAGGCGCACAGAAGCGTCACCGAAGGCTAGATGGCTCGTCCCCTCGTGGATCACGCACTCACGACCTCAAGGAATCCCATTGGAAGTTCTCGTCAAGGAGTCAACCGCGTTAACCGTTAAACAAATAAGCGACTATAGTACGTGTAAACATCGACGAAAAGCACGAAGATACAAAATCCAACTAAGGCTGTGAACCCCCCATACGGGCGTTAGGCGCACAGAAGCGTCACCGAAGGCTAGATGGCTCGTCCCCTCGCGGATCACGCACTTACGACCTCAAGGAATCCCATCGGAAGTTCTCGTCAAGGAGTCTAACATGCTAAACGACATTCATACCCATGCATTGAAGTTCTCGCAACATAGGGAGAAAAAAGATGAAAACACGCACATAACCAACCTACAAGCTTAACGATAAACGACAAAATGAAGAGTTATGTACATTGCCATGGAAAGTTTAACAAAAGAACATGGTTTGCATGGGCAGCGGGGCTAGTCCCCGCACCCCAGTGAAAGAGGACTACTCGCTCATGATGCGAGATACAAGAAGGATAGGAGAGAAAGATAGATCCGCCATGAGCTCGGTGCAGAGGGTGGACGCAGCCCGGTGAAGAAGATGCGCTCCTTGCTCCGTCTTCTTCCTCTTCTTGGCCTCCTTGGCCGCAACGCCAGCAGTAGGTGGAGTGGAACTTGATCGGGGTGGTGCTCTGGCAGCCTTTCGGTGTTCGGAACCGATGCCTCAAAATGGGGACCCTGGGGGTCTATTTATAGTTTCAGATCTGATCCCAAACGGTTTGGATGAGTTGTTGGAAATATCTTCTCCAAACGGTTTGGAGACCGTTTGGGCACCAAATGGTTTGGAGACCGTTTGGGCACCAAACGGTTTGCTCAGATCAGTCCTGGCCTTGGCGTAGTCGCGCGGCTTTAGCCCTTCAATCGATCCTTGCGCTTGCATCGAACGGTCCTGGGACCGCGCGGGACCAAATGGTCTTGGGACCGCATGGGACCAAACGGTCTTGAGACCGCATGGGACCAAATGGTCTTGAGACCGCATGGGGCCAAACGGTCTTGGGACCGCATGGGGCCAAACGGTCTTGGGACCGCATGGGACCAAACGGTCTTGGGACCGCATGGGACCAAACGGTCTTGGGACCGCATGGGACCAAATGGTCTTGGGACCGCATGGGACCAAACGGTCTTGGGACCGCATGGGACCAAACGGTCTTGGGACCGCATGGGACCAAACGGTCTTGGGACCGCATGGGACCAAACGGTCTTGGGACCGCGTGGACTTCTTGGGCAACTGGTTTCGTCTTGTTCTTTGTGTATTCCAGCAAACGGTCTTGAGACCGCATGGATCCAAACGGTCTTGAGACTGTTTGCATGGAGTTGCCAGCTGTACCTGCATAAAATGAAAGTTATTTAGTTAAAACCTTGGTTATTGAATCACTGAGTAGTTTTGTGCATTATGATTCATATTAGGGTGAAAAGATGTGGAATGGATATTAAATTGTTCAAAAAAGGTAATTGAAAATCATGATGAGTATGCACTCATCAAACACCCCGAACTTAAATCATTGCTCGTCCTCGAGTGACATAAAATTTGAAACTGTTGCCTGATGGAATACTTTCGATCTGTGTGATTTCTTCATCTTCACATCACAAATGTTTTCTTTCTGCTCAGTATGAGTGAGTACCTCAACTTCCTGGGACCACTAAACACGTCTTTCCATAGCTTCATTCCTGAGTTCGTTTCCCAACAACGCTTCCTCCCCGCCTTTTCCAACACCAAGAATGTTGAAGAGTTTTGTAGGAGTTCAGAGATACCCGTAGAATCAACAAGTATGCATTTGATCTGACACTGGTGTAGTTCAGGATGGTAGGGCATGTATTGTGCCCTTAGGTAGAAAAAGGAGTGAAAGGTGGTATGGAAAGAAGAAGTAAATCTCTCCTCTATTCGACTCGAGATTTTTATTTGTTTTGCAATTTCATTTATTGCATATTTTTTGTGTGCGCTATGGCATCTTTTGTTGCAGATCTCTCCTCTATTCGACTCGAGATTGCATTTATTTGTGTGCACTTTGGCATCTTTTTATTGCAGATCTCTCCTCTATTCGACTCGAGATTGCATTTTTGGTGGTACGCCCCTATTTATTGGAAGGGGTATGGAAGAAGCGGATATGGGGAAAGTGGCGTGCCACCCCGAACTTAGGGTTTGGCACAAGCTTGGCTATTTTGGTGGTATTTATGGATGGAGGGATACGAAGATGATAGAAGAAGTGTAGAAGAGAGTTCAGATCAGGATGCAACTTGATTTACAATTCAAAACCGGGTTATTCTCTTTGTCATACTCTGCTCAAATAACGACTTGATGTGGATCCGGTGGGGTTTCTGAGCCATTGTTCCACTAGTCAGTTAGGAAGCACGACGTGTTTGATCCCTATCAGTTTGACGGATACTTATCATTATGTAAAAAGAATTATGATGTTAGGAATCATAAGTTTCACAGGATGATTTCAGGCAAGTTTCAAAAGTCAGTCCTCTTGAGGGTTCACTTCGAATAAGGAGGATGTTATGATAGAAGATGCATAGCAAAAAGTTAGTTGCATTTTTATCAACAAAAGTCAAAATTTCATCAGGTATCTGTTCAAAATTTTGAAAAATTTTATGATAGAGACATATTGAGTATGAAAAGAGGGTGTGTATGTGGAAGTGGAATACGTACCACCCACCCTCCACCCCGAACTTAGAGATTTGCTCGTCCTCGAGCAAACCCTAAATTCAAGATGGAGGGGAAAGGAAACACCAGGTATGACTGCCGAGAATGAATTCGTTCTGATCAGCACCAATCCAATCTCGTGTCCTGAAAAGAAAACTATCCATAAGGCAAATTTTATTTTAAGAAAGTTAACTATAAAACAAAATTGGGAAAGGAAAAGTAAAACAGATTTATTGGTCGGGTTGCCTCCCGACAAGCGCCTTTGTTTTATGTCGCTGGCTCGACAAAGTCCTTTGTCTTCATGTGGGATCCTTTGGATCGGTAAGTTCTAGCACTGATTTGGTGCCTATGTCTGTTGTGGTGAAATATCTCTTCAGGCGGTGGCCATTGGTTATGAATTCACCCGACTCTGCACTCCATAAAGTGAAAGTACCCTGAGGAGAGATGCTTTTGACAATGTACGGTCCGGACCAGCGTGAGCGAAGTTTTCCTGGGAATATCCTTAATCTTGAGTTAAAAACCAGAACTTGGTCTCCCACTTGAATGTCTTTTCTTTTCAGATGTCCATCGTGCCAAAGTTTTGTATGTTCCTTGTAGATTCGTGCATTTTCATAGGCCGTCATTCTTAGTTCATCCAGCTCGTTGAGTTGTAGAATCCTGGCTTGCCCTGCTTCTTTCATATCAAAATTTAATTGTTTAATTGCCCACCATGCCTTATGTTCTAATTCGACCGGCAGGTGACCAGCTTTTCCATATATCAAACGAAAAGGAGTAGTCCCAAGGGGAGTTTTATAAGCAGTGCGATAAGCCCATAAGGCGTCGTTGATTTTTGTCGCCCAATCTTTTCGATTACGTCCAATGGTTTTCTCAAGGATAGCCTTTAGTTGTCGATTAGAGACCTCTCCCTGTCCACTGGTTTGTGGATGGTAAGGAGAAGCTACCTTGTGCGAGACACCATATTTTCTTAGAAGAGCTTCAAAGCTTCGTTCAATGAAGTGAGAGCCTCCGTCAGATATTACGGTTCTCGGCACTCCAAACCGTGGGAAGATAATATCTTTGAATAGGTTGATGGCTGGTTTAGAATCACTAGTGACGGTTGGTATAGCTTCAACCCATTTGGAGACGTAGTCCACCGCCACTAGGATGTAAGAGAATCCATTAGAAGATGGGAATGGCCCCATATAGTCCACTCCCCATACGTCAAATATCTCGACTTCTTGCCATAGATTCAGCGGCATTTCATCTCTCTTGGTTATATTGTCGGCTCTTTGACACTTATCACATGATATGACAAAATCATAACAGTCTTTGGATAAAGTTGGCCAGAAAAATCCACATTGCAAAACTTTTAAGGCAGTCTTTTTAGAGCTCATATGCCCACCCACGGGTCCTGAGTGGCATTGTTCCAAAATAGAATGGGCTTCTTCTTCGGCGACACAACGTCTATACAATCCATCTGCACAGAGTTTGAAAAGATATGGTTCATCCCAATAGTAATGCTTCACATCATGCATAAATTTCTTCAGAGCGTTCCCGGTGTATTGAGGATGGATGACTCCGGCGGCAAGGTAGTTTACTAAGTCTGAATACCATGGTTCGAATCTTGAGACCCTCATAAGCTGATCATCTGGTAGAGAGTCGTTTATCGGAATCCCTTCAGCATCCAGAGTGTGGATGCAACTCAGGTGATCTGCCATGACATTTTCCGTCCCCTTTTTATCTCTTATTTCCAGGTCAAATTCTTGTAGAAGAAGTATCCATCTGATCAGTCTTGGCTCAGCATCCTTCTTTGCCATAAGGTAACGGATGGCAGCATGGTCTGTGTAAACTATTACCTTCGAACCAGTAAGGTAGGATCTGAATTTATCGAAGGCATAGATGACTGCCAAAAGTTCCTTTTCAGTAGTAGCATAGTTCCTTTGAGCTTCGTCTAGGGTTTTCGACGCATAATAGATAACATAATGTTTCTTCTCTATGCATTGTCCTAAGACTGCACCCACCGCGTAATCACTGGCATCACACATAATTTCAAAGGGGTGGTCCCAATCAGGAGCTCTAATGATAGGAGTAGTTGTAAGGGATTTCTTTAGCGTGTCAAAACTTTTGACGCATTCTGCATTGAAATTGAAATCTGTGTCTTTTAAAAGTAAATTGGTCATCGGCTTTGTTATCTTGGAAAAGTCTCGTATAAACCTTCTATAGAATCCCGCATGACCAAGGAATGCGCGAACTTCTTTTATATTTGTGGGGATTGCTAGTTTAGAGATGACTTCTATCTTGGCCTTATCAACTTCAATTCCTTTGTTACTAACCGTGTGGCCCAAGACGATGCCTTCCTTTACCATAAAGTGGCATTTCTCCCAATTTAGCACCAGATGTGCTTTTTCACAACGTTTGAGGACCATGGAGAGATGCTTAAGACAAGAATCAAAGGAGTCACCATATACGGAAAAATCGTCCATGAAAACCTCCATAACTGTTTCAGTAAGCCCTGAAAAAATGGCAGTCATGCAACGTTGAAAAGTTGCAGGGGCATTACACAGACCAAAAGGCATTCTTTTAAAAGCATATGTCCCGAAGGGACAGGTGAAAGTTGTTTTTTCTTGATCATCTGGATGTATGGGGATCTGATAGAATCCAGAGTAGCCGTCCAGGTAACAGAAATATTCTTGATGGGCCAATCTTTCCAACACATGATCGAGGAAGGGCATAGGAAAATGATCCTTCCGAGTGGCCTTGTTTAATTTTCTATAATCAATACACATCCTCCACCCAGTCACTGTTCGGGTGGGGATGAGCTCATTGTTTTCATTTCTTAGAACGGTAGTTCCTCCCTTCTTGGGTACAACATGAACTGGGCTCACCCATGGTGAGTCTGATATCGGGTATATTATTCCAGCTGTGAGGAGTTTGATGACCTCACGACGGACCACTTCCTTCATATTCGGGTTCAACTTTTGTTGATGCTCGATTGTTGGCTTATGGTCTTCCATCATGGGAATTCTGTGCATGCACAGGGCTTGGCTGACTCCTGTGAGGTCACTCATTTTGTAGCCTATGGCTTTCTTGCTCTCCTTTAATACTTCCAGAAGTTGCTCTTCTTGTTTGGTCGTTAAACCAGAGTTAATAATGACAGGACAAACTTTGAGATCGTCTAAAAACATATACTTCAGCCCTTCAGGTAGGGGCTTCATTTCAGGAAGTTCTGATTTTTCACTGATTTCTTCTGAGGTTTCGGTAACCTTTAAGTCTTCATAGGTAGCTTCAGGATTTCCCTTAGCAGAGTTGGGAGGTTCGGTGCAATCCTTATCTTGTTGGTCAGTAGGTTCATCATTAAAAAGGTCATATAGAGAAATTTCCAAG
This sequence comes from Alisma plantago-aquatica, assembly GCA_963693085.1. Lineage (NCBI taxonomy): Eukaryota > Viridiplantae > Streptophyta > Magnoliopsida > Alismatales > Alismataceae > Alisma > Alisma plantago-aquatica. The sequence goes on from OY856413.1 coordinate 661,875,105, forward strand.
GGATCGCATGACTCGTGATATTCTTGAGTATGTTGTGACATCTGCTCAACACAATCTATCAGATAGACTTCCTCCTGTATACTTGGTCTTCTCATGCTTTCAAAAACTTTGAAATCCAGAGTTTCTTTACCTAACCTGAGCAGTAAGGTTCCGGCTTCAACATCAATAAGGGCTCTAGCAGTGGCGAGGAATGGACGACCGAAGATAATAGGGTATTTGGTGTCTTCTTTTATGTCCATGATGACAAAATCACATGGGACATATGCGTCCTTGCCTACCTTGACCGGGATGTCTTCGAGAATTCCTAACGGTCTTTTTACTGAATTGTCCGCAAGTTGAATTGTCATAGCAGTTGGAAGCAATTCTTCGAACCCTAGTCTCTTGCATAGACTGAGCGGCATAATAGAAATACTTGCGCCAAGATCTGCCAATCCTTTCTTGCATGATGAATCACCAATGTGACACGAGATTCCGAAAGATCCTGGATCTTTTTGTTTCTTTGGCATCTTGCTTAGTATGATATCTGATGTGGTTGCAGCCAATTTTACAGTTTCATACTCTTTAGTGATGTACTTCTTGGTGAGAAGCGACTTTAGATACTTGGTCCAGGCTGGTATCTCATTAAGAGCATCTAGGAATGGTATATCAACATGGAGTTTCTTCATAGCCTCTTTAAATTTGATGAATCTAGTGTCAAGCTTAGTTTCCCTCATTCGGGATGGGAAAGGAACACGAGGCTTATATACAGGAATATCTGGTTCAGGTGTCTCTATATCTTCATCGATAGATTCCTCAGAACTTCCCTTATCAATATTTCTTTCCTTCGGTTGCGATTCTGGTGTTGTCGAGTTTTGGTCCGTCAAAGGTTCATTCTCCTCTGGGATATCCATAGTTGTTTTTGTTGGGGATTCCAAATAACTTTTTCCTGATCTTGTGGCGATAACCTTCAGCTGCTCCAGATGTTTCAGATTGTTCTCAGGTTGTCCGGCGAAGACTCCAGCTTGTGGCTTAATACTAGCAGCAAGTTGAGCTAGTTGAGTTTCAATAGCCTTCTGCTGGGCTTGTTGACTGGCTATCATCGTTTGTTGTGTTTGTAATAACTTTTCAATGGTAGATAGCTTGTCATCAGAAGGGATGGATCCTGTTTGACCCTGTTGTTGGTTCAAGCTTTGATACAGAGAGTTATTCTGATAATTGTTATAGTTTCTGTTCTGAAAGTTTCCCTTGAAGTTTCCTTGATTCCCAAAGTTTTGTTGCTGGTTAAACTGATACCCAGATGGGCCTCTTGGTTGATTATTCGGAACAAATTGATTCGAGTTCATAGCTCCTGAAGGATTTCCGTACTGGAAGCCTGGGTGATTCCTATTTTGATTCGGACTGTAATAGTTCTGCCCAGGGTTGGTGTTAATAGCATTAAGATTTTCCATCTGGCAATTATCTCCTTGTCCACAGGCATTGCTTAAAACAACATCATAGAGAACATTGCATGATAGTGTGGAATGGTCAGTGCCTTTGCACACTTCACAAAACAAAGAAGTGGACTTGACTTGTTCTGGTTGCCTAGTTGGAGAATGCCCTCTTCCAATCGCAGCAAGGGATGATTCTATGTGATCTTGCTTTGCAACCAAGACTTTCAAAGTTTCAGCTATAGATTTGTATTCTGGGATAGCGTCAGCCATAGCTACCTTTAAGACTCCTTTACCAACAGATCTGCCCCAGTTGGCTTGATTTTCTGCTCCCAGGGTGACTACTCTCCATGCGCTGTCGTAACTTTGCCACATGAAGTTCCCTCCAGACGAGGGGTCAAGGAACATCTTAACATCATCCTCCACACCCCTGTAGAATATCTCTATCAGTTGGTTCTTAGGAATTCCATGGTGTGGGCATTTGCGTAGGAGCTCCTTGTATCTATCCCAGGCTTCGGAAAGAGTTTCTCCTGGGACTTGAGTGAAATTTGTGATTCGTCCCCTGATTTCATATGTAAGAGATGGGGGGTAGAACTTTTCCAGAAAGGCATTTTGAAGCTGCTCCCAGGTGGTGATGGGTACATCACTCTATAGTGAATTGTACCAACTAATGGCCCTATCAGCCAGAGAGTACTTGAAAAGACGGAGTCGAATAGCATCATCAGAGACTCCATTTTGCTTCGTCATAGCACACAAGTCAATGAATCTGAGAAGATGGCCTTGGCTGTCTTCAGCTTGTTTGCCGTAGAAGGGGTTGTTTTGAAGCAGAGTTATCCAGTGTGCCCTAATCTCAAAGTTAGCAGCTTCGATGGGAGGAGGCTGCACCGGATGACAGACATTCGCGGCCTTTGGGATAGAGAACTCTCTAAGATCTTTCTAAAGTTCTTCTGCTTGTGCTGCTGCTTGCGCTGCTAAGATCTCCTGTTGAACCGCAACTCTAGCTTCTTGCATGAACCTTTCTCTCTGCGCATTGATGGCTTGAGCCACCCTTCGGGCTACTTCTTCTTCTTGCGCCATTCTGGCTTGATTCTCTCGGGTCTGACGATGGAAGGTTCTATCGATTTCGGGATCAAAGCTCGCAGTCAGTCCGAGACTATCCGATCGGTGCATGCACTAAACGTTGAAAGAGCACCTGAAATCTGTAAAGGTTTGAAAGTGAGATCCTTGAAGTAGAATAAAGATCAAATAGATGAGCGATAGTTTCAAAAAGAAAACAAAATCCTAGATTAGTCTTAAAAGAACTAGATTTGACTGACTGATTCCGTTGTCCCCGGCAACGGCGCCAGAATTTGATGTGGCATTTTGAATGCACTAACAAATTCACTCGGGGTTTATATCCCCGAGCTTTTACCAAAACCAAGTGCAACAATACCACCCGCAAGCGGACGGATCTTATCGCAGTATAGTTGAGGATCGAACCCAAAGGACAACGTTTTTAAGAATCTTTGTCAGTTAGATCTAGCTTAAGTAAGACTAATATTTAGAGCGATAGGTTGATTTGGATTTGATTAAACTAAATGCAAGAAAGTAAATGCGGAATAAAAGGTGGGTTTAGATCAATGATATGGAATCACTGGGATGGTACCGGGTTTGACCACCGCTTACACACACAAACATACTCTTTTGCAAACGATCCAGGCACGAAATAACACTCCAAGTAGAGCTGCTGCAGAACCCCCCATATGGGCGTCAGGTCCGCGTAAGCATCTCCATAGGCAGCCGATGTCTCATCGCCATCCGGATCACATGTCTTACGGCTCTGAAGATACAACATCCAACTAAGGCTGTGAACCCCCAATACGGGCGTTAGGCGCACAGAAGCGTCACCGAAGGCTAGATGGCTCGTCCCCCGCAGATCACGCACTCACGACCTCAAGGAATCCCATCGGAAGTTCTCGTCAAGGAGTCAACCGCGTTAACCGTTAAACAAATAAGTGACTATAGTACGTGTAAACATCGACGAAAAGCACGAAGATACAAAATACAACTAAGGCTGTGAACCCCCCATACGGGCGTTAGGTGCACAGAAGCGTCACCGAAGGCTAGATGGCTCGTCCCCTCGCGGATCACACACTTACGACCTCAAGGAATCCCATCGGAAGTTCTCGTCAAGGAGTCTAACATGCTAAATGACATTCATACCCATGCATTGAAGTTCTCGCAACATAGGGAGCAAAAAGATGAAAACACACACATAACCAACCTACAAGCTTAACGATCAACGACAAAATGAAGAGTTATGTACATTGCCATGGAAAGTTTAACAAAAGAACATGGTTTGCATGGGCAGCGGGGCTAGTCCCCGCACCCCAGCGAAAGAGGACTACTCGCTCATGATGCAAGATACAAGAAGGATAGGAGAGAAAGATAGATCCGCCATGAGCTCGATGCAGAGGGTGGACGCAGCCCGGTGAAGAAGATGCGCTCCTTGCTCCGTCTTCTTCCTCTTCTTGGCCTCCTTGGCCGCAACGCCAGCAGTAGGTGGAGTGGAACTTGATCGGGGTGGTGCTCTGGCAGCCTTTCGGCGTCCGGAACCGATGCCTCGAAATGGGGACCCTGGGGGTCTATTTATAGTTTCAGATCTGATCCCAAACGGTTTGGATGAGTTGCTGGAAATATCTTCTCCAAACGGTTTGGAGACCGTTTGGGCGCCAAACGGTCTGGAGACCGTTTGGGCACCAAACGATTTGGAGACCGTTTGGGCACCAAACGGTTTGCTCAGATCAGTCCTGGCCTTGGCGTAGTCGCGCGGCTTTAGCCCTTCAATCGATCCTTGCGCTTGCATCGAACGGTCCTGGGACCGCGCGGGACCAAACGGTCTTGGGACCGCATGGGACCGCATGGGACCAAACGGTCTTGAGACCGCATGGGGCCAAACGGTCTTGGGACCGCATGGGACCAAACGGTCTTGGGACCGCATGGGACCAAACGGTCTTGGGACCGCATGGGACCAAACGGTCTTGGGACCGCATGGGACCAAACGGTCTTGGGAACGCATGGGACCAAACGGTCTTGGGACCGCATGGGACCAAACGGTCTTGGGACCGCGTGGACTTCTTGGGCAACTGGTTTCATCTTGTTCTTTGTGTATTCCAGCAAACGGTCTTGAGACCGCATGGATCCAAACGGTCTTGAGACCGTTTGCATGGAGTTGCTAGCTGTACCTGCATAAAATGAAAGTTATTTAGTTAAAACCTTGGTTATTGAATCACTGAGTAGTTTTGTGCATTATGATTCATATTAGGGTGAAAAGATGTGGAATGGATATTAAATTGTTCAAAAAAGGTAATTGAAAATCATGATGAGTATGCACTCATCAGAGGCGTTATTAGGGATCGTTTAAATAATGCAACTTAATTGAACAAGAAGGGACTAGAGAGGAGGTAGCATTGGGGATTCAATATCCCACACACAATGTGCACTATCTTACTCAGAGATCACAACTAGAGAAGATGACCCAACAACACGTTGTTTGGCCCAGATCTAGGTCCAGGGTGGGTCCTATCCAACTATGAACCAAAATGGTATTTTGGTTTAAAAAAAGACTTTGAGGGTACTTTTTCATAAACTTGTATCTTACAAATGAGACATCCAAAAATTATGAAATTTTAACCAATGCTTCTAATAATTTCCCTCTAGATATATAAAAAGTTTCAAGATATTATGACAAGGTTTGACTTATGAATAAAATCAATTGAGTAACAATATAGGTAAAGTTAGGTTTTAATGTTACAAGGTGCACCTATGGAATCATAATTGAAACTTTTGGTGTCAAAATCACGATGGCATAGAAATCACAAAATGCTTTGCCACCGCCCAACGTGATAATTCAATGAACCATGTTATTCAATGATAATAAGAGCGATGAAGTGACACTAATTGAACAAAATTTGATAATCAAGGAGCATAATTATAATTTGGTCATTAAATGTGGAAAAATCCACTTCATCACAGGAAGTCACGGTGGTGAAACCCAAACTTTTGATAACTCATAAAATTTGAATTAATCTTCACTAATTGATTCCCTTCTGCTCTTTGCTCTCTTCATTTTAGATTATTTGTTAACTTAGTTTCAATTCTTACAATTTATTTTTGTTCCTTCAATTCTGAATTTTAATTCAACTATTTAATTTCAAAAATTTACCTTCTTGTTATAGATTAATCATTCTCTAGGTTTTGATTTAAGGAGTATTGGTTGCAAGTTTGACTCTATTTAATTCTAAACATGTCGTCCCTTATGTACGACATTAATACATTTGTTTTCAAGTTGATTGGTATTTAAGGTTAAATTCCAGGGACATTTTTCTCAAACTCGACTACTTTGAATAATTAGGATTGTTATTTTTTCTCTTTCACCTATCCTTTCCTCATCTCTTTTCCTTTCCTAATGAGTCCCATTCCGGTAGTGTAACTCCTCCTAGCCAGTTTCTATTCCAGTAGTACATTTTTTCTACAAAATTTTACATAATTGATGCTCTTGATTCACCCAATCCCTGTCAATTTCTCAAGCTATTATAGTATATGTGATGCTCCCAAAGTGTTGAAAATTTAACATTTAATTCAAAAATTAATATAAATTTTCATTCTTTAAACCATGCCAATTGAATCAGGATGGCTAACGAAGCATCCATTGAAAGAAGAATTGCTGAGTCCACAATTGTCGATAGCGCAACCACGACAACCACCTTGGAGGCTTCCAAGGAAGCATAACGACAGAAACAACTAAAATATTTCTCAATTCCTTTGATTGCCAAGGCCTTACATCTAGACATCCCTCCTGCTATCACAACTTTGCAATTTGAAATCTGCACACGCTAGATTATTATGCTTCAAGTAAGCACCTTTTTAGGGAGGTTGAATGAAAACTACCGAAATCACCTCCAATGTTTTGTCGATCTATGCACTTTGTTCAATGTCCCATGTGTTTCATATGATACCCACAAGTCAAAAATCTACAAGTATTCTCTTAAGGATCTCTCCAATTCATGGTACAATGCCATGGAAGGCGATCACATCATAACTTGAAAACCACTTAGATCCAAGTTCCTTGAAAAGTACTACCCTCCATCTCTCACTTATCAAATTTGGGGAGAGATCACTCAATTTAAAATGACTCCTAAAGAAATATGAGAATCTTAGGAGAGATTCAAGGATCTACTTCTCCATTTCCCACACCATATCATTTCCCCAGTGTAATAGATTGAGATGTTTTATAGAAGCATCGATCCAGACACCAAGGATTTCCTAGACTCCTCTTCTGGAAGAAAATTTCATGTTCCTAAATTTTGATAGCACTTGGGAGGTAGTAAAAAGAAGCTTTGAGACTCACTTCCAATCCCATCAAGGGTAAGAAATAGTCCTCAAAGTTTCCAAGGCCAAGGATAGTCTTGCAATGACCATTTTTTTTATTTACCATCTAATTAAGGTTTATTTGAATGATCCAATGCTTAACTAGATTTATCATTATTTAGAGCTTGATTAATTATTTTAGTCTAATGTTGATTCTTTTAACCTAATGAGAAACTTTAAATATGGTTTTATTTTAAATAATTAAGGTTTGATAATTGAAAGCCCTAATAGGCTAATATTAGGGTTTTGGTAGCATATGAATACATAATTTGATAATTATAGTGGTTCACTAAATGATTTTCAATATTTTATATACTACTCTAATTTATTTGAAATATAGAGATGGCTGGACAGCTCAAGTGTAAGCATTATTGCAAAATATCAGATTATTTGAATGTTATCTAACGTGCTTTTCGGGCGAGTTTCCCCTGGACAAACTCATCCGACCATGCTTTCAGGATAAAATATAGCAATCTAGTATTTGAATTTTATCTTTTTATTGTTACATCCAATTGATCTAAAATTTCAACTACAACTTGGAAACTACATTTTAGACTTTTTTTACATTTGCATAATTTTTGGATGATTTTAGATTGATCTAGAGAGGGGTGTTGGTTGAGTTTCTCCAGGATAAACTCAGCAGACCATGCATTATCGCTAACATATAGTAGTCTAGTATTTGACTTTTAGTTATTTAATGGTAGCTTTATTTAACCAAAAAAATTTCATGAAGCTCTAAAATATATTTTTAGACAACATTCTAATTTTTCATGATTGTGGAGGAGATTTGACCTATTTAGTAAATGATTTTCAATAACAATTTTATGACAAAATATTACGCTAAAATAAAAGAAAGTGTAAACTTGGGTCAATTTGAAATTGACCCAAGCACCTTAGTTGATCTATATGAACAACCTAGCACCCAAGGATCTCTCATATTTTCGTGATCCATTATAGAGAAATGAAATCCTAGAGAGAGAGGGGGGGTTAGGATTTGAGAGGAGAAAGTGGTACAATTTATGATCTAGGGTTTCACCATCCAAGAAATGATGAAATCAAGTAAGTCTAGCTTCTTTGCATAGTCTTTCATGATTAATCTTCTCCCATATGTGAATATTTAGTCCCTCCTCTAATTTGATTCAAAATGATATCAAATCACCACCTTTTTCTCACTCTTTCTCTTCCAATCTCCATTTGTAGGATTTCTGAGTTGAGAGGAGGAAGAAATGGATTCAATAGATGAAACCTTAGTGATTTTCTAAAAATTAAGAGTTTGCCCTACATTTTTAATGTGCTTGTCACCTTATATGAGTGTTTCTCTCCCTATTAATCTCTGTAATCATATTGAAAGCCTAATTGTAACCGGTTCAAATAATCAAGATCATTGTTAGTACTTGTATGCAATTGTATAACCAGTTCAGATGAATTTAGAGAAGGAAATGCTACTAATTTAGATATGTTTTTATAGATTAATATTTTTCTAGTTCCTAACCTATTGATTTAAGTTTTATGAATAATCCCATGGACATAGATTTATGTTGTTCTGTATGAATATTTCCTAAAACCAACTATTGAATGATATGCTTGGAAAATGTGTTGACATTTATAGAATCATATTGAATAGTATTAGAACAAATTACACCAATGTATTATTAAATCCTACTAAAATTGAATACGTAAATAAAGGATCAATATGAAGTGACAATGTTTCCCTATTTAGTGTGATGGAGTGGACTTTTGGAATCCTAAATGTCCAATGACACAAGTGAAGTCATTCATATGTTGAGTATTTTTTAGAATCTCAAGTGTTTTGATGAAGTATGAGTGATAATTGATATTGTGATTAAGATCCCTAAGTACATGCCTTTTGAGGTATTTTATTCAGTGGCCAAACCATATAGCTTTGGCACCAACTTTTATTAGAAAGTAGATTATATGATGAGGAATCAATGGTTTAGATTTGAAGATTATGATACTCTTAGAAAAAGTTATGGAGGTTCGAGTTGTTTAAATGACTAAGATTTATATACATACAACTAATTTTAATATAGTCCTAAGTAGCTGGTGTGACATTGAATGTAACGTGGGATGCTAATCACGGCCTCTCAATAGATCATATGCATGATACCATTGGCTGAACAGGAAGAGCCACAAATACACATGTTCAATCTTCATCTCATCCGTGCATGAGGACTCAACAGTCGAGATTGGGTCTCTACTTTGCGGTTATGGCTGCAGTGTGTGGGTGGGGTGAACGGAAATACCAAGCCCACATCCTAGTCGTGGCCTTATGGAGGAAGCTTAAAGAGTAGTTTTCCTTGCCTTCTCAAGACCGGCAGTTCTCTTTGTATTGTCTAGAGGAGTTACAAGACCCATCCAGTGAGTCAATGGAGTAGACAAGAGCGAGATCCACCTCCCCATTGTTGTTGCTTCTCCACTATCTAGAGCAGGTGGTGCGAGGAGGATAGGGTAGCTTCTCATAGAGCACAACAGCTCATGATGGCCATGGCCCTACCTAGAGAAGTGATGCCAGTGTCTATGGAAGAGGATAGATCGTGGCATCCTTACAATCTAGAAAAAGGAAGAGACAACCCATGCCAGCGGCTGTTGAGGAGGAGCATCAAGAGTGGGAAGCCTCATCTTTGTTCAAGGATGCCACAACAGTAGGCTTCCTAGGAGCCTCGTTGAGCTAGACATCTAGAGGGTGCCGCAGGTTCTGGTGAGGCCATAACCTCACAGACAAGGGGGGGTCTGCTGCCGGAGAACAGAGGAGTCGTAGAGGAGGAGGCGCATGTCTGAAGCTGGAGGAGAGTTGTGCGGTTGCAGCTTCATGACGTAGAGAAGTTGTGGAGGTCTAAGAGGAGGAGTCTCCTGTAACAACGATTCTTGTCAGAGATCTGAACCCCACGGCTACGCTTGGGAGCAAGCATAGGCCGCAGGCTCGCTCACGCCTAGAGCAGAGGGATGCGGCTTTGTGAGGATGATCGGGAGAGACATTCACAAACGAGGAAGAATGAGAGGAGGTGAGGAACGTATGCTGGAGATCATCCTCACAGCTGTGGCCCTGAACGGAGTCTCAGACTCCTTGATCGTAAGAACGCAGAGAAGAGGGCAGACTGGCCCTCCAACCTGAACCGGGTCTCATCAACTGAAGCAAACCCTGAACCACACCGAGTTTAGTCACCCAGATCGAACTGGCTGGACCTGAGTAAGGCAAAAGCAAAGGAGCCACGCCACTTAGAAGACACGTGGCCGATTTTGATTGGCCCGATCAGGTATATAATTTAGTAAATATCTAGTACTCATATAATTGGTAGAAAATAGCACAGTGATCAGAAAAATACAAACAAGATATCGAAATTCTCATAAAAATGAGTAGAACATAGTAGAATGATAATATCAGCCTTTTAATTCTTTAATATCAATGATATCATGTAAGATGTGTAATGCTTATTCTATGAATAATAAAAAGTAAATGATGACATAACATTATGGAAAAATGTCATTAAGTCCATAACCATGTTTAAAATGCGTATGATGTCAGATATGGTCATGTTGATGCATGAAAGCATATAATTTGATTAATATGGCTAATTATGACTGATAAAACTAAAGATATTGAAATTAAAGCATACCTGATAAATAAATGATGAAATTTACAGAACACTCTTATATCAGTAACTGGAATCTAATATGGAACTTTGATATCAGTTAGAAGCATAGAATTCATGTTACACGAGGATGACCCTTAATACATATGATGTAACCCTAATATGATTAATACATGTAACATGGGGTTTACATGTGCATATAATCATATGTAACCAACTAATCAAATTATGTATCCTAATCTGGAATATAAGATCAATAACTTAATTACTAGAAATCAAGAATGCAAGTAATGATGTACACATCCTAATGAACTAAGATAAACCCTAATGGATACGATTAGGGTTAAGATGAGATGTAAGATGATAAGAACCTGATGCTGATATATGATCTTGTCTTAATCAGGGTTGACCAAGATATAGATGACATGAGGAATATGTGATTAGGTTATCTCTTGATCAAGGTACGCCATTACCTCTTACTTGGCTTATTATACAATATGCTCGTGTTATATGTGTAGTAAAATACTTGGCATATGATATTGAATGAAATGATTGTTCTTGTATGATATCTTGCTTAATTTTCCATACTTATGGCTATGAACACATGAAACATAAGATATCAGATCCATCATATGATAGCACTAAACTCTTTGGTAGTACAGTGCATTGAAGTGATCTCAAACTCTTTGGTAGTAGATCACATGTGTTAGATCTCAAACTCTTTGGTAGTAGATCACACATTAAATAATCTCAAACTCTTTAGTAGTAGATCATAAGGCCTAAAAACATCAAAGCCCTTGGGGGCAGATGTATGAGATATATGATGGAAATGTGCTTAAAATATATGTGTTCTCTTTCTTGTTAATGAATATCTTTTCGCAAGTATACACTTTATTTATATTTGTTTAATGTTTCCAAGTATTAGTTTTATCTTATTGCCAAGATATGATGAAAGGTATATAAAAGACACGTAGGCATACTCCGTACAATATTCTTGAATATTGTGCTGACGTATATCACATGTAATCTTTTGTTTAGGTTGTGGACATATGATATTGAAGATCTAGGATAGTGAGAGTTGTGTGGCGAGCTGATGTACAGGTGGACATGTTGTCTTAAGATCATGTAATTTAGAGGTAGTACATGTATATGTATAGTTTGTTGTTCACTATATAATATCAAATGTTGTAATAATTCATGTTGTAATTATATGTGGAATGGTGAACATGTGTTGTGGTTTTATTATTGTTCATGTGCATGTGCTACTGATTGTTTCCTTCTGACTCCCTTGATTTTCTCTTTCTTAGCCTAGTGTGGGGTGTTTAAATTGGGATTCTTACTGAGGTGAGGGTTTTAATTTAGACGTCACACATCAGATTATGTTTTAGAAAATCCGGGGACATCACAGGTGGTATCCGAGCATGAACAATAGCAAAGCCAGACATTTGCTCATTATAAAACTCAAAACAAAAGAACCTTGAACCTTAATAATCTTTAGGGTTAGATTAGTTGTATTTTAGATACTAGATCTGACCTAGCCTCTAGGATAGCACCTAGATGTCCGAGAACTAGGTCTAGACTGGTGCTTGTTGAGTAGCAAGTCCTTAGATCTCGTTCTTTCCTTGTAGTGCAGTGGTATGGGATGTTGCACTATTTGGAAATGGCGTGCATCAAGGGAAGAGAAACCCTAGACATATTGTGCACGTTGTCTAGAGTAGCTACACTAGTATACACCATGTTCTCACCCTTTTCACTAGTTTTCATGGCACTATACTCTCTACTATGTATGGGACACTCATTTTTAAGATTTGGTTTTTGATTCTAATCGGATCGAACCTCAATAGTTTTCTCTGATGCTTATTTTATCGGAGAAAAACTATATAATAGTTTATTATATATATGTATTACAAAAATATGTCCCCATACATGTATGAGTAGGAGGTGACCAAGCAACCTAAGTGAAAGTGTATGAAATAAGTCTCGAAGAGAGAGTAGTTCTAGATTAGATGTCTAGAGCCTTGTTGGAATCTATGATATGATGTAAGTCTTATATAGATGATATAAGATGGTTTATGATGATCTATGTTTGTTACAACCCCAATTTTTGGGTTCATCTGGTGAGAAATGTAATTTCTCATATTAAAGATAATTGAACAAAGAATGGTATAATTTGTTTTGAATACATGGATTTTGTTTACAATAGCCTTGATGTCTGTGTTGGTGGCCTTTTTGGCTATTGGGCCCAAATAACAAAGAAAATTCAATTAGTAAATGAATAATTGAATATTTGAGAAAAGAATGAAATAGAAACCTCTAGAAGGCAAATCCAAAAAGGGATTTTGTGCCTCTTGGGTTCCGAGGAGTCCAAAGTTGCAAAAAGAAAGCAATAAGAAAAGAAAAGATTAATTAAGTATGTCTTTATTAAGAAATAAATTGAAAATAATGATAAATGTGGAAAATGAGTGGAAAGAGGCATAAATGAGATTTCTTGGTGAAATTTCGTATCCATGAGGATGTTAATATTAAAAGGAATGCCAATGAGGAAAATAAAAGAGAAATCCTCAAAAAGAGATATTTTAATGAGAAATAAACAAGATAATGTGGAATAATGCATATTGATGCATTTAGAAGGATAATGAGCATTCCTTGAAAAGGAATTTCAAATTATTTGAGTTTCTTGGGATCCAAGGAGTCCTAATGAAGAAAGAGGAAAGATAAAATGCTAAAATTGCAAAATAAGAGGATAATGTGATACATTACTAATGAATTTTGCGATATTGATAAAAAGGGAGTATTTTCTACTAAAAGAAAATATAAATTCGTGATCAATGAATTAAAAAGTCATAAGGAAAGTAAGAGAGAGATAACTTTCGAATTTCCTTTAGAAAAATAGATTCCTTAATAGTCAAGGAATACTAATAAATAATGAATAGATTAAAAAAGAGATTTTGCACCCAAACAAGGAAAGTAAGTTTCCTTTTGAAAGGGGCCTTGATTACTTCATGGGCAAGCATATTAGGGCGTGGCTACCCTCCCCTATATAAGGGGTAGAGACCTTGGCCGAGATCAGGATAATCCCAATGAATCTTCTCTCTCCTTCTTCTTATTTTCGTCCACCAACCCTAGACATGAGAGTTTACTATTTTCATGGGCCCCAAGGAGCTGCAATGGGTCTCGAAGGAGGCACAAAGCTCCTGAGACAGTCCTTAAATGATTTGTTACCCTTTCCATGCTCCCGACCTCATGTAGCTCATGGCAGAAGATCTGCAACCCGACGCAGGTCGCGGCCTTGGCGTGCATAGGACCAGCCACCTCAGCCATTAATCGAAGGTTCCCCGTGTGCACTAAGGCACAACTGAGGTGGAGGAAGCTTTTCCGAAGGCCGTCGAGGTTCGGGGTGGAGAGGGACAACCACACGTTGCTCCAGATCGGCGCCCAGAACTAGGTCTCGCAAGGTTGAAGAAGCTCTTGGGCCATTGGACCATTTTGCCCTCTGCGGGCTAAAGACGTGCACAACTTAAGTGAGGGTATTTGTGTCTTTTCAAAATGTTCTCATCTAAAATGACAGGACACATGGCGACTTCTGATTGGCCGTGGTAAGTGATTTCTTGCAAAAATCGTATATAATTAATTGTAACTCGGATTAAAACGAGTCTTATATGAAAATTTATCCTCAGAACGAGTGGAATGCAAAGAAATTATGTTTGAAGCCTGATTCTAATTACAATCCGAAAAGTAATGGAAGTAATCATCTTTAATGCTTTAGTTCTTAAGGGACCCTATTTTGAAATGAATAAAGTGTTTGATAGGGTTTAATGGATTATTAGAGTTGATGTTAACCTGATTAAATGTATAAAGGTACATTATGTTCAAAAAGGAAGAACTTTGCACGTGTTTAGTCTAATTTAGAGTTTATGTGCATAAATATGCTTGAAATTGGAAAAAGTACATAAAGTTATCATCTTTAATGTTTTAATTAAGGGAAAACCCTTAGATTTGATGGTAGATGGTCTTAATGACATTATTTGGATAATTCAAGCTGATATTAACCTATTGTTAATAAAAGAGAAAATAGGATCTAAAAAGATGATCCTTTTATATAATTGGTTTAATTTAGGGTTCTGTGCATGATTATGCATTAATAAGCTTGAAAACCCTAATTTAGGAGTATATGTCTTTTAATTGGTTTAATTGTTCAAATCTATGAATAAATAGGGATATGATGATCCTAAGTCAATTTGGGTATAAAAGATTATTAAAATGGATAGTTGAGCAATTAAGGTTCATTTAAATGGAAAAGAGTATTTAAGGGTTTGTTAACCTAAAAGGGATAAAGTTTGAGAAATTGATCTAAGAAACCCTAATGAATATTAATGAAACCTTAATGCGGATTAGAAACCCTAGAAAGAGAATCCAAGTCAATAAAGTAGATTATTGATAAAGTGTGTAATAAATAGAGTACATATTCTTTTCAGGAATTATGTGATGATTGAATCACTTGCTTGGATATGTTGATTGGCTTGATTGTATATACATGAAGTATATGTTGAATAATTTGCATGACTCATCAAATCAGGTATGTGGTTACGCTTATGACTATATCGATTAGTTTTCTGAGGATTTTATCGACGTTTCCCTCAATGCTTGAAATAACTGTTGGATGTTTCAATTCATGCAACTATAAAGTGACTATGACTATCGCTATGAGTATACATGTATAAATAGCTAGATCTAAGTCCACCCCTGTGGTTATTGAAAGGCTAAGGATAACCTAGAGCAAGGTCTAGGGTATCATGAGTTAGAAACTGGGCTACCTACGTGTAGTGCCATGAGACTCTTTAGCCTACCATGAGTTAAGGAGTGGTCTACCTATGGGTAGTTCCATGTGACTCAACCCTAGAAACAGGTTCACTTGATAGGTGGATCATGAGGGGTTTAATGGGGACAGCACAGAGGATAGGGTATCCTTGGATCGCGTAGTTATACTTAAAACATAAAATTGTTTGTTAAATGATAATTGAGTGAAATACATTGTTATAGATAATTGCATGATTATTGTTTCCCCCACATACCAACTTCGGCTGACCAACGTTTTGTTTGTCGGCGTTTTAGGTACAAGCCAAAACAACAAACAATAAATCATCATAATGAGAAATACATGAAGTAAAATACAAGGAGGATTAGTTAGAGTAGAATCCTTAAGTGGATAAAAGTTTATAGATTCAAGTTTTCAAAAAGGTATGCAAAAATTTATTTTCTTACAACTTTTCAGTATAGTATGTTAAAATTTGATAACTATTCTTGGTTAATTGTCGAACCTTTGATCCGGAAGTTATGGGTGTGGCTTTGACCTCTCGGTCTCTGTTAATTGGGGGTTATCGGGAGGTGGGGTCGTAACATTTGGTATCAGAGCGTAGGTTCCTCAGTTAACCATTAATAATTATTAAATTTTACAAACTCCATAGAACTCAAGGGAGTTATTAGAGGATTATCCGAAAGATGGAGGTGCATAGAAAAGGATCACGACTGGGGGCTGGCAATATTTTCCTCCGCACCGCTAGTCAGAATACGAGGATTCCCGGATCCGTGTGATTGCCTGGACAAAGTCTTAGGGTATGATTCGAAATAAGATACCTTTAGGACTTTCTCATCTTATTCATCCCTTCTCATTACAAATTTTGTTAAGGACCTTAGGGATTAGGGTTTCTCTCTTTTTCTCATCCTCTTGAGGTATGGGTAAAATCAATAAGGTCTAAGGAATCCTCCATCAAATTACTGAAAAACCATGTAATTAAGATGTCATGGACATAAGCTTAATAGAGTAAGCGTAAACTAAAGAATAGATACATGCTTAGGTTGTATGACATAAGTCATCATGCCCTCAGGAGAGACTTGAGGATATAACTCCTTGTCAGGAGGATGAGTTAGTCTTGGAGGACGAGGCCTCCATTAAAAGTAGAGACCTAGCCCATCCGTTGAGGATGATGTTAACCCTAACCCTAAGTGAAGATTAGATAGAGAGATGACATGATGAGTAGATGTCATAGTTGACTGGATGTTTTGATGGACATGCCTTGGGATGCCATACGAGCCAGGAGAGGTTAGGTGACCTAATACCTCTGGCGACCCAACCCTGGGAAGGGTCGTGCATGTTTGAGCGAAGGATAGCTCCTTCATTGATGAAGTTAAAGAAGAACCTATGGAAATCCCATGAGCTTATATGGGCATAATAGGCACCCAACATGTATCAGTAGTGAGCGATAGGTTGGAACCCTGGTCGAGGGAGTTTGATGGATAGCTTATGAGAGCTATGGATAACCTTGAGCGAACATAAGGCTTCATCCAGGTAGGGGCATACTTTTGAGGTTGACCCTTCACAAAGAGAGGACCTCTAATGGTGAGGTTGGTTGTAGGGTTAGCTCTAGAATGAGAAAGTAGGACCCCAGTATGGAGGTTGGAAGCCTAAAACCCTGAGATATGAGAATCAGTGGGGAGTCGAGGATGGATCGACCCAAGTGGAAATAGTGGTTGCCTCATGCATGATCCCTGGAGGCTGATGATATCTTGGTTGCCTTTGGAGGAACAAAACCCTAGAGAGAGGATGAGGCTTCTGGCACCTATGTTCCTATGGTATGAGTGTTTACCTTCTATGAAAGGAAGAAGAAGTTATGTATACCTTGAAGAGGTTAAGTGACAGGTTGTGAGGCCTTGTACCTTGTTGGTTGTCCAAAGGGGGGGACTCGACTCTAAAGTGTTGCTCGAATAGAAGGATGACAAGAAGTGTGTGTCATGCCTTATACATGCCTGATTCATGGTTAATAGATTAAGCATGTAGTTGGTCATCAAAGGTGAACCTAGGGTTCCTAGGCCTAAGAGGGGAAGTGGTGTACCTAATGCTCAAGACAAGAATTAAGTTGTTATAGTTTTGAGCATGGTAGTCCTCATGTATAGAGGAAAAATGGTAAGCCTCTTAAGTTTAAGGTATGCTTGATGAACCCCTCATAGCTAAGTTGATGACAAGGGAAGGTATGATCTTGATCCAATGTTGAGGAATGTGAACAAGTATGACCTAGCATGGTTAGTCAGAGGTCCACCTGTGCCTTAGCATTTGTTGGGTTAGGCATGCTCATATGGATGTAAACCCTAAGGATGTTTGTGACCGTGTTGTAGTTTCCTCCCATCCTGGGAGAAGGACCCTTTTGTAGGGTGTATACCAGTTTTGTTGGTTTAAGGTAACCTATAGAGGTCTCATAGGATCTTGAGAAGCTAAGTGAAAAGTACATGGTATAAGGAAGAACCTCTAGACCCATAGATAGCCATCTCTATGTGCATATGGATGTGTTACCATGAAGGTAATCGATATGGGGCTTGACCAAGGTAGGCAGGTTACCATGATCCCTATGAAAGGATGAAAGTCAGACCATGAATGCAGAGAGAGAGATGATGAAGGCTTGGGTAAAGTTCTAAGTTGAACATGTACTATAACAAAATCCTAAGTCTATCCTAAGGTCAGGTAGGGATAAGACCGATGGAAGTAGGAGTTGCCTAATTCCCTAGTTTCACATGACCATAGGGTCGCGAGGTAACAACTATCATTGTTTGAGGACCATGGGTTAGGAGATTGATCACCTTCATGAACTCATGGGACCCAAAGGGCAAATGAGTAGGGCACTCTCTTGATGCATGAGGGAAGAGGGATGACCCCAACAGAGTCGGTACCCTATAGACCTAGAGGAGATGACCACGGATATAAACCTTAGTAGGTTCAAGAATAGTTTTCCATGGAGGTAACTTTGATATCAAAATGATTGTGACATAGAGACATAAGTTGCACGTTCAACTTAGGTTTGAAGGTGTACTGGAAAGGTGGGATGTATTATCTCTACTCGTGGAATAGGAAGAACTTCGTATCTGGACGGCCGCTAAATGCTTATTTCCTCTTGTTATGGAGGTGAGAGATAGGACAGTACACATGCCATACACTAAGGATAAGATATGATATGAGGTATGAGGACAGAGAAGATAACATACCCTAGTAAAGTGAATGATACACAGATGGTTTACAAACACTAAGAGGAATAAGGTAGTCACCTTATGAAGATGTTTTTATCTAGAGATATGAGTCATACAAGGTTGAGTTTGATCACCAAAAAGATGAGCTCAAAATGTTTTCAATGAAGATAGACTTAGAAGATGATAAGTGAAATACATGGTAGTGTATGTCTTCAAATTACCTAATACCTAAGGATGTGAAGTGGTAATGGATGCTCTGGTTGATATATATAGCTACCTAGTTTGTCTAGAAGAGGTTGTTTGGCTAACCCTAAGTTTGGAAAGGATATGTGTTTGGATAACACTCAGATGTAACGAGATGTGTTGAAAAGTTAATGGTTATTTGGTTAGCCAGTCTAGTCATTGATGCAATGAAAGGATGGTGGTAGAACCTCAAATGCACTTATTGGGATAAGAAGGTGATGAAAACCCGACTAGAGTGGTTTAGGGTTTCTGAGGAATCGAACTTGAGGAAACATGACATATAGGAAATCATGATTGAAGATCACCATACGCTGTGGTACTATCAAGATAATAAGTGACAGTAGAACTTTAGATGCTTAAGATGAGACTGTAGGTGGTATGCGGCCATGCATGACAGAAGGTGAAGGATGAGCACCGGTAACCCAGTGCATTGATATAGAGGATAAAGAGTTCCCGAGAGGGAATGGGAGTTCATCACTATGGATGTTGTGATAGGTCTCCCCTGGACCAAGGAAGGTCAAGATGCAATATGGGTTATGGTAGATCGCCTTACCTAGATGACATGAGAAAGAAAGAGTTCTGTCAAGGGACAAATTTGGTTGAACTACCCATGAGAGAGATGGTTCATCTTCACCATGATGTGAGTTCAAAGGTTCTTGAGTTTGACATAAAGGTTCCCTTCCAAAAGGTGGAAGTAGGTACATGAAGAACTCAATGTTAGTACAGTTTATCACTCCTAACGAATGGTTAGTATAATCCAGACTAAAGGGTCTGATGAGAGCATGTGTGCTCGTTCAGGGTAATATCTAGAGACAACTCTTGTCCTATGAAAGATGTGATGATGACCACCATAGCCAGTATCGGGTTTTATAAGAAGCTCTATAAGGGAGGTTGTGTCGGTCACCACTTCAGTAAGGTGATGTTGGTGAAAGGACCACATGATGGTTAGAAAAGGGCCACCATGGGTGTAGATGAAGTCGCTTTGATCATGAAATGGCTGAAAGGAGCCTATAGATGACGAAAGTCATGAGCAGATGCAAAGTAGACTGACATGCAGTCCACTGTGGGAGAATATGTAACATGAAAATCTGACCCCTCTAAGTTATAGCTAAGAGAGATGAGTCCCTGATACATGGGTTCTTTGACATGGTTTGGTGGAGAAGGTTAAGTTTGACCTTACCCCTCAGGATAAAGTAATGTGTGATGAGTTCCATTTATCCAATTTAGAGCACTATGTGAGGTACCCCGACCATGTGTTGAGCAATGAACCTAGTGAGCCCAAGGGAGGTTGAAATGGCCTGAGTCACTTGTGCAGTTTATAGACGCCAGGATGAAAGAACTCAGAGAAAAGAATATGTGATGATAAAGGTTCTTTGGAAGCACCATGAGTACGGAAAGCCACATAGGGGCCAATGGTGGACATGGAAAAGTCTTATCCTGAACTGTTCGTTTGCTTGATAGAATTTTGAGGTCAAAATTCCTATAAGAGGGGAAGGATGTTACAACCCCAATTTTTGGGTTCATCTGGTGAGAAATGTAATTTCTCATATTAAAGATAATTGAACAAAGAATGGTATAATTTGTTTTGAATACATGGATTTTGTTTACAATAGCCTTGATGTCTATGTTGGTGGCCTTTTTGGCTATTGGGCCCAAATAACAAAGAAAATTCAATTAGTAAATGAATAATTGAATATTTGAGAAAAGAATGAAATAGAAACCTCTAGAAGGCAAATCCAAAGAGGGATTTCGTGCCTCTTGGGTTTCGAGGAGTCCAAAGTTGCAAAAAGAAAGCAATAAGAAAAGAAAAGATTAATTAAGTATGTCTTTATTAAGAAATAAATTGAAAATAATGATAAAATGTGGAAAATGAGTGGAAAGAGGCATAAATGAGATTTCTTGGTGAAATTTCGTATCCATGAGGATGTTAATATTAAAAGGAATGCAAATGAGGAAAATAAAAGAGAAATAAAGAGAAATCCTCAAAAAGAGATATTTTAATGAGAAATAAACAAGATAATGTGGAATAATGCATATTGATGCATTTAGAAGGATAATGAGCATTCCTTGAAAAGGAATTTCGAATTATTTGAGTTTCTTGGGATCCAAGGAGTCCTAATGAAGAAAGAGGAAAGAGAAAATGCTAAAACTGCAAAATAAGAGGATAATGTGATACATTACTAATGAATTTTGCGATATTGATAAAAAGGGAGTATTTTCTACTAAAAGAAAATATAAATTCGTGATCAATGAATTAAAAAGTCATAAGGAAAGTAAGAGAGAGATAACTTTCGAATTTCCTTTAAAAAATAGAATCCTTAATAGCCAAGGAATACTAATAAACAATGAATAGATTAAAAAAGATAATTTGCACCCAAACAAGGAAAGTAAGTTTCCTTTTGATAAAGGGGCCTTGATTACTTCATGGGCAAGCATATTAGGGCGTGGCTACCCTCCCCTATATAAGGGGTAGAGCCCTTGGCTGAGATCAGGATAATCCCAATGAATCTTCTCTCTCCTTCTTCTTATTTTCGTCCACCAACCCTAGACATGAGAGTTTACTGTTTTCATGGGCCCCAAGGAGCTGCAATGGGTCTCGAAGGAGGCGCAAAGCTCCTGAGACAGTCCTTAAACGATTTGTTACCCTTTCCATTCTCCTGACCTCGTGCAGCTCGCGACCGAAGATCTGCAACCCGCAGCAGGTCGCGGCCTTGGCGTGCAAAGGACTAGCCACCTCAGCCATTAATCGAAGGTTCCCCGTGTGCACCAAGGCACAACGGAGGTGGAGGAAGCTTTTCCGGAGGCTGTCGAGGTCCGGGGTGGAGAGGGGCAGCCACACCTTGCTGCAGATCGGCGCCCAGAACTAGGTCTCGCAAGGTTGAAGAAGGTCTTGGGCCATTGGACCGTTCTGCCCTCTGCGGGCTAAAGATGCGCACAACTTAAGTGAGGGTATTTGAGTCTTTTCAAAATGTTCTCATCTAAAATGAGCAACGTTGCATGGGGTAGGACACATGACGACTTCTGATTGGCCGTGGTAAGTGATTTCTTACAAAAATCGTATATAATTATTGGATGAAATGATTGTTCTTGCATGATATCTTGCTTGATTTTCCATACTTATGGATATGAACACATGAAACATAAGATATCAGATCCATCATATGATAGCACTAAACTCTTTGGTAGTACAATGCATTGAAGTGATCTCAAACTCTTTGGTAGTAGATTACATGTGTTAGATCTCAAACTCTTTGGTAGTAGATCACACGTTAAATGATCTCAAACTCTTTGGTAGAAGATCATAAGTCCTAAAAACATCAAAGCCCTTGGGGGAATATGTACGAGATATATGATGGAAATGTACTTAAAATATATGTGTTCTCTTTCTTGTTAATGAATATCTTTTTGCCAGTATACGCTTTTCTTTATATTTGTTTAATGTTGCCAAGTATCATTTTTATCTTATTTCCAAGATATGATGAGAGGTATATGAAAGACACGTAAGCATACTCAGTACAATATTCTTGAATATTGTGCTGACGTGTACTGTATGTAATCTTTTGTTTAGGTTGTGGACATATGATCTTGAAGATCTAGGATAGTGAGAGTTGTGTGACGAGCTGATGTACAGGTGGACCTGTTGTCTTAAGATCCTGTAGTTTAGAGGTAGTACATGTATATGTATAGTTTGTTGTTCACTATGTAATATCAAATGTTGTAATAATTGATGTTGTAATTATATGTTGAATGGTGAACATGTGTTTTGGTTTTATTATTGTTCATGTGCATGTGCTACTGATTGTTTCCTTCTAACTCCCTTGATTTTCTCTTTCTTAGCCTAGTGTGGGGTGTTTAAATTGGGATTCTCACTGAGGTGAGGGTTACAATTTATACGTCACACATCAAATTAAGTTTTATAAAATTCGGGGACGTCATAGGTGGTATTAGAGCATGAACAATAGCAAAGACTGACATTTGCTGATTATACAACTCAAAACGAAAGAACCTTGAACCTTAATAATCGTTAGGGTTAGATTAGTTGTCTTTTAGAGACTAGATCTGACCTAGCCTCTTGGTTAGCGCCTAGATGTCTAAGAACTAGGTCTAGACTGGTGCTTGTTGAGTAGCAAGTCCTTAGATGTCGTTCTTTCCTTGTAGTGCAGCGGTATGGGATGTTGCACTATTTGGAAATGACATGCATCAAGGGAAGAGAAAGCCTAGACATATTGTGCACGTTGTCTAGAGTAGTTACACTAGTCTACACCATGTTCTCCTCCTTTTCACTAGTTATCATGGCACTATACTCTCTACTTTGTGTGGGACACTCATTTTTAGGATTTGGTTTTTTATTCTAATCGGATCGAATCTCAATAGTTTTCTTTGACGCTTGTTTTATCAGAGAAAAACTATATTATAGTTTATTATATATATGTATTACAAAAATGTGTCCCCACACATGTATGAGTAGGAGGTAGCCATGCAACCTAAGTGAAAGTGTATGACATCAATCTAGAAGAGAGAGTAGTTCTCCATTAGATGTCTAGAGCCTTGTTGGAATCTATGATATGATGTAAGTTTTATATAGATGATATAAGATGGTTTATGATGATATATGTTTGTCTTTGAGGACATAAGTTTAGTTTTGAGGATTTGAGATAATTTTTTATGATGCAAGTAAATAGGCTTTTATGAGATATGATAAACTAAGTTAAGACAAGGATGTGGATCAGCCTGAGCCTCAAGCTCTTTTACAAAGGAGGACCTCTAGTGTTGGGACCAGTTTTAGGGCTAACTCCTGAGAGAGTGAGACCCATCAGAGAACCTAAACTCTAAGATATGAGATTTATGCGATATGATATGTCCTAAACTAGAATACTCCTGAGTGATTGAGTTGAGTCTCTTTATGCATGATTCCTATAGTCTTGTTGAACCCTAGATGTACTTGGGAAGACCAAAACCCTAGAGATAGAGAGGCTGGTTATATATGTGCATGTGAATATGAATATGAGTGCCTGCCATCTGGGTGAGAGAGAGTGCCCAAGACCCTGGAGGAGGTAGCTATGTTAGTTTCTATGAAGCCTTACACTGGGGTTGGTGATTTCGATATAGGAATTTAGTGGTGTGTATATAAGAGAAAGAGAGTTGAGAAATGGTTTTCATGGGTATAGAGCTGAGAATAGAATGTCATAGCATGTTTTGGTTTGTGCTTATGTGGCTAGAGCTTGTAAGGCTTTCACTAGTGCCAATGAGGTAATCTGAGAACCCTAGACTAAGAGAGGAAAGATAAGTATATGTATATGAGATACTCATAGAGTTGAGTTAGATCAGAGAGACTGAGCACCGCACTTCCCTCACAGTATGGGTTAGAAGAACCTCATTTGGATTATATAAAGTTTTGATACATGTTTGACAAGCCACTTACATAAGTTTGTTTTGAACAACCATGATTTAATACATGTAAGGATGTGATCTAATCTCGAGATGTGATATATAGACATGATATGATGAAAATCTAGAATGGTTTAATAAATGGCAATGCATAAATGGTTAACCATACACATGAGTAATAATGATGATGTGATTTTGTTAGTTAATCTTGTGATGAAATCACTAGTAAGTGTGTAATTCATTATGAGCAACGAAATAAGATCATATGAATGAAACATGTTACATGTGGTGTTAATGTTAGAGCTTAATAAAAATGAAAAATATAGTTGGACAGTTAGCACAACATTACAAAGATTACACCTTGTTATGATCTAGATGGATAAAATGTGTTAACCGTAGTTAACTCCCTCCTAAAAGGCATATGTTAATGTTGAACATGTTCTAACAATTAGCTCAATAAAATGTTGTTGACACCTTGATGTATGGGTTAACTTGGGTTAACTCCTTGGGAACAAGGTAATATGATGTTCAATAATAACACGTGAGTTAAGATGAGGATGCAACCCTAACATATGATATATGGAATGACATAAACAGAGTTTCTAAACCCTTGGTTCAACCTTGAATGGAGTGTTTGTGCACCCAAGATGGTTGTAAACCCCCTAATAGTGCTTTGGATACATGGTTTTAGGTAACCTTTGTAGATATGTTATCCATATAATAGTGCCTACATGTGGATGAAGGCAAGTTAAAGTTTTCCCTGAAAGTATGAGTATGGTTTACTTTGAAGGATGAAAGTTCTTTTAATATGTATATGATGTGACAAAGTGGGTTTTCTGGCTTAATTTCACGGACAAAATATCTTTTAAGGTGTGTAGGTTGTGATGGAGTGGACTTTTGGAATCCTAAATGTCCAATGACATAAGTGAAGTCATTCATATGTTGAGTATTTTTTAGAATCTCAAGTGTTTTGATGAAGTATGAGTGATGATTGATATTGTGATTATGATCCCTAAGTACATGCCTTTTGAAGTATTTTATTCAGTGGTCAAACCATATAGCTTTGGCACCGACTTTTATTAGAAAGTATATTATATGATGAGGAATCAATGGTTTAGATTTGAAGATTATGATACTCTTAGAGAATGATATGGAGGTTCGAGTTGTTTAAATGACTAAGATTTATATACATACAACTAAGTTTTAATATAGTACTAAGCAGCTGGTGTGACATTGAATGTAACGTGGGCTGCTGATCACGACCTCTCAATAGATCATATGCATGATACCATTGGTTGAACAGGAAGAGCTACGTATACACATTTTCAATCTTCATCTCATCCGCGCATGAGGACTCAACAATCGAGATTGGGTCTCTACTTTGTGGTTATGGCTACAGTGTGTGGATGGGGTGAATGACAATACCAAGCCCACGTCCTAGTCATGGCCTTATGGAGGAAGCTTAAGGAGTAGTTTTCCTTGCCTTCTCAAGACCGGCAGTTCTCTTTGTATTGTCTAGAGGAGTTGCAAGACCCATCCAGTGAGTCAGTGGAGTAGATAAGAGCGAGATCCACTTCCCCATTGTTTCTTCTTCTCTACCATCTAGAGCAGGTGGTGCGAGCATGATAGGGTAGCTACTCACAGAGCACGACAGCTCACGGCGGCCATGGCCCTGCCTAGAGTAGTGACATCGGTGTCTATGGAAGAGGAGAGATTGTGGCGTCCTTACGATCCGGAAAAAGAAGAGACAACCCATGCCAACGGCTGTTGAGGAGGAGCAGCAAGAGTGGGAATGGTCATCTTTGTTCAAGGATGCCATAATAGTAGATGCCTAGGAGCCTCGTCGACCTGGACATCTAGAGGGTTCTGTAGGTTCTGGTGAGGCCATAA
Source organism: Alisma plantago-aquatica (assembly GCA_963693085.1). Taxonomy (NCBI): domain Eukaryota; kingdom Viridiplantae; phylum Streptophyta; class Magnoliopsida; order Alismatales; family Alismataceae; genus Alisma; species Alisma plantago-aquatica. Next base: position 661,901,065 of record OY856413.1, read on the forward strand.
CCTCACAGACAAAGGGGGGGTCTGCTGTCGGAGAACAAAGGATTCGTAGAGGAGGAGGCGCATGTCTGAAGATGGAGGAGAGTCGTGCGGCTGCAACTTCGTGACGTAGAGAAGTTGTGGAGGTGTAAGAGGAGGAGTCTCATGTAACAACAATTCTCACCAGAGATCTGAACCCCACGGCTGTTCTTGGGAGAAAGTAGAGGCCCAAGGCTCGCTCACGCCCAGAGTAGAGGGATGTGGCTTTGTGAGGATGATCGGGAGAGGCATTCACAGACGAAAAAGAATGAGAGAAGGTGAGGATCGTGTTCTGGAGATCATCCTCACAGCTGCAGTCGTGAACAGAGTCTCAGACTCCCTAATCGCTAGAACGCGGAGAAGAGGGCAGACTGGCCCTCCAACCTGAACCGGGTCTCATCAGCTGAAGCAAACCCTAAACCACACCAGGTTTAGTCACCCAGATTAAACCAGCTGGACCTGAGTAAGGCAAAAGCAAAGGAGCCGCACCACCTAGAAGACACGTGGCCGATTTTGATTTGCCCGATCAGGTAAATAATTCAATAAATATCCAGTTCTCATATAATTTGTAAAAAATAGCACAATGATCAGAAAAATACAAACAAGGTACCAAAATTTTCAGAAAAATGATTAGAACACAGTAGAATGATAATATCAGTCTTTTAATGCTTTAATATCAGTGATATCATGTAAGATGTGTAATGCTTATTCTATGAATAATAAATAGTAAATGATGACATAAAATTATGAAAAAATGTCATTAAGTCCATAACCAGTTTAAAATGCATATGATGTCATATATGGTCATGTTGATACATGAAAGCATATAATTTGATTAATATGGATCATTATGACTGATAAAACTAAAGATAGTGCAATTAAAGCATACATGCTCAATAAATGATGAAATTTATAGAACATAGAATTCATATGGAACTTTGATATCAGTTAGAAGCATAGAATTCATGTTACACGAGGATGACCCTTAATACATATGATGTAACCCTAATATGATTAATAGATGTAACATAGGGTTAACATGTGCATATAATCATATGTAACCAACTAATCAAATTATGTATCCTAATCTGGAATATAATATTAGTAACTTAATTACAAGAAGTCAAGAATGCAAGTAATGATGTACATATCCTAATGAACTAAGATAAACCCTAATGGATACGATTAGGGTTAAGATGAGATGTAAGATAATAAGAACCTGATGCTGATATATGATCTTGTCTTAATCAGGGTTGACCAAGATATAGATGACATGAGGAATATGTGATTAGGTTATCTCTTGATCAAGGTACGCCATTACCTCTTACTTGGATTATTATACAATATGCTCATGTTATATGTGTAGTAAAATACTTGGCATATGGTATTGGATGAAATGATTGTTCTTGTATGATATCTTGCTTGATTTTCCATACTTATGGCTATGAACACATGAAACATAAGATATCAGATCCATCATATGATAGCACTAAACTCTTTGGTAGTACAGTGCATTGAAGTGATCTCAAACTCTTTGGTAGTAGATCACATGTGTTAGATCTCAAACTCTTTGGTAGTAGATCACACGTTAAATGATCTCAAACTCTTTGGTAGTAGATCATAAGGCCTAAAAACATCAAAGCCCTTGGGGGCAGATGTACGAGATATATGATGGAAATGTGCTTAAAATATATGTGTTCCTTTCTTTTTAATGAATATATTTTTTCCAGTATATGCTTTTATTTAATGAATATATTTTATCTTATTGCCAAGATATGATGAGAGGTATATAAAAGACACGTAGGCGTACTCAGTACAATATTCTTGAATATTGTGCTGACGTGTATCACATGTAATCTTTTGTTTAGGTTGTGGACATATGATCTTGAAGATCTAGGATAGTGAGAGTTGTGTGGCGAGCTGATGTACAGGTGGACCTGTTGTCTTAAGATCCTGTAGTTTAGAGGTAGTACATGTATATGTATAGTTTGTTGTTCACTATGTAATATCAAATGTTGTAATAATTGATGTTGTAATTATATGTTGAGTGGTGAACATGTGTTGTGGTTTTATTATTGTTCATGTGCATGTGCTACTGATTGTTTCCTTCTGACTCCCTTGATTTTCTCTTTCTTAGCCTAGTGTGGGGTGTAGAAATTGGGATTCTTGCTGAGGTGAGGGTTTCAATTTGGACGTCATACATCATATTAAGTTTTAGAAAATCCGAGGATGTCAAATTTAGGGTTTGGATCAAGGGATTGAATCAAATGAGCTAATCAATCAGTGTATACTTATGATCAATATGAAGTGATGATATTTCCCTATTTAGGGTTTCCATGTGTGTGAATATCGCTAATGAACCCCTATGCACCATGATGAGATTACTGAATGATATGAATCTTTGGATGCATTGAACTAAGATGACTTCTTAAAAACCTATATGTATAGTATTAAGATGAGTATGAGTAATATAGCTAGAACTTGTATATAATGTTATAAATGTGGTGAAATGATAAAGTGTATCTATTACAACTTCAATTGAAGATGGTGAGTCTTACTAATATGATTTAAGCCTAAAACATGTTTTTTAGTAAGGTTTATGAAATTTGAGGAAACCCTCACATGGATATGGTTCCTTTTATACAAGCTACATAAAAATGAATTGGGAAGGATGATTAGAGATTATGGTGTATGAAGATGTAACCTAATCCATTCTTTTAAGTTGAACTAAGTAGTATTATATGGGACTGAATAATTATTTTTTAATTATGAGAACACTATTGGAAGTCAATGACATGGTACCCTCAACTAATTATAAGAAAGCAAATAGAAAAGAATCAACTATATGTTGATGACAAGTTAAGAATGAAATAAATGAGATGTGTGTGATGAAGTATACAATCTATATATACATGTGTATAGACCTAAATTTAATGAAACATATTAAAATCATTTTATGAAGGATTTAAATAAGGGAGAAACTTTATATATTAAATAAATTTAGAATGCTTTGTCCCTACAGTAGTAGTGAACATGAAATGAAATTTGTTAAAACTAATGAATATGAAATGATGGGAAAATGATGAAAATTAGTAGATGGATCTAAGAACCTAACTCTAACCCTAAAATAATTAGATATGTGATTCTTATGAATAATGACCTCATGTGAGGGATTAAGGAATGCATATGAGTATATTTAATTACATGATGAAGTTCAAGGATGTGATTTGATTCATAAGAATTCATATTGGATTGTAATTGTTTGTAGACACTTGTATTACAAGAATGACCTAATCTGATGGGTTTCAAATGAGATTACACATGTGATGGTTAGTAAACCTGATTGAAAAATAGTAAATATTGAATGAGGAGTATGAAGTGTGATTTGCATGTTTATGCTTGAGGTTTATCAATATCTATAGAATGGAATGGAATATATATATATATATATATATATATATATATGTCGCATGATGGACCTGTCATGAGTATGATGAATAACACAAGATGTCTATATTGTTATACTATTGCTAGTTCTAATATCTTTGTGAATATCAAATGAGAACTATGATATGCAATGAACATATGAGAAACCACGTTGATATGGAATTTTCACGCTTTGGTTACTTTTGAGAAACCCGAATAAGGGTAAATGTTGGATAATGAGATGATGTTTTGGGTTGAATGGCCACTGTTGATGATTTCTATGATATGATGTGGAAATGGAAGGAATCATATGTGTTGCATATTTCATATTTTTTTCTTATTGTTTTTGTCATATTCTCTCTTGATATGTCTAATTCTCTATATGTCATGCTAGTTGCATGAAAATATACACATATCATAAATGATGATTGAATATTAGGTGCCCAAAACACTGTGAGTTTCTCCTGAGGTCCACATTGGGGAAACAAAATAGATCTCCATATAGTAATCAGAGAATTATGAGAAGGATTTCTAGAGTGTGGACCGAGGCCTTAAAGGTTAGACCACCAGGATTTAGGAGTGAGTCATCTAGAGTGTCTCTGGCCGTAAACCTTGGTGTGAAAGTCTATGTCCATGAGGAATATACTATGATGACATAAAAACTATGAAACATGTGAAATATGATGATATGTGATATGCAATGATGATATGAGATTTTCTATTACGTTGGTTCCTATCTCGTGTACCCGAGATGAGAACTTGAACCTATTTAGGAAACCCTAAGGTGGACTAGGGTATATTCTTGATATCTTAGGGTTGTCTTCTAAGCCCTAATATAGTGATGGTGAGTCATTGACATGAGAATCAGGCATGGCAAATTCTACTTGTTGGGGTACAAGCCAAGTAGTTTCACATCAAATGAATAAGAGATGACAAGCCATGTAGACTGTGATTTCTTGAATGTCTGTTACATATCTTGTAATACTAGATGGTAATTTACCACTATTGATTATGTTTCCTTTTGCAGAAAATAATCATTATGATATACAAATTATCTTTTTCATATTCTTATCTGTGTGCATTGGAAATTTGATCTTAAATGTTGATAAATAGTTTTATTTGGGATTTAGATCCACTCTGAATGTGACTTGGATTGCTTGATATTTGTTCATATTATTTGTATACTACATGATGTATTCCCGGTCCGGTTAGCGGGGTGTTAAAAATATGATGTTATTATTACATTGGTTCTAAATGTTTAGATCGTGACTTGTTACATGTATTAAAGGTTTGTCATTTTGAATTACGTAACATCTATTTCTATGTTTGTAGACATGATTTTGGATTTTGGTCTAAGTGATTACCTTATCTATTTGATTAGATTATTATTATAGATTGGATTTGACAATATTCTAGAACAATCTGCTAGACTTTTCAATATTTGAAAGTTCTTTTAAATTCATTATACTAACCCGATGTTGATGCATGTACTCAACTTGAGTGGGAGGTATCCACTCATTGAGGTTATATATGAGTCTCATGAGGTTGTTTAAAATGTTTTAGGTACAATGCTACTCAGTGAAGAGGTCATGACAAATAAGATGTAAATAGAATAACCAACATTGAGTAGAATGTCCCTATACTCTCTCTTTCTCATGATGGGTTGTACATCAGAATTTTTTCATATTCATGTAATTGATATAAATAGAATCATATATAAGTAGTAGGCTTTGATTTTGGTTTTAATGGAGTTGAATGTGATTTGTGGTGATTAAATTTTTTTTCATTGAGATGACATTGTTACCATGTTTTATGAGAAAGAAAAAGGAAAAATTTTATGTTTGTTGAGCGTCAATTCTTTTTCTTAATAATCTGGGTTTAGGTTTTGGGTTTCCCGCTAATGGTTGGCATTAATGTTGATCAAAAGAGAGGTCTAAATAGTTATAAACCCAAATCAATTGTCGAGAGTCTCAAGATGCTTATCCTAAAACAAGACTGACTAGTGTCTGCTCTTCACACTACTCAAGGATGGGGCCTCCTCCATCTAAATATGCTACCAAATTCCTTTGTAGCATTCGCCATGGTTTTGATCATTCCACACCACAATGTCAATTATTGTACAACATGCAAACCGGTGATGAAAAAAAAATGAAGGACCTCAACTCCATTCACAAAATTCATGGACAAGCCTTATGATCCGATTAAAACCAAGATTTATACGACTTTCCAATATGGAAATCTTTTTGGTACCAAAAGTTCAACCCAACCAATGTTTTGAAATGCGTTATGCGATATGCGTTCGGTCAGGGTACCACATAGAGTATAAGTTAAATATGGGAGCATAAGTGGGGCATATGCATTTTTTGATTTTTTAATAAATTCTATATTTTATACATATATTTAACTAAAAATATATTCATAATCACAAATTTCATACTATCTAGATTTGTAGCCTAATAGACCAAAATGTGCCAACAAATCATTACATCATGGAAGAAGAAACACATATTTTTTAATCATCAAGAAGAAAAACCAATCAATTAAACCTAAAGTTTATATAATGTACTAGAATATACAAGTAACACAACACACTAACACATGCAGTTCATACCATAACATTTATTGAATGAACATAAGAAGAATAACCACCGTAACACAACATACAATATTTCAAAGTAAAAATAGAAAAAGAACATCAAAACATCAAAATGATATGAGGAAATCAAGTCATCAATAAATAAAGAAAAAGTCATAGGGAATATAAATTACTCCCTAGGTAGCACACACATTTGATACTTTGTAAAAGAAAATATCATATCCAATTAATATCTACAATAGATTCTTCTTTTATACAAGACAAAATAAGAACTATTGCAAGTGCAACATGTTCTAATGTTAGAGGAAAATAGAAGCAAAAAAAGAGCAAAGGAAAGAGCATAATGAAACATTTCCAATTGTAAAATGTAATAATATATATTTTGTACCATTCATTCAAAATAGAATTATTTCTGAGATAGCAAAATTGGAATATCTGATCTAAAACCAACTATATAGAAGAAGTTTTCATTTAATTTGGTTGATTTTATTTGAGGTTTTATTTTTTTACTTACGTCACCAAATGAAATGCAGAACCTAAGCAGCCGTATACGCGGACCACATGCTACATATTTGGTTCATGCCCAAAAATAGCACTGCATAGTTATATGCAGAGCGGTTGAGGGCCACATCAGCAACCTCATGTGGGGCATATGAGAACACTGAACCCAACAAATGCCTCCTCAAATGAGTTACCGAGGCCGTCCACCACCCTATTTCCACAATTAAAACCAATACTAGGGAAATTTCAATATTGTGAACAACAATTTCTGAACCTCAATCAAGTTCTTTTGAAGAAGCTACCACAACAAGAATAATAACAACTAGAATCCACATCCATTACCATTGCACAATTTACAGAATTGAAACAATAGATGCAATCCCGATTGACATCACAAAAAGCAACTGACACTTAGGTTGCGCAACTTGTTGCCTACAAATGCCCTCCAATAAGAACATTTTCTAAGCAAACTGAGAATAACCCGAAACATCATGAGAACTTGAAGGTTGTATCAACTGATTCTAGGAATGAGTATCCTACTATCCCAGACTTTCCACCCCTCAGAATACTTCTCAAAACCCTCTTACACTTCCATTTATTTCTACGGTGATGATATAGTCATGATTGATAAGGATCAATTGCCTAAAGAAACCTCCACTCATGTTGTAGAGGAACCTATTAATGTAGAACCTCCACCAGTAGAGGAATTTGACCCTGACATACCAGTCTATGTCCGACATCTATCTTATCAAGGACGTCTCAAGCAGACTTGACTGGATACTAGATTCATGAAATTTAAAGATACCATGAAGAAACTCCACAATAACATCCCCTTCTCAGATGCACTTGTAGAGATGCTTGCATGTTCCAAGTACTTTAAAACTCTATTGACCTGCAAGTACATTATTAAAGAGTACGATACTATAAAGCTTGTGAGAATGACATCTAACATCATTCTAAATGAAATTCCAAAGATACAAAGAGATCTCAGCTCCCTTGGGATTGATTTCTATTTCGGCGATAATACATGTCGTAAAGGGCTCACCAATTTGGGTGCAGGTATTTCAATGATGCTATGTAGTCTATGCAAGATATTGGAGTTTTTTGACATGCTACCTACACCATTGACCATCTATTTTGTAGATTCTTATATGAACAAACAAATGGGAATCATCCAAGATGCATGTGTTAAGGTTGGAAAGGAAGACAAAGTTCCTTACGGCTTCGTCTATCGGGTCTATCCCATCTACCTCAAAGTCAGTCTAGACTTCATGACTACCTTCCAGTGACTTCAAAACATATAGGGAAATCCTTCACGTATGTTAGCATCATTGAGAGTGATGAGGAGAATAGTGCCAAGGTAATCACCTCCCTCCTAGTTGATAGACAAGACACTTCTTGGCTCTCACGCTGCATGGAGCATTTCCACACTACTCTCTATAGTCGATATGAACCTAGAAAATTATGGGCTAATCTCACCAACCACCCTCCCTTTCTACCAGCAAACCCCAACACTTGCATCATTCATAACTTGGTGGTCCTCTACTTGCATAAGATTCTCACATGCACCATCTTCAACAGGTCTGACACCCAAGGTAGGATCACTCTGACAGACCTTTATACCTTGTGGTTCCTTCTTCAAGGTGATCCCTTCAATTGGAGCAGTGTGGTCCTTGATCACATCCAGATCCAAGCCAACAGAACCACCATCTCAACCTTCATTCTGGGCCACTTTGTCATGACTATTGTTGTATTGTTGGGATATACCCACATCCCCTTCATAGCAATTTAATAAAAGGGGATCTGACATCTTCCTAACCTTATCTACCTATGGTCGAGCCACATCATCTGCCAAGGCATTCAGGATGATAATTATGCCCTTATCTTCATGGATATCACCATTTAGCGGGAGATACCCGACCATGCCAAATTTGTAGCATCCCCACTCACCTACGAGTTGGAGAATCTACCTACTCAACCCTTCATTAGAAACCTATTTTGGAGGGTGTCCTTCCCCAGCCTACAGTCCATTGTCAGAGTGTATCCTTAGAGGCAAATGATAATGCCACCAACACCTCTCCTCCCCCTCCTCCATGCCTCACCAGAAGGCAAATTGCGAATGCAAAAGGTCCTGAGGGGCCTTATGGTTTTCAAGACATCCAACAACAACTGGACCATATACAACTTTTACAACAACACATGTAGCGTGAGAAACATTGCCAAGGCCACCAACTAAACCACTTGTCCCTTATGCGGTGCTCCCAGGAGTAGTGAAATATTGAGAGTGGCCACTTTGATCCCACCCGCTCTTTCTATGAGCAGTATGGATCCCATCAGGCTTAGCGCGAGCCTGATATCCAATATTAGGGGTGAGACTATCTTGAGAGTAGTTCTTCCTCTTCTCGCCGTCCACCACCTCAGTGATTTTCTCCCCTCCATCTAAAACATAACATTTTCTCGAGATAAGAAAAAAATTATGTTTAGGGTGGAGGTAGGTGGTATGCTCCATTTTCCACCCTCTCTATCTTTTCTTTGCCGACATTTTTCTACTACATGTTGCTTTCACTAGTCAGTTTTTTTTTCTTTTTCTTGTATGCAATATGGGCCTTATCTATTCGGCCATTTATTCGATATGCTTTTAGTCAATGTATGCCCTTAATTGAAGTAAATCCTCTGCAACTTCATCATAACATCATTTTTGTTAAAAAAAATCTATCATTTAAGACCTCAATTAGCAATATTCTTGGAAGAGTTGGCAAGCCTGAAAAGGATAGATAGGAACCAAAACACAATGCATCTTCATGAGAACTACATAAATATCTTATGAAATTATGACTCTTTTCTGGTATTAGAATGGTCTAAAATAATGTTATAATACTCCCAAGGCATTGAATTTCTGAAAAATGAGAAAAGAATAAGATTACTCTCTTGTACAATTCTTCTGCCACCTTATTATATCTCCATCTTCCAAAAGAAAAAGAAATAAAAAGCCCATAAAATGTTCCAAACTCCAAGTTTGGTTTGGCTCACCCCCTTCTCCTCCTCTTTTGCTTCTTCCACACTCATAATCTATTAGAGGAGTACCATCTAGAAAAGATGCCAAAGAGAACACCATAACATTTGATCAATATATCTAAAAACAAGAGAGACATGTTCCTTCACTACCTCCTTTCACTCTTATGGAATCTACATAAACCCATCAAAGCCTTGAACCTTGGCCTTGTGAAACTTTACATAACAATATGTAGGTAACTGAAGGGATATAACATCTAATTCCTCGCAAGGTTTCAGAACAGAAGCTAGTTGGGAAGGAAAATTCAAGTGAAGAATGCTAAAACATTGTGTTTTCATTGTTCCAGGAAACCAGGGTGTTTTGCCTTGAAAGATGGTGAGAAAAATGTATGCTATGTGAGTGAGGTGGATAAGGTGTTAGTATAATTTGGTAGGTGTCAATGATTCCATGTTCTCAGATTTAGCAACAAATAAGTTTGGGATATTTTGATGAATGCATATTCATCACTTTTTATCGCATTGTGTAATTTCATTAGGCTTTTCTATCTCTTTTCCCTATTTTCATGAAGTAATTGCAATTTCGTCTATTTTTATCCTTTTATTGAATTCTCATTAAATTTTTCCTATTTTATTATGCATTTTGGTCCAAGCCTCAGACACCCGAAGATAGAAGGTTTTTGTCAACCCATTCAAAGCCCAAAAGGGCTCAGGCTTAGAGATTTTCAAAATCCTAGACTCCCATATCCTTGATGGCCCACTCCACTATAGAAAATTTTGTTCCCAGAATGATAGTCAACTGACTTGCTTCCTTTGGTTGCTTGACTCATCGATATTTGAAATCCTGAAAGGACTCACTTTTTTCGGGTGTGCAAACAAGATTAGGGCACACACTCAATGCCAATTGAGTGACTCAGGTCCACCAACTGGGTGACTTGCACCCTCAAACCAGTCAAAGAAGTTAATCAAAGTGGTCAAAGTTTGACTGAAAGACTTTGAGTTGAAGTACAGAAATAATGCAAGTCAGGCGACTCACATTCTTGGGTCGATCGACTCAGAACCTGAGATTGGAAGCCGCAACTGCCACCAAGCCTTATCTCAATGGTTTCCACCCCCTCCTTTGACATATAAAAGGAGGGGGAACTCCAAAGACAATGAGATTGATCTTTTTGTATTCTAACATTTTTTCACTTTCCTCATGTCTGAGTAGTTCCTTCTAATAAGGACGTGGGGAGTAGCCCCATGACCTACATATCTTTTGTAGCAACTTTTTAAACTCCTTGAAATATAAAAGAGGTGCTTATTATCCATTTGATATCGTGGGAATTGTGGGAACCATGATGAAGTGATAGTCATGATCCATGATGAAGTAATCATGGACTTGTGGGAACCAAATGAAATGCATGTGATCTCAGAAGAGACCCATTCTGAGAATACATTGGACAATTGAAACATGATCTACGGATCACTGATGACCAATGGACCAAAGAAAGTTTACTCCCTGGGATCTAATTTTGAAGAGGATAGATTTTCATTGTCCTAACCTCTAAATAACCAAAAGGAACCTAAAAGTGGTTAATTTAACTATGGAATTTGCGATGACAAAACCCATACTTCCATTAACTCATAAAATCTGATCTAATCTTAACCAATTGATTCCCTTCTACTCTTTTCTCTCTTATTGTTAACTAAGTTTTAATTCATGCAATTTACTTTTGTTCCTTCAATTCTATATTTTAATTCAACACTTTAATTTTAGTATTTTATTTTCTTGTTCTAGATTAGTATTATCCACCTTTTGATTTAAGTATTGTTCATTGCAAGTTTGATTTGATTTGATTCTCAACACATCATCCTTGTGGATTGATACCTTATCTACAACATCAATACATTTGTTTTCAAGTGGATTGGTTAGCCATCTAAGGTTAAACGTCAAGAACAATTTTTCTTGGGTGAATTTGTATGTTGATGATAAAACACCAAGTTTTTGCGCCATTGCCGAAGATGGTAGAAGGAGTTTATCGAACTCGACTGCTTTGAATAATTAGGATTGTTATTTTTTAACTTTCACATTTCCTTTTCACTTCTCTTTTCCTTTCCTATCGACTCCCATTCTGGTAGTGTAACTCCTCATTCTACTAAGTTTCTATTTGGTAGTACATTTTTTCTACAAAATTTTACTTAACTGCTACTCTTGGTTTACCCAATCCCTATCAATTTCTCAAGCTACTGTAGTATATGTGGTTTCCCAAAGTATTAACAATTTACCATTTGATGCACAAATTGATATAACTTTTCATTCTTTGAACCATGTCAATTGAATTATGATGGTTGATGAAGCAGCCATTTATAGAAGAATCGTTGAGGCTACAACCACCGATAGAGCCACCACGACAGCCACCTTGGAGGTTTCTGAGGCCTTACATCCAGTCGTCCCTCTTGCTATTATTGCTCTGCAATATGAAATCCACACACACTAGATTACTATGCTTCAAGCAAGTGCCTTTTTAGGGAGGTTGGGAAAAAACTATCAAGATCACCTCCAACGCTTTTCCAATCTACACTCTTTGTTCAAAGTCCCATGAATTTTAGATGACTCCCTCAATTTAAGACTCTTCAAGTATTCTCTAATGGACCTCGCTAGTTTATGGTACAATTCCATGGTAGGTGATCACATCATAACTTGGGAACCCCTTAGATCCAAGTTCCTTGAAAAGTACCACCCTCCATCTCTCACTTATCAAATCTGGGGAGAGATCACTCAATTTAAAATGACTCCTGAAGAAACATCAAGAGAAGATTGGAAGTGATTCAAGGATCTGCTCCACCGTTCCCCACACCATAACATTCCCCCAATATAGTTGATTGAGATGTTTTATAGAGGAGTCAATCTAGACACCAACATTTTCTTAGACTCCTCTTCTGGAGGAAATTTCATGTTACATAATTTTGATAGAGCTTGGGAGGTAGTAAAAAGAAGAGCTGAGACTCAAACCCAATCCCTTTGAGGGAAAGAAGGAGTCCTCAAAGTTTCCAAGGCTGAGGATAGTTCTAAACTCAAATCTATTGCCAAGAGTCTCAAGATGCTTACCTTGAAACAAGACCGACTGGAGTTTGCTCTTCACACTTCCCAAGGATGTGGGCCTCCTCCATCTCAATATGCTACTGAATTCCTTTGTAACATTTGTCATGGTTTTGATCATTCCACACTGCAATGCTAATTGCTGCACAACATACAAACTGGTGATGGGAAAGAAATGGAGGACCTCAACTCCATTCACAACATTCTTGGACAATCCTATTATGATCCCAATAAAACCAGGAATCATATGGGTTTCTAATAAGTAAATTCTTCTGATGCTGAAAATTCAACCCAAAAAATGCCTCCCCAAATGAGTTTCCAAGGCCGTCCACCAACCTATTTCCTCAATCAAAACCAATACCAAGAAAATTTTAAAACTACATAAAACAATTTTAGAAACTCAATCAAGTCTTTTAGCAACAACAATCGCAATAATAGCAGTAACATTCAACATCCACTCCCATTACCTATGTGCAATTTACTGAATTGAAACAATTGTTGCTATCCCAGATGACATCTCAATGGGAAACTGATGCTTATGTTGCACAACTTGTTGCCAACCAACACCCTTCAACAAGAACATTCACTAGGAAGCCGAGAATATTCTGAAACATGTTGAATGGTTGAAGTGTTCTACACTCATTCTAGGAATGTGTATCCTACTATCCCAAACTTTTCCCCTACAATATTATTCTTAAAACCCCCTACCACTTCTATTGATTTCGACAGTGATGATATTGCCATGATTGATAAAGATCAATTTCCCAAAGAAATTTCCACTCTTGTTGTGGAGGACCTCTTTCTATAGAACCTCTACCATTAGAGGACGCCGACCCTGACGTACCAGTATATGTCCCACATCTGTCTTATCAAGGACAAGAAGACCCGCCTCAACATGAGATTCATGAAATTTAAAGATGCCATGAAGAAAATCCACATCAACATCCCTTTCTTTGATGAACTTGTGGAGATGCCCGCATGGTCCAAGTACTTTAAAACTCTATTGACTTACAAGTACATTACTGAAGAGTATGATACTGTAAGGATTACCAAAATGGCATCTGACATCCTTTTGAAAAAAATGCCAAAGAAGCAGAAAGATCCTATCTCCTTTGGGATCGATTTCTATTTGGGCGATAATACATGTCACAAAGGGCTCACCGATTTGGGTGTAAGTGTTTCAATTATGTACTATATTCTATGCATGCGACTAGGGTTTGTCGATATGCTACCCACAACAATGACCATCCAATTTGTAGATTCTTCTATGACCAAGCCAATGGGCATTATAGAGAATGTCTGTGTCAAGGTTGGAAAGGAAGCCTATGCTCCCTATGTTTTCATCTATCGGGTCTAACCTGTCTACCTTGAACTCACTTTGGACTTCATGTCTACCTTCCAACAACTCCAAAACTTCTGGGGAAATCCTTCATGTATGTTCTATGTCTTCCAAAGCGATGAGGAGATCAGTGCCAAAGTGAACACCTCCTTTCTACTTGATGGAGAAGACTCTTCTTGTTTCTCGTGATGCATATAGCATTTACACGCCACTCTCTACAATCAGTCTGACCCTAGAAAATTCTAGGATGATCTCACCAGCCACCCTCCCTTTCTACTAGCAGACCCCAAGGCCTCCAGCATTCATAACCTAGTGGTCCTCTACCTACATAAGATTCTCTCATGCACCATCTTCAGTAGGTGTAACACCCAATGTACAATCACTTTGATAGAACTTTATACCTTGTTGTGCCTTCTTCATGGTGAGTCCTTCAATTGGGGTAGTGTGATCCTTGAGCACATCCAGACCCAGGCTAGTAGAACAACCATCTCAGCCTTCATGTTGGGCCACTTTATTACAACCATTGTTGTATTCTTGGGCTATACCCACATCCCATTCACAACAATTCAATAAAAGGGGACGCAACATCAGCTTGACCATATCTACCTCTGGTATAGACACATCATCAGCCAAGGCATTTAGATGGTACTTATTCCATTATCTTCAAGGATACCACCATTTAGTGGGGGCTACCCCATCACACCATATTTTCAACATCCACACTCTCCTACAAGCTAGAGAATCTACATGCTCAGATCTAGAGGTTCCTTCATCATAACCCAGTTATAGAGGGTGTCATACCCAAGCTTACAACCCACCGTCAGATGTATCCTTAGAGGAAAAAGAAGATGCTACTATCCCCTCTCCTCCCCCACCTCCACACGATACCATAAGGCATATTGTCAATGCAATGGTCTTGAGGGGCCTTATGGTTTTCAAGAGATCCAGCAACAGATGCACCATATAAAAATTTTCACAACAGTGCATGAAGCATGAGAAACAATACCAAGGCTACCAACTAAACCACTTGTACCTTATGTAGTTATCCCAAGAGAAGTGGCATATAGAGAGTGGCCACTTTGATCCCACCTGCTATTTCTATGAGTAGTATGGGGCCCATTAGGCATACTGTGACCCTGATTTCCAATATTGGGGGAAGACTATTATGAGAGTAGTTATTGCTCTCCACCACCTCAGTGATTTTCTTCCTTCCATATCAAACTTGAGATTTGCTCGAGATAAGAAAAATTGTAAGTTTAGGGTGGAGGTGGGTGGTTTGTTCTGTTTTCCACCCTCTCTATCTTTCCTTTTCTGACATTTGTCTCCTTCATGTTGCTTTTACTAGTCAGTTTTTTTTTTCTTTCTTGTATGAGATATGGCCCTTATCTAATTGATCATTTTGTTGATATGCATGTAGTCAATATATCCTCTTAATTTAAGTGAATCCTCCACAACTTTATCATACAAATCATCTATGATCTAAGAACTCAACTAGCACTATTCTCAAAAGAACCGGCAAGCCTAAAAAGGATAAACCAAAATACAATGTGTCTTTATGATAAGTGTGGGATTAACTTGTGAAATTATGACTTTTTTCTTGATTTAGAATGACCTAAACTTATGTTATAATACTACCAAGGCACTAAAATTTTGAAAATTAGAAGAGAACAAGCCTAGCCTCTTCTACACTTCATCTACCACCTTCTTATCTCTCCATCTGCCAAAAGAAAAATAAATCAAGAGCCCAGAAAATGTGCCAAACTCCAATTTGGGAGTGGTAAACCACCTTCTTCGCCCTCTTTTGATTCTTCCATACCCCTCGTAAATAGAATGGGGTTGTACCATCAAGAAAAGATGCCAAGGAGAACACCAAAAAATACGATCAATATATATGCAAACAAAGAAATAAAAGGTTTCCAGTTGAATAGAGGAACGACCACTACCTTCAATACCTCCTTTCACTCCACTTTTATGCCCAATGGAATCTACATAAACCCATCAAAGCCTTGAACCTTAGTCTTGTGAAACTTTTCATAAGAATATGCATGTAACTGAAGGGATATCACATCTAATTCCTATTAAGTTTTTCGAACAAAAGTTAGCTGGGAAGAAAAATTCGAGTCAAGCATGTTAAAAAAATTGTGTTTTTGTGGTTCCAGGAAATCATGGTGCTTAGACCTTAAAAGGTGGTGAGAAAAAGTAGTTCTATGCAAGTGAGGTGGATAAGGTGTAGTATAATCTGTTGGGTGTTCTGTGTTACTTGGGACTAGCAACAAATAAGTTTAGGGTTTTTTAATGAATGCATATTCATCACGTTTTGCCACATTGTTTAGGTAATTTCATTAGACTTTTCTATCTCTTTTCCCTATTTTTCATGAAGTAATTGCAATTTCCTTTATTTTTCTCCTTTTAGTGAATTCTCATTAATTTTGTCTTATTTGTCGAGTTTTCTGCATTTTTGTCCAAGTCCTAGACACCTAAAGATAAAAGGTTGCCTTCATCCCATTCAAAACCCGAAAAGGCCCAGGCTCGAAGATTTTCAAAATCCTAGACTCCCATTTCCTGGATGGCTGATTCCACTATAGAAAATTTTATTCACAAAATGCCAGTCGAGCAACTCCCTTCCTCTAGTCGCTCGACTCATTGATATTTGAAACCTAAAAAAACTCACTTCTTTAGGTGCACATGCTAGATTAGGGCACAAACTCAATGCTAGTTGAGTCTCTCAGGTCCACCAACCGGAAACTCACACCTCCAAACTAGTTAAGAAGTTGATCAAAGTCATCAAAATTTGACTGAGAGACTTCCAACTTAAAGAAAGAAATAACGTCATTTGAGCAACTCACGTTCCCAAGTCGATCAACTTAGAACCCAAGATAGGCAGACACAACTACCACCAGTCCTTATCTCAAGTGTTTCCTCCCCCTCCGTTCCCCTATAAAAGGAGGGGGGACTCCAAACACAAAGGGATTGATCTTTTTGTATTCTACCCTTTGTTCACTTTCCTCATTTTTAGTACTTCCTCCTTACTGGGACATGGGGAGAAGCCCAATGATCTTCATATCCAGATTAGCATCTTGTAAAACTCCTCTAAAAATAAAAAATAGGTGATTATTATCCATTTCATACCTTGAGACATGATTTGGTTAGTCATGCTTCATGACAGTCATGATCCATGACGAATTAATCATGGACTTGTGGACACCGGATGAAATGCAAGTGATCTTAGAGGAGACCCATTCTAAGAATACATTGGATGATTGAACCAGGACCTATAAATCACCAATGACCAATAGACATTAGAAAGTTTAATTTATGGGATCTGATACTAAAGAGGTGAGATCCATGGTCCTAACCTCTAAATATTCAAAAGGAACCTAAAAGTGGCTGATATAGCTATGGAGTTTGTGGTGGTGAAACCTTGACTTCTAATGAATCATAAATCTAAATTAATCTTAACCGCTTGATTCTCTTTTGCTCTTTGCTCTCTTCATTTTACATTACGTTGGTAACTTGGTTTTAATTCATGCAATTAACTTTTGTTCCTTCCATTCTGCATTTTAAATCATCACTTCAATTTTAGCAATTTACTTTCTTGTTTTTGATTAATCACTCCACCTTTTGATTTAAATAATGTTCTTTGCAAGTTCGATTCAATTTAATTCTCAACACGCTATCATTGTGGATCGATACCTTAAGTATTACATCTATACATATGTTTTCAAGTGGATTGGTTAGCCATATAAGGTTAAACTCCAAGGACAATTTTTCTCTGGTGAATTTGTGTGTTGACGACAATACATCAAATTCTGACGCCATTGTCGGGGATGGCAGAGGGAGTTTTTTTGAACTCGAATGCTTTGTATAATTAGGATTTTTTTGCGTTTCTTTTTCCCTTCTCTTTTCCTTGCCTAACGAGTTTCATTCCAGTAGTGTAACTCCCTCCTCCTTCTATTGAGTTTCCATCCAGGTTGTACACTTTTTCTACAAAATTTCACATAATTGTTACTCTTGATTCATCCAGTCCCCATCAATTTATCAAGCTATTGTAGTATATGCAACACTCCCAAAGTGTTGAAATTTACCATTTGATCCAAAAATTGACAAAACGTTTCATTTTTGAACTGTGCTAATCAATCCATGATGACTAACTAAGAATCCATTGAAAGAAGAATTACTAAGGCCATAGTCATCGAAAGAGAGGCCACAACAACCACCTTGGAGGCTTTCAAGGAGGCACAATGTCAGAAACATCTCAAGCATTTCTCAAGTCCTTAGATTTTTGAGGCCTTACATCCAGTCATCCCTCCTATGATTACCGCTTTGTAGTTCAAATTTTGCACACACTGGATTACTATGCTTCAAGCATGTGCCTTTTCAGGGAGGTTGGGAGAAAACTGCCAAGATCACCTCTAATGCTTTGCCGATATATGCAATTTGTTAGAATTCCCAGACATTTTAGATGATGCCCTAATGTTAAGACTCTTCAAGTATTCTCTGACAGATTTTTCCAATTCATGGTACAATGCTATGGAAGGCAATTGTATCGCGAACCCCTTCGATCCATTTTTCTTGAAAAGTATTACCCTCCATCTATCACTTATCAAATCTGGGGAGAGATCACTAAATTTTAAATGACTCTTAACAAACATTGGGAGAAGCTTGGGAGTGATTCAAGGATCTGCTCCATCATTGCCCACAACATGGCATTCCCCCAATGCAATTGATTGAGATGTTTTATAGAAGTGTCGATATAGACTCTAAGATTTTCCTAGATCTCCTATTCTGGAGAAAGTTTCATGTTCTAGAATTTTGATAGCCCTTGGGAGGTAGTAAAAAGCAGCGCTGAGACTCGAGCTCAATGCAATCGAGGGCTAGTAGTGTATGGAAATACAATGACAAAGATTGTAGTGAAAATAAATTTTTTTGCCATATTCCCCTTGACCAATGGATCACATCTATAACTATGCATTGGGAAGGGATGTTGCAAGGTATATACTTAGTCCTAGAGCATGTCCAAAGACTACCCTTGTAGTGATGTGCTTCTTTCACAAGCAACACCTAAACAGTTGTGGGTGTCGTCCTCCTTGGTTTAACACCACAGATAGCAGTTGACGATGTCCTCCTAGAGGGTGGAAATGACCTCCACACCTCTACATAAGTCCACGTGAACCATCAAGATCTCATGTCATTCTTTTGGAACTAACATGAAGGAGTTGTCCCCTCAATGTCAACGTGCTAGCATTGACTTCTCTACCTTGACGTCTGTCCGCTATAATGGGTAAGACTTTCACGGACACTCACATTACCACAACTATGAGAGGAAAACAATTGTGAGAGCTTATTTTTGTGTCTAGTGAAAACCTTAATTGCCCCTCTATTTATAGGAGGGCTATGGGTAGGGATTCCAGATCAACTTAGAGTCAAAGAGATAGAATTTTATGAATTTTCTAGATGTTGCAAATCATGAAATAGTTAGTTCATTACTAAACGGGTTGGTTCAAACATGAAATGGTGGATTCAACACTTCAATTATTGGTTCACATTATTTCCAATTTTCAAATATGTTGGCTTTAATGTGACAATTAATGAAAAATGTGAAGTCAACATCAGTCCTTGATCAAATCTTATTTATCATTCAACCAGGTGATTCACAATCAGAATCAACCGACTCACATTTTGAACCAATCGATTCACTTTTGAACCGGTCGATTTAGATTCCAATCAGTCAACTTTCAGTCAATGTTGTTTATTTTGATCACCTAAATGCTTTAGTAATCAAGTCAAACCTTATTCATGAGTAAACTCATATTCTAGGTGTATCTTATGGGTGTGACCCTACATTGGCAATGAATGTCCATAACTAACTTATGAGATCGCAATCAATGAGCGGTATCTAGCAACATGTCATTGCTACCCAAGCAATTGGCTTCAACCTACTATCCGGGATTAGTGTTATAGTGAGTGTGCAATTCCTTTGTCTCTAGTATCTACATTTGAACTTGAGGCATGGAATCGACATCCTCTCCAT
This sequence comes from Alisma plantago-aquatica, assembly GCA_963693085.1. NCBI lineage: Eukaryota > Viridiplantae > Streptophyta > Magnoliopsida > Alismatales > Alismataceae > Alisma > Alisma plantago-aquatica. Next base: position 661,921,064 of record OY856413.1, read on the forward strand.
GATCAATCCATGTTCCCAACATCCTCTCAACATTCAATCCATGTTCCTTGAACTAGAGCAGACTATCTGAGGTGCTTGTGAGCTCGCTTTCCATATATTGATTCAAATGAGTATGGGCACACATTTCTAAGTCTCTCTTATCAAGTGGCCAATATATCAAATCTAGTAGGAGGGAAAAATCCCATCTACATCACTCACAGTCATTCCCCATGTATTAAAACATATCTGAGCATCACCTTTATGGTAACCCTTATTTAAGTTCATGTTGGATGGTGTCAAAATACATTGAACGACATGTGATGAGTGTAGTGATATTGGGTCTATGAACCACAATCACCACTATCACCATGAGATATGATTCTGATTACCATTCAATGGTTTCCATGCATCACTCTCAAGGTACGTTGTCTGGTACATTGTTCTTTAAGAAGTACCTATGTTCTTGGTTTGATATCACATATCATGACTAATGAGATTCAGTCATCAACCAACACACACTCTAGTTTTATGCATTATTATTGTCTATAAGCTTACACAATAACATCCAAATAGGTACATATCAAGAATGTATGTACTCTTATCATAGATATGATATCACTGTTTAGATCCTCAACCAAAAGACATATGTCATCAAGTAACACCATTCTTTAGACATCTATCATGTTATACCATTATCTCATAATTGTTCAAACATACAGATGAAGATTGCCTCTATTATTAATCAAATCATTTACAAGATATGCCATTACAATCATCATATGATTGGATCTTTGGGCATACATACCGATAGACTCCCATTTAGACTTAGAGCCAATCACCCATGAACTTAATCCCAAGTGATCTAACATGACCATCATGCTTCTACTATGAAAGTACTTCTGTCAAGAGGTCAACAACATTGCTTTCAGTTGGTACTATGTAAATCTTCACACCTCTCCATTATCTCTCATATGAGATGGAAATGTCTTAGTATTCTATCTAGGTTTCCTAGCCTATCTAGTAGCTCCATTTTTGGCATAGTACTTATTTTGTGTCATCAATGGTTGTAACCTCCCATAAGTTCATCTAAATAAAATTCTTGATCCATACAATATCCTCTGTTGTGTTCAAAATAGTAAGGTACTCAGTTTCTTTTATGGAAACAACAACTATCTTTTGCTCAAAACTTTTTTGACTTATAGTTCTATTTTAAGGTCAAGTACAAATTTGGATTGCAATCATTAATCTTCTATGTCAGTTTGGAAGCTTGCATCGATGTAACCCTTTACACCCAACTCTTCCTCATTACCATATCCAAAGAATTGATCCTTAGAGCTTCTTAAGTACTTAAGGATTTTCTCAATGGTAGTCCAGTGTCCTTAACTGAGATCTAACTAATATCTTCTCATCATGCTCAAAGCATACTAGACATTAGGATGATTACATAACAATGCGTACATGAAAGATCCAATTGTTGTTGCATATGGAATCTTACTCATGCATTCCCTTTCTTTATAAGATCTGGGACATTGAGCACCTGAGATAGTATCACCATTAGACATGGGTAGGTTTCCTATCTTCAAGTTCTCCATGTTGAACCTTTTCAACACTTCATCAATGTATGTGATCTGACTTATGCCAAGAATCCTTCTAGATTTATATTTATAGATCTTCATTCCTAAGATATAAGATTATTTGCCTAATTCCTTCATTGAGAATGTATTTCCTAGCCAAGCTTTCACCATTTTTGAAGTAGGGATTTTATTCCCCATCAATAGTATGTCATCCACATACAATATGAGGAATACAATCATTCTCTCAGTAACCCTTTTGTAAATACATTGTTCATCTTCATTTCGACTAAAGACAAACTCTTTGATTGTCTTGTCAAACCAAGGATTTCATCTTCGAGATGCTTTCTTCAATCCATAGATTGAACTTTTTATCTTACATACTTTATTGGCATCCTTTAAACATATAAAACCTTGGGGTTGTGTCATGTACACATCCGCAAGAAGATTCCCATTAAGCAATGCAGTTTTAACATCCATCTGGTAAATATCATAGTCATAATAAGTTACAATGGCAAGCATGATCCTGATTGACTTAACTTTGGCAACTAGAGAAAAGGTTTTGTCATACTCTACACTTTGAATTTTTTCAAAACCCTTTGCAACCAATTAGCCTTTATAGGTTTGTACGTTACCATCCATGTATGTCTTCTTCTTGAAGATCCACATACACCCGGGTTTTACCCCTTCAGGTGGATCCACCAAGATACATACATTGTTTGTATACATGGATTTCATCTTAGATCTCATTGGATCAAGCCACTTCTCAGATTGTGGTCCCTTAGAAACTTCTAGGTAGGTTATTGGCTCATCATTAATGATCAACTCATTACCTTCTTGAGTCACAAGATAATCAAATATTTTAGGCTCAAGGCGTGTCCTACTATATCTACGAGGTTCTTGTGTTACATGAGGAATTTGAGATTCCAAAATAGTTTGTGAATCTTCATGTTCCTCTTCTACCTCTATTGGCTCAATGTTTTCTTGTTGATCTTGAACCTCTTTGAGTTTTACTTTCCTTCCAATGATTCCTTTGGAAATAATTTTTTTTATAGGAATGCAATATCCCTGGCAATAAACACTTTGTTGTTAGATGGAGTATAAAAGTACTATCCTTTGGTTTCCCTATGATATCTAACAAAATAAAATTTATCCAATTTGGGGTCCGAGCTTTTCGGTGAACTGCTTTGTCACATACGCTTCACATCCCCAAATCATCATAAAAGACACATTGGGACGCTTCCCATACCATATCTCATATGGTGCCTTTTGAACCAATATAGTGTAAATGTTGAGGTTTCTAGAGCATGTCCCAAGAAGGAAGTCAAACGATTAGCAAAACCCATCCTTGAATGCACCATATATAGTAATATATGGTTCCTTCTTTCTAAGACACCATTATGCTAGGGTGTTCCAGGTGGATTCCATTGTGATATCATACCACGATATCGGAGAAGGTCCTCAAACTCTTGGCTGAAGTATTCTCCACCTCGATCACAAAAAAATACTTTAATACTTTTACCAAGTTGGTTATGTACTTCATACATGAAATCCTTGAAGTTTTCAAGGGTTTCTGACTTATGTTTCATTTAGTACACATAGCCATACCTACTAAAGTCATCAGCAAAGGTAATGAAGTATTGGAAACCTCCTCTAGAATTTGTTTAAATGGTCTACATACATAATTATGTATGAGTCCTAATAGATCACTCACTCTCTCACTATGTCCAATGAAAGGAGCTTTAGTCATCTTGCCCAACAACCAAGTTTCACATGTCTCCATTGATTCAAGGTTAAAAGAGTCTAGATATCCATCTTTATGGAGTCTAGAAATGTGTTTCTTATTGATGTGCCCTAGACAAAGTTATGTTTTGTTTGAGTTATCAAATTTTAATATTTTGGTATTTATGTTATATACATTTGTGTTTAGATGTAAGAAATAAAGAACATAGGACATTGGGGCACTGTCATAAAAGATCTCATCTTTATAAATGGAACATTGACCATTCTTTATATGAAATTCGAATCCATTCTTGTCAATACAAGATACATAGATGATATTTCTATTAATTACATGTACAAAATAGTGGTTCTCTAACTCTATTACAAGCCTCGTGGGAAGAGATACATGATAGGTTCCATATGTAGTGGCAGCAACTCTTGCTCCACTTGCAACACATAGTTCAACCTCACCCTTTCTTAAAGTCTTACTTCTTTTTAGATCATGTATATTTGAACATATGTGACATCCACATCCAATATCTAGTACCCATAATGAAGAAGTAGACATATTTAACTCAAAAACATCTATACCTAAAGTGGAGATCTCTATCCCATACTTCTTCTTCCTGAATCGCTTTAAGTGCAAAGGACATATTCCTTTTCACTTACCCTTCTCCTTATCTTGAGTGTAGAAGACTTGGATTTTAGCTTAGCCTCTAAATTCTTCTTAGCCTTGCCATTGTCTTTGGACTCCACTCTACTGATCACCATCATAGGTTTTACCTTCTTCATTTGTGCTTTGTCATTTATCAACATGCCAAGAAATTCAAACATTGGTTTAGCCAAGTTACTCAAATAGTAACATTTGATAAACTGGCTATATGATTCAGGCAACGTTCGCAAAATCATATCGTTGGAAAACTCTTGGCTCAATGGAATCCCAATCTCTGTAAATGTTCCACATGCCCAATCATATTGAGCACATGGGGCTCTACTGGATCTCCTTATGTCATTTTGCACTCAAAGAGCACCTTTGAGACATTATACCTTTCTAGCTTTGCATGATTCTAGCTCATGTTATTAATATGTGTTACCATCTCAAGAACATCCATGTCTTCATGTTTCTTACACAACTCATAGTTCATACAACATAGGATAAGGTCTTTAATGTCTAAAGCATCATTGGCATGCTTCCAACAAGCATTTACCTCATCCCTAGGCATGCTAGGAGCAGGTTCCTCTAGAAGTGGTGTATTCGGGACATAAAGCTTACGCTCATCATTGAGAATAATAGTCCTAAACTAGTCGCAGAAATCTATCCCATTTAGTTGGTCCTTATTAAAGACCAATCACAATAATGATTTGTTTACCATTAGTTTCTACAGAAAAAATTTACAATTTGTCACCCTTTTGATGTGATTTGATAATATTGACAATACTAATTAGGCCTTTAATTAATTATGACTCCCACTATTTTGTTCAAAGTTATAGTCCTCACACATCAATTTAGAAGATTGCAGTGTACAACCTTATAGTGAGCCAAGATCCAAAATAATTAAGTTATTACCCAACCAACACCGACATCCACAACCAACTATGAAGGGAGCCAACATTTTCCAGATACATCTTATGTAATTCTTGGATAGATGGTATGCAAAACTCCTTGCCATAGTCCATATGTATGTTTATGGGCACTTAATCCCATTAAGGTCACCTAGTTAAGCCTGACCCAAAAGGCAACACGATAGGAATGTACCCTAATTGATAGGCTCACATAACTACCATCACACTTCCATGAGATAGATGACACACAATGCTTGGCGTACCCACACTTAGTCAATCAAGCTTTTCATTTGTGCTTCTTATGGAAAGCATCTAAGACTTTATATTAGATTGAGGGCTTATATTTATATATAAATATATATACATATCCAATCACCACATACTAATAATATGTAACATATACATACTATATCTACAAAGGAAACATGCAATCATAAATATGAACAATAGTTATGGACATACTAATGTAATTCTTTGGAGGAACAAAGAATTGCTACCACCTAAGGTCCACATAATATGTAACAATATGTACTTGTAGAAATTTGTGTTGGAACCAATTCAATCAGTTGACTCAACTCTTGATTCAATCAGTTGGCCTCCCGATCGGTATATTAGTCTTCTTGGATTAGTCGATTGGCTCTCAGTTCAACTGGTTTTGGACCCCTACATTCGATCGGTTGGACCTATAATTGATTGTTCAACTCCTCCTATTTGTGACCTCCTTGGTCCCCTAGTCAATTAGTTTGACTTTTGAGTCGGTTGACTCATCTGGTGTAGAATGCCTTCTCTTCACTGAAATTGGAAATAAAACTATCCTATTCCTATTTATTGTATTCCATTGTAAAATTGGAACCTCGAGTTACATTCAACGGGAGTATAGGGAGGATATCATTAGCTTACATATGACAAAGGAGAGAGAGTCTTGATATGAAAACTAAATTTAATAAAAGAAGGAATAAAACCATTCAACCAAGTACACATATTCATGAGTATTGGCCATAAACACGCTTACATTCATCATCAAAACAATTTTAGGGTGAAGTTTATAAATTGCATATATACATATATATATTGGGATCATATGTGGTATTTAGTTAGATATGCACATTATTCAATTTAAATTTGTTCATTGTATGCAATAAAATAAATGATAAAACAAAAAATCTGATCATATCGATTAAATCCCAACACATAGTAAATTGATGTGGCTCTGATGCCACTATGGGGAAATATGGCAGTGGAAACAAAATATTTCTTGCACTATTACCCTTGACTAGAAGATCATGTCATAACTATGGATTGGGAAGGAAGGTTGCAAATCATATACCTTAACCTGGAGCAAGTCCATTGACTACCCTTGTAGCGGTGTGCTTCTTTATCAAGCAACACCCAGATGATTTTTGGTGGCAACCTCCTTGTTCTAGCACCACAAATGGTGGTTGATGACGTCCTCCTAGAGGGTGGATCCATGCCTCTACATTGTCCATTTGGACCACCCAGAACTCTTTTCATTTTGTTGTAACTGACATGAAGGACTTGTTGCTTGGATGTTAACGTGCTAGCATTGACTGCTCTCTCTTATTATCACTCCCTTTCTATCACTCCCTTTAATGGGTAATACTTTCTCGCCTCACATTACGAAAAATATGAGAGGACAAAAATTGTCAGAGCTTATTGTTGTTTCTACTAAAAGCCTAGACTAACCCTCTATTTATAGGAGGGCCACAATTAGGTTTCTAGATCAACTAGGAGTCAAAGAGATGGAATTCAATTAATTTTTTGGATGCTACAAATCATGAAATGGTGGGTTCACTACTAAATAAATCACTTCACACATGAAATAGTTGATTCAACATTTTAAATAGTCAGTTCACATTATTTCCTATTCTGAAACATATTGGCTATAATGTTTTGATTAATGTACAATATGACGTCAACCTTAATATGTTAGACCCTTGACCTTGCTTTATGGTTGAACATGCTTGATTATCATAATTGGATTCTTAAAACCTTAACTAAACCCTAATATGTGCTTTGATGTCAAGTGACAAGTTTAAGTTTTAAGTTTGGTCTAGTTTGGAAAATGTTTGAGTAAGTTATGCATTTATATGCTTGTTTTGGGCTTTTACGCATTTCACCCATGTCAAGGGTTTTTCTTGTAATTTGTCACATTCTTGTTGTACCTCACATGTTTTCTTATCATGATTGATGTATTTGTACCTTGGGGTGCCTAGTTTCACCTTGGTTTTTGTGGTGGCAGCTACCTAGGATTAAACTTAGGGTTTCCTCTCATGGATGGGCTATCTTGAGTTCTAGAACTTGATGGTTCCCCTTGTATGGTGGAATATGTTGGATTTCTATGTGTGTTGGGATACAATGGTTGGTCCCTTGAGGAGTTAGGGTTTATGGTATTCTTCCTTGGAGCTCCTTGGATTGATAGTTCACCAAGTGAGGTGTTAAACCAATGGTGGTGCTAGGGTTTTCACCCTTGTTACCAAGGGATCAAGATCTGATGGTCACCCTATTCTTGAGGGTTGATGTCTGATCTGGGAGTCAATGGGCCTGCTGGTTTGCATGGACGTGATGCTTCGGCCATGGGACACATGGCAAGCATGGCTAGACACCTTAACCTTCTCTTTTCTCTCCCCCATATCTATATATACCTCCTGCCTCACATGAAAATGAGTTATTTACACATCTAGATCACCCTCTCTTCTTCCTTGTTGCCTATAGCTCATCCTTCTTGTGTGGCGGAGAAGGAGCCAAGGTAGGAGAAGATTGGCCGATCTTGCTTGCATGTGCACTTGGGTTTGGATTTACCCTCATTGAGGTCGTTTGGTGCTTCCTTTCCTTGCTTCTTGGCTTAGGTGAGTGAGATCTCCCTCCCTTCCTTCGTTTTCCCTTCTATTCTATGTTCCTTTCTCTTCTTCTTGGATGGATCCATGGTGGTGCTTGAGCTAGAGTTTGAAAATGCCTTCTTTCTTGCTTCCTTGACCCAGGGTTTGCTTCCTTTTTGGAGAAGGAGCTAGCTTGACCGAGTGGAGTGCTCAAGCTAGGGTTTTTTCCTTCTTTACTCAAGCTACCTTGTTGCCTTAACCTACTGGATCTTTATTAAGGCGATTTATACAATTTTCTCTAGGTTTATTGCTTACTCCAAGCTTGCATGTGCATGATCTTTCTCTAAAATGTAGTTCTAAGTAGAAAGATTGCACCTTTGGCTAGCGTTTGTGCTTACATGGTAATTCTTGAGTATGCGATCTTCCTAGATGAACCCCTTATTCTTGTTCATGATCCTTCCTTTCTATAGGAATCTTTAGACCTTGCATGCATGTGGAAAATTATGCCTTTTGCTCTCTCAAATGATGGTTCTTACTTAGGATTTTGAGTTGATTTTCCTTCTTGTTTTGCAACCCAATGTTTTGGTTTTGGTGCTATTTTGTTTAACCTTAATGTGACAACTGATGGCTGATGTTAAGTTTCTATTTTGGACTTTCTCTTGTGCACAAAATCTATTGTTATGTTTCCTTTAAAAATTGATGGCTTGGTTTCTCCACAAATGATGGTTTTGATACTCACATGTAGTGGTTTCACTCCATGGTTTTTCCTTCCTCTTCAAAATGTTGGTCTTGACTTCGTTTTTGGATCTATTTTCCACTAGTTGATCACATGCGATGGTCTCACTAGTTTCACAAAAGATGGTCACTCTAAGTCCACAACCAATGGACCCACTGAATCATGACTCGATGGTCCATATCCAATGGTTTTGTTGGTCTTCGCTCAATGGTGTACCTGGTTCCCAAACTTGATGGTTTCTCTAGGTTTTTGGCCGATGGTTTTCAACCAATGGGTTCACTAGTGCAAGATTTGATGGATTGAATGGTGTCCACATCTTATGGTGGACCTAATGTCCACAACTGATGGGTTTCCTGATGTCAACATCTTATGGTGGACCTAATGTCCACAACTGATGGGTTTCCTGATGTCAACAAATGATGTTACCCTTATGTGTTAACAATCGATGGTCTTTCTAGGTCATGTTTTGATGACTCTTTTAGGTCATAACTCAATGGTTTCCTTAAGTGTATGGTTCAACCCTTTACTTGTATGGAATCTGATGGACTTGGTTGAGGTTCATAATTTGATGGTTTGATGCACCAAAACTGATGGTCATGCTTGACCTTATGCATCAATGATCCAATGGGGATGATAAGTACTAGGGTTTATCTTTGAAGGTTGATTTGTAACTTCAATTCAACTTATTGTGTCACACCTAACCCTAATAAAAATAGGTGATGGTGGTTAATCATACTTAGCTTCCTTGTATGATTAATATGATGAAGGAGTACTCCCTCAATGTTATTGTACCCTAATATGTTTCCATATAAACATCATAAGCTTCTTAATGCAATGTTATGCTAAACTTGTGTATTATAAGTATGGTGATGGTTTGTTGACCCTTGTTATAAGGTATGGAAATATAATGATGTTCTTATAGGGAATTATTTGATGGTCTTAAGGTCCTTTTATGGTTGAGACCTTATGAAGGTGTGATCCTCCACATGATGTGACAAGGACTGGTATCATGTGATAATGTGATAAGAATTATATACCATACATTTTATATCTCTGGGATTTGTGATATATTCATATTTTTGTCGAATAATTTTAGGGTTTATATGTAATGTGATTATTTCAACCTTAACTCACCTAATTGGCATTAATTAATTAAGTGAAAACCTAATCTTTTAGTTCCCTCTGCCATAGAGACATCCCAATGTCATGACTTGCTGAATGGGGAAATGAGTAATCCTTAGGGAAACTCAGAGTCACATACTGTTGAGTATGTGCAAGTGCAGGGAGTGTACATCCTTGACATCCTGATTCCAAGGTCATGGAGGATGGTTGTGGTTATGCCTCGGATTGAGAGAGGTTGAGGTTGTATCTCAAATATTTGAATATTTGATGTGATTGAGGACAACTGTAGTTTTACCTTGGATGATAGGGTTTTGTATACCCTAGTTTTGAGTGTTGTGAACTTTATATTAGGGACATACTGGTGTTAGTAGCTTGACTATATGTCACTGTAGGAAACTTGACTGTTATGTCACTGCATTTGACTTGTACTGACTTAGGGTGTGAGATCTTAGGATACCAACTCTCCTAGATCTTGTATGAAGATGAACAACACCTTGCGGTGGATAGTTGGAGTCTGAGTGGTTTACCTCAAACTCCCTAGGTAGGGATGCCAAATATCCCCAGTAAACCCATAACCCAACTAACCCAATATTGTGCAACCCAATGAACAGTGGGTCTGGTTCGTGTAATTGGGCTTAAATGGGGATACTGGTTCAGGGGTAAGTTTTTGTGTGTCCCATCAAGACATGTAACTCCCCATTAGGCCATTTCCAATTCCTTGGCATATGACTCATCATCGCGCTCTCCCCTCGCTGATCCTTAGTGACATGTCGATCTTTACTCATGCCATCACGGAGACTACCATGAGAAGTAGGAAATCACCAAGAGACTCAAGATCACCTATAAACAAGATGCTGCTGAGACACAAACTAGAAATACTGTCGAGATGCAGACCATAAATGCCGACGAAAAACACCATCTTTCTCTAGTTCTTCTCTGTCCTCACCATCACCACGTCGTAACATGATCCCCCTCTTCCTCCAAGCACACCGCTTGACCTGCTCTTCTACCCATGGTCTGCCTTTGTCGCCCTAGCTACACTGACTTCGGTGTGTGTGTTGCTACAAAGAAAGGGAGGATAACATGGGTTAGTGAATCAGAATGCCCAAAAAAAAGGCAATTGAGGAGGAAATGATCATGGGAAACAAAAACTGGTTCAATTCTCATGATCAAGGAAGAGACTTTTAGACGCTTTGAAAGGTAAAGCGAGTGAAGGAAAATGGCCAGTGCATCGTCAACGGGGACGCCAAGCAGGTTGGTTTCATAGCCAGCGGGGAACCGATGGAGAAATGTGGCATGGAGACAGGAGAAGGATGATGTGGAGAAGGATTACAGAAGGGAGATTTCCCCCAGGAGATGAGGAAGCAGATGTGGTTGTCGGGCTCTCTTATCATTGTCAACTTCTTTCTTTACTCCCTCGCTAGTGCAGCCATACCTACGTCCTTTGCCGGAGTCATGACCTTCAACCTTTTGGTATAGTAGATGCCTTTGCCTGTCTGGATGCTTTCAGTTCTTACCTCACACACTACAACATGCATCGATGCAGAATCATCCAGACAACACTCTAGCATTATGTGATATTGTATTCGTGGGTGGGATTTTGATGATTAACTCTTTACTTACGTTATGATGCATGCTTTGTATGTTACAATTTATTCATGTTGGGATGATACTGTTCATTTGAGTTTTGTAAAATTGAGATTTATAAAGATTTAATATGAAGGGTATGGACAAGGTTGCAAATATTAAATATACAAATTTCATTTCATGTAAACCAGCCGTAGAGAGATTTTTTTGGTCAGTTATTTAAGTCTGGAAGTGTAACGTTGACTTTCAAAGTTGAAAAGTACATATTTGCAATATTACATATGGTGGGGATGTGTTGCAAACTATGGGTAAAAATAATTTTAAAGGGTCTTTGATAATGTTTAGATGAAAATATAACAAAGTACATAAATCTTTGGAGTTGGTCATAATGGGTTGTAATGGGTACCCATTACCTATTGGGTTGGGTATGGGCATGTATCATTATGTACTTTATTCAAATGGGGCATGTATGAATTGAACAAAAATATAAATGGGTATTATGGGTATGGGTTGCTCATACCCACCCATTTGCCATATCTATCCCCAGGGCTTAATAAAAGACATAATCCAGCTATGTAATATAGCTATTTAGGGTTAAACATGATTCACAATGGTTGTTAACCCTTGCCTTTTTCTTATACTAGAAATTGTTATATACTACAATAAGAGTAGTCAACTATTAGTTCATGATATTTTAATTTGTTACTTTATATTCCTTCTTAACCATGTGTGTTGCTTTGTCTATATGTTTGACATTCTTAGTTAGTTTAATCTTCTTAATATGTTTAATATTAATTAACCCTATTGTAATTAATAGTCATTGTTAAGAGTTATATCTCTTGTTGGGACATGGATATCACCTCGAAGGTCACCACATATTTTTAGGCGATCATAAGTGATGCCGTTAGGTCTGTGGTGTTGATGAGAAGAAGCTTGGAGATCAGTAGGAGCAAAAGGTTGGCTAGTAGTTAGAGTGTCCTTGAGTTGTCCCTATACTCTCAAGTCCTGGCAGGGATGTTTTGTAAATGATATGTACATCGACTCAAGTTTTTGGAAGTATGTCGATGTTTGTATATGGCATGTATGTGTGAAACAATATTGTTTGTATACAAGTTGTGGCCTCATACACTGAGCATACTTGTAAATACATGGTATGGTATATGATCTTATGAAGGAGGTTGGAACTTTATGTAAATGTTTCTAGACATGTGGATGATGTTTAATTCAGTTTTAATTATTCCTCTTTTCTGGCTTTGCGATTAATTAGTAGTGGATCGTGTGTTTTGTTTTGAGTAATCTCGTATAGATCGATGGTCTGTCATAGTTAAGTTGGTACCAGAGCTTAGAGTTCGCTGAGTCTATAAGGACATAGGACCTAGAATTTTTATATGTTCTTACATAATCCAACATATCTGATCATCGATTATGCTCATGAAGATATGTCTAGAGAACGTGAAGTGCATGTAGAGAGTAGCTAAGTTGTGCCAGGAGGTGGTGGTAGGAGGCCCGTGCATGATGGAAGAGTGACAGTGATGGGGCCAGAACAGCCTACAGTGCCTTAGTTTGACCATGCAACAATGGCAAATCCACATGATTGGACAACTCATTGTGACGATTAAGCACTTAGCAAATAGAGCGCCTGTACCTCAAGCTAGGGATGCCATCCCTAATACAGAATCTCAAGGTTTTGGGAAGACATTGGAGAGGTTGAGGGGTTTGGGAGCTATCGAGTACGTGGGTACATCGGACCTGGAAGATGTCGACATGTGGCTGACTAAAATTAAGAAGGCATTCAAGATCCTGAATATCCTATAAGAGGACAAGGTGAAGCTTGCCGTTTACCTATTGAAGGGAAGTTCTGCCCACTAGTGGGCCATAGAGGAGGAGAAGAGACCAGGAGTTGTTGTAGGTTGGCAAGAGTTTTGTTAGGTGTTCGTGAGTCGCTACTTCCTAGAGACGTATCTGGATGACCAAATGGCTCAGTTTGAGAAGTTATGTCAAGGTTCAATGTCCATCAAGGAGTATCATGCCAAGTTTATGGAGCTTTTGAGGGTCATTCCTCATATGGAAGCAACAGAGAAAGAGAGGATCCACAAGTTTGAGAAGGGTCTTAACATAGAGTGTTCTACGACAACATCAGCTTTGGAGAATAGAGAGAGGTCATCTACCTTTGTGGAGTCAGTAAGGAGGATTCATAGATCTCCTATCGAGAAGCATGAAGCGAATGCTAAGAAGAGTCCAACTAAGTTTTAAGGTTAGTCATATGGTGGATTTCAGAATTCGACGTTTTCATAGCCGCAGTTACAACAAAGGTCGACTTTTTCTGAGCCGTGATCACATGTACCATCATAGTGGTCCTTGAGTAAGGGTAGAGGTCACAAGTTTTTACCAACAAGAGCACATAGTGCAACATCAGTATTGGTGACATGGCCATCTAGGCCACAATACAATTTGAGGACTTGTTACAAGTGTGGATAAGTTGGGCATGAGAAATGGTTTTGTCCTATAAAGAATGAGGAAGTGACACAACATATGAGGTAGAGTCAGTGAGGTTCACAAAAGAAATAATACAATAGTGGTGGTGGTAGATGATGTGGTTAGGCATCACATGTGGGGTCATATGAACCAGCCATCAGGGGACATGGATGAAAACAAGTGACGACAAAATTCTATGACATTAGTCAGCTAGAGGGAGTGGTCAATCCACGAGACATGATAAGTGTTACATAAATTTCTCATTCTGACTTATCTGCTTCTTCTTTTGTATCTATTTTGGTTGACCCAGGAGCGACACACTCTTTTATCACCATAGAGGTGATAAGTGTTGTTTTTTGCCTATTTGTAATAGATTTGATACCTTCTGCTAGAAACTCCTTTAGTTGGTTTTACTGAGTTGCGGGAGGTGTGCCCTTCTTGCATTTTTTCTTTCTCAGGATGCGAGATTCAAGTGGATCTTATGCCACTTGACATTCATGGATTTGGTTAGGTTGTTTTGGATTGTAGTTCGAAGGTGTCAAAGTTCCATGATGGAGATGTCTCTTGGGTTTTCTAAGGATAGGAAAATTCTTCCTACATGTTTGGTGTTGACTGTGATAGATGAGAGGTTAACAAGATCAGGATGTGAGGCTTTCTTGGCACATGTTGTAGATACAAAGAGGAGGAGTCCTAGCATATAGAGAGTACCTATAGTGTAAGAGTTTGAGGATGTCTGTCTAAAATAATTTCCCAGTGTCCCCTCTCCTAAAGAGATTGATTTTTAGATCAATCTTGTTCCTAGAATGCAACCAATAGCCCAGCCACCTTACAGGATGACCCTAGAAGAGATGCATGAGTTGAATAAATAGTTATAGGAACTATTGGAAAATGATTTCATAAGACTGAGTACTTCCCCTTGGGGTGCACATGTGTTGTTTTTAAAGAAGAAGGACATATCTATGAGGCTTTGCATAGAATATCGTTAACTGAACAAGGTTATAGTGAAGAATAAGTATTTTTTGTCGAGGATCAATGATCTGTTTGATGAGTTGAGAGGTGCTACAGTTTTCTCAAAGATAGATCTGAGGTTAGGATATCACCATTGAGGATCAAAGCAAATGACATACCTAAGACAACTTTTAGGACTAGTTATGGTCATTGTGAGTTGGTGGTCATGCCTTTGGGGTTTCAATTGTTCTGACAACCTTTATGGATCTAATGAGTAGGGTGTTCAGATCATATTTGGATTAGTTCATATTTGTGTTTATAGATGACATCTTGATATACTCCAAGGATAGATGGCAACATGAGAAACACCTATGTCAGGCATTGACGTTGTGGAGGTGGCACATGTTGTATGCCAAGTTCAACAAGTGTGAGTTCTGGTTGACCGAGGTGTCTTTTCTTGGTCATGTTATATCTTCTAAAGGTATACATGTAGACCCTAAGAAGGTAGAGCTTGTGCTAGAATGGCACCATACCAAGACACCAACAAAGGTCTGAAGTTTCCTAGGTTTGGCAAGTTACTATAGGAGATTCATAAAAAAAATTAGTGCTATAGTGTTACCCCTAAACAGGTAGACAAGGAATGGTGTCCCTTTTTTCTGGGATGACAAGTGTCAGCATTCTTTCCTATTGTTGAAGAAAAAGTTGACCAGTGCTCTAGTCTTTATCCTACTAGAGCAATGGAAAGGTTACATCATCTTCTACGATGCGTTGAAGAATGGCTTGGGATGCATGCTGATGCAGGACAAGAATGTGATTTATTTTTCTTCGTGACAACTAAAAAAACATGAGGTCAACTACCTGACACATGATCTATAGCTAGCAGTAGTGGTTCATGCCCTTGATATTTGGAGGCACTACTTGCATGTGGAAAAGTGTCAGATATTCACCGACCACAAGAACCTACAGTATATCTTCTCAAAGTAGGAGTTGAACATGAGGTAGAGGAGACTGACTGAACTCATAAAAAACTACAACTTCATGATAGACTACCATCTAGTAAAGCCAAATTTGGTGGTTGATGCATTGATCAGAAGTCATATTCGTCATCATATGTAGAAAAGCACAATTACACTCTATGAATTGTCACAAGCAGGAAAAGTTGGGTCACTTTGCCAGATGAATATATAGTTGGAAGTTTCTTTGTTGGAAGAGTTTTTGGCACAATTTTAGGTTAATCCTACCTTAATTTAGTAGATAAGAGTTTCTCATAAGAGTGATGACGTGATACAAAATATCAGGTCAAAGTTTGGCAGCAAGAATTATGATGGCATCTTTGAGTCAGATGATGGGATAGTTTGTTTTCACAATAGGACAATAGTTCTAGATGTTGATGGCCTAAGGAATATAGTGCTTGAGGAGGATCATTCCTTGATACATGCATGATTCCTAGTAGTACAAAGTTTTACCACAATATGAAAGACTTGTATTTGTGGCTAGGTTAGAAGCTTGATGTGGCAGAGTTCATTACTAAGTGTCCAGTTTGTCATCAGGTAAGATAGAACAATAGAAGCCTATAGGGACATTGCAACCTTTGCTGATACCACAGTGGAAATGAGATCATATCACCATGGACTTTGTGGTTGGTCTTCCTAGGATAGCCAATGTTCATGATTCCATTTGGGTGATAGTTGATAGGTTGACTAAGTCATCTCATTTCATTCTAGTCAAGACAGTCTATATAGCTGAGAAGTTGGCACAAATATACATGGATGAGATGGTTCGCCTGCATGGTATCCTAGTTACCATAGTATCTGATAGAAGTCCATAGTTTATGAGTTGTTTTTGGGAATGTCTATACACATCTTTGGGGACACAAATAAGGTTTAGCACAACTTTCCACCCATAGATAGATGGTCAGTTAGAGAGGACCATTCAGATGCTAGAAGATATTTTGAGGGCATGTGTTGTGCAGTTTCTTAGAAGTTGGGATGTGCACCTGAGCTTGATCGAGTTTTCCTATAGCGTTTTTATCAGATAAGTATAGATATGTCAACATATGAATCATTGTATGTGAGACATTGTCGGTCACCTCTGTGTTGGTACGAGTCAGGTGAGTATCAAGTCTTGGGTCCTCAGTTAGTGTAGCAGACTATGAAGAAGATCAAGGTGATACATCAGTAGTTGAAGGCAGCCCAGGACAGATAAAAGTTGTATGATGATAAACATTATAGAGTGTTAGAGTTCCAAGTTGGAGACAATGTATATCTCAAGGTTTCTCCTTAGATAGGTGTGTTGAGGTTTGGTAAGATGGGTAAGTTGTATCCTAGGTTAATAGGACCATACCCTATCATGGCACATGTTGGGAAGGTGGCATACAAGTTGAAGTCACCACTATAGTTGCATATATTGCATAATGTTTTTCATGTCTCCATGTTGAGAAAGTGTCACCTAGATATAGAGTAGATGATACAACTAGTGGAGGTTGAGTTGGGGGATGATGTTTTTAATATTGAGGATCATGCGTTGATCCTATATAGGAGAGAGCAGAAGTTGACGAAGAAAGATATCATCTTAGTGATTGTGTTGTGGCATCACTGTGGGAGGAAGCCACATGAGAGTTAGAGGATGAGATATGCAGGAAGTACCCATCTTTGTTTGCTTAGGATTTTGGGGGCAAAATCCTCATTAGTTTATGGTTGTAAGACCCTAGACCTTGGTTTATGTTTGAACATGCTTTATTATCATAATTGGATGCTTAAAACCTGAAATAAATCATAATATGTGCTTTTATATCATATGCCAAGCTTAAGTTTCAAGTTTGGTCCAATTTGGACATTGTTTGAGCAAGTTATGCATTTAAAAGCTTGTTTTGGGCCATTACGCAATTTAACTATATCTAGGGTTTTTCTTATAATTTTTAGTGCCTCACATGTTTTATGATCATGCTTAATGTATTTGTACCTTAGGGTGCCTAGTTTCACCTTGGTTTTTGTGGTAGCATCTACCTAGGGTTGAACTTATGGTTTTCTCTCATTAATGGGCCACCTTGAGTGCTAGAACTTGATGGTTTCCCTTGTATGGTGGAATCTGATGGTTTTCTTTATGTCTTGAGATCCAATTGTGGTCCCTTTAGGTGTGTGGGTTGACGATTTTCTTCCTTGGAGCTCTTTGGATCGATGGTTCACCAAGTGATGTGTTAAACCAATGGTGGTGCTAGGGTTTCACCATTGTGACCAAGGGATCAAGATCAGATGGTCACCCTGCTATTGAGGGCCAATGTCTGACCTAGGAGTCATGATTCAATGGCCCTCCTAACTCCCACAATCGATGGACCATCTGGTTTGCATGGACGCGATGCTTCAACCATGGGACACATGGAAAGCATGGCTAGACACCTTATCCTTCTCTTCTCTCTCCCTCATAGATTTATATATCCCTCCTTGCATTAAAATGAGTTCTTTAAACACCTAGATCACCCTATCCTATTTCTTTTTTCTTGGAGCTCGTCCTTCTTGCATGGTGGAGAAGAATAAGCTAAGGTAGGAGAAGCTTGGCTGATCTTGCTTGCATGTGCACCTAGGTTTTGGATCTACCCTTGTTGAGTTCATTTGGTGCTTCCTTTCCTTGCTTCTTGGGTCAAGTTAGTGAGATCTCCCTCCCTTCCTTTGTTTTCTTTGCTTTTCTACCTTCCTCTCTCTTCTTCTTGGTCAAATCCATGGTGAAACTTGAGCTAGAGGCTGAAAATGTCTTCTTTCTTGCTTCCTTAACCTAGGGTTTACTTCCTTTTTGGAGAAGGAGCTAGCTTGGTCGAGTGGAGTGCTCAAGCTAGGGTTTATTCCTTCATTCCTCGAGATATAATGTTGGTTGGACCTGCTTCATCTTCTTTAATTTGAGTTTTCTCCATGTTTATTTCTCACTCCTAGCTTACATGTACATGGTCTTACTCTAAAATGTAGTTCTAAGTATACAGGTTGCACCTTTGCCTAGAGTTTGTGCTTACATGGTAGTTCTTGAGTAGGGGAACTTCCTAGATGAACCCCTTATTCTTGTGCACTTATTATAGGAAGATTTAGACCTTGCATGCATGAGGAAAATGATGGATTTTGTTCTCATAAATGTTGGTTCTTACTTAGGGTTTTGAGCTGATTTTCCTTCCTATTTTGCAACCCGATGGTTTGTTGTTGGTGATGTTTTGTTTGACCTTCATGTGACAACTTATGTTGATGTTAAGTTGCTATTTTGAACTTTCTCTTGTTCATACAACCGGAAGGTTGTGTTCCCTCGAACAATTGATGACTTGGTTTCTCCACAAATGATGGTTTTGACACACATGTATTGGTTGTACTTTATGGTTTTCCTTCCTCATCAAAATGTTGGTCTTGACAGGCTTTTTGGATCTGTTTTTCACCTCTTGACCACATCTAATGGTCTCACTAGGTTCACACTTGATGGTCCCTCTGAGTCCACAAACAATGGAATCACTGTATTGTGACTCGATGGTCCACATCCAATGGTTTTGCTAGTCTACACTCAATGGTGTACCTGGTTTGTAACACCCGTTATCACACCGAAAATGAGACTACACCAAATCACACGGATATAGCCATTAACAATGGACTACCGAAAATCACTAAAAATGAAAACCATTTTCCATAAAGATCCACTGCCAGAAAACTCTTTACAAGAAGGCTCAAAGTGTATATATATATATATATATATATATATATATATATATATATATATATACAACATGGTGCATTATTGTTCCATCTAACACAAGTTTACCTTTACTCGAAATATGTACAAGAGAAAAGTATGAGCAACAATAGCATATTAGTCAAAAGCTCAGATCGATCATGAAACTGTATCGAGACTAACTCCTCAAGGGCCTAAGAGTACATGGACGACACATGGGACTTCTATTTACAACATAACATGGCTGACAACACACCACCTCAAAATTCTAGGTCTTCTTCCTATTGTTGTCCTATCTCAGCTTACATGATATCAACTTCCTCGTGCATGTCTGCCTAAAAAGTTGTAGAACCTACAGGGTGAGACAAAAGTCCCAACGGGAGATATAACTCTACATCAACAATATTATTATCATAAATATATTGTTATTTATAGTAGGAAGTAAAATCACACTATATTAAACAGATCTGATGATATATTATGAGCATGGTAGATTATTATCATAAACGATAAGTTCTGATAACTGTAATTGAACAATAGATCAAGTAGTCACTTTAGAAGGATTATAAACAACATGTATGATAACAATCGATTATGTCATACAAATACAATTGCAGCCTCAATCAATATTTCTATATTCCATTCTCAAGAGAAATATGCTACGTAGATAGCTAAATCTTTAAATGATCAATCTCATCATTATGCACATACTTAGGCACACAATACTCAAGCTTATGATGCACACATTCACATTCAAGCACATATAATAGATCATGTGTTATGCTCTAACTAATACCCTGGGGATTTGAGTTGTACCACCCAAATCCAACCGCCCCCTACGAAGGGCCATCAACGGTGGCATACAAGGTCCAAGGAGAGCCAGACACCAAGATCTCACCCACAACTCCCAGTCAGTACGAGGGAAAATGTAGAAACAAATTAGTCAACTGCTAATAGTGATGTATAATCAACTATTTAATCAACTAGCCTGACTTGGTACATGTCACTGTGCTAGATAATAGCTCACTCGTGGCTATTCAAATAAATAGAATTGGCTTACTCATGGCCATTGTTCACTAATAGGATTGGCTCATGCATGGCCATTTTTTTAAGGAAGGATTGGATCACTCATGGCCATCCATATTATAAAAAAATTGGCTCACGAATGACCATTGAGAAGGATTCACTCACTCATGTCCATCCATATCACATAATTATTTTATAGATGCAGGAAGATGATTAACTATACACCTGCACATATTCAATAATATGCATTCTGAGTTAAACTCGTTCACCATTCATTAAGTTCTGACATTGAATGGATCTATGGCAACGACAACCTACAACCTTAGGTGTATCACACCATCAATCAAGTTATAACTATACCACACAAGTAGATGCTACAAGAACAATGTAATATATCCTTCAAGAAATCACATAACAATTGTAACACATACTTATTACTTTATCACAATTAACATGGAATCTCATTTTTTTAAACACACTAGTGAGAATCTCATATCATCATCATCATTATCACATGCTACATGGTTTCAATCCCCTTAGTTCATTATTGAACAATGTCACCTCTCACTAGGCAAAAACCATCTATAGGTCGTAAGACCCATATGAACATCATACTTGTTGTACAAGTATTTCACATGGCTCACACATGGCCCATTCATCTATGTAATATCTCATAATCATAGCCCATAGTTGGCTATGCTCATTATATCAAAACACTTGCATGGTTAACATCTCATGATAAAACATATATCAATTTAAATATCACCACCATGCCATAAAGAAAAATCCCTCAATCAAGTTACCACCCTTTCATGATTAGGGCTAGGATTTCCATTGTAGCCGATTAGGGTTTCTAGGGTTATATTCAACCACCAAACCTTAATTCACATTTCCTCACATCTAGAGCTTATTTTACTATCATAAGTATACAATTATACTTGATTACTCTCATCAATTATCATTAATTCATTATCAACATGAGTGATATAAGTTTCTCTCTCATCCTCATTGGGATACTAGATTCAACTTTAACTTGTGATATTGACTTAATCCTCTCTAGGGTGTGTATTGGCCTACACTTATTAAATTGTATCCATCTCATTAAATCATAGTGTATCAACTTGATTACACTCCTCATGTATTGGCCTAAACTCATCTAAGTGTATCGTCCTACACACTCTCACTTGTGTCATCCTAGACACATTCACTTGTGTCGGCCTAGACACTCTTTACTTGTGTTGACCATGGCACTTCCCTTTATGTCTCCCTATGCATATCACCTTATGCATATCAACATGGGTGTGTCAAACATAGAACATTCTAGTGTATCAGTTTATACCATCTGCCTAAGCATGTCGGGTTAACACTTTCCATAGGGTGTCGAGTCATCACCACCATAACATGTCGACTACCACTATACTAGGAGCATAGGGCTAACCTCCCCTAGGCATGTCAATTTAGCCCTTCTTGAAGGTGTGACGGGCAACACTACTTGAAGTGTGACGGGCAACCCTAAGTGTGATAGGTTGTTATGGTTAAGGCATATAGAGTTGACTATATTTCTTCACTCATCTTCAGGATATCAGCCGACCCTCATCTATAGCCTTAGGTGACAGGGTAGACAACTGCAAGGACAATAGTCCTTCACATATAACAAATCGGTAATGGTTTAGGACCTCATATGTATCAATTTTCCCCTCATATAACCTTGTATCAAGTTAGGGTTTCTCAAGCCTATATCGGTTTGTGAATAGAGGACTCCATCATCTTCAAGCTCCAACCCTTCACCCATTATCACTCTCGTTTATGCACAACAATCCCATATATCCATTAGATCTCATAGAATCATCATTTAATCAAGGAAAGTCAAAATGGTAAAGGAATCACCAAGTATTGCATCATAGAAGGTGAATTATAATAAAGTTGAGTTCAAGTTATATAACCCTACTCAAGATCACCACTAGAGATTCAATCTTTAAAGAACCCCATTCCCAAGGTTGAAGATGACTTATTCAGACGTCCACGATTCATCTATATCTTCACCTCCATCAAGAAGAATGTATCATAGTTAGAAACTTGGTGAAGGAGAAAAGAAAGAAAGGAAGAAACCATGATCTGAGAAGCATAGTCCACCCAAGGTAGAAGATGACCATGGCTTCACCTTAGGCAAAATGCTTGACCTCCCTCTTGCTCCTTGAGCTCCTAGGGTCCCCCACCAAGAAAGGAATGATATGAGGGTCGAAATGGTTACTAGGAGGTGAAAAGAGAGACTTATATAGTTGAGGCTTATGAGAGAGAGTGTATGTGAAGTGTCATCACCATATGCACTTGGGTGACACATGTCCATGCATGGTGACTCCATGCATCAATGACTATCTTGACATGCAAAACTCTTGTGGATAATTCAATGATGAGATATCAGCCATTGGGTATCTTTCTTGACTAGATATCACAACCCAATATCACTTTATATGTAAAATGATACAACTTTTTTGAGGAACATCTAAACCAATAGGCTTCCCTACTTGAAGTGCTTAGATCGATATGGATGCTTCCAAAAAGTTTCTAAATTATATGGGACCTCCTCTATGGCTTCCAAGCCAATAGGCACTCCTATCTTTGCTTCATAACTCGACACAACCACATCTAGGTTTCAAGATACTCAACATTCTTTGGTTCTTTCACCACCAAGAGTGATATCACTCAACCAAGACTCAAACATCACACCCCTCCTTTATCTCTCCTCTAAATGACAAAACTATCATATATAACACAAACAACCTTCAAACAGGCTCAAACTTGATACTTAATCTCTCCTTAAGGCACACCATAGAATCATCCTCTTTTCATGATGCTAAAGCACTAAGGGAACACTCAACATGTTACATATTGCAAGATAACCCCTTATCTTTGGTAGATTTTACTATGGTCCAAAATAAGCAAACATTGTACAAACATTATTCAAATGGGACCAAACTTGAAACATAGGCGTTTCACACATTATTAAAACACCTTAAAGGATTATATTAAAGATTTAAACAAATTACTTATAAAAAATAAGGTTATTCCAAAACCCAGGTTAGGGGTGTTACAAGTCATCAACCTCTAATAAGGATTTTGTCCCTAAAAGCTTAAGAGAAAGAGAAAGGTACTTCCTCTTTTAAGTCTTCCATAAACTTATATGAAACCAACCAAATGAATATCAAAATAGAAAAATTACTTATGACCAAGCAAGATTCTTATATAAAACATCTTCTTTTTTCCATAGGTCAGTTTGAAATTAACTTAGGTTCCATCTTATCACAATTTAGAATGTAGTAGGAATTTTGATGCCACATTTCCTATTTCATTACAATCTTTAGATTGTATCAAAATGACTACTTGATTAGAGGAATTAGAAAGATAGGAATCTAAGATTCCCATACTTACATTTCCTTCAATATTTCAATACCTATCCAGGGTATCCAAGCACTGAGATTAGGTAGTATGCACTTTTATTTTAACATATTTTTAAGTTCTAAGATTTAGTATCTCTAGTTTTCTACAGGTGTCTCTTTCTCATGTTCCCATAAGACTAATTCAAAAGAGACTCAACAACAACTATATTTCATATGATTAATAGGCAGAATAAGGAGAAAATAAGTCAGGATGGAAAAGTTCTATCTGACCTGTTACCCCTTATGGGTCATTTGGTGTCTCAGGCTGACTCAACACATAGAGTCTAGATGTTTCCTGTTGTCACCCTCATCCTGTACTACCTGGAGTAGATGAACCAATTTGTGATGCCTCTCTGCATCCACGTCTTCCTGTTCCACTGAACTATGGTCCTTGTGAACCTTACTGATTCTACCTTGGTTGTTGTGTCACCTCATTGTGCCTTGGTGGAAAACATGGTCTGGTATGCCCAACCTATCCACACCTATAACATGTCTTACTCTCATACCATGGTCTTATCAGTCACATCACTATATTAGAAATTGATCTTGAGGCTCCAACTGGAGGTAAACTTTGTCCTCTTCCTTTACTTGGTGACCACCGCATTGGTACACCAGATACTTGCTACTTAGAACCACCAAACGATTGCTCTTGATATTGTATAGACCTCTTCTTAATACTTTTCTCATGATTCCCCATCACAAATATCTCTATCCTCCTCACAGATTCCACAAACACGGCAAAACTTTCCCTAATTTCTAAAGCAGTTGTTGAGGTAGACATCTTAGCATTCAATCCTTTCTCGAAATGTCAGATCCTTTCTAACTCAATAGCAGCCATTTGAGGACAAAATCATAAAAGTTCCATAAACCTAGCCTCATATTCACTAATTGTCATGGTCCCCTTCCGTATCTTCTCAAACTACGAGATCTTTTCATCTAAGTACGTCTATGGAAAGTACTTATTGACAAATTCTTGATGAAATTCCTCTCGACCAACATCTTCATCATTTCTTTTTACCTCTTCTATGACCCACCAGTGGCCAGCACTACCCTTCATAAGGTACATAGCATGCTTGACTTTGTCAGCATCTGGGATACTAAGTACCTTGAAAGCCTTTTCTAACATAGTGAACCACAAATCAACATCTGTTGGGTCAGCTGCTCCAACATATTCTATAGCTCCTACACAGCGTAACCATTCAAAAGTCTTACTAGAACCCAAAGCTTTTGCATTTAGGACCGATGCCCTAGATATCCGATCCGCCATGTGTGCTATTTTCATCATGAACTGTCTGAAGAGAACAAGAAAATAGGGTTATCTATCATGACTAGATCAATTTAGGGATTCTCAAGCACTAGTTCTTCTCTTTTTGACCCCTTGCACCTTCTCCTGGTGCAACATCATTACTCTCAACAATATTTTCATCATGTTCTATAGACATATTTATGCTTTCCCCTTTCTTCTGCATAGGTAGAAGTCACCATAAGATATACTAGAGGATACTAGAACAGACTCAACACCTTAGTCCTATGTCCATGTAGACTCAGCAAACCTATAGATCTAATACCAACAAATCTAACACCCATTATCACACCAACAATGAGATCACACAAAATCACACAGAAATAACCATTAATAGTGGATTACCGAAAATTGCTAAAAGTTAAAACCATTTTCCATAAAGATCCACTACCAGAAAACTCTTTACAAGAAGACCCAAAGCCTGTTATATATATATAACATTGTGCATTAGTGTTCCATCTAACACAAGTTTACCTCTCGAAATATGTACAAGAGTAAACTATGAGCAACAAAAACATATTAGTCAAAAGGTCAGATCAATTGTAAAACCATAGCGAGACTAACTTCTCAAGGACCTGAGAGCACAGGGACAACACATAGGACTTCTATTTATAAGAAACACAATTGACAACATACCACCTCAAAATTCTAGGTCTTCTTCTTACTATTGTCCTGTCTCAGCTTACACGATCTCTGCTTCCTCGTGCATGTCCACCTAAAATTTTGTGAACCCACAGGGTGAGACAAAAGTCCCAGAAGGAGATATAACTCTCCGCCAACAATATTATTATTACATATATACTATTATTTAGAGAAGGAAGTAAAGCTGCCCTATACTAATCAGATCTTATCATATATTATGAGCATGGTAGATTATTATCATAACTGAGCAATTCAGATAACCATAATTAAATAGTAGATCAAGTAGTCACTTTAGAAGGATTATAAACAACATGTATGAACCGATTATGTCAAACAAATACAATTTTATCCTCATTCAATATTTCTGTATCCATTCTCAAGAGAAATATGCTACTTAGATAATTGAATCTTTCAATGATCAATCTCATGATTATGCGCATACTTTGGCACACAATGCTCAAGCTTATGATGCACACATTCACATTCAAGCACATACAATAGATCCTATGTTATTCTCTAACTAATACCCTGAGGATTTGAGTCATACCATCCAAATCCAACTGCCCCCCTACGAAGGGCCATCAACAGTGTCATACAAGGATCAAGGAGAGCTGGACTCTAATACCTCACCCACAACTCCTGATCAGTATGAGAGACACTGTAGAGACATATTAGTCAACTACTAATAGTGACATATAGTCAATTAATTAATCAACTTGCATGCCTTGGTATAGGTCACAATGCTACATAATAGCTCACTCATGGCCATTGTTCACTAATAGGATTGGTTCATGCATGGCCATTGTTTAAGGAAGGATTGTCTCACTCATGGCCATCCATATTATAAAATAATTAGCTCACAAATGGCCATTGAAAAGTATTGGCACACTCATGGCTATTCATATCACATAATTATTTTACGGATATAGGTAGATGATTAATAATACACCCGTGCATATTTAGTAATATGCATTCCGAGTTAAACACATTTCACCATTGAGCAATTTCTAACAATGAATGGATCTATGGCCAGGGCAACCTACAACCTTTGGTGTATCACACCATCAATCACGTTATAAATATACCACACAAGTAGATGCTACAAGAACACTGTAATACATCCTTCAAGAAATCACATAACAATTGTAACACATACTTGTTACTTTATCACAATTAACCTGGAATCTCATTTTTTAAACACACTATTGAGAGTCTCATCTCATTATCATTATCACATGCAACAAGTTTTCAATCCCCTAAGTTTATTATTGAACAATATCACCTCTTACTAGGAAACAACCATCTCTAGGTCATAAGACCCATATGAACATCATACTTGTTGTACAAGTATTTCACATGGCTCACGCATGGCCCATTCACTCTGTGTAATATCTCATCATCATAGCCCATAGTTTTCTATTCTCATTATCTCAAAACACTTGCATGGTTAAGATCTAATGATAAGAGAGATATCAATTTAAATATCAGCACCATGCCATAAAAAAATCCCTCAATCAAGTTACAACCCTTTCAGGATTAGGGTTAGGATTTCCATTGTAGCCACTGAGGGTTTCTAGGGTTATACTCAACCACCAAATCTTAATTCATATTTCTTCACATCTAGGAGCTTATTTTATTGTTATAAGTATTCAATTATATTTGATTACTCTTGTAGCACCCTAACTTTTTATAGCTAATCCTACATAAGAAAACCCTAATTTAAAATTTCAAATCTTAATGCTATACATGGCAACTTAGAGATCCAATTATAAAGAATAAATAATGTTTAACAATAATCTTTGATCATCAAGTTAATTGAAACTCGGTTTCATCAAAAGTAACCCTAATTAGCACATTAGTAGTATATTGGGGGTTTAAAAGTGAAATTTATTCTTTTAACACTAATAGGTTAACCTAATAATTCTCGTGAGAACTTTACTTAATAATATAAAACATTATCCAAAATATTAACCTCTAAATGTTTTTTATGGTCATGGATAAATAAAATAATATTTCACTTATAAAGGAAATAACATATAGTAGGAAGTCTCAAAATTAAAAACTAGCCTTATTTTCAGAATCCTTGTACTCAAATTAGTTAATAGTCCAAATTTGGTTAGGTTTGAACTTCCTTTGATGCTTCAATTTCAATTGATAAGAAATTATTTAAATACTATAATACTTCCTAAATAATCTAATCCTAACCTAATAAGACTTTGGTTACGGATCTTGTTTAAGAAAGTAAGTGTCACGTTGCTTTTTCTTTGGACCTCAGATCTGATCGGGTGGCTGAGATCTTAACACCCTGATCTATGGGTTCATCCGATGGCGGCTGGGCCATCTCTCCCACCTATCTAAGTCCTACTCAGACTGGAATAGCGGCGGCTGGCTTTTGCCCCCCCCGGTCTCTCTCTCTACTGACTCCCAACGCAAACAGACCATGTATTCATCATTAGCAATTCTTCCTAAATCTTCCAATACCTTACTCGATAGGGTTTTTTGTCCTAGAGTCCCCAGTCGTGCAGACCTCCCTGTCTTCTCCCCTATTTCCCAATGGGGTTGGGATTCCCAATCACCCGGGGCCATCACATCTACATATAGTGCCACCAAAATGATGGTCGGATACGCAGAAACAAAACCAAAGTATTGTTTTGCCCTATAGCACCGCCACACCCATCTGTACTTCTCCATCTTGCTTCAACTTTTTCCAAGGGACCTTCTCCAGCCACCTAAACACTGCGAGTCCAGAGGTAGACTCTGTAAGATCACCCAAGACTCATAGACCCTTTGTCAATGCTCAATTCTTGATGTTTTGCAGGTATACTATTTTCCCCTTTGTCTGCTATTTTGATCTTCCTCTACAATTCGCATCGATGACGCTTCTTCAACCTGGTTCTCTTGAGGCTTCACCTTCACCAGGGTGCATTGTGTCTATCTACTATTCTAGTCTTTCCCTAAGATGTGCCCGCCTGAGTTTTCAGTCTCACCGTAGTTGACTGTCATAGTGGTGGTGGTTGTTTTGGTGATGTGATGCCTCTACGCCCTCACCTTGGGTTCATCTTACTCGGAAGGAGATGAGAAACTCGTGATAATCTCAAGTTTTGCTTCTACTACCCCGAGATCATGTTGTTCATCGTAGAATCGCTGCCTATTCTTCACCAATCTGGGAAGAAAAATCCCAGTTGCTGGTTTCCGATTTTGACCCTCATCTTTTGATCATGGTATTTATCTAGGATGGGCAAAGTTGAGATTTTGATGCCTTTATGTGGTTTTCGGTCACGTTTTGTGTGGTGGGCCACAGTGCCACCTTGGAAGTATGCTATTGGTCCACGAAAGCATGGGTCCGACAACTAAAGGATTTTTTCTTACCCGTGTCGATTTTCCTTGCTCTCTGATTAGCCAAATCTTTGAAAATTCGTATTGAATTAACCGAGTGTTAGAAAAATACAAATAAATATGTGTTGGAAAGGTTTTTGAACAAAGAACAATTATATGATGGTTTTGAGTCCCTGTTTTGATCTGAATTTCCCTTATTTGTTCAAGAGACATGAAACCTTAAAAATTAGGTTGGATAATGATTATTAATACATGTTAGTTAATTATACTGGGTAATTAGGGTTCCCTAAACATCAAGAAACCTAATAGGAGTTTTTACAATCTCTGTAAGTGGTCCATACACTTTGAACATACTTATTGGATGTTTATATGCTATTATGTACAATGTTCATGTTATTAAGTGATTGTATTATTCATGCTATGATTTTATTGATCAAAGTTAAAAGTTAATGGATAAATGAAATCTGTTTTACTATTTATTTTCAAGAATTTTCATATTACATCATATGCAAGTTTAAGAGAAAAATTAAAGAGTATTCAAAAGTAAAGAGTAAAGGTAACGAATGAACCTTATATAAGATCCTCGTCATGGGCTTTACTAGCATACAATGTACTTCGGTACAAATCATGGGCTTTCCTAGCATACAAAGCACCTCGGTGCAAATCATGGGCTTTCCTAGCATATAGAGCACTTTGTTCAATTCAAGAGGCACTTCGGTGCAAAGAGAAGAGGCACTTTGGTGCAACAATAGAGGATTCTTATATAAGTCAGATAAAAGACAATAATAAAATGCAAACTTTATTTTCATGATGTTAAATGTTTTCTTTTCAAAGTATATGTTATTTCTCTTTTATAATATGTTCAATTCCACTTACAAAATTGTTTTATGCATGGCTGGGGGTGCGATGCCCGTAGGAAAGGAGCAACATCAATGACAAATCTAGCTGAGGACCAGTTGAAGAAGGAGCTCTAGGACATTTGAGACCAGTCTTGGTGGGGTGCCAACCATCAATAGTTTAGATTTTCCTTTATGTTCATGAGACATGTGTTTTAGTTTAGAGTGTGAGTTTTATGTTATGCGTTGAGATATGAGAAACTATGCAATGTATCCTATTTTGGTTTATTTAAACTTTATTTTCATGCAATGATAATCATGTCTGTGACATTCCCAATAAGATTATGCTTCTGCTAAGTGAATTATATGTTTTAGGAAATTAGGATGTTACAAAAATTGTATCAGAGCTAAAAATATAGTTGGCCACCAAGATTTTCTCAAAAATCTCATATAGTTTATGTTCCCTTTTATAGATGGCTCCCAAGAGAAAATCTAATAAGGGCAAGGAGCATGTGGATGGAGAAGGAGGCTCTTCCAAAACTAGACATATACTTAGATAAGGCCCATGTACCAGAGTTCAAAGATTCTTAAGTTATCCTTGATCATCTGCATAACTTGTCATCACCTGATTAATAGCAATTAATCATCATTAATACATGTACATCATATTCATGTTATTTTAGGCCAAGTTTTGGTTTAGAAAAACCTAGGGTCAAACTAAACTTACTCTTGTCTCTGGTGTTTTTTTTATGATATATAGATCATGATTTAAGTCTGGTTCAATTTTAACAATGTTATGATGCTTCATCTATTTTCTAGAACTAATTTGAGGTTAAACCATCTAAGTAGTCTTTAATAGGAAATGACCTAGTATTTTGTGATAATAATCAATGAGAGTTCATAAATCAGTTTCAATCATCATTAGGCTTCTAGAAGATCTTTTTAGAATTATGTCAACTAAATACAATTTATTATATTTAATGAATCCATATAGGAGTATTCACATCATATTAAGGAACCACCACAAGTGAAAAATCAATAGTGTAATCTAAGGGTTTCATAATAAAGAGAGCATTTTTTAACTCTGAGAATAATTAGTGAGAAATATTTTGACAAGAGTTCTATTTTATGTGGTTTGTTCAAGATTTGCATGTTTTCTATAATTAAGAAATGAGATTACTTTTTCATATTACCGTGGCAGTCAGATCATCTGTTGGGCATTGCGGATGTGTGGCATGCAGGCCATCAGGGCATGGCTCTTACTCCTTCCAATAGACCAGCTAGCAAGACCCCATCGACCAAGGTTGGGTTTATAAGATCGGGTAACACCCCTCACCCTCACATCATCCGACCTCCACATGTGTAAGCACCATCGTGCCTGGGAGGACTTTTGTGGGCATGGAGCCACTTCGTTCCTTCTCGTCGCTCACCAACATCTTAATGCAATGGATAATCTTCTAGGCACTTGCAGCACTACAACCCTGACATGTGAAGTTGTCGCCGCTAGCATAAACTCCAATGAATGCTTCTAGAGACTCGGTATTTGTATGCACCAGCTATTCCCGACCTTCTAGTTCCTTAAGATTTGTGACAATGATAGGATATGGGATGACCACTTAGAGGTGTAGAGTGCCTAAAATCACCATGACCATCCCTGATTGGCACTGCATGCTATCTTTTTGTATCTTGTCATTGTCCTTGGTCTCCTTGCACCATAGGATCAATGTCCACATGGGGTATCCTTCCTCTATTAAAAATTGAACCCATGGTCCAGTATCATGTGTTACCATATCTAAGAACTCAAT
The DNA here is from genome assembly GCA_963693085.1 of Alisma plantago-aquatica. Taxonomy (NCBI): domain Eukaryota; kingdom Viridiplantae; phylum Streptophyta; class Magnoliopsida; order Alismatales; family Alismataceae; genus Alisma; species Alisma plantago-aquatica. The sequence continues at coordinate 661,952,684 of OY856413.1, forward strand.
ACCCAAAGGAGTTGTTAGGTAGAAGTGGGAAGGCCCAGTTCCATCTCATCCCTACGATCTAGGGGGGGTTAGGGTGTTGTCGATCTCCAACAAGGAAGGCTTTAAACTGGATCATCAGGTCCTCCAAACCCGTTCTAGCTCTTCTGGTTTTTGCTACCAGCAGTGATGGAAAAAGGAGGAGGTCACAACTGAACCCAGTCACCTTGTTTCCTTAACCTGTAGGGGTTATTGGAGAGATCTGAGATTGACAAAGCTTAAGGCACATTCCATTGCTTGATCTCGCTCCCTCCACGTTGAATATTTGACACCTTGGCACTCGGTCTTTGAGGTACCAATATTCCCATAAGAATTGGATATATAAGATGAATCATGATACTTAGATTACTTATTCTCGGGTTTTATGGTGTCACGTGTGCAAACTGGGGGTTCATTATATTCATGGAGCCATGTTACTAAGGGTGGACATGCGACACATAGTGTAAATAATCTTATGTCTAAAATCATATGAAACATTATTCACTTATTAAAATTCTAAACATTAATGTCTCCCAAATGGAGTCCCTAAATAGGAACCAATTAATATATCTCTATCATAGCCAACTCTAGTATTTTACCAAAAATGAGCTTAGGATACAAGTATTTGACTAGTCACTTAAATTCCTTGAAAATGTTCAATCCTAGGACCATATAATCCATATACTCATAAATATACCTCATCCATTCCTCATCAAATCAAGTTAGTTGTGAATACTCAATATGAACCTCAATATGTAGTTTGGTGACCCATATATGTATCATTCTACATAATTAAACCATTTTGCTATGTGTTTATCATCAACTAGTATATTGTGTATCGAACTCCTAAAATCAGGGTCATCGCATTCTCCTCACCTTAATATGGAATTTCGTCCTCAAAATTCAACTAGTCACATACTTAAGGTCATCTCAAGGAGTCTCTACTATGACAAGGCCACCACTTCCCGGTGTCAAGGCATCATCGTTGTGCATGCACCCTAAGTTGTCATATTAAGATTTAGAGCATCTAGGGTGTACCTACCCCACCACCTTATATTGATGGAATCATCATTCAAGTAGTTTGCTTATAACTTGATATTTTAGTATTTTAGAATTTACATATCTTGTTACCCTAAGAATTAGAGCATGTTGATACATATAAAGTTGAAAAGATATTACTCAAGGTTTCATCATTCAACCTACTCACCTATGTAAGGTGATATTAAGATTCCATGTCATTAATTACAGGAATTAGCACACTCAACATCATTGGTAAGTTCAACATAAAATTAGGGTTTCATTATTAGAAAAGGAGTTGTTTTACATGCTCTAGAGCTTCACCCACATTAGGTGAATTATCACCAAGCTTAAAGCTTAGATTTAGACGGATTGAGGTTAAACACTATATTTAGTGATCATGTAATATATGAATTAAAGATATCTTTATTTGAAGTTCATGATTTCCAACTTAAATCTTTCATGTATGATATGAAGGGAAAGAGAATAAGTTATATCAATCTTATCATGATTTCAAATTTGGATGTTACATGTAAGATATAGAAAGGAATATAAAATTGGTCAATCTTTCATGAGTGACTCCTCATATATAAATCATATATATATCTCAATTGAGGTTTCTAGCATCATATACTAAGAAAGTGAAGAGGAGGGATTAACATATATGAGTATCTTATGCACAAGACATTTTACTCCAAGAACTAGCATTTCTTATATCACCTCACCTACAGCTAATGATGAGCATCATCAACTTAAGTCACTCAAACTAGGACCTAACAAATGATTGACTTTCTCATTATGAGTCATCAACCCATCAATTTTTTTCACCAAACTCTCACATCTAGGACTTACACAAGACATTGTACTCCAAGAACTAGCATTTTTTATATCACCTTACCTGTATCTAATCATTAGCATCATCAACTTAAGTCACTCAAACTAGGACCTAACTCTGTCAAATGATTGACTTTCTCATTATGAGTCATCAACCCATCAATTTTTTTCACCCAACTCTCACATCTAGGGATTAGATCAATGATATGAATCATGCATAAGGACTCAACTCATAAACTTAAAGGTAGTCTAGCTTAGGACACATTATTTTTGCATGTATCTCATATTTATCATATCTTGGAGGTTAGGTCCTCTGACCTTCTCCCAATGGGTCTCACCCTCTCTGGAGTTCACCCTATATCCTATCCTAACACTAGATTTCCTCTTTTTTACAAGAGCTTGACGCCCATGCATATTCAACCTTGTCTTAACTTAGATTACCTTATGTAAGTAAATCCTACACACTTACTTCATCAAGACTTAGATCATATTTTCCATAATTGGAATTAGACCGTGTATACAACTTATATAATTATGAAACAACTTATGTCATCAAAGACCAAATGTAAATAAGATTATTCATACTTATATCATTTATCATTCTATTGTGTAGCTGTCTATTGCATATCCTGACAAGGATCTAGACATCTAATTACTCTCTCCTCTAGAATGATGTCACTTCCTTTCACTTAGGTTACATGAACACCTCCTACTTTCTTGTTTGAGGGACACATTTTCATATTTACATATACATAATAAAATATTGTATATTTTTTCTCCACAATGGCGGATGTCAAAAAAATTGTTGAGATTTGAGCCGATTGGAAAACAAAACCAAAATAGCAAAATTGAGTGTCCCACACACAGTAGAGAGTCTAGTGCCATGTTACCTAGTGAAATGGTGAGAATAATGTGTATACTAGTGTAGATATTAAATACATATGATCTCTATATGGAAAGGGTTTCACACACTTGTCTAAACCTAGTTCTCAAACATCTAGGTTCTAACCTAGAGGATTAGCCAACCCTAGATCCTATTAACACACTAGTACAAATACCACCTTTAATTTCAGTTAAAATGGGCTTGTAACGTCGGTTTTCAAGCGACACCCAAGTGGGTGACACTAAAGGTAGAATCATACAACATCGGTTCCAGAACTGACGATATAGATTCATCCCTAATTGCAACCAAAAATAGAAATGACACCATTAGGGCCATATGCTTCGATTATGTCTTAGAAAACCTATGCCTATCACCATATCTTGAAAAAAAAATTGGTATAGTCGTCAGTTTTTCATTATGTAACTGACGCTTATCTCCATATTTGAACAAAAGAAATTGGCCCGAGTTAGTGCATACCTATTGGTTTCCTATAATTAACCGATGTCGTTGACATTGGGTGATGGTTTTTTAAAATAACCGATGACTATGTATTTTTTTCCAGCTTGTAGGCCTACTGTCTGAATGGTCAACAGGATGCAGAACCTGCAGTTTAGTTCTAAATTGTAGGTTTACAACATCCTTTGATTTTAGCTAAACAACAGACCATGAACCTACAATAATATAAGATGATCAAGATTATATATACATCATGTGATTCACACACATGTAGAAACACAATTAATTCATCCATATGATTCACACACATGTAGAAACCTGCAATTCCATTCATTCAACCATTTTTACATTCACACACATGTACAAATCTGCAGTTCCATTCATTCAACCATTTTCACATTCACACCCATGTATAAGCACATTCATTCATTCATCTTCACATTCACACACATGTATGTAGATCAAATTTGAATAAGACAATTCAAAAAAGTCATTCACACATGTACATATAAGCTTGACTTTCAAAGTTTAGAAATGTCATCAAATACTTAAATAATTATGACATCAAAGTTTAGAAATGTCATTCTTTATCATCATCGCTACCCCAATTATAATAAAAAAGTGCCTCCCTTTTAAAGACTTTTTCCCATTATTCTCTTATGTCATCTAATTTTTCCATCGTATAGGGATCACATACATCTAATAACTTTTCCCCTGTAGTGAAGTCACTAGTTTTAAACACTTACAAAGAGAATAACGTATATATATAATTAATAAGTTTGATATTTTTATATTATCTAATGAGACTATACTTATATATGATGATCAAGACTATATAATACTAGTTGTATGTTTTTTATTTCTTTTGCAACATATCAGACAATTAGGTCCATATACCGCATCAAGTAGTATGCACATGCCCAGCCATTGTCTTGTACATCACACTATAAATTTCATCATACAAAATGTTAATAAATAAAAATAAGCATAGCTCACATAAATAATATATGCATTGGAGTCAGGAAACCACTTCCACATTCTCCCAAACTAATGATTTCTTTTTCTTGCCCATGTCTCCTCCAGCGTTTTTGAAATATTTTAAATACCTACATGTTAATGTAACACATTAAATTGCATTCCTAAATAGTAATGTTATAACATATGTTAAAAAATATAAATATAAAAAATTTGTCACGTGAATAATGGCATTTTCATTGTGTGTCCCAAACTATCTAATTCCTTCCCCTCAGGGTCTAGATAATAAATAGTCAATGTCTTGGGGACAACAACTAGTAACTCCCAATGCTTACCACTAGAGATAAGAAAGTTAAAAATATATAACTCCAAAACCACCGTAAAATGTAATTTTCTTAAGTCCAAATATAAGTAAAGTAAAGTTACTCAACATTGCATGGAGCTATTATCACACTCTTCTTTGCTTTACAAAAATATTTAAAAGCAATAGAGAAATATAAGGTAACTGATGAAGGGTCTTTATGTACATGACTGATTAAGGATGGAATTAGAAATCCCACATGGGTAAATGAAAATTCTATATATACCCTATGTAAGTGGTTGTAAAACATAAATTATGTATGCTTTAATATATATGAAAATAGATCATTGTATATAAAACAAGGTATATAGATATATAAATAAGATCTCACCATATCCATAGTTCTATCTTAGATGTATTCAGCCAAGTATAAGTAAATAACTCCAAAATATCTTGTATAAATATATTATTATCATATTCTTGGCCTGCAACCTCCTCCTTAATAGAAATAATCATAGGAAAATTTTTAGGATGTTCGCCTATCCATATTTCTATACCACTGGATTGAGGACCTAAAGAGTCGTATAGGTTGTCCTATATATATAATTTCATATCAATTATCATGTATATACACATATACTTTCTTAACGTAATGTAAATTTGCCATACATGATCAGTATAGATGACATCCGTTTTGGGCCACAACATCATTTTGCCTTCTTCTTGACCAAGTGTGCAAACATCTGGGTGGGTATATGGCAATGGCTGTTGCCTCCAAGTAGCAAACACATGCCTCTAGCTGACATGAACTGCACCATCGGGTACTGGAGTGCCATGAATCATGTGCCCTGGAAAGCGTGGGTAAGCCTCACCCTCTGCAACGACAAATTCTTTCAATTATAGATGGCATGGATTCAACCCCTAAAAATTTACGTAGAGTATGATATATACATAAATAAACATATCATCTTGAAAAGACTAGCTACTATGTCACTAAAATACTTATAGCGGATGTGCTAGGTGGTGGGTCTACATGATTACTCCCAATCACCTCTACAGGATCACTCCCAACCACCTCTATTGTAGGGGAGAGAGGCACACCACAAGTGCTGTCGGAGTGGCTGACTGAGATGCCTGCCACTTAGTCAATGCTTCCAGGACTCTCTTATCAACTATCTCATCTACCTATACATGGCTAAATGAAACTCTTTTTGATTCATGAATTCCCTTTCCAATAACATTCTAAAAAAAGAATAGGTCACCTCAGCTTTTGAAATTCCCCCTTTTTGTCCATGTTTATGCTGTGATGGCCCAAAGAATGCTCTTAGGCCCACTCCAGCCCCTGTAACCCTAACACATCCAGGATGCTCTCTTTTACTGAGAGCAACTGTCAATTCATCCCTTGTGCCTTCAGGTATGAACGAGCCTTTCTTCCTCTACTCGTAAAGCTCCCACTAATCATCATCAATAGAAATTGGTAAGTAAACATAACAATCATCAATACTAATTGCTTTGAGAGTTGAATTTTACCATTTTCGTAGCCACCTCAGTAGTTGTTGGGTGGGTTATATCTCCTTTTTTGTTTTTCCTCCCAACTATCCACACATCATGGTGATGCAGAGGTGCGGGAGTAATAGTAGAGGACTCACCAATCTCAGTATTAGGAGCAGCAGGCTTCTAAACAGAAGACGTTTGTAGTTTTTGGCGAAGAGCTACATAACCACCTGGACCCATCGTGTGGTCATGCACATGCAGTGCACGCCTTGCTCTTCGAGCATCTCTCATAGCCTTGTTAGTAATCACATTGAATTGGTTAGTAACAATCAAGTTCAATCATGAATAGGTGAATTCATAAGAATGTATATTAATTAAATTGGGAGTGATGCTTAATACCTTGAATTCATTAGTATTTCTCCTGGAAACAAATACCTTCCACTCAATTGCGTATAGGCAGTTCCATTGCTTAAGGGCTCATTTCTTCCTCCTATTAGCATCTTGTATGAATTGTCAGTTGAGAGTTGTCCTATAGTTTTTTTAGGACCCTCCCACAGTGTTGCATCACCTTTTTACGATGTAGGCTTTCATCCAATTCAAATATACTCTACAAATTTTTATATATTTAATAGAGTATTCTAAAAATAGAATTGTAAATAACTTTAAAAATAGAATTGCAAATGATAATATCTCACACATAGTTCTTTCCATACTAAGTCTTTCTTCCCTTTAGAAATTTTATGCCAAGATTATGCATTTACACCATAATGGCTACGAGTAAGAACCCCAAGATATAAAACAAACAAGCTGTGGTTGACCCCAACTGGATTTCCTGCATGATCAAAATCCACAACCAATTTTGGTCCATTTCCCCTTTGTTGTAGTAACTTGTTCATCATAGTGATGCCCCTGATTTTTTCAATTTTTTTTGCTTCTCATCAAGTGCCACAAGGTTTTTAGGGGGTACACAATAAACCTAAATATTGACAAAAAAACACATATAGGATATAACTTATAAATGGACATATATATAGCTAGATATAGGATATATTGTAAAACTTACATTATGAGGTGGTGCCTCACCCTTATGGTAATCATCATCATGATCATCATACTCGTGGTCAGCCATCTGAAAGTGTCATACAAAAAAATCAAACATTTAACATTTAACATACAAAAAAATTAACATTTAATATTTAACATTTAAAAAAATAAAAACATGCCTCTAATATTGAGATCTTTTATCAATTAACATTCCTTTGTTGTGATCTCCACGCACATATAAGTCATCATTGGCTTCAATATTTGGTGTTGGAAACCCAACTGAGAATGGACTTGAGTCATCATACTTGTCTTAGTAGTCTTCTTCATCTATAGGATCTTCAATGAACTGTCTTTTACCATGAAGAAAAACTGACCATTTTTCATTTGTAGGATCATCGATATAAAATACTTGTTTCTCCTGTGATGCCAATATGAATGGTTCACCTTCTCACCAATCTTTTCAAAATTCATTAATGTGAAACCCAATTCATCCACTATAACTCCTTTGGTGTTATCAACCTGAGTACACTTAAAGAGCAGAATTTTGAAATCTACATAGTCAAACTCCCATATGTCTTCAATGACATCGTAATATGACATTTTAACTTCATGTGAACTCTCATGTTTCACACTAGAAAAAAACAATGTAGACGCTTGAAGGGTGACCCCACTATTTTGGACGACGCTCTTATCACCTTGACGCTTTGTGTAAAATGAGAACCCATTTATGTCAAACCCTTCATAAGACAAAACATTCATTTTTGGTTTAAAGGCGAGGAATTTGATATTTTGAGCAATATTATTTGATGTTTGAGGTAGTTGATGTAAGACTTTATCTTCAAACCACTTAATAAATGTCTTGTTATGCTCTCTAGAAAGCCACATTGAATTGGCTCGAGGATATTCTTTCTGGATGAAATTGGTATGTTCCATGATATAAACACTCACTTCGTCAATGTTGTGTAAAATATACAAATGAGCTTGTTCCAACAGCTCACAACTGATTACTTTCATCTGTGATCCTAAAATCCCTTTGCCAGAATACTCCTCAATATTTTTGGCATTTATAGGAGCGTCATTACCACTCAGAAAGTCAATGCAAAAATCCATAACCTCTCTCGCCACATAACCCTCAATAATACTCCCTTCAGTCCAATAATGGTTTCGAACATCACCTTTAAAAATGCTCATGTATCATTCAAAAGGATACATCTAATGCAAGAAAATTGGTCCCAACATTTTCATTTCCCTAGTCAAGTGGACAACAAGATGTACCATGATATCAAAGAATGAAGGAGGAAAATATATCTCAAGCTGACATAGGGTAACAACCACTTCTCTTTGCAACTTATCAAGATTCTCAGGATCAATAACTTTGCTGCATAGATTGTTGAAGAAGAAACAAAGTTTGGTGATTGCAAACCTTACATGCTTTGGTAGTATAGATCGAATGGCCATGGGCAATACTTGTTGCATTGGAGTGTGACAATCATTAGATTTAATACCTATAAGCTTTAGATCTTTCATGATACCAATCTATGAATCTTGGAAGAGTAACCATGTGGTACCTTAACATTAACCAAGAACTCACAAAAATCTTTCTTCTCCTTTCTAGACAACATGTAACAAGTAGGAAGTAAATATGTTCTCTGATAAGTACTAACTACTTCTGTTAATTTTATCCTTATTCCCATTTCATGTATGTCCATTCTATATTTGATCCCATCTTTAGTCTTACCTAGTATATTAAACAGAGTACCAATAATGGTATCACAAACATTTTTTCTCAACATGCATGACATAGATACAATGCCTAACTACCAAAGAACTCCGACAAGGAAGATCCCAAATTATTGACTTCTTCTTGAATAAAGATTGGTCACTTTGTGTTGGCATGATACATTGTGATATCTTACCAAATGTATTGACAAAGTCTTTTACTCTATCATAAACAACCTCCCCCAGTATAGGTTTAGGCGCACTACGTTCCTCATTCCATCCATTGAACACTTTGTGTAACCTTCAGTATAGATGGAATTTTAGAAGAAACCTTCGATGAGAAAGATATATAGTCTTTCCTCCATGTTTTAGTCATATTGAATTAGTGTTCTCTTCACATATAGGACACACTTTAGATCCTTTTACACTGTATCCAGACAAATTCCCATATACTGGAAAGTCATTAATAGTGCAAAACAACATAGCATGCAAATGAAATGTCTCTCTACATGAAGCATCATTGGTCATCACACCTTCACCCCAAAGTGTCTTTAAGTCATCAATCAGAGGTTCAATATAAATGTTGATATCATTTCCACATTGTTTAGGGCCCGATATCAACAACGATAACATAACATACTTATTTTCATACACAACCAGGGAGGAAGATTGTATATAATAAGCATAATAGGCCAAGTTCTATGTTGGATGCTCAATGTCCCATATGGATTCATCCCATCGGTACAAAGCTCAAGTCTTATATTCCTGACTTCTTCACCAAATTCTGGTTATAATAAATCAATCTTCTTCCAATGTGGGGAATCAGACACATTTCATAGGATCCCATCATTATTTTTCTTAACCTCTGCATGCCAACTCAAATTCTTTGCATCAATCAGATTGGCAAACAAGCACTGAAACTGTGGTATTATTGGTAGATACCACATCACCTTGGGAGGAGAACCACTTTTAGACTTCCCCGAAGTCATCATTTTATACGTTGGCTCCCCACATTTTGGACAATCTTTCAAGTCCTTATAGTCCTTTTGAAATAATACACATTCATTCAGGCATGCGTGTATCTTCTTAGCCTACATTCCCATTGGCCACAATAATTCTTATAACTCGTATGTTGAGATTGGAAGCTCGTTTCCTTCAGGAAGAATTTCTTTCAACAAAGACAACAATGACGTGAAGCTTTTGTCGTTCCATCTATTGTTAGCCTTCAGCTTATACAACCTCAACACAATGCTAAGATTTGTAAACTTAGTACAACCTGTTTATAATGGTCTCTCAACATCATGTACAATGTTCCTAAACATGGGAGATGGATCGATGTACTCTACCCTAAAACTATCTAGCATCTCATCTATGATGCTTATTGGAATCAGTTCGTTCACATCTACATCATCAGAGGAAATTTATTCTTCCACACAAGCACTACTGTCAAGATCTACTAATTTTAGGTTTGAAATCTCTCCATGCAAATACCATTCTGTATAGCCTTGTATAATCCTGTTGCACATGACATGACTTTTGCTTTCGTCACCAGTGCTGACTTTCAAGTTGTTACCGCAATGCCTACATGGGCAATAGAACCTATCTCCAGGTTGTTTCGTATGATCCTCTGTAAACCTAATAAACTGATCAAGACCAATAATAAGCTTTGGGGTGCAATAATTTGAAATGGACATCCATGATCTATCCATTCTATTATCAAAGAGAAAAGTAGGGTTTAGCATTAAAAGATTAGGGTTTAGGGTTAAAATATTAAAGAATTATATATAATAAATGTGTACCACCTATCACATTCTTGAACACCTAATCTCACTAGTAAGTGTATGATGTGTATTCTATTTTCAAGAAAATTTCAGTAGCATTTCCCCACAGTTCTCCAAGTACACCAATGTACATTGGCAAATGCCCACCATCATATGTACTTAGAGAACAAACAAGGAAGTGTTGACGAAGCATCATGAAAACTGAATATGCATTATATACTTACATCCTAATTGAGATTAAGTGTTCAAGAATAGTCCCAAACTGGGGACTATCCAAAATTTACTCCTAATGAGTAAATCTTAGATGGGTTTCTTGGCCAACAAAATACATGTATATGTTTTCATTCTTATACCTATGATCATAGTTTCATCATTCATATATCTCGGTTTTATCTAACATCACCTAATTTGATTCATTCTTCCATTTGGGTAATTAAGTTCATTCATGCATCATTAACCCTAATTAATCAATATTAATAAACTACACAATCTTGAAGAGCAATTATTGAACTAAGTTAAATCAATCTCTAACAAGAGAGAAAGAAAGCAATATTAATTAATTAAATTCATTCATGCATCAGTAACCCTAATTAATCATATTAATCAACTACACATTTTTGACGAGCAATTATTGAACTAAATTAAATCTATCACTAACAATAGAGAAACTAAGTGCAAATCTAATTCATTGAGTTCATTCATGCATCATTAACCCTAATTAATCAATATTAATCAACTACACATTCTTGACAAGCAATTAATGAACTAAATTCAATCAATCACTAACAACATAGAAACTAAGTGCAAATCTAATTAATTAAGTTCATTTGTGCATCATTAACACTAATTAATCAAAATCTACTTCTAATTAACCACTGACCGCAATGGTGAGGTGGAGCAGGCTACGATGGCAGCAAACAGAGGTGGAGATGGAGGTGGTTGCACTGGCATGCTGGAGTGACGGTGTCAGTAGGCTAGACGATGGCGGCGACGACGACCAACTTAGCAGGTGGAGGTAGTGGAGGCAAATCGACAGTGGCAGAGGTAGAGCAGCAGCCAACTCGGCAGCTGGAGGGCAGACAATAGTTGTGACAGCTCTAGCATCCTCTCAAACAAACAAAGGTGGCGACGGGGATGGCTGGAGGAAGAGTGGCGACCGACGAGGAAGCAGCGATGGATGGAGGGGAAGATCACCACAGATCGAGAGAACTAGCTAAATCATGATGAAATAGAGAAGAGGAAGGGTTTGTATTGCATGGGTGGTATTAAGTTACCTTTGATTGTCAGTTGTTTACCAAAACTGACGCCTAATAACAATAGGCGTCGATCACACGTAAAAAAATTATTACTAAGTGCAATTTTAAACAAAAAAATTTGCACCCGGTTAGGGTTTTAGTCGTCAGTTTCTAGGTATACAACCGACGTCTATTCACATATCGCAACAAATATTTTTTTTACCATAGTTTTCGATTACCTAACAAAAACTGACGCCGAAGAAGCATATTGGGGGGGAATATTTTTACGGGGACAACGAACGAAAACACCTAGTCGTCGATTCTTTGTGAAAAATTGACGACTAATGAGGGAATAAATTTTGTTTCATGAAGGATGATTAGTCCTCGGTTGCTGACAAAGAATCGACGACTAATAAGGGATAAATTTGTTTGTGGGACCATGGTGCAAAACTTGTTTCGTCGGTTTCTGTACAACCGACGCCATATTGAAAATTTTGGAGGAAAATCTTTTTTCCTGGAAAATTGTATTTCACGGGTAATTTTAGACGTTGGTTTTTTGGAAAATAAACTAACTTTACAGTAAAAGCAGTACATGTGTCTTTTGTAAATCAGTCAAACTTCACATATTGGTGACAGTTGTAGTATTTAGCCGACGTCGTTGGTTTATGGCATCGGTTTTTTATGTGTAACTGATGCCATCAAATGTGAAATTATATATCATTTTTGTACTAGTAACAACTTACTAAGTTTCTAGGGCTTAAAGTGAAAGTTCAAAGTTAGTTTTATTTTCATGGTAAGCAATTGTTAGGTGTAGCTATTGTTCATGCTCTGATACCAACTCTAACATCCCCAGACTATGCCTTCCCTAAACCCCATGGGGCTGAGTGGAGGAACTCAAAAACATTATCCAAGTGTATCAGAGTGCATTTGGAAGCAATTTGCGCATACATGAACATTCAAACATAATGCATACACCATAAACAGTGTCAACATTCAACATGTAAATTTGTTACCAAATGAGTTATTACAAATTATATTTACATATTGAAAAGAAAATTCTTACATGTCTAAACATATATGCTAACCATGATCCTATACAATAGGTACAACCTAGACATTGCTAACTCTACATCTTTTCTCCCATGCTATCTTTGAACCTAGAAAATACATGACACAACAAATAAACACAATGTGTTGTGTACATGGATGATGATGACCTAAGAGTTATACATTGTCCATATTTTGATAATGTCTTAACCATTCCTTTCACATGTATCTAATATGTCTACTTGAGATTGATTTTAAGTATTAGGTACATGAGAAGGATCAATTCAATCAAGACCTATCTTGATCAAGTTCAATTCAAAAGAAATACAAATTCACTTTTGTGGAAAATGCCCTAAAACCCTTAGGATGTATTTTATAACCATATGTATTGAAGTTATGACATGTAACTAAGATTAGAAAAAATTAAGAGCATTTAATTTAAGCAGTTAATCACTCTAATGACATTTTCTAAAATACATCACAGAGTACCTATTCACTCGAGTCTCTCCTATGACAAACTCAACCGACACCCTTGATGCATTTTGAGAATGTCTAGGTTTGGTCGACTTTCCATACACATAACTCGACCGACAACCTACACTGGAAAAACTAATTTTAAGCGATCGGCTGAGTTTCATCTAGGATAAACTTGACCGATGCTTCAAATCTTCTTTGTCATATAGTGCAATCAATAGAGTTACCTCAATTGAAAGTTGATTGATTGCACTATATGGAAAGTGCAATAAAAGTGATTCTAGCACTTGGAGTGTTGTAAACATCAACAATAGATCTGTTGTGACACCTCAAACGACTAGAATTCATTCCTAGGTGCTCCTAGAGACTAGTGGACATCCCCAACTATAAATAGGACCTCTTGGAGTTCATTCCAAGGTTGCTCCTTCATGCTATTCAAGCTCCTAGATATAGTTGAGTGCATCTAGTCCACTTGAGCCCCTTTCACTCTCTTGTTTGCAAATCAAAATGTTCATATGAGTGAGATAGGATATGTGTGAGAGAGATACTCCATTTTAGACTTGTAAAGATCTCAAAGCTTCTCTTTCCCCAACCCCTTTCTTCAAGATCAAGTTGGTGAAAAGCTTCTCCGAGTGAATGAGAAGGTATGAAAGCTTCTCCAAGTGAAGGAAAAGGTGCAAAAGCTTCTCCATGGTGAAGGAGAAGGTCAAGGCTGAAGATTTATAGTAGAGTTGATAAATCCTTCAAGGAAAAAGACTCGGTGCAAGAAGGGGATCTCCTTGTGGAAGGTGCGGCGAAGGTGTCTAGCTTCTTGCAAGAGTGTGTAAGACCTTATAGAGGTAAAAGACTCTATTTCAAAGGATAGGTAAGTCCGTGTAGAATTATTGGCTCCTTTTAGTCCATAAAAAGGAGTTGGGTATCCTTGGCCTAAAAAGGAAGGTCATCTTGTATGTATTATTAAGGAACATAAGTATACATTGGTTGCAAAATCCTAGAGCTTGACCTCTCTAGGAAGTGGACTGATTTTCTTCTAGTTTGGATATTGGAGCCACTCTACATAGCTTGTTCTTGTGTGTGTTCTATCTCTCTCATCCTTTCGATGTATGTTTAGATTGCAATTCAAATTCCTCATTTGCAATAGTGCTTGTTGAAGTAACTTGAAGGTCTAAAAAGTTTTATTTGAGTGCTTTTAGCTCTATTCACACCCCTCTGGAGCCCTTTGATAAAAAAAGTGGTATCAGAGCCACAATATTCACCAACATATCTCCTATGAGATGAGAAGATGGGTGACAACCTACTTGGGTCTCTCAACTTTTAAGGAAGTTTCTCCACGAGACCCCCAATCTTTGATGATACAAACTTCCTATATTTGAAGAGGCGATGCGGTTCTACCTTCAAGGGATGAGCTATGACATGTGGAATGTAGTCATCATTCCATACAAGGAGCCAATGGGAGATGTAGCTACTTGGTATGAAGCTACACTCAAGAAGGAACAACTGAATGCAAAGGCTATAAGAACCATCTATGCAACCCTCACTCCATCCAAGTTCAACCGGATCTCCTCTTGGGACTGTAACATACCCAAATCAAGATACTTAGCTCAACCTCATTATCCAAAGTATCATTTCAAATAGGTCAATAGTTAACCCAATTTTCTTCAAATTAAACTAATCAAGAGTTATTGGAGCCAATAAATAAAATGTAATATGGTGAGATAATTAAATCTAATACTAGGGTTCGAGGAATAAATACAAAAATTTATAATAACTAGATCCAGTCTAACAATATGAAATAAAATTAAGACATAATATGAAATAAATTGGATTAATAGGACTTTTGGTGTCATAGATGACTAATTAGTGAATTAAGGTCTTCAATGAGTATTTACCACACAAGTAATGAAATAGGAGACAAAGTACTATCAAAATGTAAAAGTAGTTTTGAATTTAGATTCCTTATAGTTGAATTAAGCTACCTAGAAAAGTTGAGGCAAATTTAAGGTTAGATGCTCCCTCAATTTAATTTGCAAGAGAGAAAATAGTTGAACCTAGGTTGTTAATAACCAAATTTATTTGGAATACATTTAATTCCCACCCTAAGTTCTATTTCATTCTTATAACACATGACTAAACCCCTAGACTTTGTGTTCCTCTCCTACACAATGATTGTCAAGAAGAACACCTACTGTTTCTTGCTCTCTCTCATGATGAAGCTGTTCCTCCCTCTCTGGTGCCGACCAAGAATGCCACAGGAAACAACACCATTTCCTACTCCCCTCCCTTCTCCTTTCCTATCCCAAGAAAACCCTAGCTACCTCCTCCTCTTCTCCCTCCTTTCCTTGACCCATTCGAAACTCACCTCCTGTCATTATTTCCCCCACACTCTGCAACCCTAGCAACACCCTCACCTATATACACCCTTGACAACTAGTAGCCAAGAGGGCAAGGCACAAACATGTAATAAAACATATAATTCACCTCCGGACACCACAACTACCTTCAATGGGCATCATCACCTTTACTTTAGCCACTAGATCCTTTGCACTAGCAGTCTCTGAAACAGGGGAGCCAATTGTCAAAATGAAGACGACAACAGTAGTGGCACCCACTACACCTCGTGCCCTGGCGCCACTACCCTTTCCCTTTGCTTGCACCCAATGGTCATGACCTCATGAAGAACATTGCCTCCTTCTGGTCAATAGAGGACCTTTCTGAGCAAAAGAGTGATGGCTATCACCTCCTTAGAAGCCAACAACACTGGTAATGGTAACTACCACCAGCGACTACTATGCCTGGCATCGGGACAGTCCTTCCTTCGACCATTCCCTTGTCTACCCAAGAGTTGAAGATCTATCTCCACCAGGATGATATGGATGTCATGAGCACCCATGTCCACCCAACCATTGTTTTCCCTGCCTCAATTCCATAGCATGATGGGTGCTGGACTAGCAACATTTCCTACA
The DNA here is from genome assembly GCA_963693085.1 of Alisma plantago-aquatica. Taxonomy (NCBI): domain Eukaryota; kingdom Viridiplantae; phylum Streptophyta; class Magnoliopsida; order Alismatales; family Alismataceae; genus Alisma; species Alisma plantago-aquatica. Next base: position 661,968,922 of record OY856413.1, read on the forward strand.
CCAATACGACCAACATCTTCCTTACAGTACCCAACAATAAAAAAAAGCACAATACCCTCTACTCAACCTACTGATCACACCTGCAACAGTGTGCATGATCATTCTTCATCTTCTAGCACTGACCAACAATAACCATGGTAGTCATCATAGTGTTACCTTTTCCTTCAACCTTCATCACAAGGGTTTCTGACCATCTGCATATGCAGCCCATCGTCCTCCCTTGTGCCATAACCTGCCTTCTTTGGTGAGTATAGCTTTGACCTCAAGTCAGGAGTGAGCAATTCTTTCACCAGGACTGGAGCCAACATGAACTCCCATTTGAGCCCTGACCTGCTTATCGTGCACCTTGAAAGACTCCTCACGATAGACAAGAAGGAGGAAGCTCTTCCTCCAAGTGCCATGGGTCAACAAGAGGCATACAAGGTCAATGGTGTGACCTATTTCCTTCTGCCTTATGAGAAGACACTACCTGTCATCCATGGATAGCTACATAGAATCCAATGATGGTGATCCAACATGTCTTACATGATATACGCTACTCAACAACCATACCTTATAGAATCATACGACTTTAATAATCTGAAGGTATGTAACCCTTTTTTTTGTAAGATTGATTTAAGAATTTGAATGAAAAAATAGATGATTTACTACGGGATTATTATCATCCATAAGTTAATGAACCACCTAAGAACCCAACTTAGTTGACGTATTTCTCCCCCTAGTGCCTTATTATACATACATACCAATATATCATGATTATTGACCCTCATAACATATATATTGGTATTCTGGTAAGATATTCAAGCCTACTTAATTTTTTGTATGCCCATTTACCATGTATCCTAATTTTGTAAAATCAATTGGCCCAGTATTAAGTAAGAGGTTAATTAGAACATTCATTTCTAAAATATAGTTATAATGATGATATGGATTAGTAAGCACACATAAGTTCTCATGTTGTTATAAGCCCAATTTTGGATTCATTTGCTGAGAAATGTAATTTCTCATATTAAAGATAAATGAACAAATAATGATGTATTTTGATTGAATGCACAATTTCATTACAATAGCCTTGATGATTGCTTGGTGGGCTTTATTGGCTATTGGGCCCAATAACAAGGAAATCAAATTAGGAAATGAATAATTGAGTTTTTGAGAAAAGAAAGGTGTGGCAATCTCTAGAAGGCAAAAGAACTTAATCCAAAGGTGGATTTCATGCCTCTTGAGTTCCTTGGATTCCAAGGAATCCAAAATTGCATAAAGAATACAATAAGAAAAGAAAATATCAAATGAGTAGTTCCTTGTTAACAAAGAAATTAAAAACATTGATGAAATGTGGAAAATAAGTGAAAGGAGGTATAATTGAGTTATCCTTGGTGGAATTTCGTATCCCAAGGATTCCTAATGTTAAAAGGAATACCAATGAGGAAAATAAAAGAGAAATAAAGAGAAATCCTCAAAAAGGGATATTTTAATAAGAAATCAACATAATAATGAGAAATAATGCATATAACTACATTTAGAAGGATAATAATTATCCTTATGAAGGTATTTCGAAATCTTGGATTTTCTTGGGGACCAAGGAGCCCCAATGAAGAAAGAGGAAAGAGAAAATACCAATAAAGCAAATAAGACAGTTATATAACACATTATTACTAATTTTTGGTGGCATTGAAAAAGGAAAGTATTTTCTATTAAAAAGGAAAACTTAATTTCGTGCCAATGGTTTAAAAAGAAAGAATAAAGAGAATAAATGAGAGGAATTTCGAATTCCTAACTATCCAAGAAATAAGAATATCAAAAAATATGTGTAGAGGAGAGAGAATCTTGCTTTTTAATATAGAAATTGGATTCCTATTGGGAAAGAACCATGTTGCTTCGTGGGCAAGCGTCATAGGGCATCGGCACCCTCCCCTATATAAGGGGTAAGACTTCAGGTTAAGTTCAGAAGATCCCACACGTTATCTTCACCTTCTTCAACCTTGCATCCGTGCTAACCCTAACCGGAAGGAGGAAGTGCGATCCGAGGAGCTATGAGAGTAGTTGAGGGGTTTGGAATGCTTTCACGACGTCGGAGAGGTCTGGGCGGATGTTTTCTTGACTCCTCTCGCCCACACGACGCCTGCAAGTAGACTGCAGGATAGCTGTAGTTCGGCCATGGCGGCAGGCCTATTAGCCTTGATCTTGGCCAACCGGCCACATGCATGAGGCCTCCTCGCCTACACGAGGGCACATCAGAGGCAGGGGGATACTCCTTGGCGATCGGCGGAGTCGGAGAAGGGACAGAGAGATCGCGCCCAGTGCGAACAGTACTGCAGCGCTAGGTTAGCGCAAGGAAGGAGAAGGGTTGAGGCGCGTGGACAAAAATGCCCTGCTACGGGCTGAAGAGAAGATGGACTTAACGGGGGCAACACTGTAATTCAGTTATAAACTCAAAGGTGGGTTGTGTTGCATGCATGAGGTGATGTGGTGCTTGCTGATTGGTCCAAAGTAAGTGAACTTTACAAAATTCATAGTAAATTATTCATACCTCGGATTAGAATGCATAAAATATGAAAGTTGCTCAGAAAAACATGAAGAATACAATAAAAATGTTATTGACGCTTAATTTTCCTTGCAATTTCAAAAGTACACCAAATTATCACCTTTTATGTATAAAATTGTGGTAAAACCCTAATGTCGATATGGAACTCGAATTTAATGACTCTTTTGGGTTAATTTGGTTTGGAACCCTAATTATGAGAAATATTAACCTATTAAGAATGAAAGGGAGAGTTATTTTTGAAAAAGGTAGTTTCAAGCTTGTTTTAGGGTTTTATGCAGATGATTTTGCTTAGAAGCCCTAATTTGAGAAAATACGGGTTTTAATGGGTTAAATCCGAAAATATAATTATAGAACTGGGTTTTCATGGTTCTAAGCTATTTCAAGTATTAAAGTTCCTAATTGTGGTTAAACAACCTTAATATATAAATTAGTGTTTTTGAATGAATAAAGGTAGAATTAATGTCAAATAGATTTCATATGAGTATTAGAGCATAATGAACTACAAATTGATGATAAACAAGCATAATGACTTTGTCATAGATTAAAAAGGATAAAAATGGTAGCTTTAATGTAAAAGAGGCTTAATGGACTTAATTGATGGTTAATTGTGCATTAATCTGGAATTAAGGTTATGTGTTTGGAAAAGGTAACCTTAATAACTTTCGTGAAGGATAGATGAGAAAATTAGGGTTTAAAAAGAGTAAAGGGAAGTAAAACCCTAATTGCAAAGTAAACCCTAAAAAGAGGAAGAGACCCTAAAAAGTAATAGAAACCATAAGTAGCAAGATGGTTTGGATAGATTTTTATAAAAGGAATTGAATGTGATTTCAGGATTCTTGTACTTGCTTGATTGGATGTCTTGATTGATTGGACTACTCTGTCTCAAATATGCATGTACATGTATGTGGTTAATTATGATTACTCGCATTAGTTTCCCAAGGGTTTTCCGAATGTTTCCTCACATTGAATGCAATCTAAACAGTTTGGATGTTCATACTACAATTATAAAGTCACTATGGCTATCACAGTTATATATACCTGTGAATTCTCGCACCTACATGCCACCCTGATGGAAGATGCCATAAAGGTCAGGCCCATGAGGGTAGACCAATGGGCACCATGAGAGGTGACCCCAGACACCAAGCTCGGGAATGAGAAGGTGGTCTATGATGCATGACTATGGAGCACCATGAGAGGTGACTCCCAGGCACCAAGCTCAGGATTGAGAAGGTGGCCTTGAGTCAATGCCAAAAGAGAAACCCTAGAGGGGTATGCCAGGGTTAGGGAAAAAGCGGTGGAGAATGACACATTGAAAATGTAAATTGGCTTGTTAAATAATTAGATTGTGATTATTAAATTGTTAGCCATATCTGTGAAATTTTGGTTGTCCCCACATACCAGCATATCTCTGTATGTTGATCGATGTTTTGTTTGTCGGCGTTTTAGGTACAACCCTGGAATGAACAAACAGTAAAGTGACACATTGTGAAAATAAGAAATAAAGTGCAAGGAGGATTAGATAGAATAATTCAAGATCTGGATAGTTAGATTTCCAAAGTTTTTAAAAGGCATGTAGAGTTTTATTTTATACCAATTTTCATGTTTAGTTGGTAAAATTTATTAATTGTTAGTGATTAATTGTCGAACCTTTGATCCGGGTTATTGGTTAACGGCTCTAATCTTTCGGTCTCCCTTAATTGGGGGTTACCGGGAGACGGGGTCGTTACAATTGGTATCAGAGCGAAGGTTCCTCACTTAATCCTTAATAATTATTAAATTTTATAAATTATGTAGAACCCAAGGGAGTTATTAGAGGATTATCCAAAAGACAGAGGTGTCTAGAAAAGCATCACGACCGGGGGCTGGCAATATTTTCCTCCGCACCACTAGTCAGAATACGAGGACTCCTGGATCTGTGTGACTGCCTGGCCAAAGTCTTAGGGTATGAATCAAAATAAGATACCTTTAGAACTCTCTCATCTTGTTCATCCCTCCTCAACTCAAATTCTATTAAGGACCTTAAGGATTAGGATTTTCTCTCTTTTCCTCACCCTCTTGAGGTATGGGTAAGGTTGATAAGGATTAAGGAATCCTCCACCAAATTAATGAAAAGAATGTAAATAAGAAGTCATGGACATAAGCTTAATATAATAAGCTAAACTAATGAGTAGATACATACATAGGTCGTATGACCCAAGTTGTCATTGCCCTCAGGAGAGACCTGAGGATAGACCTTCTTTTCAGGAGGATGAGTAGAAAGTGAGTTAGTCTTGGAGGTAGAGATCTCCATTAAAAGTAGATACCTAGCACACCCTTTGAGAATGAGGTTAACCCTAACCCTAAGTGCATGTTAGAGAGAGAGATGACATGAAGTGTTAGAGGTCATGGTAGACTAGGTGTTTAGATAGACATGCTTTGGATGCCATATGAGCCATGATAAGTTGACGACCGAGTACCTTTGGCAACCCAACCCGGGGAAGGATCATGCATGTTTGAGCGGAAGATAGCTCCTCCATGGATGAGGTTAGAGAAGAACCTATAGAAACCTTATGGGCTGTTGCAAGTAGGATATAGCTTGCACCCTGAGTACGTCAGTAGTACAAAAGTAGGTTGAAACCCTAGCCAGGATAGCTTATGAGATAAGCATAACGAGCTATGGATAACCTTGAGCAAACATAAGCTGAACATAGGCTTCACTTAGGTAAGGGCATGCTTATGAGCTTGATCCTTCATGAAGAAAGGACCTCTTATAGAGAGGTTGGTTGTAGGGTTAGCTCTAGAGAGAGAGAGAGAGCAGGACCCTAGACAAGGAGGTTGGAAGCCTAAAACCCCAAATATGAGGAACAGTGGGGAGTTGAGGATAATGCGACCTAAGTGGATGATAGTGGTTGCCTTATGCTTGACCCCTAGAGGCTGATGATATCTTGGTTGCCTTTAGAGGAACCAAACCCTAGATAGAGGATGATGCTTCTAGTACTTATGTGCCTATGGTATAAGTGGTTACCTATTGAGATGAGACAAAGAGTGCCTTAGACCCTGAGGAGGTTTAAGTAACCAGTTGTGAGGCATTATACCTAGTTGGTTGCCCTTGAGGAGGACTCAACTCTGAGGTGCTACCTATATAAAAAGATCATGGAAGTACATGACATACCTTGGACATGCTTGATTCGTGGTTAAGAGAGTGAGCATGCAGTTGGACACCCAAAGGTGGACCTAGGGTTTCTAGGCCTAAGAGGGGAAGCAGTGTACCCAATGCTCATGATGAGATTTGAGTCTCTATAGCTTTGAGCATGTGTAGCGGAGAAAGAAACCCCTTAAATTAAAGGTATGTTTGATGAATCCCTCATAGCTAAGAGGGTCTAATGTTGAGGATGAGAGCAAGTGTGACCTAGCATGGTTTTGTATGTGTCTATTTGTGCCTTAGTAGCTTGCTAGGGCTAAGCATGCTCATGTGGAGGCAGACCTTAAACATAAGGATGCTTGTGACCTTGGTTATCAAGGTGTAGTTTCCTCCCATCCTGGGAGAGGGACCCTTTTGTAGGGGGTATACCAGTTTTGTTAGTTTTGAGGTAACCTAAAGAGGTCTCATAGGATCTTGAAGAACTAAGTGAAAAGTACATGACATGAGAATGAACCTATAAACCCATAGATAACCATCTCTATGTGCATGTAGAGGAGTTACCATGGAGGTAACTGGTATGGGGCCTGACCAAGGTAGGCAGGTCGCCATGATCCCTTAGAAAGGATGAAAGACAGCCCAAGAATGCAGAGAGAGATGATGAAGGATTGGGTAAGGTTCTAAGTTGAACATGTAATATGATAGAATCCTAAGTATATCCTAGAATCAGGTAGGGATAAGACCGATGGAAGTAGGAGTTGCCTAATTCCCTAGTTGCACATGACCATAGGGTCGGGAGGTAACAGCTATCATTGTCTGAGGGCCATGGGTTAGGAGATTGATCACCTTCATGAACTCATGGGATCCAAAGGCCAAATGAGTAGGGCACTCTTTGATGCATGAGGGAAGAGGGATGACCCCAAAAGTGTCGGCACCCTATAGACCTAGAGGAGATGACCAAGGATTGTGTGTAAACCCAAGTAGGTTCGAGACCAGTTTTCCATGGAAGTAACTTCGATATCAAGATGTTTGTGATGTAGAGACATAAGTTTCACGTTTCAACTTAGATTTGAAGGTGTACTGGCAATGTGGGATGTATCATCTCTACTCTGGGAATAGGAAGAACTTTGTATTTGGACTGCAGCTAAATGCTTATTTCCTCTTGTTATGAGAGTGAGAGATGGGACAGTACGCATGCCATACACCAAGGATAAAGATGGTGTGAGTTGGAACGTTGCTACAAGGTATGAGGACAGAGATGATAACATACCTTGTGGAGTGGATGGTACATGGATGGTTTACAAACACCAAGAGTATTAAGGTAGTCATCCTGTGAGGGTGTTATAACATGAGCTTCGTGGAATTTGCATGTGGTACAAGGTTGAGTTTGATAACCAAGAGGATGATCCCAGAGTTTCTTGATGAAGATAAACTTAGAGTTTGAGATGAGATGATAAGTATAATACATGGGGGATGAGAGGCGGTAATGAATGCTCTAGTGGAGATCTAGGTGCCTAGTTTAGCAGGAAGCTAGAAGAAGTTGAGGTTGATAGGCTAACCTTAAGTTGAAGGAGATAAGTTTGTCTAACACTTAGATGTATCAATAGCGGTTCATCAAGTAGATGGTTGTTTGGTTAGCCAACCTAGTCCTTAATGTAATGAAAGGATGGTTGTAGAACCTCAGATGTACTTCTTTAGATAGGAAGGTAATAAAACCCTGATGAGAGTGGTTTAGGGTTTCTAAGGAATCGATCTTGAGGAATCGTGACATACAGGAGATCATGGTTTTAAGATTATCAAACACCGTGATACTACAAAGATGGTAAGCAATAGTAATACTTGGGATACTTAATATGGAATTGCATGTAGCATGTGGTCATGCAAGTCAGGAGGTGAGGGACGAACACCAGTAACCCAGTACATGGATATAAAGTATAAAGAGTTCTCGAGAGGGAATGGGAGTTCATCACTATGGGTGTTGTGAGTATCCCCTAGACCAAGGAAGGTCAAGGTGCAATATGGGTTATGATACATCGCCTTACCTAGATGACATGAGAAGGAAAGAGTTCTGTTAAGGGACAGATCTAGTTTAACTACCCATGAGAGATATGGTTCAACTACACTGTGATACAAGTTCAAAAGTTCTTGAGTATGACCTAAAGGTTCACTTCCATGAGGTGGAAGTAGAAACATGACGAAGTCGATGATAGTACAGTTAATCACCCCTTACTAATGATTAGTATGATCCAAACTAGAGGGTCTGATGAGAGCATGTGTGCTCATTTAGGGTGATACAAAGAGACAGTTCTTAAGATGTGATGTTAACCACCATAGCCTTTATTGGGATGCAAGAAGATTCTATAAGGAGGTTATGTCGGTTACCACTTCATTAAGATGATGTTGGTGAAGGAGGCCTCATGAAGGTCAGAAAAGAACCATAGTGTGTGCAGATGAAGTCGCTTTGATCGTGCAATGGCTGAGAGAGAGCCCCATGGTGACATGAGTCACAAGCTGATGCAAACCAGTCTGACATGTAGTTCATTGTGGGAGAATATATGATGTGAAAATCTGACCCCTCTGAGCTACAACTGAGAAAGCTGAGTCCCCGATATATGGGTCCATTTGAGATGGATTGGTGGAGAAGGTTGTGTTTAGCCTTACCCCTCAGGATAACATGATGTATAATGTGTTCCATGAGTCCGATCTAGAGCACTATGTGAGGTACCCAAGCCATGTGTTGAGCCCTGAACCTATTCAGCTTTTGAGAGGCTAAATTGTCCTAAGTCACCTATGTGGGTATGATATACCAAGGTAAGGAAGAACTCATATGGAAGAATATGAGATGATGAAGGTTATTGGGAAGCACCATGGGAAGGGTGAAGCCACATGGCAGCCATGATGGACATATGAAAGGCTTATCCTATTTGTTTGCTTGCTTAATGGAATTTTGGGGGCAAAATTCTTATAAGAGGGGAAGGATGTTATAACCCCAATTTCGGATTCATTTGCTGAGAAATGTAATTTCTCATATTAAAGATAAATGAAAAAATAATGATGTCTTTTGATTGAATGCATGAATTTCATTACAATAGCCTTGATGATTGCTTTGTGGGCTTTATTGGCTATTGGGCCCAATAATAAGGAAATTCAATTAGTAAATGAATAATTGAGTTTTTGAGAAAAGAAAGGTGTGGAAATCTCTAGAAGGCAAAGAACTTAACCCAAAGGTGGATTTCGTGCCTCTTGAGTTCCATGGATTCCAAGGAGTCCAAAATTGCCTAAAGAATACAATAAGAAAAGAAAAGATCAAATGAGTAGTTCCTTGTTAATAAAGAAATTAAAAACATTGATGAAATGTGGAAAATAAGTGAAAAGAGGTATAATTGAGTTATCCTTGGTGGAATTTCGTATCCCAAGGATTCCTAATGTTAAAAGGAATACCAATGAGGAAAATAAAAGAGAAATAAAGAGAAATCCTCAAAAAGGGATATTTTAATAAGAAATCAACATAATAATGAGAAATAATGCATATAGATGCATTTAGAAGGATAATAAGTATCCTTATGAAGGTATTTCAAAATCTTGGATTTTCTTCTGGACCAAGGAGCCCCAATGAAGAAAGAGGAAAGAGAAAATACCATTAAAGCAAATAAGACAGTTATATAATACATTATTACTAATTTTTGGTGGCATTGAAAAAGGAAAGTATTTTCTATTAAAAAGGAAAACTTAATTTCGTGCCAATAGTTTAAAAGAAAGAATAAAGAGAATAAATGAGAGGAATTTCGAATTCCTAACTATCCAAGAAATAAGAATATAAAAAAAGATGTGTAGAGGAGAGAGAATCTTGCTTCTCAATATAGGAATTGGATTCCTATTGGGAAAGAACCATGTTGCTTCGTGGGCAATCGTCTTAGGGCATTGACATCCTCCCCTATATAAGGGGTAAGACTTTGGGATAAGTTCAGAAGATCCCACACGTTATCTTCACCTTCTTCAACCTTGCATCCATGCTAACCCTAAATGGAAGGAGGAAGTGCGATCCCAGGAGCTATGAGAGTAGTTGAGTGGTTTGCAATGCTTTCACGACGTCGGAGAGGTCTGGGCGGCTGTTTTCTTGACTCCTCTCGCCCGCGGGACGCCTGGAAGTAGACTGCAGGATAGCTGCAGTTCGGCCATGGCAGCAGGCCTGTTGGCCTTGATCCTAGCTGACCGGCCACATGCATGAGGCCTCCTCACATGCACGAGGGCACATCGGAGGCAGGGGGATACTCCTTGGCGACCGGCGGAGTCAGAGAAGGGATAGAGAGATCGTGCCCAGCACCAACAGTACTGCAACACTAGGTTAGCACGAGGAAGGAGAAGGGTTGATGCGCGTGGATAAAGATGCCCCTCCGTAGGCTGAAGAGAAGATGGACTTAACAGGGGCAAGACCGTAATTCAGTTATAAACTCAAAGGTGGGTCGTGTTGCATGCATGAGGTGATGTGGCGCTTGTTGATTGGTCCAAAGTAAGTTAACTTTACAAAATTCATAGTTAATTATTCGTAGCTCGGATTAGCACGCATAAAATATGAAAGTTGCTCAAAAAAACATGAAGAATACAATAAAAATGTATTTGAGGCTTAATTTTGTTTGCAATTTCAAAAGTACACCAAATTATCACCTTTGATGTATTAAATTGTGGTAAAACCCTAATGTCGATATGGAACTCGGATTTAATGACTCTTTAGGGTTAATTTGGTTTGGAACCCTAATTCTGAGAAATATTAACCTATTAAGAATGAAAGGGAGAGTTATTTTTGAAAAAGGTAGTTTCATGCTTGTTTTAGGGTTTTATGCACATGATTATGCATAGATGCCCTAATTTGGGAAAATAGGGGTTTTAATGGGTTAAATCTGAAAATATAATTATAGAACTGGTTTTTCATGGTTCTAAGCTATTTTGAGTATTAAAGTTCCTAATTGTGGTTAAATAACCTTAATATATAAATTAGGGTTTTTGAATGAATAAAGGTAGAATTAATGTCAAATAGATTTCATATGAGTATTAGAGAATAATGAACTATGAATTGATGATAAACGAGCATAATGACTTTGTCATAGATTAAAAAGGATAAAAATGGTAGCTTTAATGTAAAAGAGGCTTAATGGACTTAATTGATGGTTAATTGTGCATTAATCTGGAATTAAGGTTATGTGTTTGGAAAAGGTAACCTTAATAACTTTCGTGAAGGATAGATTGAGAAAATTAGGGTTTAAAAAGAGTAAAGGGAAGTAAAACCCTGATTGCAAAGTATACCCTAAAAAGAGGAAGAAACCCTAAAAAGGAATAGAAACCATAAGTAGCAAGATGTTTTGGATAGATTTTGATAAAAAGGAATTGAATGTGATTTCAGGACTTGATTGGATGTCTTGATTGATTGGACTACTCTGTCTCAAATCTACATGTACATGTATGTGGTTAATTATGATTAATTGCATTAGTTTCCTGAGGGTTTTCCAAATGTTTCCTCGCATTGAATGCAATCTAAACAGTTTGGATGTTCATACTACAATTATAAAGTCACTATGGCTATCACAGTTATATATACATGTGAATTCTCACACCTACATGCCACCCAGAGGTTTGCTTTTCCACCTAGGGTGTGCTTTTCCACCCATTTTACTTAGGTCAATGACTCAGTGGTGTCATGGCCCTATGATAGTTGCTTTAGTCCAATATATCTGCATGCAAATATTTGTTGTGATACTAATTATTTATTATGACAAGAATCGTTGTTTAATGCTTTACTTATATTGCCTCATTCTTTTGGGAATTCTTTCTCTTGTTACTTCTCATTGAAACTTACCTAGATTTAATGGCCCCCTTTTTTATGAGAACATATTACTTTACTTCTATAATAACTCATGCCCTAGTTAATCATTTAATGTACTTACTCATCTTTTGCTGATACATATCTTGTTTTCCTATTTTTCTAGGTGTTCCCTCCACTCATGTGTAGATGCCTTATAGGGCAAAGACTCAGGATGATAGTGAGATAATTGGTGCACATGAGGACATCTTGACATAACCTTGTTACCCTCTGCATAAGGGATGATGTGTATACAGATGTAACCTTTGCATTTTATGTACCACCCTTAGAGTGAGAAAGTTATGTACATGGAATCATTTTGTAACTTTGTAAATAGTTATATTTTCCAATGCTTAAACATTTCATGGCTCATGTTTTTACCATTGAGTGGGGCCACTATTGAGTCCCACTCCTTATAGAATGGTATCATAGCCAAAGCAATCGATAACTAGACTATTTCAAGTTATCCTAGTTTGTTCCTTAGAAGGTAAGTGGCCCTATAGAGGTTGTTGTTATACCTGAACTTGAATTGTGTTTACCAATTAGGGTTTCACCCCCCTATCCAATTTGGTGGTATATATGTATCCCATACATAGTATGTGAATGACCTATTTTTGGATAAACCACTGTCAGTCCTACCCTCTCTTTATAGGTTTTCTTTCTATTTGAAAAGGTTGACTCTCCCAAAATGTAATCTCTACCTCCTACCTTAGCAAAGGACAATTCATCTACTACCAAGAGTAGGTTGACTTAAACTCACATGACCGTACATAACCCTAGCACAAGTCATTAAACCTATTGTTTTTTATGTTTTCTAGCATGCCTATGATACACACATTGCGTGCATTGAGCATGCATGGATACAAACATAGAATATTGACATGAGTTTTAGATTTTAGATGCTCTATGATTGTACATGATGATATGAGTTATGCCCTTAAGGTTAGGCTTGTCTTGCCAATAACATTGAGTTATTTCAACATAGTTTGCTTGAGACTCACCATCCTAGGGTTGGATATTATCCTAGAATCACTTGCAATACCTCATAAATGAAGGTTTGTTGAGGGATGATATAGGTTTCAAGTAACAATCCATAGTATTTTACCCCTCGCATACCCATCAAGTGGAAATTATGCTTATCTCCCTACCCTATGAAGGAATGACCATGTAGTTGGATCACATAATGAAACTTTATTCCATGTTATTTTTTTTTGATGACTTGTGGCAACACAGTCACATTTTGAAACTATAGTAGATGCCCTTTTTGAAACTTGGATGTACCCAACACCAAAGTTGTGTGAGGTAGGTACATCTAGGATTGATATTTAAAGGGTTGACCACTCTCTCAGTACCACTGTGTAATTAGTTTACCTAGTGAATGAGGTGATGGATGATATAACTATATAATTAACCTAAGCTTGAGGAGGTACCTTGTTGTAAACAAGCAAGTGAGAAGAAAACCCTAATTCCTTCCTATAGTGTTTGATGTCCATATTACTTAGATATGTCTCGATATAAGGTAGTGAAAATTATGTTGGAGAAATGGGGACATCGTGCTTTAGTAGGATCTAATAGAAGTTTACCATGTGTAATATGAATAATTTTTTACCTACACCCTATAGGTTAGGGATATCTAGATAGTGCCATCATAGTTGTAGTAGTGACTAAACTCTTTTAGTAGAATGAAGTGATGACAGAATTATAGTAGGTGACTAGTGTAATGGAAAGTGGTTGACTTGGTTCTCGAATTGTTATTGGCACCACTTTTAGTTTCACATCGAAAGGTTTTATTCTTCAAACTTACTTTCATTATTATACTATATGTACAAAAAAAGTTTTCTGGATTTTATTGATGTTTTCATTAATCGTGTCACCACTATATGAAGTTCATATGGATAAGAATCCCTTTTAGTAGAATCCTATGTTTGGTTAAGTCAACCCTAAAACCCTAGACTTATGAATAGAGAAATAAGTTAGAGTTTTGGATATATGACTTGGTAGACCTACGTTGAAATATCATTGTAGATGGGTAATTATTAGAATAAACCCTTAAGGGGTGGAGTCTTATACACTTCACTAATCAGGAGTGCAACTTTACTTAATGGCTACCTTATATTAGTAGAGGATGAAATAAGTAATACTTAAATAATTTCTAGTAATAATGTCAAACAAGTGTAGCTACTACTTAACCATGATGAATGAGCAAGCCTTGTGAATTTACCACCATAATTGTTAAAAAAAACTTATGCATAATAGTAATAATTATTACTCATACACCCAATATAAAGAAAATAATAGTATGATATAAAAAAATTATTATAGTAATTATTGAATTCATTATCCCTAAATGAGAATAGGCTTCCAACTTAGTGTTCATGGTCTAACAACCCTGATGGGATACCTAGTTATTAGAAATTGATCATTCTAAGTTAGATGATGGGAAAAGAAAAATACAAACTTTAGTAAAACCTAGAGACCATATACAAGTAACACCATAAGTGAATAGTCAAACCACCATAATAGTGTAGGTAATCATGACTAATATGACCATGTTATGCTAATCCTAGGAATTTTTTTTTTGGCTTTCCTAACTAAACACTTCAAAGGATAATGGAGAAATGAGGTATGGAGAAATAAAGTAACAACTTTGAAATGTTATATAAAGATGACATGAAATTCTATGCTATTATCAATTACTTAAGTGAACTAGAAATTCATATTTTGGTTAGGAGATATAACTTAGTGATTAGACTTCAGCTGGTTGGATTTTGGGTATGAAATCCTCTTTAAGGGGTGGAGTGTTGTAACATACACAAATCTGGATACTTAGCTCAACCTCATTATCTAAAGTCTCATTTTAAATAGGTCAACATTTAACCCAATTTTCTTCAAATTAGACTAATCAAGAGTTAATGGAGCCGATAAATAAAATGTACCATGGTGAGATAATTAAATCTAAAACTAGGGTTCAAGGAATAAATGAACAAATTTATAATAACCAAATCCAATATGACAATATGAAATAAAATAAAGACATAATATGAAATAATATGGATTAATAGGACTTTTGGTGTCGTACATGACTAATTAGTGGAATTAAGGTCTGCAATGAGTATTTAATACACATGTAATGAAACATGAGAAAAAATATTATCAAAACATAAAAGTAGTGTTGAATTTAGATTCCTTATAGTTGAATTAAGCTACCTAGAAAAGTTGAGGCAAATTGAAGGTTGGATGCTCTCTCAATCTAATTAGCAAGAGAATAAATAGTTGAACCTAGGCTGTTAATGACCAAATTTGTTTGGAATACATTTGATTCCCATCCTAAGTTCTATTTCATTCTATGTAATGCATGACTAACCCCCTAGTATCTATGTTCCTCTCCTACGCTATGATTGTCATGAAGAACACCTTCTATTTCTCACTCTCTCACATGATGAAGTCGCGCCCCCCTCTCTGGCACCGACCAGGAATGCTGTAGGAAACGACATCTTTCCAACTCACCTCCCTTCTCCTTTCCTATTATGGAAAAAACCCTATCTTCCACCTCCTCTTCTTGCTCTTTTCCTTGACCCAGTCGTAACTCACCTCCTCCCCTTATTTCCCCCACACTCTGAAATCCTAGCAGCACCCTCACTAATGTACACCCTTAACAACCAGTAGCCAAGAGGGCAAGGCACAAACATGCAATCAAAAATATAATCCACCTCCAAACACCACTCCTACCTACGACGAGCACCATCATCTTTACTTTAGCCACTAGATCATTTACGCTAGCAGTCTCTGAAATAGGGGAGCCAATTGCCAAAATGAAGATGACAACTATAGTGGTGCCCTCTGCACCTCGTGCCCTAGCACCACTAGCCTTTCCCTTTGCTTGCACCAAATGGTCGTGACCTCATGAAGAATGTTGCCTCCTTTTGATCAATAGAGGACCAATCTGAGCAAAAGAACGATGACTGTCACCTCCTTAGAAGCCAGCGGTGCTGGTAAGGGTGACTGCTGCAAGTGACTACTATGACAGACATCAGGACAGTCCTTCCTCCTCTCTTCTTGCTCTGACCATACCCTTGTCTGCCTAAGAGTTGAAGCTCTATCTCCACCAGGATGTTATGGACGTCATAAGCACCCATGCCCACCCAAACATTGCTTTCCCTGCCTCAATTCCATGGCAAGTTGGGTGCCAGACCTACAACATTTGTGGCACCACTACGGCCAACTTCTTCCTTGTTGTACCCAAGAAGTCACAAAAAAGCACATTACCCTCTGCTTAACCTACCAATCACACTTGCAACATTATGCATGATCATTCTCCATCTTCTAGCATTGACCAACAATAACCATGTGGTAGTCATACTGTTACATTTTCCTTCAACCTTCATCGCAGGGGTTTTTGACCATATGCATATGAAGACCATCATACTCCCTTGACCCATAACCTACCTTCGTTGGTTAGTATCCATATTGTGACCTCAAGTCGGGAGTGGGCCCTTCTTTCACCAGGACTGGTGTCAACTTGAACTCCCCCTTGAGCCCTGACCTGCTTATTGTGTACCTTGAAAGACTCCTCATGATAGACAAGAAAGAGGAAGCTCTTCCTCTAAGTGCCATGGGTCAATAGGAGGCATACAAGGTCAATGGTGTGACATGTTTCCTTCTGCCTTATGAGAAGACACTACCTGTCATCCATGGATAGCTATAGAGAATCCATTGATGGCGATCCAACATGTCTTACATGATATATGCTACTCAACAACCATACCTTATAGAATCATCCGACTGGGATAATCTGAAGGTATGTAGCCCTTTTTTTGTAATACTGATTTAAGAATTTGAATGACAGAATAGATGATTTACTATTGGATTATTATCATCCATAAGTAAACAAACCACCTAAGAACCCAACTTAGTTGACGTATTTTTTCCCCTAGTGCCTATTATACATACATACCAATATATCATGATTATTGACCCTCATAACATATATATTGGTATTCTGGTAAGATATTGAAGCCTACTTAATTTTTTGTATGCCCATTTAACATGTATCCTAACTTTGTAAAATCCATTGGCTTGTATGTAGTAAGTGTTGGTATAGTATGCCCACAGAGCCAATCATATGATGATTGTAATGATGCATATGATACTTGATTTGATGATGATAAAGGTAATTTTGTCTATTATGTTTGTCTCACTCATGATATTATGACACATATATGATAGATGTCTAAAGAATGATGTGATTCGATGACATATGTCTTCAGGTTGAGGACCTTAACAATGAGACCATATGTAAGATAAGAGTACATACATTCTTGTTATGTCCCTAATCGGATATTACTGTAGAAGAAAAATAGACAACAGTAATACATAAGACTAGAGTGTGTGTTGACTGATGACAGAGTCTCATTAGTCATGATATATGATATCAAGTCAAGCACATAGATATATATTAGAGAACAATATATCAGACAAACCCACCGTGAGTGTGATACATGCATACCATGGAATGGTAGTCACAAACGTCTCTCATAGTGATGGTGGTGATTGTGGTTCTTAGACCCGAAATCACTTCACTCATCACATGTGATTGGGTACACTTTGATATCATCAAACACAGTCCTAAAATGTGGGTTGTTATAATGGTAATGATTGGGTGACTTTTATTCATGGGGACTTGACTGTGAGTGATAGATATGAGATTTGTCCCTCCTACAAGGTGTATGATATCCAGGGCCCCTTGATAAGAGAGACTGAGAATTGTATGGCCATACTTATGTGATTCAATATATGATATGTGAATTCACATGCATCTCAGACAGTCTGCTCTAGGTCGAGGAACATGGATTGAATGTTGAAGAGGATGACGTTCCAAGCCTCAAGTTCAATCTGAATGTCAGTGACAAAGGAACTATACGATCACGGTAACACTAATCACATATTGTAGGTTTAAGTTATTCTCTAAATTTCTGAGTTACTTGGGTAGCAATGATGAGTTACTAGATTCCTCTCATTGATTGTGATGTCATAAGTTGTTATGAACATTCACTGCCAACGTAAATTGGAACCTGTAGAGTAACACACATAGGATACCCCTAGAAGAGTAGATTGTCCATTAATAATGTTTAAATTGAGACTAAAGATGTTTAGGTACTCAATTAAGAATAAAATAGATTGATTGGACTGAAAACTATCAAGTTCAAGTGTTGAACTAGCTAGTTAGAGTGTCAGGTTGATTGGAGACTGCATTGGCAATGTCAGGACTGCTAACTGACTGGTTCACCCTTGTGAGCCTATCGGCTGGTGTGAGCCAACCAACCAGTTCACTTGGTGAACATGGAGGCTCATAGTCCTGACAACTGTGGAAATAAGGATTTTCTTGGTTGGAGGAAAACTTTCACATTTCACTTGTTCAATTTAATTGGAATAAGAATTAATCTTTGCATTAATTGGAAACGATTAAGGAAAGTCAATTGTGGGCAAGTCTGGGAAGTGAAATGATCGATTCACTGGGTGAACCGGTCAGATCACCTACCCAAATGACCGATTCAATTATGAATCAATCAGCTCACCTACCCAAATGATCAGTTCAGTTGTGAACCGATCGGTTCGCCTGCCACAGTACAAACAATTCATGGAATATCTGAATCCTTCTACTCCTGAACAGACTGGGAACCCTGACCCTAACCTCTACTATAAATAGAGGGGTATTGGGGGCTTCTCAGAACACACAACTCAAAACATCAGTTGCTCTGCAAAGTTGTTGTCCACTCATGTTCTAGTAATTGAGAGAACCCGAGCAAGTGCTACCTGAC
The DNA here is from genome assembly GCA_963693085.1 of Alisma plantago-aquatica. Taxonomy (NCBI): domain Eukaryota; kingdom Viridiplantae; phylum Streptophyta; class Magnoliopsida; order Alismatales; family Alismataceae; genus Alisma; species Alisma plantago-aquatica. Next base: position 661,987,257 of record OY856413.1, read on the forward strand.
TAGGGAGGCACATCAAGGGAAAGACAACTACAAAAAAGTAGTCTGAGTTTGGGAGAGTAGGTTGGTGCTAATACACCAATAGGAGGGTCGTCTCCTTCCTGTCAGTTCTTCTAGAATGGAAGGAGTTCTAGGTGGTCCGTGTGGACTATCTGTAGAGGTGGGAGATGTCTGCCGCTCAGGAGGACATGTCAGCTGCAGTCTGTGGTGGAGGCCAGAGTCCATGGCAAAGATGAGGAGCTGCACATACACTGTCCAAGACATGGCATTGAAGACCTCACATGGTTGTGAGGTATTGTCGCTGCGTAAGCTCCAGGACCATGTATATCTCGCTAAAACCATACTTCCCATTACATAGTCATTGATGCGATCTCCTGTTATGGGTTAATGGCCAATAAATTTTTTGTTTCTGCTGCCTACTCTGAGGCCATAAAACCCAATTGTAAGTAAGAGGTTAATCAGAACATTCATATCTAAAATATAGTTATAATGATGATATGGATTAGTAAGCATACTTAAGTTCTCATGTTCACTTGATGAACCTAGAAACCCACAATTGAAAATATGTTAATGCATTGGTAACACTATCTTGTATCAAAATGTGAGGGCTACTTAAATAATGAAAAGATACTTTGTTTATATATAATTTGAAACCCTAGATACACATACATATATTTATGAAATTAATGGTAAGTATGGATACAAATATAAGTATGGAATGCATCTAACTATGTTGATCAATTTAAGCATTAAATGGTGAAAAAGTGAATAACATGTATAAGTATATACTTCTATAAACATACACCTAGCTCATATGTTAGTTGGACTATATGTGAACCTAATGTATTTTTTTATGGAATATACTTACATATTAAGATCTAAGCATGAGTTTGAACAATATACATATGAATGTATTTCATATTATACACTAGACATTTCTAGTGAGAGTATACAAATAAATAAAAGTTAAACCCGTCCCTAGTGTTATATATGAGTACTTCTAAGTTTTAAAAATCCTAAGTCCATATCAGGTAACCAACATTAGGATTATATATACTTTCATTTATGAATGGGTAATCGTGGACTAAACATGTATATATGAAACACTTTTAGGTTGAGAAGGACGAATGATAAATTTCACCCTAAGGATACGGTTAGTCTTGAAGGCCAGGTTTCTACTCTTCTCTATTTATGACTGGGCATTATATGACTAAATTTTCCCATAATGAGGTAGCTTTTGGAAATACTTTCGCTTATTCCATTTGTTGGACAAATCATATACTCTTAATTGGACTTATTATTATTCTTATAAAATTACTATTATCATGTTGAATTGGGTCAATGACCCCGCCTACTATTGTGCTTAAATCATTCCATGTATGTTTGTGAAAGATGTGTCTTGCCATTCTATTTATGCATTCTAGATAAGTCGACTAGTTTAACTATCATAGATGTGTATGCGTAACCATTAGGGTATGTGTTTCTACCCGGGGTATGCATTTCTACCCTTATATATATAGAGGCATGCTATTCCGCCTAGGGTGTGTTGTACCACCCATTTTACATAGGCCAATGACTCAATCGTGTCATGGCCCTACTATAGTTACTTTAGTCCAATATATTTGCATGCAAATATTTGTTGTGATACTGATTATTTATTATGGCAAGAATCTGTGTTTAATGCTTTACTTATATTGCCTCATTCTTTTGGAAATTCTTTCTCTTGTTACTTCTCATTGAAACTTACCTAGCTTTAATGGCCCCCTTTCTATGGGAACATCTTACTTTACTTCTGTAATAATTCATGCCTTAGTTAATATTCTAATGTGCTTACTAAGATTTTGTTGAGACATATCTTGTTTTCCTATTTTTTGGGTGTTCCCTCCACCTAGGTGTAGGTGCCTTACAGGGTAAATGCTCAGGATGATTGTGAGCTAATTGGTCAACATGAGGACAACCTGAGATAGCCTTGTTACCCTCTACATAAGGGTTGATGAGTATATATATGTAACCTTTTCATTTTATGTACCGCCCTTAGGGTGAGAAAGTTATGTACAAGGAATCATTTTGTAACTTTGTAAATGGTTATGTTTTCTGCTGCTTAAACATTTGATGGCTCATGTTTTTACCATTGAGTGTGCCCACTATTGGGTCTCACTCCTTACAGGGATACAGCCCATGAGATATGGAACAAGTTGTGCATCACCTATGAATGCACATATCAAGTCAAGGAGTCCAAGATCTACATGATCAAGGGTCTCTTTGGAAACTTTAAGATGGGTGAGAAGGAGAAAGTGGCTGAGATATACACAAGGCCTAACATCGTCATCAATGAACTTGCTTCTTTGGGCCACACCATGGATTGAGGGACCATCAACTCCAAGATTCTAAGGTCTCTCTCCAAGAGATGGGAATCCAAGGTGACTTCCATTGAAGAACTTAGAAGTTGTGGTGACATAGCCACCGAAGAGCTCATTAGCAGCCTTCAAGCTCATGACCCAAGACTTGACAAATAAGAGGAAGATGAGAATAAAGAAGAAAAGGAATCAAAGAAGATCAAAGACAATGCATTCAAAGCTCAAATGGAGGCAATGATTTTCCAAGAACAACTTGATTTTCGATCCCCTCCTTCCTAAAGTAAAGATGAAGCCCCTAGTGAACATGAAGCTAACTACTACAAGGGGAAGCACTTAAAAGGAAAACGATCCTCCTCTTCCACTCCAAGGTGCTATGAATGTTGGCAAAAGGGACACTACAAGAATGATTTCCCTAAGGCCAAGAAGTCCTACCACAAGAACAACTCCAAGAAAAGGGAGGACTACAAGAAAGATGGCAAGTACAAGAAGAAGGACAAGAAGGAAAGAAGAAGCAAGGATGCAACCCATGCCGCATGGGAGTCTTCTTATTCTAGTGATTTCATCTCCAATGAAGGAGAATGACACCTTGCACTCATGTCCTCTACTATTGAAGACATTGGTGAGGTAAGTCAGGTAAGCTTGCATGAGTTATCTAAAGAAACCCTCATTGATATGCTTAATGATTCTCGTTCTTCTCTTTCTGAATGGAAATCTAACAAGATGAGTTTAAGGAAAATCATTTATGACTTGTATGTTAAGCTTGATATCCTTGACCAAATGAGAAAATCCATCTGAATGGTATTGATTCTTTGCAAGGGAAGTTTCTTGATCTTGAGATCCAATACAATGGAGTTGAAGTAGAGAATAGTATCTACCTTAAGAACATCAATAGTCCTAAGGAGGAAAACCAAGCCTGCCTTGATGTGCTTGTTTTACTTAGAATTGAGAATGATCATCTTAAATATTCTTGTGATGATATCAAAGATGAAAATAGAATCTTGATGAACTTATCATGCTTAGAAGTAAAAATGCTAGCTTCCTTGCTCAAATTCATGATCTTTATTCTAGACCTCTATTTCCTAGTAATGAGGTAGCTAGCATTACTCTCGAGAGATATACTTATAATACTAAATCCCTCTATTTGTAGGCTAACTTACTTCATGCACAAGATGATATTTCTAGCTTATCTTCTACTATCATTACTCTTAGGGATGGTAATCACAAACTTAGAGCTTCCTTGCAGAAATTCATTAAAGGGAAAAGGTCCCACAATGAAGTTCTAGATCACTCTACCAAACAAGTCAATACTAGTAGTTTGGGACATGTAGGTGGAGGTCCAAAGCGAAAGAGCAAGGAACCTCCTTTCTTCCAGGGAGAGTCATCCGACTATAAGAACCCTATGGTTTGTGTACATTGTAAGGGTGATGACTATTACTCTACTTATTGTTCTTATAGTCAGTAGGGGACCAACCAGAAGTTGAAATGGGTCCCCAAGCTAACATCGGATCCCAAGGTTTGAATTAGGCACCGACATCTTCCTTTCTTGTAGGTAAAAGGAAAATGGATTTTTTATAGTTGTTGCTCAAAGCACATGATAGGTGAAATCATCCACATCAACCAATTAACAAAAAAGAAAGGAAGATCAGTGACATTTGGTGACGACAACAAAGGTAAAGTGATAGGTGAGGGTGATGTAGGTGATTCACTATCCATCAAGAATGTTCTTCTTGTGGATGTCCTACATCACAATTTAATTAGTGTTAGTCAATTATGTGATAATTGTTATCTTGTTCTTTTTACCATACTAGAATGCTTGCTTCTAGATTCCCTCTACTACAATGTTATATATAAGGGAATTATAAATTGTAATCTCTATGTTATTGTTCTTGACTCTATTAAGCCTATTGTTGTTAGATCTCTTGTTTTCAATTCGAATGATATATCTTTGTGGCATCGTAGGCTTGGTCATCTAAATATGCATCAGTTGAGCAAAAAGGAATTGGTCAAAGGGCTTCCAATATTGGATTTTGAGAAGGACAAGGAATGCCAAACTTGTAACCAAGTAAAGCAAACCAAATTCTCCTATAAATCTGAAGGATTCCTTAGTGCTAAGAGAGCTCTTGAACTTCTTTACATTGATCTAATTGACCAATGAAAACTCAATGCTTCGTGGTAGCAAGTATTTCCTTGTGATTGTCGATGACTTTTCTCGCTTTACTTGGACCTTCTTTCTTGTTTCAAAAAGTGATACTCTCAATGTTTTTTTGACTTTTTTATAAACGATTTGAAAACAAAACCTCTTGCTAGATCATTTCTATCTGCAGTGACCATGGGGGAGAATTTGAAAATGACCTATTTGATCGACTTTGTGAGGAATATGGGCATGCACATAACTTTACTTCACCTCAAACACCTCAAAAATATGGGGTTGTAGAGAGAAATAATAGGTTGCTATAGGAAATGTATAGGACCATGCTTCTAGAGTATTGTACTCCAAAGAAGATTTGGGTCGAAGTTAGCACTTCGTGTTTTGTGCAAAACTGGGTTTTGAGTCATCCATCTTTAAAGAAACACCTCAATGAGTTATGGCATGGTAGAAAGCCTTCTATCAATTACTTTCATGTTTTCAGTTGCCCTTGTTTTGGTTTGAACACCAAGGATTCACTTGACAAGTTTGATGCAAAATCTAACAAGGCCTTCTTTATTGGGTATAGAACTATCGGTAAAGCTTATAGAGTAATTAACATTGAATTGTCTAAAATTGAAGAATCTATTAATGTTAAATTTGTTGAAACTAACCCCTCTATTTTTAAGAATATTGTGAATGATGATGTTGTATATGAGGTAATCCCTCACTTGAAAGAGCTAAACATTGTTGACAAAGGAAAATATGTGATAGTTGATGAAGAAGAGAAAGAAGAAGAAAAGAAGGATCCAACTCCCCACTTTGCAAAAAATCATCCTAAAGAGCTTATCATAGGTTATCCTTTTGAAAGGGTGAAGACGTGGGCTTCATACAACAAAGAACAAGCCAATGAGGCTTTCATCTCACTACTTGAGCCCAAGAATGTACAAGAATCTCTTAAAGATTATTAATGTATCCTAACCATGCAAGAAGATTTAGAATAGTTTTACAAGAACAAAGTGTGGACCTTAGTGCCAAGACCAAATGATAGGAAGATCATGTACACCAAGTGAGTCTACCACAACAAGCTGGATGAAAGTGACAAAGCGGTAAGAAGTAAAGAAAGGTTAGCTTCTCAAGGCTACAATCAACATGAAGGTATTAATTTCGTTGAAACTTATGGTCCTGTTAAAAGTGCATTTTTGAATGGTACAATAGAGGAGGAAATCTATGTGGCTCAACCTCCTGGCTTTGAACATGATAAATTGCCAAACCATGTTTATTTGTTGCAAAAATCTCTATGGACTCAAACAAGCCCCTAGAGCTTGGTATGAGAAGCTAAAGAACTTTTTGCTAGATAATGGCTACATCATGGGCAAAGTTGATTCTACTCTATTTCTAAAACACATGTCTAGTAACTTCTTGATCATTCAAATTTATGTAGATGATATTATATTTGTTGAAACTAATCTTGATCTTTGCAAGGAGTTTAGTTTTCTTATGCAAAGTGAGTTTGAGATGAGCAAGATGAGGAGCTTATGTTCTTCCTCGACTTCCAAATATATAAAACTAAGGAAGGTAACTTCATCAACCAAGGCAAATACACATGTGAACTCCTGAATCACTTTTAGATGGAGAACACCAAATTGATGGACACCTCTATGCCAAACACCACCAAGCTTGACAAAGATGAAGAAGGTGAGAAAGTGGATGAGAAGATTTATAGAGGTCTGATTGGAAATTTATCATATTTAACTGCATCTAGACATGACTTAATGTTTAGTGTTGTCTTGTGTGTTTTATTTCTGTCAAGCCCTAGAAAATCACATCTCATAGCGGTTAAGAGGTTTGAGGTAACTTGTCAAAACTCAAAATTTTGAACTATGGTATCCCAAGTCAAGGGACTTTACTCTTACTACCTATAGTGATGTTGATTATGTAGGGTTTTTTATTGATAGAAAGTGCATAAGTGGCATTGGCTTCTTCCTAGGATCATGCTTGGTTTCTTGGTTATCTAAGAAACAAAGCACAATGGATCTTTCAACTACTGAGGTTGAATATATTGTAGTTGGGAGTTGTTGTGCCCAAGTCCTATGAATAAAGCAAATTCTTCAAGACTTTAACATTCATTTGATGCTTCTCCTATCTATTGTGACAATACTAGTACAAAATTAATCTCTCTTATAATCCTATATAGCATAGTAGAGCTGAACATATAGAGTTCCATCACCACTTTCTTTGTGACAACATTGCCAAGAAGGATATCTATATCATACATGTGGACATGGAGAATCAACTTGCGGACATTTTTACAAAACCTCTAGCTAGAAAACAATTTACATTTATTAGATCAAAACTTCTTATAACTTTTCTAAATGATATTGACATGCGATCTAGCTAGATGTTATCATACCTATATGTTTCTTGCTTATAATTGGTCATATTTTACTTGAAAGTGCTATAATTATCAAGTTTTCATGCCTTGTTTCGCTTACTTTTGGCTATTTTTTGCAAATGCATGTTTTATCATAAAAAAGTAGCCAATGATGAGGTGAATGTCCCTAAATATGTTTAAAATACATGATAGGATAGAAAACTAATTTTATATAACACTCTAGAGGGTTAGAATTAAAGTTTTCACATTCTGAACAGGCTGACCATTCGGTCGAGTTTAACTTGGTAAAAACTCGACCAATCCCTAACTAAGGCTCAAACTGTCATGCAGTATTGGTCAAGTTTCTTAAATGCAGAACTTGACTGACACCACTATTGGATACAAATTAAAAAGGGCATTGACCACTTTTCTCCCTCTCAACTAGAGAAAGTTGATGGGTAGCCAACCTCCAACGTTCATCCTCCAACCCTAGGCTAACCCAACCTCTCCTATACCCTTCATATCCTCTGATCATCCCTCCTTGTCTCTCCCAATCGAGACTTGGGTATTTGCATTTTCCCTCTCATTTGGTGGTCATCACCTCTCAAGCTGACCTAAATGGCCTCCAACCATAGGAAGAGAACCCGATCAGCTAGAGCCCATCCTCCTCCATTGCTCCTCGGCATGTCTCCTTTGATGGCACCTCTTTCATCTCAACTCAAGTTGTGAATATGTATAAGGAACTCCTTCCTAGGACTCCCTTACCTTTTTGTGCTTTATTTAAACCTCATTTTGCAATGAGTGAGGTGATTAAAGAGGTCGCTAGGGTGTCCAAAGCATATCATCCTAGGGCTTTATGTGTAGAGTGTTCATGCTTTTAAAGTTTGACTTCTAGAATGAAGACAATCCATGACTTCTAAGCCAATCTTACGTGGAACTACAACACCATTGTGCCACCACCTAATACCCAAGTCATCTTTACTTCGATGATAGTTGGTACAAGATTACAATATATGAGGATTCATTAAATACCTATTTATATGTATTGACTTTATAGCTTCTTGGTTGGCTTCCTATCCTTCATACCATGACATTCTAGACCCTGGCAGTTTCTACAAAATCTTTGACTATGTGCTCACCCTTCCCGATATCCATAAGTTTTTGAAGAAATTCAATGTCACATAGCGAAAGAAGTCCACCCTACCCTCCTCTTCCCTTGATATCAGGATATGTCTGATTGCTTTAATAGTAAATTGCAATACCCATCCCAAGACAAATCAAATGGAGATTGTAGAGAATTCTGTTGTGATCATGTATTGTCTATTGAATGATTTCAGAGTCAAGTGGGATCATTATATTCCTCATCATATGACTTGTTTTGAATTAGGGAAGAACACCACTGGTACCCATCTCCCTTATCCTAACCTGATTTGTGGTGTGTTTTCTCACGATGCTAAAAATTCTCTCTTGCATGACCTTGGATACAAACCAAGTCAAAAAGGAGTTTGCATTAGTGAGACAACCATAAAGAAAACCTTTCTTCCTACCTCCTCCACCACACCAAGTGCCTCTACCTCCACCCAGGCCCCTCCACCACCACCACCCAGACCTAACCGTTCCTCATTTTCTATATCAAATGAATCCCTCATGGGATATATGATACATCAGCAGACGTATAACCTTACTGTTCAAGACCACATCCACTAGGACATCGTTCAAATCATGTCACACATAGACCTATCATGCATCCATCCCTACCCACCCTACCAAGCTTACCCAGGTGCTGACTATGCTTCTTATGCATATAGTTAGTTCTATCCTGACCCACTTGTTGTTTCTTCTGATGTACCCCCTACTGCCTTTGATGGAGGGCCTACCCCTGACCCTGGTGCTCTTCTTCTTTAAGCTCTTCCTATTGGCTATGATGGAGTTTCTACTCCTAGTTTCGAGCAAGCATATGCATTACATGCATGTGGCATGTATTGGGCTGTGCAGAATGCCAGTTGGCCTGGTACTTGTGGTTTTGGACCTCCTACTGATTAGGAGATTCCAGACTAGGATGGTGTTGATGAGTATGTTGATGATGATGGTGATGATGTCTCCTATGACGTGATGATGGTGAGCCTACACCTACTGCCAGTGTTGGACCATCTGATAGAGATGAGGATTACCAGCCAGAGGATGAGGATGATGTCGGTGTTGACCTAGATATCCTAGATATTTCATTCAGTAGTCTATAGGGATAGGGTGCTCACATATATATATATATATATACATATATATATGTATATATACATATATATACATATATATATGTATACATATATATATATGTATATATATATGTATATATATACATACATGCATACATACTATAATGTACTACACATTTAAGCAATGTATCTGAGACATATTGTTTTATTCTCTCATCATTTTTCATTGGGTTATAGTTTTTATATCGAGAGGACATATTTAGTGTTGTAATCTTAATCTTCTGTACCTTAACTCTTTGTTTGATTACATCTTATGAGTTTTTGGTATGTGCTCCCATATTTTGAGTATGACTCTAGATTCCTTGTTTCTCTCTATTTTTTCTCTGTTTGGTGCATGCTATAGTGGTTGCTTGTGTAGTTTGTTCCTATGGATAAGACTTGTATTTTTTATCTCTTCCTTTTATATGACAAAGTGGGAGAAATGAGCTCAGCCATATTGAATTCATTTTTTTGTCAACGCCATATTGAATTCATTGCTTATGTGATCCTTTTCCAGTCAATTATCTAAAATATCATGTGACTTGCTAGAGGACCATGTATTATACATATGTGCTATGGTTGATTGTGGAAGGACTAATCATGTAGGGAAAAGTAAGCATGAATTGAGGGGGAGCAATTAACATTGTTCATTCATGTATCTCCTTTCAATTCACAAGGTAAAGGTTTAATTTTTTTTTTGGATCTGCATGGGCCGAATCCCACCCCCTCTCCAAACAGGTGCCAGAGCCCGGATGACCCAAGAGGTTGGTAAATACAGCTGACCCGAGCGGAATCGAACCAGAGACCCTTCATGAGGGGCGCACTGGCTTGACCGCCCAGGCTACGCTGGCCGGGTAAAGGTTTAATTTTCATATCATATCCTTTTAATATGTTGAGGGATGGTTTGTCATTGTTAAAAGGGGTGAAAATGTTGACGTAAGAGTTATACATTGTACATATTTTAATAATGACAACCATTCCATTCATATGTATGTAATATGTCTACTTGAGATTGATTTCAGGTATTAGGTACATGAAAAGGACCAATTCAATCAAGCCCTAGCTTGATCAAATTCAAGTAAAAAACAATCCAAATGAACTTTTGTGTAAAACACCCTGAAACCCTTTGGATGAATTTTATAACCATTTGTATTGATGTTATGACTTGAAACTAAGATGAGAAAAAATCAGGATCACTTTATTTAAACAATTAATCACTCTAGTGACATTTTCCAAATTCATCACAGAGTGCCTATTCAGTCAATTTTCTCCTATGACAAACTCGATCGACACGCTTAATGCATTTTGAGAATGTCCAGGTTTTGTTGAGTTTCAAATACACAAAATTCGACCAACACCCTGCATGGGAAAAACTAATTTTAAGTGATCAGTCAAGTTTCATCTAGGATGAACTTGACCAACGCTTCAAATTTGCTTTGTCATATAGATAAATCGGTCGAGTTACCTTTATTGAAACTCGACCGGCTGTACTGTAAGAAAAGTGTAGAAAACTGATTCTAGCCATTAGAGTGTTGCAAACATCAAAAATGGATCTCGTGAAACACCCGAAATGACTAGAATTTATTCCTAAGTGTTCCTAGACACTAGTAGACATCCCATCTACAAATAGGACCTCTTAGAGTTCATTCCAAGGTTGCTCCTTCATGCTATTCAAACTCCTAGCTATAGTTGAGTGCATCAGATCCACTTGAGCCCCTTTCTCACTCTTGTTTGCAAATCAAAACGTCTATATGATTGAGATAGGATATGTGTGAGAGAGATACTCCATTGTAGATTTGTAAATCTCTCAAAGCTTCCCTTTCCCCGACCCCTTTCTTCAAGATCTAGTTGGTGAAAAGGTTCTCCGAGTGAAGGAGAAGGTGTGAAAGCTTCTCTAAGTGAAGGAGAAGGTGAAAAATATTCTCCAAGGTGAAGGAGAATGTGAAGGCTGAAGATCTAGGAGTAGAGTGGGAAAAAACTTCAAGGAAAAAGATTCAGTGCTAGAAGGGGATCTCCTAGTGAAGGTGTCCAGTTGCTTGCAAGAGTGGGTATGACCTTGTAGAGGTAGAAGACTTAGCTCAAAGGATAGGTAAGTCCTTGGTTGGTTTATTGGCTCCTTTTGTCCTTAAAAAGGAGTTTGGGTATCCTTGGCCCATAAAAGGAAGTTCATCTTGTATGTCTTACAATGGAATATAAGTATACATTGGTTGCAAAATCCTAGAGCTTGACCTCTCTAGGTAGTGGACTGACTTTCTCCTAGTTTGAAGATTGGAATCACTCTACATAGCTTGTTCTTGTGTATGTTCAATATCTCTCATCCTTGTTGTGTATGTTTAGATTGCAATTCAAATTCCCAATTTGCAATATTCTTGTTGAAGTATCTTGAAGGTCTAATAAGTTTTTTGTGAGTGTTTTTAGCTCTATTCACCCCCACTCTAGAGCCCTTTGATCTAAAAGAAGCAAGATACATACTAATATGCTTGCATAATTGAATAATTTGAGAATGAAAAGAAAGGGTAAGGAAAACATTGTTTAATGTAAAAATCAGGTAAAAACATATGTTTAGATGTCTTTTGATGCGATTGTAATACTAGGCGGTGTTGCACTTCAATTTTCCCCACCCCTTGGGCTATTGGGATCCCCTACCCTTGGGCTATGGGGATGTGCTAACCTTATATCTGGAAAGAGTGAGAGGGTGGAAAGAGAATGTAAACACTTAGTAGCTATAATCCATCAATATTCTTTGTTATTCTTAGCGACATGGTAGAGATCAATACTATAACCATAGTACATCCAAGAAATATTCTCAAATAAGAACAAGCAATACATCATGGAATTTCAAATAAGAAAACTAGTCATATATTTAGATATGACCCACGTACCTACGTTTAGAGATTCTTAAGTTATACTTTATCATCCACATATCTCATCATCACTTGATTAATAGAACTTAATCATCATCAATACATGTACATTATATTCATGGTATTTTTGGTCCAATTTTGGTTTAGCTAAACCTAAGGTCAAACTGAACTTACTCTGGTCTCTGATATTTTTGTTATGATATAGATCATGATTTAAGTCTAGTTCAATTTTCACAATTTTATATTGCTTCATCTATTTTCTAGATTTAATTTGAGGCTGAGAACATCTAATTAGTCTTTAATAGGAAATGACCTAGTATTTTGTTATAATAATCAACCAGAGTCTGTAAATCAGTTTCAATCATCATTAGGCTTCTAATAGAATTTTTATGAGAATTATGTTGATTGGATACAATTAATTATATTTAATGAACCATAAATAGGAGTATTTGCATCATATTGAGGAACCACTAGTAGTGAACAATCAATAGTCTAATCTAAGAGTTTCATAATAAAGAGAGCATTTTTCTGACTCTAGGATATTTTGTGTGAATTATTTGGACTAGGGTTCTATTTTCTATGGTTTATGTAAGGTTTGCATGTTTTTTTTAAATAAGAAAACATTACCTTTTCAAATTACCATGGTTGTCAGATCATTGATATGGCATTGAGAATGCATGCCATGCAGCCCATCAGGGCATGGCTCATACTCCTACCAGTAGACCGGCTACCAAGACCCGATTGACCAAGGTTGGGTTTATTAGATCAGATGACACCCCTCTCCCACACCCTCATGTTCTTCGACCTCTGCATGCATGAGCGGCGTCGCACCTAGGAGGACACTGGTGTGGCCATGGAGCTGCTTCATTCATTCTCATTAGTCACCAACATTTTAATGTAATGGATGATCTGTAGGGAAATATGGCGACAAAATAGGCAGCATAAATAAAAAATTTAAATACCATATTCCCCTTAAACCAATGAATCATGTCAAAAACTATGTAATGGGAAGGATAGTTTACAAGTCTATACTTGGTCCTAGAGCAAGTCCAGTGAGTATTCCCTTACCGTGGTGTGCTCCTTTCTTCAAATCACACTCGAACAATGTCTGTGTCAGCTTCCTGGTGGATCACCACATAAAACAGGTTGATGTTGTCCTCCTAAAGGGAAAAGCTCCACGCCTCTAGAGTATTCCACATAGACCACCATGAACTCTTGTCATTCTAGAAGAATAGAGAAGAATGAGTTGACCCCTCACGCTCGCGCACTAGTAACCATCTTTCTCTCCCAGAAATGTCCTCCCTTATTATCCCTCCCTTTATTGGGTAGGACTTTCTTGGGTTTTCTCAGTTGCCACAACCAAATAATACAAACAATAGTCATAGGTAATTGATTTGTTGTCTAAAAAAGCCCTCAGTACCCTTCTATATATATGAGGGTTAGGATCAGGGTTCCCAGTCTAAGTGGGAGTGGAAGGGATCAAAATTTCATGAATTTTTGCAACCTACAAATAGCGAAATGGTTGGTTCACTGGTGAATCTATCGGTTGACACATGATCTGATTGGTTCAACCCTTGAATTGATCTTTTCATCATGTTTCCTAGTAACAATTGTATTGTCTCCTAATATCTAATTTAATGCATAACAGGACGTCAACACAAATCCTTGAATCAATCAAATTGATCCACCAACCGCTCGGTTCACAACCTGAGCTGGCCGGTGATTACATGTATGCCCAGAGAGCTAACCATATGATATTGAAGTGTTGCATTAGATACTTGATTTGATAACAATAACGGTAATTTCGACTATTATGTTTGTCTCAATCATGAAACGATGACACATACATATAAGATGTCTAAAGAATGATGCTATTTAATGACATATGTTTTCAGGGATGTGGCTTGAACAATGAAATCATATGGATGCTAAGAGTAAATACATTCTTGTTATGTCCCTAGTCGGACATTACGGTGGAAGAAAAATAGACAATAGTAATACATAAGACTAAAGTGTGTGTTGACTGATGACATGATCTCATTATTCATGATATGTGGTATCAAGTCAAGTACAAAGGCACATGTTAGAGAACAGTGAATCAGACAGACCCACCATGAGAATGATACATGGAGACCATTGAATGGTAGTTAGAATCGATGTCATAGTGATAGTGGTAATTGTGGTTCTTACACTTGAAGTGACTACATTCATCACATGTCGTATGATATACTTTGACATCACCCAGCGTAACCCTGAATAAGAACTGCCATAACTGTGATGATTGGGTAGTTGTGACGCATGGGGATTTCAATGTGAGTGACATAGATGGGATTTGTCCCTCCTACAGGACATTAATATCCATTCCTCTTAATAAGAGAGACTGAGTATTGTACATCCGTACTCATGTGATTCAATATGCGATATGTGAACTCACATGCATCTCAAATAGTTTGGTCTAGTTTGAGGAACATGGAATGAATGTTGAGAGGATGATGATTCCATTCCTTGAGTTAAATCTGGTTATCAAATACAAAGGAACTACATGATCACAATAACACTAATAAAAAATTTTAGGCTGAATTTGTTCTCCAACTTTCCAAATTACTTGGGTAGCAATGATGTGTTGTGATGCAGGGTTTTGAGTCATTTTTATAGACTGGTTTTGCATACGTTTTATGTGTATTTTGATCATATTTGTGATTAATATTGCATGATTCACTACCTATAGTCTATAATCTCTTTTTGCATCAAATTTACCTTGTTTCATCTTATTATGTATAAAAGATCATATTTGTTGGATTTGATTGGTGTTCTTCTTTTCTTTTTAGGCAATTCGGATATATGCATCTGTCAATACCATCGACGGATGGTCGATACCATCGACCTGGTCATAGTGCATTGTCGGAGAAGAGCAACAAGAAGTCGATACCATCGATGGGACTATCGATGGTATCGAGAGAGCGTCAGCGAGCCAAATTTCCAAAAGTCGATACTATCAACCAGGAGTCGATACTATTGACTTCACCTGAGCAGAGGTAGCTTCAGTGTCGTTTTCTACAGAAAAGTGATGCCTAAGGATTCGATACCATCGACACACTATCAATGGTATCGAGGCAACATCAGAGAGAACCCCAAAGAATCAAGCAAGTGCTAGAGCCTCATGCAGGTCGATACCATCGACCCGCGTCGATGGTATTGATGCTGTCAGATCAGGTTTTGTTAAAGATCATGTCTAATCGTATGGTGGTGATTTTTGGGTGACCTAAAGTGGTGCATATACCTAATTAAGCCAGCCCTAAGCAATCTATCATGTCATTAGTTACAGGAGAAGTCTCAAGAAGGAGAGGAGAGAAGAATGGAGCTGAGAATGCCCCGATCATTCCGAGAGCCGCAGAAGACATTTTCCACTGCCGGAAGGCTGTAGAACGTTAACCCCGCGCCAAGGAACACCCGGATCTTCTCTGTTCATGGGTTACACAACACCTATCCATGTTTTCTCCTTTCCTCATGTTGTTTTTCATTGAGATGAACATGCGGGGCTAATCCCTTTTATCTTTAGGACTAGGAGTAGCCCGGGTAATCGTTGTATGACAGTTTTGACATAGTTATCATAATTTGTCTCTAAATACGTGGTATGATTTCATTTTATCCATTATATCATTATGATTGATCACCCTAATGATAATATAATACCTTTAATTACTTTGAAAGAAGAATTAACGGTTGAAAAGAGACGGATATCACATTAACTAATAAATCCTTTGAACCAGGTGATGTACAGTTTATGGTGGAAACCCAGAGTTTAATCTTCATGCACCTAATTTAGGGTATAGGTTACTACTACCGTGGAACCGACCTAGATTTAGGTAGTGAATTGTATCGCAACATCGAACAATTCTGACTACAAGCCACTACCCGGAATAGGAGATGAATTAGGATAATTGTGTAGGAACTAGTAAAATGAGAACTTGCGGTGAAACTACAATCCTGAAGATTCCACCTTTAATTGATTAAACCAACCATTTAATCGATTGTTTTGCTTTCTTTTCTTTTTCTTTTCTTTTTCAATCAACTCTCAAACCATTTTAATTGGTCTAGATGATTGTGAATAGTTAGTAGTAGTCTACCGAAAATCCATTCCTTGAGTTCGACTCGGGCCTCAGAAAGGCCTCTATTACATTGGCGTGTGCACTTGCGTTATACGCATGGTAAATTCATGTCAAGTTTTTGGCGTCGTTGCCGGGGAACAGTGATTTTTGGCACTACGAGGGCTACAAGTGGCCACTCTATGCCACATTTTTTAATTTAAATTCTATAAATTAATCGTCTATCTTTCATAATCCGTAATCGCCTAGCTTTGTGCCTAATTAAATTTATTATTGTGCAGGTACTAGTGCATGGTGAGTACGCATAGCACAGACTACACACAGTCATCTTCGAAGGTCCCGTTTTTGGGATCGAACTATGAGAATTCAGATTCTGACACCGAAGCAATGGCGGAGGAGCAAACAATTTGGGAGAAAATTAAGGCGTCGTCCTCTTCTGCATCTAAGGGGTTAATTAAGAAGTAGGCCATCAACATTCCTAACTACAAAATTGACCCAGGCCTAATCAATTTGGTCAAGTCCAATGCTTTTCGCGGGATCAAAAATGAAGATCTGATGACCCACATAAGCCAGTTCCTGGAG
This sequence comes from Alisma plantago-aquatica, assembly GCA_963693085.1. Lineage (NCBI taxonomy): Eukaryota > Viridiplantae > Streptophyta > Magnoliopsida > Alismatales > Alismataceae > Alisma > Alisma plantago-aquatica. Next base: position 662,003,914 of record OY856413.1, read on the forward strand.
AACTGTGATATGGTCATGATAGACCGGTTTCCACAAGATATGCTTTACTTGAAGTTATTTCCCAGTTCTCTAGCAGGAAATGCTCGAGAATGGCTGCATAATCAGGATGACGAGTATGTGGAATCTTGGGACCACATGGTTGAAGTTTTCTTCGAAAGATTTTTCCCGCCTGAGAAGACAAATGATCTCATAAGAAAAATCCATAACTTTAGTCAAAAAGCTGGTGAAACATATTCTGAGACATGGGAGAGATTCCAGATAATGCTAAGGAGATGCCCACATCATGGGCTGGACAAAGAAAAGCATGTCAAGATTTTCTATTTTTCTCTTTCTGAGCATGATAGAAGCAATCTAGATTCAGTAGGATCGGGGTTCTTCCTGAATAACAATGATACAAGGTGTTGGGAAATTCTGAAAAACATGGCTAAAAAGCACTCATGGGGTGATAGAGATACTCCAGAACAAGTTAAGGTTGCAGGAGATGCCAAAGCCATCAAAGAACTCAATGAAAAGATGGACCTAATTGCTAAAAGGTTACTCGCACAAGAGGAGGAATCGGATGAAGATGCGCAAGTTAAATACATGCATCAACAACACGGGTACAAGAATAATGATTACTCTTGGAGGAAAGACAAGAAGTTCTCATGGAAGGATCCAAAAAATTTTCTACAAGATACGGACGCTAAGCCATAGCCCATGGTAGAGGACAAGAGCAATGATTTTCTCAACCAGGTGATAAAGCAGAATCAAGAGCTGATGAGCACCTTTGGTCAACTAATAAAACAACAAGGAGAGTTTATGAATCAGTTTGGGCAAACTCTGCAAAGTCATGGGGCTTAAATGAGGACACTTGAGACGTCTTTAGCATAGATGGCAGCAGAGATTTCAAGTTTAAAGAAACCAACACAACAAGGCTTCCCAGGAAATACAAATGTTCTAGGAGGAAATCAACAAGGCAAAGCAATTCTGTTGAGAAGTGGAAAGAAGACTTTAAACTCTAAAGCCGATGAACCATGCACACCCCAGCCAAAAGCCACAGGTGAGGCCACAGAGGAAGACACAATCACAGAGATAGTGGAGGATGTTGCAGAGAAGGCCGCAGACAAGGCCATTGTAGAGGAAGAGATTGAAAAGAGGACACCATACGTGCCACCACATCAGAGGGCACAGACCATCCCAGTCCCTTATCCAAATAGTCTGAAGGCAAAGAAGGTGGATGCTCAGTTCAAAAAGTTCCTCGACAGTTTTAGGAAACTTTTAGTTAACATCCCTTTATTAGAGGCTATTGAGCAGATACCCTCTTATGGTAAGTTTCTGAAAGATGTAATTACCAAGAAAAGGAAGATTCCTGATACTAAGGCAGTAGTTCTTAAAGAGCAAGTTAGCGCCTTCATTTTGGGCACTTTGCCACCAAAACGACAAGATCTGGGCTGCTTCAATATTTCATGTTACATTGGTAAGGTGAAATTCGGTGAAGCATTGTGCGATTTCGGGGCAAGTATAAACTTGATGCCCCTTTCTACTTTCAAGAAACTGGGTCTTAAGGAATCTAGACAAAGCAACATGACAATTCAACTCGCGGATAATTCTGTGGTACGGCCATATGGTATTTGTGAGGATGTTCTGGTAAAGGTTGACAGATTTGTATTTCCAGCTAATTTTGTAGTAATGGAGATGCAAGATGAGTAAGGGAATGAGCTACTCTTAGGAAGACCCTTCCAGGCTACTGCAGATATGATACTGGAAATGGGTAGAGCTCGTTTGACATTGGGTATAGCTGATGACAGATTTGAGATGGTCATGCCACCAAGTACAAAACAATCACATGCAAGGGAGCAATGTCGTATGGTGAAGCACTTTGATCAGAACATTTCTCTTTGTTTAGGGAAGCCATTTTTGTATATGGATCATGTGATGACTAAGGTAGACAAGGGGACACTGGCCGTGGATATCATGGAACAAACAAAAGTTGTGTCTCTTTGTAAAGTTGTGGGTTATCTGAATGATGAAGAAGAGGAAATTCCTCTATCTATGGAGGATGATGTAGTAGCAGTTTCTATGTGTGATTCATATCCGAAACTTCCCTTTGAAGCTTGCCTTGTCAACATCATGCATGATTGGATGAGAAGCACGTCATTACAAGAATGTGTCAAGATGCTTCAAGTGCTCCCTTTCTATTATGCCAAGCACTATGAGGATCTTGGACCGCTCCCACCACCACTTCAATCATCATTGATCTGTCCACCAGAATTAGAGTTGAAGCCACTACCCCCTCACTTGAAGTATGCCTTCTTAGCTGATGGTGAAAAGCTACTAGTGATTATCTCGGCATATTTGAGTGCTAATGAAGAGAAGCAATTGATGATCATGTTGAAGAACCACCATGGTGCATTCGGGTGGTCAGTTGCTGATATTAAGGGGATTTCCCCTACTCTTTTCTAGCACAAGATCCGGCTCGAGGAAGGAGCTAAGTCTGTGATTCAGCCGCAACGTCGACTCAACCCGAGTATGATGGAGGTCATTAAGAAGGAGGTGATCAAGCTCCTTTCTGCGGGCATCATCTATGCCATTTCAGACTCGATGTGGGTAAGCCCAACACAGGTAGTCCCTAAGAAGGGGGGAATCATTGTAACTCAGAATCTTATGAATGAACCTATCACCACCCGATTGGTAAGTGGGTGGCAAGTGTGTATTGATTACCGTCGCCTCAATTCTGCTACTTTAAGAGACCATTTTCCTCTTCCATTTATTGATCAAATTTTAGAGCGCTAGCTGGCCACTCTCATTTTTGCTTTTTGGACGGTTATTCCAGCTATAATCAGATTTCTATAGACCCGAAGGATCAAGATAAGTCTACCTTCACTTGTCCTTATGGGACTTTTGCATATCGTCACATGCCGTTTGGATTGTGCAACACACCAGCTACATTTCAGCACTGCATGCTTGCTATTTTCTCGGATATGGTTGAGCGATGTTTAGATGTTTTCATGGACGATTTTTCTATCTACAGTGCATCGTTTGATGAGTGTCTGTACAATTTGGATAAAGTTTTACAAAGATGTGAGGACACGCATCTAGTCCTTAATTGGGAAAAGTGTCATATGATGGTTAGTGAAGGAATTGTGCTTGGACACAAGGTGTCTAGCAAGGGACTAGAGGTGGATCCAGTCAAGATTGAGGTTATTCCAAACTACCTCCACCAAATTTAGTGAAAGGGGTGAGGAGTTTTCTCAGTCATGCAGGGTTCTATCGCCATTTTATCAAAGATTTTTCCAAAATTTCTAAACCATTATCTGAATTACTTGAGAAGGATGTCGTGTTTGATTTTAATGATAAATGCATACATGCCTTTAATGTCCTTAAAGAAAAATTAATTTCTGCGTCGATTGTCCAAACGCCAAATTGGACTCAGCCCTTTGAGCTTATGTGTGATGCATCGAATTTTGATGTAGGGGTTGTTCTTGGGTAGCATTTTGAGAATAAACCCGCAGTGATTTTTTATGCATCTAAAACTTTAAATGATGCACAACTTAATTATAGCACCACTGAAAAAGAGCTTCTTGTTGTGGTTTTCGCATTTGAAAATTTTAGGCAATATTTAGTGGGGTCAAAAGTTATGGTTTGGACGGACCACGCTGCCATCAAATACTTAATGGAAAAGAAAGATGCCAAGCCTAGATTGATTAGGTGGATCTTGCTCTTGCAAGAGTTTGACATCAAAATTAAAGATAAGGTGGGAATTAAGAACGTGGTTGCGGACCACTTGTCTAGGTTAGAGCGAGTAGATGAGAGAGATATCAATATACCCATTACCGAGACATTTCCCGATGAGAAAATCCTTTTGATAAAATCTAAGGATCTGTGGTTTTCAAATATTGTGAATTATCTTGCATGTAAGGAAATACCGGATGATTGGACTTATCAAGAAAAGAAGAGATTTTTCCATTCTTTAAGATATTATTTTTGGGATGACCTCATTTTATTGAGACAATGTAGGGATGGCATCTTACGCAGGTGTGTACCAGAAGGTGAATATGATAGTGTGCTTAGTCACTATCATACACTACCCACTGGCAGTCATCATGCGAGCACAAGGACAGCGGCCAAAGTGTTGGAGAGTGGACTTTATTGGCCTACACTCTTTCGGGATGCCTATGACTATGTGGAAAGATGTGATTTGTGTCAAAGGGCAGGTAACATCTCAAGGGAGCAAGAGATGCCCCTCAACGTGTTTCAAAAAGTGGAGGTATTTGATTTGTGGGGCATTGATTTCATGGGACCATTTGTGTCCTCAAATTCCAATTTGTATATTTTTCTTGCCATGGATTATGTTTCGAAGTGGGTAGAGGAAATACCAACAAGGACTAATGACACTACAGTAGTGTGCAATTTTGTGAAAGAAAATATTTTTTGTAGGTTTGGTGTGCCACAGATGATTATAAGTGATGGGGGCACCCACTTCACGAACAAGAAATTTGCTACACTATTGAGTAAATATGGGGTCAAGCACAACGTTGGTACCCCATATCACCCGCAAACGCAAGGCCAAGTCAAGGTTTCCAATCGAGAGATCGAGAAGATATTAGAACGCAAAGTGGCATCTTCGAGGAAGAATTGGAGTGCACTACTACCAGATTCTTTATGGGCATATAGGACCGCCTTTAAAACCCCTATAGGCACTACACCTTTTAGGTTGGTTTACGGGTGGGCTTGTCATCTGTCGGTCGAGTTAGAGCACAAAGCGCACTGGGCATTACGGAAGCTTAATATGAGCTATGATGATGCAAAAAAGAAGAGAATGTTAGAACTCAATGAGTTAGATGAGCTTAGGATGAATGCTTTTGAGAACCAGAGGATCTGTAAAGAACGGACAAAGCAACTCCATGACCGCCACATTCAAATGCACATTTTCAAAAAGGGTGATTGAGTGTTATTGTTCAACTCGAGATTAAAGTTACATCCTGGGAAACTGAAATCCCGGTGGAGTGGACCTTTTATGGTGGAAGATGTCCGACCACATGGTGCTATTATGGTGAGAGATGGAGAGTTAACGTTCTTAGTGAATGGTCAAAGATTGAAGCTCTACTATGGGGAGGATTACATGAGAAAGGTACATGAGGTTAAACTCATGGCACTCAAGGAAGAATGATGAGCTTGATTGCGTCTAGCCTAAGACATTAAAGTAGGGCACTTGTTGGGAGGCAACCCAACCATCGGTAGTTCACATTTTCTAGTTATTTTATTTTCTGTCATGTTTTCAAGTTAGTTTTGATTAATTTCATTTTTAGTGTAAAAATGATACCCTAATAAGTTTGCTCAGTGTGCAGTACTATTTAAAAGTCGATACCATCGACCACAATGTCGATGGTAGTGACGTGGGTGCAGGCAAGTGACTACAGAAAATTTTCTGATTCGATACCATCGACGGCCTCATCGATGGTATCGACATACCATCAGCGACATCGGAAAAAGAGAGAGCACCGGGTCGATAGTATCGACCAAGAAGTCGATGCTCGCGAGATCGCTGAAGATATTCAAAGAAATCTGTCTCAGTGAAGTCGATACCATCGACATCCCTATCGTTGGTATCGACACGGAAGTAGTAACGAAGCATCGCTGAGGCCTCGTGAAGATAAAGGACACATAAAGTGTCGATACCATTGACTAGCTGTCGATGGTATTGACGTGACACGTCACCAATCTGCAAGAAGATATCAACGGAGCCTGCCAAATCAAGGAGTCGATCCGTGGGATGTGTCGATACCATCGACCCGCGTCGATGGTATCAACGCATCATCGATCTAGGCCCCAACATCCAGCCATCGACGACCGTTGATAGCAATGAATACCCATATTGTGATACAGGTGTCGATACCATCGACACCTCATCGATGGCATCGACGAGTCATCAGTGGCGGTGATCTCAACTATAAAAGGAGGGGTTGAATTCATTTTCTCTTCACACCTTCAGACCTTCTCCTTTCCTACTTGCGCTTGAGCACTTGTGAGCAACCAGAGGTCTTCACCGAGCATATAGTGAGTGACTAATCTTCCCTGAGCTCTTCATCGACTGTTGGGATCATCTTCTCCGACCTTCACCGAGCTCTTCTTCATTATTTTTTCTATTCACAATGGTGAGGACAGCATGAGTTTCTTCTTCGCGGGCTGCTCCCATGGAGATTGACACATTCATGCCACCACCGTCGGGCTCTATTCCTCGTCTGAGGATTTCCCACCCCTCGGTGGACGTGAAGAAAATATTTGACGAGTTGATGAAGCGTCCAATAGAGCCTACCTGATACGTTGATCGGGCTATGATCCAGGACCTTGGGTTTGAGGACAACCTCAACCATGTCCTCCTTGGCCAAGTTGGGAGGAGGGCAACAACATGGGAGGAAGAAATTCCCTACCACATTGAGGGCCATCCTTTCTTTGGTGAATGGCCGACTTATAAGGAGATCATGGTGGAGTTCATGGCCTCCCTCGACATCTATGTTGTGCCCAATGACCTTATCACCACTGACCGCAAGTGGATCAAGGGCCGCGTTTCCTTCCATTTGTTCAACCACAACTATACTATTATGCTTGACCAATTCAACTCGATCTACAAATGGTGGCACTCACCCGAGCAGTACCGACGGCCGGATAATCGGGTCGATTATGATGCGATGTTTGTGGTGCTGGTAACCACTCTGACGGGGAAACCTATCAGATATCACAATGCAGTGGTGGCCGACTTTGAGCACCTGTTCGTGTGGGTTTTACACCGTATGCTTTGCATCACCTTCTTTGCTTGAGGTGAGCTTTCTTTGAGCAAATTCCAGGAGACAGATTTATTTTTCCTCTATAAGCTGTTGAAGAGGGAACAGTTATATTGGGGCGTGTTTTTCTTGACGTGCGATATGGTCGTGAAGAGGAGTACCAGAAGAGCCCCTATTCATTTTGGGGGACTTATCACGCCACTAACTCTCTACCTTGGGCTAGACCTATCATCACTTCCTTCACTGGTTTGCAAAAATCCAGTGAATCTTACTCATTTCCATCGCTCCAACCTTCTGAGAGTTTGTGACGGTGTGGTCTATGTGCATTGCCACGTCAATAAGGAGTATCAGGAGTGTGCACTCCCAGACCCTTTCTTCAACATCCAAGGGGCCCAACACTTCAGGTGGCCCATTATTGCAATCGAAGATTCAGTAAGTGAAGAAGACGCGGGTAACAATGACGACGGCGATGAGAATGAGGAGGAAGAGGAGACTTTCACTCCTCTTCGGGCACAAGTGGCACTGAGGAAGTGGCCATGCTTCTAACTAGGTGCATCATCATCTTCGCAGCCTCTGCCACCATAGTCCTCTCAGGAAGGAGAGGACGTCTATTTGATGCAGGGAATGTACAACATGCTCCAGAGCATCCAGGAGACACAACAGCAACACACTGCCTCCTTCACCGATATCTAGGATACCACAAATCGGTTGTATGTGAATCAACAAGCCATCTTCGAGAATGAACGTCAGCTGTTCGCAAATCAACAGCAGGTCTACGACCAGTTGGGGAGGATCGAGCAGTAGCAACAACCGTTTTATGATCATTACTGGAGTCAAGGTTACTTCGGGGGCTACCAACAGCCACCACTGATGCCCCCATATGATCCAAACTTCCAAGGGAAATATCCATCTTGGGATCCCACCGCCCCACAGTACCCACCACTGGAGCACTAAATGGTATCACTGTTCCACCTACTGAGATTGTTTTTGACTATGAGGCCATAGTCGAATTCAAGCTTAGGGGGGCGATGGTATAGTTTCTATCTTTTATTTTCTTTTCTTTTATTTTAGCAATTTTCTTAGTTTTGAGGATCCACATGCTATCTAGTGTATCCGTGGATGTCAAATGTTAATGTGTCATCTCAATTTTTTCACATGGGAGTTATGGATACCATTATCTGAAATCGGAGCATAATTGAAATTTTTTCAAGAATTTGCAAGTTGAATTTGTTTGAACTTAAGCACTTAACCTATGAAAATAATTGGGTTTGTCAACTTTAAAACATAATATCATAATTGTACAGCCGTATGATTCAAAAAATGTGGACAGATATGGATGTTGAGCCTAAACTGACCAAACGGTAATGGGACTTTAATCGAAAGTGAGAGAGAGAAACCCTTTGAATTATTGTTATACAGGTCAGTATAGAGGGAAATATAATCTATTCTAATGGCTTTGTACATTAGTCTTGTGATCTATTCATTTCATTTCATTCAATGTCCACCATAAGAACTGGAAGCACTTGTAGTTTTTCATCTCTTGATTGCATAACATGTAGATAGGATTTCATTGTAGCTAGATTTTGCATCTATGCATTCACACATTCTCCAGTGCATGTCATTATAGTTGGATTTTGCATACTCTAGAGCATATAGGATTTTTTGTGCCTTATTTCTTCTGGAAAATAAGAAAAATAGGAAAATTATTCTATATCATTTGAAAAGCAATTTGTAAGGCATCAATGATGTTAGCAAAGTGGAAATAAGCCCAAAAAAAATAAAAATAAAAAATATTGTGCATGTTCTTCTAGTCAATTGAAAAATGAGGGCTTGAAAAAAAAAAGAAATGTAAGTGAAAAAAAGAAAAAAAAGAGAGAGAAAAGAACTTGTTTCACCTACATGTATATATAAAGGAAAGAGGAATAAGCACATAATGTAGTTTTTGTAGTCATTCCATCACATCTTGAGACGGAAGGATAGTGCATGCATCATTCTACCTAAAATTTAGGCATTAGGTCATTTTCATATGCATATGCATCATTTAGGCCATTTTGTTGATTTTCCATGATAAAACTATTTGGTGCTTCTCTTTCTTCCACAGCTGCCCATTTCATCCACCCGTTGCTCAAAATGGTAGGCCACCCATGATTATCTCATCATTAGTGTATACCAGGAGATCTACTTTCATTTAGATGGTAGTTAAGACTTGAGAAACGTAGATAGGAGATCACAAGATGCACTAAGTCTGAACCGGAGGAATTCATTATATCAACTGCTTTATTTGATAGTGTTTGATGATCTTGGGGTGGACATTTCTAATGGATGATCATTGTCACCTCTAGGGTAGTTATCGTTCTATGGTCAGTGAGGGCCGGCATGTGCATGACAGGTGGGATTCATATTGAGTTGTCTTTTATGCTAATATGTTCATTAGTTGACTCTCACAATTCTATTCTACAGTTTTGTGCTCGAGGACGAGTAATGTTCAAGCTTAAGGGAGTTTGATGCATGGGTTTTGAATCATTTTTATAGACTGGTTTTGCATACGTTTTATGTGTATTTTGATCATATTTGTGATTAATATCACAGGATTCACTACCTTTACTCTATAATCTCTTTTTGCATCAAATTTACCTTGTTTCATCTTATTCTGTATAAAAGATCATATTTGTTGGATTTGATTGGTGTTCTTCTTTTCTTTTCAGGAAATTCGGATATTTTCATCCATCGATACCATCGACGGATGGTCGATACCATCGACCTGATCACAGTGCATTGCCGGAGAAGAGCAACAAGAAGTTGATACCATCGATGGGACTGTCGATGGTATCGAGAGAGCGTCAGCGAGCCAAATTTCCAAAAGTCGATTCTATCGACCAGGAGTCGATACTATTGACTTCACCTGAGCAGAGGCAGCTTCAGTGTCATTTTCTACAGAAAAGTGACACCTGAGGCGTCGATACCGTCGACACACTGCCGATGGTATCGAGGCAACATCAGAGAGAACCCCAAAGAATCGAGCAAGCGTCGGTGCCTCATGCAGGTCGATACGATCGACCCGCGTCGATGGTATCGACGCCGTCAGATAAGGTTTTGTTAAAAATCCTGTCTAATCATACGGTGGTGATTTTTGGGCGACCGAAAGTGGTGCATATACCTAATTAAGGTGACCCTAAGCAATCTATCACGTCATTAGCAACCATAGAAGTCTGAAGAAGGAGAGGAGAGAATAACAGAGCTGAGAGCTACACCCCGATCATTTCGAGAGCTGCAGAAGACGTTTTCCACCGCCAGAAGGCTATAGAACGTTAACCCTGTGCCAAGGAACACCTGAATATTCTCCGTTTAGGGGTTATACAACACCTATCCACGTTTTCTCCATGTTTTCTGCTTTCCTCATGTTGTTTTTCATTGAGATGAACATGCGAGGCTAATCCCCTTTATCTTTAGGACCGAGAGTAGCCCGGGTAATCATTGTATGACAATTTTGACATAGTTATCATAATTTGTCTCTAAATCCGTGGTATGATTTCGTTTTCTCCATTACATCATTATGATTGATCACCCTAATGATAATCTAATACCTTTAATTACTTTGAAAGAAGAATTAACGGTTGAAAAGAGACGGATATCACATTAACTAATAAATCCTTTGAACAAGGCAATGTAGAGTTAATGGTGGAAACCCAGAGTTTAATCTTCATGCACCTAATTGAGGGTATAGGCTATTGTGGTTCTTAGACCTAAAATCACTACACTCATCACATGTCATTCGGTGTCCTTTGACATCATCCACTGTACTCCTGAATAAGGGTTGCCATAAAGGTGATGATTATGTGTATTGTAACACATGGGGATGATTGTGAGTGATGTAGATGTGATTTGTCCCTCATATTGGAGTTTGATATCCAAGCCACTTGATAAGGGAGACTGAGGAAAACATGAATATTCATATGTGAATCAAAATATGATATTGAGGTCACATATATCTCAGACAGTCTACTGTAGTTCAAGGAACATGGATTTAATATCGAGGTCACATATATCTTAGACAGTCTGCTCTAGTTCAGACGATCATTGTAACACCGAACACATATTATAGGTTGATGTTGTTCTCTAATTTTCCATTTACTTGGGAAGCAATGATGTGTGACTAGACACCGTTCTTTGATTGTGATGTCATAAAATGGTTATGGACATTTCACTGCCAATGTGACATGGAACCTATAGGGTCACACACATAGGATACACCTAGAAGAGGAGTTTAATCATGAATGATCATTGAATTTATTACTTAAGTGTTTATGTATTCAATTTAAGCAAAAAATTAACTGACTGGACTCCTGACTGATCAGTTCAAGCGTTGAATTGATTGGCTGGAGTGTCAGGTTGATTGAAAACTGCATTGACTAAATTCTAGATGAATCGTGGATCAATTTGATTAAATCAAGGATTGGTGTTGAAGTCATACCGTGAATTAATTGGATTATAATTTCCAATACAATTACAATTAGGAAACATGACAAAATAAATAGTTCACTGGGTGAACCGATCATTTTCCCATAAACCAACCATTTTTTTTGTTGCAGACTGCAATTTTTTGTGAAATTATTGTCCCTCTCTCTCCCACACAGACTGGGAACCCTGACCCAAACCTTACTATAAATAGAGGGGTACTGGGGGCTTCTCAGACAAACCTCAATTGCCTCTTATAATGATTTGTCTTCTCTAGTTGTGGTAACCAAGAGAACCCGAGCAAGTCCTACCCGATAAAGGGAGGGATAGCAAGGGAGAACAATTGTGGGAGAGCAAGTTGGTGACTAATACACCAACGGGGGGACAACTCCTTCTTATCTATTCTAGTAGAATGACAGGAGTTTTAGGCAGACTGTGTGGACTACTCTATAGCTGTGGATCCTTTTCCACTCAGAGGATATTGTCAACATATTGTTAGTGGTGGAGACCAGGAGCTGTTGCAGATGCCATCTGAGTGCTACTAGAAGAAAGTTGCAAAACTACAATGAGGGATTAGTCGCTATACTTGCTCTAGGACCAGGTATGACCTCGTTAAATGATCCTTTCCATTACATAGTTATTGACACAATTCATTGGTTCAAGGAGGATATGACAGTCAAATTGTTGTTTCTGTTGTCTGTTTTGTCATTATATTTTCCTACACCTAGACTGATCCAAACACATTTTCAACATACATTCTTTCAGGGTCATAGCTCACGACCTTAAACCAAACCATATCAAACCTCTCTTTTCAAATCATACTAGTGCCCTAGATCATGATCCTTAAATTGAACCATCATAAAGCTTTACTGTCCAATTTGTTGGGGTCTAAGACCAAAACCTAAAACTAGGCCATGAGCCTTGTCCAAAACAAGCTCTGGACCCAAATCTAAAACTAGACCATGAGCTTTGTCTAGAACAAGCTCCTTGATCCTATTTTATGTTCCCATCAGGGGTCTCTACTCATGACCTACGATTGAAATCCAAATTGTCTCTCAGTGGAAAATCTTTTGACAATCAAGGATCGTGACTAGGGATATTATATTTGCTTCCACGTAGACATCTTCTAACAGTTTCAGATCATGACTTGAATCAGATTGCCAACCTCACCTCATGACCCTGAGTTATGGCACTCGGTTCATTCTAACAAATATGAATCAAACAAACAACTATTCAATACAATCACTGGACAGTAAGGTCACCTTAAATCTAAAAAGGTTGTCCAACAATCAAAATCATCAAATCTTAACAATCTAAGCCATATAGACAAAAGGAAAAATCCCCATATTGCACCTCTTAGAAGTTCTAGTCCTTGACTCTAAATTGGCCCACTATAAAAGAAAAACTAAAAATAAAACTAAAGATGTGTAGGAAAGATTATGTCTACTCTTTTTGTCAAAGATCAATTTTTAGGTAGAGCAATTTCTACTATTTTTCAATGATCATAAGACTCCTAATCTCAATCTCTCATTGAAAAACTACAACCTACATTTTGCTCTTTTGTAGTAACCTTTTTCTGGATAAGGCATGCATTAGTGGGAGAATTAGACACTAATTTCAAGAACTAAAGAAATGATGTGGGACACTTTTGTGTTCGATAAACATCTTTTGGATCATCAAAACTTTAGGGGAATGAATGATTGAATTGATATAGGAAACTGGCTAAGTCATAGGCTTCACTTATTATGAAGAAATCATTTATTTCCAATCTTTTCCTCACTAATTCAGCTACAGAAGGAAGAGACATCACAATCTATTTTCACCCTCCATAAGGCTTGTCAGAACATCCTTTACGAGCCCAAAGTTATTGGTCATTTGTAACCAAAAATGGGGGTCAGACTTGACTCAAGCCTGTGGTTGGCACTTTTATCTTCAACCTTGCCTTGAGAGAGGCGAATTGTTTACACCCCATTTTTGTTCATTTGGAGGAATTTCACAACTAAGGTCAATTCTCTGGCTAATGATGGAATCTGTTCCACATCCTACCCAATTTCCTCATTTTCCCACATACTAAAACACCCTTTTTCCCATTATCACCTAGTTTGGGCTCTTCTACAAAGGAACCTTCTTTCCAACTAAAAGTGCAATTATTCTTCAATTCTATCTTAAATAGTCTATCTTTTCATAAATTGCCTAGTTGAATTGTCTGTAATTAAATATTCCCTTTCCAATTGTCTTATTTCAACAAACACAAAGGACAACTCTAACTTATCTTTCCATGCAAGCTTCCTCTGATTTTCACAAGAATATTCCTACAACTATTAAGAAAATGATAAATTTCTTGTTTGACCCCAGGACACTGGGTGGATCAAAGCCATCCCCCGGTCCACACAGGGGGATCACCTCGATCCACATGCCATGTATGGTACATCAGCATGATCCACTGCTTCTTCTTGAAGTTTCTGTCCAGAATCCTGAACCCTAATCCTGAATCAGGAATAGACCCCCATACCTAATGTTTTCCAGGCCCCTCTCGTCTCTCCTAAAGCCAAATAAACAACTACCTCTCTCTTTATTTTTGTATTTCCTATGATCAGAGGATCCTTCCTCTAACACCACCTACTTTGTTGGATCTGTAGAATGATAAATTGCTCTAACTATTGCACCTAACTTGTGAATATGCTATATGTATCTATCTAATCCATAATTGTCACACTTGACTTGATCTATTGTTGCATCAGATCTATTGTTTTCTATAACTACTTTATTTCTCTTATACTTGTCATTTTTTTTACTATTTCTAAAAACTCAAATCTAGTTTCTACAAGTACATCTCTACTATTCATCCTATAAAATCCTACACATTGGTCCTAATCACCAATGATGGATCCCGACGGTGGGAGGTCATGAGGTGATTAGGACTACAACATACATAAAAATTTAGGACTTTCTGGTAATGAAGGGAAAGACAAGGACATCTCTAGACCTAAAAATCTGCCACAACAAGAATCATGTTTTTATCTTATTTTTTGTTTATTTACTAAATAAATCCTAAATCTCTCAATCCTTCATCACATTATCGTGCTTGATACCATGTTACCAGGCGAGATGGGGGTGTTAATCCTTCCCCACTTGTAACTAAAGCACTAGATCCAATCTCTAGTTTCACTTAATTTCTTATTTTCTTATGCATCTAGGATAATCACTCAGAATCCCATGTAGCTTCATGGACACACCTTTTTCCTTATTTTTCACACAAAATATGGTGGCTAATATGAAAAAGTTGTCTTCTTTTCTGTGACATTTCACTATAAAAAAAGCACATATCTTTATTCATCGAATATCTCTCTTTCTTCCTTTTTTTGGACTGGGTGCGACATACCGACGACTCTATTGGGGAGTAAAGCCAAGTCGATCTGAGTAATGCTCTCATAATTCTATTTCAAAGATTGAGCATACTTAGCTTTTTTCTTTTGCTATTTCCCATTGACGATTTTTCCCTTCTTTTTGGCCTTCTGAGAATAGGGTGGTGAATCACCCTACTGCCCACTTTGGGCACACAGATTGAGGCGATCCACACTCCCTAGCTACTAGCTTCCTTTTTTACTTTCTTCAAGATGTCTGATCCTGGTCCTATTTTTCCATTTTGGATGCCTTGGTCCCCTATTGAATAAGGTTTTAGTTGCACTTATAGTTTAGGGTTTTGTCTTTTTTGCTTCCTTCATTTTTTATAAAAAGCCAAAAAAAGGATGAATATCATGTGTAAGTTAGAAACAAAGTCTAGTCTTTTCTTGAAACATCCTTCTATTATTTCTTTATCTACATATATGTGGCTTTATAAATTATGGTCTTGGTTTCAAAATTACTAAAACCCATCACATGCATGTCCTACAAACCCACATGTCATGGAACAAGTGCCAACCTCCCATTGGATCCCTAGAAATGATGTAGGATGCTAGTAAAGGTACCGACACAACACTAAGATGGATGTCCAAAGTCCTTGAAAACATACCACTCTTAGCACTCATGACTAATTACTTCCATCATAGTCACGAGGTGTATTAGGATTAGTACCTTTATCTATTGAATCTGGGTTACTCCTCAATGAGTATCATCTATCCATAAAGAACATAAGGACAAACCCATCATATACAGGTCATGCCTGAGTGAGGATGTAACATGGACCTCAATTCTAGACTATAAGGGGGATGCCTAGTCCCTGTGCATATATCTTGTCTTCATTGATTATATAAAATTGAGATTGTAGCTGACCCCTTTTTATGTGTAGATTCAAAAAATATTTTTTTAATATAAATGATCTCAGGGATTAACAATATGAAACAATCTTTTTCAAAGATCATCAATCTCAAGGATTAATTTTTTTTTCCAAAGATTAACAATCTCAAACAATCTTTTTCAAATATGAACAATGTCAAAAATTAATAATCTCAAAAAAGCTCTTTCAACAATTAACAATCTCAAACAATCTTTTTCAAAGACTAACAATCTCAAAGATTAACAATCTCAAACAATATTTTTTGAAGATTAACAATCTCAAACAATCTTTTCCAAGGGTTAACAAACTAAAAGGTGAATTTATCATGAAAACTTGGGCAAATGGGGGGTTCCTCCACATCATGCAAAACATCATTCATTAATGTCAGGTCCGCCCCACTATGGTCCTGGATTATGACCTTAAACTAATCCAACTTGAACTTTCAAATCCTTTTGGGTCTTGGATAACGACCTAAAAATGTCTCAATCATACACTTCATCTTCCTAAATATGGTCTTGGACTATGACCTAAAACTAGAGTGCAACCTCTGCTAGATGCCACAAAAAGGAGAAACCAAGCCCATGCCTCCTTGCCCACCGTTCCTCACAAGAACTCTCTAGAAAAACCCTCAAGCTAGGAGGAAACCAGGGTATCATGCATGTTGCCAAGGGTTTTGGTTCGATAACCCCTCTAGAAAAGGACACCACGGGAAGAAAATTTATTGATTAAGAAAAGCCACTGGTCCAAAATGGGTCACCTTACTATAGATCAACCACTCAATCCCCACTTTTCATCCTACTTCAAATAATTCTTTTAAAGCAATTCCCAAACGAACTACACTTCCATTAACCTTATTTTCTTTTTTGCCATGACATTGGAAAACACATCTTGAACAAAAGTGGAAAAGTTCCCTCATATAGCCCAAGCTACGAGCAGGATCAACCACCAAAAGTGATAACAAGAAAGAACTGTAGGTTCCTTTCATCATGAAAACCACTCAATCCCCACTTTTCATCCTACTTCAAATAATTCTTTTAAAGCAATTCCCAAACGAACTACACTTCCATTAACCTTATTTTCTTTTTTGCCATGACATTGGAAAACACATCTTGAACAAAAGTGGAAAAGTTCCCTCATATAGCCCAAGCTACGAGCAGGACCAACCACCAAAAGTGATAACAAGAAAGAACTGTAGGTTCCTTTCATCATGAAAAGAATGCAAGAAATATGGAAGCATCCCTTTCCATGAGGAGGCCTTTTTTTCACTAACATATTGTGTTCAAGGGGATCTGTACCAAATCATATCCTATTTCTCTTCTAATGTTGTACCCTACTTTTAAATCATGCTAATGTTGATTTTAGGACATCATGAGAATACAAGAAGTCATTATCTCACTTGGTCTCTCCAACGAGTAGTCCAGATGGCCATGAGTAGTAGTGAGGATTTCTCATCTGATGGTACCTCCAAGGTTGATACTGTCCACAACAAACTAGACAAACTGGAAGAGATAGAAAAGTGCAAGGAAGCTGCCACCATACCTGAAGCCGTAGTGATCCAAGAAGGAGCTCAATTTGGGAAGCCTTTGAACATGCCTAGTCAACCTCCATCAATCTCAGCCTTTGAAGGAGGATGGCACTACCCCAAGATTCTATAACCAATGGGCCTTGCAAATAAGATTATCCAAGTCATTCTTCCCTTACATCCTATGGGGATCCCTTCCATCCCAACCAGAAACACTCCCAACATGGCTCTATCAGAGTCCACACTTTACAAATATTGGTTTTATCACAATACCTCAAAAGGTGGCAATGCCCTTTTCAAACATGAAGGAGAAATTGAATGAAAGAAGAAATAAGAAGAAGCCACAACCACACAAGGAGAGCCTCAAATAATAGACATTGTTACAAAGGCTCAAATGAAACATCTATATGGTCAAGGACCAGTCCCCAACCTGAATTCCATGTATCCACCACCTCACCCTTGGTACAACCCGTACACGGGAGGAGGGTATGGGCTCCCACAACCTATATATATGGCACCACCAATGAAAATAAAATTCCCAATTATACCCATGGTGGCTCCATGTCCAGAAGTTGTCACACAAGCATCTGTGTTGCAAATCCCCTACTACTCAACATACTACAAAACATCAGATTGCTAGAAGGGAATAAGGACAATGGGAAGACATTCAATGATTTCTATCATTTTCCTGACGTAAAACTACCTGGCCACTTTAACATGCCTAAATTCCATGAATATGCCGGCAAGGGGGACAACATGGCCCATGTCAAGGCATATTGCCCAGATATGGTGGAGCTCTAGAATGACAACAAAATACTAATACATTACTTCATGTGGACTCT
This sequence comes from Alisma plantago-aquatica, assembly GCA_963693085.1. Classification (NCBI taxonomy): domain Eukaryota; kingdom Viridiplantae; phylum Streptophyta; class Magnoliopsida; order Alismatales; family Alismataceae; genus Alisma; species Alisma plantago-aquatica. The sequence continues at coordinate 662,021,770 of OY856413.1, forward strand.
AATTGGTCCCACATTGGCTTTATAAAACAAGAAGGATATGACCGCCATCACCACATGGTTCAAATGGCCTAAAGATTCATCAATCTGTATGCCTAGAATCTATACCAAGTCCCCACCTAAGAGGACCTAGAGACACTACAACAAAAGATAGACGAGAGCTTCTCTGAGTTTGTTAGAGGTGGAGGGAGCTTTCTACTAAGCTAGAATTCAAACCTACAAATAAGGAGGCCTTGACACGGTGACAAGAGATGCCTCACCATCTCAGTGCCCTCTTATCCTTGCAAAGGTATGGGACCTTCTTAGAGCTCATACAAGCTGGTGTACAAATAAAAAAATCAATCAAAAGAGGGGTCTATCAGATCATAGGCCTCACTTTCCAACCATCACCTATCTCCTCAATGACTAATCAAAAGTCAAAATGGGCAAAGGAAAAATCACCATATGTCACAATTTGAGTAATATGTATCCATGTTGGGATGAGAAAGTGACAACCGTTGACCATACAGACCTCAAACCATACAACAATAGCCCAAGTTGTCCCTTACCAAGCACCTCGACCGCAACAAACTAAGGTGATGTCGCCCAGTTATCAGTCTCATTGCTCGCCCCCACAGTACGCATGACTGCCTAAGAACTACAATGGGTATGCACTACCACCTTTCCATTTGGTCATATAGTGACTAATCTAATTTCTCTTGCCGATCCAACATCTACAGTTCTGATGATAGAGGAGCCTTCCAAGCCAAAGAGGAAGTTCACACCCTTTAGAAATTCCCTTCGAACCATCCTACTGGATATCAAACATCTACTCAAATTTCTAGCCATAAGGGACCCTACAAATCCCTTTCCAAAGAGCTATAATGCCAATGCCTTCTACGTCTTTCACTGAGGAAAGGGTCATAAAAATAACAGTTGCATTACACTCAAGAATGCCTTGCAAGACCTCATTGATGTTGGGGGAGTTCATAAAGTCACTACAGAAGAGGTACCTTTGCCCTCTAACACCATGGTTGTGATCTCATAACCATAGGAACCACCCTATGCACTCATTCTTAATCTAGAACAAGCAATCAAAAAGTGGGCTCAAAGTACATAGACCGTTGCCTCGGCCCAGGAAAGGAAACCAGTAATTCTCATAGAAGTTGAAAATTGCCTAGCAACACAAGCGCCTGCCATGGGTAGAAAGTGAAACTTATCACCATTCTAGAGGCATGTTAAGAGTGGAAGGAATAGCCAATCAGCACACTAAAGGCAACTCTAAAGACAAAGTTATAGAAGCTTTGGATTCCAAAGACGGTAGTCCCTATACAATTTTGCCCTACATTTGTGATATCAACCATAACAACTTGACATATCACAATAAAAGGAGATCAAGTCTCTACCTCACCATATGTATCGCCACTTCTTGACAAGGGCAAAGAAAATGTGACTACTTAGACAAGAGTCCCTACCAACATTCCAGAAGATGGGGACAGAATGGTCTTCATCCTTACCATGGATAACAGAAAGGTACCACATCCTTGCAAGGAGACTGATTCAGAAGATCCATACATCATCCAATTCCTTGGCAAACTAGAAGGAGAAGTGTCACTAGTAGAAATGTGCAGAATTATCCAACACATCTTGATTCTAACATGAAGACTCTAGAATGGACCTACATGTCCAAAGACGTACAATAGGAAACTCTTGCGACCACCATCAGGTTAATCACAACCCCACACTTCATCTCATTCTTTGAGGATGAGATCTCAATAGGAGGGAATCACAATAGGTCCATATTGATTACAGCAACACAAACGGTCTCGTGGTACCCTCCTACTTCATCGAAAGTGGTGTATGCCTTAATGTGTGTCCATAAAGATGATACTCGGTTTGGAGAAGGATCCTTCTGACCTCTAGTTGACAAAAAAGAAAGCAACTTCCTTTGATGGAGTAATCAAGGATTCTCTGGGTGCTTCACCTTAGATATACAGATCGAATTGTAGACATTTACCATCCCGTTTGTTGTCGTGGAACTGAGTCCTTCCTCCAACCTCCTTTTGGGGAGGTCATTGATTCATTAAGATGGATGGCTCCCTCATCACTACGTTAAAAGATAAAGTAACAATTGCACCACACCATCGCCATGGTTCAAATTGACAATCACGATGCTATCACATGCATCAAAGAAGACAATCTCTTACTTAGATTTGAAATGCTACACAATGCCAACATCAACTGGGTGCCCCCACATAGAAGTAGACTTTATATGCCCTACAACCCCATACAGTTTGCAAAATAGCTACTGGAGATGATTATCCATCTAAAGAGAGAATTGGGAGCTCGAAGACATGGATGCACTCAAATCATTCAGGTTACTCCCAGAAATAAAGGAGTGGGCCTTGGGTTCTATAGCCTATCCTATACACGACCTCAGTTCACCAGGAAGACGCAATACTAGAATCTCATAGTGTTGTGGTCCACTAGAGGGATTTAAACTAAAGAGGTTACCTTAGCATCCTACTGATGACCCGAGATCTCAGCCATGAAGCTTGATGCCTCTGACTAGAAGACAAGTCTCAGGGTTTTGTGTTGATGGGACATTGCTTGAGCATAATGGCCCTCACCATACTTATCGTGTATCGTCTCCATCACTAGAGACCCCTCAGATTGGACTAAGGAAATCGTTCATGCAACATTATCTTACTTCATATAAGAGGTTGATGATGAAGACCAAGAGGAATGTCCTGGGATTACATCCAACACCGAGGAGATCACCCTCATCATCGATGAAAATTAGGGCATCCAGTCCACCCAAAACAATTAATAGTCCAAGACCAATGTCGTCCATCTAAATGAAGAATGCCTACTCTTGTTGTTAGTAAGTTGTACCCTAAGCACTCAAACACTGGAAAAAGCATCAGAAATAATCAATGTGACCATGTTGGATAGACAAAAATCATCTAACCAATACCAAAAGAGGTGGAGACGCCACCAAAAGTAGAATGATACAATTCTCTCTGGGTCTTCCTTGGTTGTCCCAGCCAAGATGACGCTGAGATCGAATATGCTGAGGTTGCATAAGAAGATTATGGTGTCATGTGTGGCGACTACAGAAATCCCTAAGACATGATTAAAGGAAGTGATGCCAATGATATCTTTGATTCAAGGGTCGTGGAAGAACCGCAAACGCTCATCGATTTTCTCTAGAAAGGAGAAGAGGTTCAGAACTAGTGCATGGATGACTGCAACATCTTGAGGGCTAGGTCTTCCTCTGCATCAAAAGAATCCCATTAGAAAAGCATCACCCTTATGTGGTATAGATACTAGAGTGTCAGTTTAATCACGCCTTGCCCCCATTTTCCATCGTAAAATCCAAAAGAATTGAAAAATGTACAAAAACAAAAAAGGAACAAAATTTAGAAAACTAAAAAAGATATGAAGATGAGAAGGCTCTTTGATAGTTTTCTAGCTACTTTGCAAATGTGGCGTAGATCTACAATGATGAAGATGTTGATTTTGAGGACGTCCCTATCCTAGAGTATATGAAAAAGAAATATTAGCCCTTTCATATTGAAGATGAAACATAGACGATCAACCTCATTTTAGGCCCCAAGCCAAGCAAAGTCAAAATTGGGGCATGTCTCCCTCAAAACATTAAGGAACAATGGATAGAGCTTCTATAACACTACATTGATGTGTTTTCCTAGAGCTACATTGAGATGACCGAGTTGGATGAAGCAATCATTGCCCATCGACTACCCATCATCCCCGATATTTGCTTCATCAAACAAAAGTCTAGATGGCTGCAGATAGAATGGAGCCTCAAGATTATGGAAGAAGTTCAAAAACAATATAGTGTTGGTTTCCCAGAATTGGTCAACTAACTCACATGGCTCGCCAACATTGTTAATGTTTTGAAGAAAGATGGGCAACTAAATATGTGTGTGAACTACTATGACCTCAACAAGACATTGCTAAACCATGACTTTTTGCTTTTGCACATTAACGTACTCATTGACAACACAACCAGCCATGTGTTTCCCAAATTCATGGATGGATTCACAGTCTATAATCAGATCAAAAGGGCATATGAAGACAAAGAAAATACCTCCTTCATCATAGAATGGGGAGTGTTTTGTTATCGAGTCATGCCTTTTGGTCTTAAAAACACTGGAGCTACATATCAAAGGGATATGGTTGCCCTAAATCACACATGATGCACAAAGAGGTGAAGGTGTGCGTTGATGACATGATCACTAAATCTAAAAGTCTTGAAGACCACCTCACCAACCTTGAGAAGTTGTCTCAATGACTGCAACAATCCCCCTACACTTGAATCCCTCTAAATGCACCTTTGGGGTTACATTTATTAACCTTCTTGGATATATCATTAGTAAGAGAGAGATCAAAGTATTTCCTGGAAGAGCACATGTCATCTGAGAAATGCCTTCTCCCAGAATTGAGATGGAGATACGAGTCCTTCTCGTACATCTCCAATACATCAACCTCTTCATTTCCAAACTCACACATGTATGTGCACCAACTACTAAAGAAGAATTTCAACTCTGGATGGAATGAACAATGAGAGGCCATGCTCCAGAAGCTCAAAGTTTACCTCATCAATACTTCGGTGTTTAAGGCTAATCGTGCTTGGGTTTCTACTCATCCTATGCCTATGTATCTACTAGACATCAATGGGCATGGTCTTGATAACATATCCTCTACAACGATTGCTAAGAATGATCCACTTTGATATCTATGTGATCACCCAACTGTGATCAGGTGTTGTGCTAAGTGGCAGGTGATTTTTCAGAAATAAAAATTACCTATCTCCCATGACGGTAGTCAAATAAAACCCCTCACGTATCAACTAGAAGATTCCCTACTATCGGAACATGCTACTCATGTGTACGAGTTCCTAGATGAATGATATAGGGACGATCAACCCACCAGACATGGGGATCCCTCCATAGATAGACACATGGAATGTCTTATTTGATGGAGCTAGAATAGGTGTAGTCCTGCAAAACCCCCTTGGAGATCTGCTACCCATGGCCAAATGGCTGGAATTCGATGCCACCAACAAAATGTGTTTGAATATGAAGCATACATCTTAGGTCTCCATCTCTCCCTACAAGAAGGGGCATGACGCATATAGATCTATGGTGACTCCCTCTTGGTTATCTCTCAAGCCCATAATAATTAGAGAACATGTTATCAAAGCCTGGTACCATACCAAGAACATTTGTTCTCTGGCTCGTAAATTCAAGCATATATCCTTCCACTTCATCAAAAGAGAGCATAATGCATTTTCTGACTCCCTATAAATCATCACTTCATGGATCAACATCTAGAAAGGTCATACCTTCTCTCTAGAAGTTGAGGCACTTACTCAACCATCTTACTGCATGGTTATTGACAAGGCACCCAACGATAAAGAAAGGGCTTGGTTCTACGACATCGAGATGCATCTATCAAACCAACTCATTCTTAAGAACCTCTCCTAAAGAGAGTAGCTGGTGCTCATGCAACGATCCACGTAGTGTGTTTCAGGGGCTGCACAACTATACCACAAATCCTACTACCAAACTCTTGATGTGTCAACAAGATAGGAGCAGAATGAAGGAAGTCCATGCTCATTCATGTGGAATTCAAAAGAACGCCACTCACTACTCACTTCTACATGGATACCACTCGTAGACCACTAGTGACCAAAAGAGGAGCTCCCTGAGGTCACCTCGACGATAAAAGCATCATCTCTAAGCTAAGAAGAACATGCCTCTACAACAGCTAGAGACAGATCTGCTCTTTGTTAAAGGATGTCTAAAGAGAAGCCCCTATAATATCCTTAAAGTTGGTAAATTTGAGTTCTCTAAAGATATGGATTAATTTGATAGGCAATTCCTTAATTTCATAATTGTAAAAATAATAATGTTATCTTGAATCCACTTTGTTGCATGGTTTCAACCCATGGCTCAAGTGAGGCCCATGAGACTATTTGCTTTGCAAATAAAGAAAATAGGTCCTTGAGGAACAAGTTTAAAAATAAAAGTAATTCATGCATAAATAATGGAAGATAGCTTTATGTTTTATTAGAAAATGGAATTATGGAATAATAGACAAGTTTCCAATGTATTCCAGGATAATTTTTAATTTAGATAATTAATTGAGTACTTATCTTGTAATGAATGGCAACACAAGTTTTAAGGCACCAAATAACGATAATTCCATCTGGATTTTGGAACATTTATAGTTAATAACAAAATTAAGAGAATTATAGAATTTGAGATAAAAAGATATTCCATTTGGGTAATTGCTTAAAAGAAATAATTAAAGAGCAAGTTTTGTATATAAAAATATCTCGATAAATCCCAAAAATTGGATATACATTGGGAAAGGTAATAATGAGTTTGTCTCCCAACTTCATATTGAAAGTCTTCTCCTAGAAGCCTATATAAAATCATGAAGAATAAGGGATCTACTTGTAATAATCAAATGTTGTTCCCTTATTTGAAGAAAGAAAAAGATATATAGGAACACCCCTTTATTAAAAAAACTTGGATCAATACGAGATTATAGGATTATAAGGAAATTCTCCTAAATTGGAACAAACCAGAATAAATATGGAAGATATATAGATTTTGTAATATTTGCATAAAGTTTCTTGCTAAATGTCCTAATGAATTAATGTATTATATTTTTTTTCTTTAAAACACCAAGTCTATAGTAGCCAACCACCCTGGTTAGATCCAACCTCTTAAACCAACATGGGATCATAGTTAGGTAAAGATGAATTAAAAACTTGAAAGGACAATAACCTTTAATATAATACCATATTGGACCCTCAAAACAAGTCAAGTGATTACCTTATAAAGTCAAACAATTTGTTTTTAGGATGTTAATTGAGGATTTTACCTTCTAAGTAATATAGAAGTAAGGAATTCCAAACCTCTTGCTATTTTGGAATATATATAAGTTTCCCTACAAGGAGAATAATGTTTTAGTTGTAGCCATAAATGTTATTCATACACCGATGAAAACCCTATATATGTGGATTGTGACCAACCCATACACACCCTCGTGGGATTTTGAGAGTAATCTTGAGTCCAGAGAAGGACTGTCATCCTTCCTATTCTTCTGGAACGAGAAACCAAACCTTGGGATAAAAAACCCTAGCCTTCACCTTCTGCCATCTATTCCCGACTACATTGGAGATAAGCCTTCAACCATGAGCAGCAACGTTAGAAAAAAGAGAAGCAAGCACAAAATGATACACCCACACAAAGGTTGATGGATCAGGCTCCTAGGGTAGCATCTTCCACCTATCTGTTGATAGTTGCATGTACCCTCACCGCTTGCTGACACTAGAGTTCGAGGCGAGCAAGTCTCTGCAACCTGAAGCAACCAACATGGGTTGGTGACCTCTCTTCCCTGTATCAGTCAGTGGCCCAGTACCCATAGGATGAGGGGAGGGAAGATGGACAAATGCACCGGTTGTCCCTTGGCAACCCAGTAGTCATCAATGTCTGGCAGAGTCAGACAAGAGGAAGAGAAGCAGAGGCATCCACAGAGAAAGCAATTTCAATTGGCTAAGGAAGGGTTTGGCTTGGCGGTCAGCCCACTCTAGGTTGGTGGTGGCGGTAGTAGTTGGAGTCAAGGGAGAGGTGGTGTGTGAAGGATGATGGTCATGCATATCCAGTTGCATCTTCTACTCGCTCCCTACGTGCACAGAAGCGCAGACACGCGAGGGAGAAAGTTGGTCGAGCTCCAATTAACAAGCTAGGTTCAACCTGGTGAATCAAACCTTTATAGTTGTTCTAAAGAAGAACAAAAGACTTGAACCACACCCTTGACTCAAAAGTGTGGTGTTGGGTACTCTTAGCACCAACCAATGAGAAGGTACCATGTGGCACATGTTTAAGGTATAAGTGTTTATTTTGTGGAAATTTCTAGGATTACCCTGACATGGTGAAATTATATACTAAATTGATCAGGAGAACGAGAAGAATCCAAATAAAATAGTATTATGACATAAGTTTGATCATAATTCCAAAAGTAAGTCTAATACACGATTAAGTGGTAATTAATATCCTACAAGGATGTATCTCACTAGTGACCAGACTGTGAACACAGACAGAGGTCTCAAGTTTGAATCCTCACGGGGACGAATAAACTGAGATTATGTTTGACATGGGTTGTGCTGGAACTGATGGGTTGCACACTAGGTTTACCATATCATGTGTCAGGCCTCCACAGGTTAATGAGGGTCGGGGAGAGGAAGTCTCCTTGATGACTCTTTTTTTTTCAAGTGGTGATTAATACATGGAAACCTTAGAATTGATGAATATGATTCTTAAATTAATAAATCTATTTATTTTGAAATATAACGTAGTGTTTCTTGATATAATTGGAATATAAAATGATGATAATAATGTTGAACAATTAGGGTTTCTAGATCAATAATCATACATTGACGAATCAAAGTTTTGAAATAAAAGATCATAACTTGCTATAACCTTAATACACATAATCTAAAATAGGCATTCATAACACAATGATATTATAGATATGACAATACGGGTTTACAAACCTGATGGATCATGGTGTGTTGGAATTAGAGTTTGTACCCTTATTGCTTATACAAACCCGATACAACCCTAAACCCAAATTTGAACATATTTTATATATTTATATAAATAAATATATATATAAAGGTTCCCCTATAAATATAATAATCTTTTAGTTGTAGCCAAAAAACACCATTCATACATCGGTAATCACACTATATATGTGAATTGTGACCAAACCCCACACACCCTCCTGGGATTTTGAGAATAACATTTATTCTAGAGAAGGATTGTCATCCCTCCCATTTTTCTGGAAAGAGAAACCAAGCCTTGGGATCGAGAACCATAGCTTTTGTGTTCTGCCATCTATTCCTCACTACATTGGAGACAAGCCTTCAACGATGATCAACATCGTTAGAAAAAGGAGAAGAAAGCACAGGACACTACACCCACATGAATGTTGATCGATTAGGATCCTAGGGTATCATCTTCCAGCTATCTATTGCTAGTTGCATGTACCATCACCGCCTTGCTGACTTGGAGTTGGAGGCGAGCTAGTCTCTGCCGCCTAAAGCCGCCAACATGGGTCGATGACTTCACTTCCCTGTGTTGGCTAGTGGTCCAACACCCATTAGGTTGAGTGGAGGAAGGATGGATGAATGTACTAGTCATCCCTTGACAACCCAATAGTCATCAACATCTGCCAGAGTCAGATGAGAGGAGGAGAAGTAGAGGTGTCCGAAGACAAACTGATGTTAGTTGGGTAAGGAAGGGTTTGGATTGGCGGTCAACCCACTCAAGGTTGGTGGTGGTGGTAGTTGGAGTTGAGGAGGAGGTGGTGCGTGAAGAAGAATGGTCATACAAATCTGGTTGCAACATCTTCAGTGCTACCTACGCACATGGAAGCACAGACACGCCAAGAAGGAGGAAGTCGGTCCAGATCCAATTAACATGATATGGTTCAACCTGGTGAAGTGAACCTTTATGGTTGGTCCAAAGAAGAACCGAATACTTAAACTTTCCCCGTAACCTAATAGCATGGCGCTGGCTTATTTAGCACTGACCAATGAGAAGGTGCCACGTGGCCCATAATTAAGGTATTATAGTTTATTTTGTTTCATATGTGGAAATTGCTAGGACCACCCAAATATGGCAAAATTATACAACAAATTGATTCAAAGAACAAGTATAATCCAAATAAAATAGTATCATGACTTAGATCTAATCCTAATTCCAAATGTAAGGCTAATGCATGATTAAGTGGTGACTAATACATGTACACCTTTGAATTGATTAATGTGATGCTTAAATCAATAAATTTGTTTATTTTGAGATATAACCTGATGTTGCTTAATATAATTGGAATATAAGATCATTATAATAATGATGAACAATTAGGGTTTCTGGATCAATAATCATACATATGATGAGTTAGGTTTTTTAAACCAAAGAACATAACTTTCTATAGCATCAATGCACATAATCTAATCTAGGTGTTCATAACACAATGGTATGATAGATATGACAATATGGATTTATAAACATAATGAATCATGGTGTGTGGAATTAGGGTTTGTACCCTTGTTCCTTATCCAGCCTGATACAACCCTTAACCCTATTTTATGACATATGTTAGATTAGTATGTCTTGAATATGTATGGTGACACTTTAGAGTATACATACATGCAGATAGTGTTGGTTGATTATGTTGAATGCTTAAATGTTTGAAGTACATGTTGCATGGTTTCTGCATGGAAATGAGGTACATGGTTATGATTATGAATACTCACTCTTATTGACTTTTGATGTTTCTGAAGCTTCATGAATGGATTTCAATTAAATTACTGGGTTGTTTATTTACTTCTTGTAAACTATAAGGCCCTATTTGTATCATCTTATATGAATAGAACTTGCTCAAGCCCAAGATGTTATCTCCGGAGGGTTGAATGTACAGAAATAAGTCATCATAGAGACTACCCTTGGTGAGTTGGTATGTCATTGAATTTACCCCCAATGAGTGGGTATGCTATTGAACTTACCCCCACCGAGTGGGTATGATATTGAACTTAACCCCAAAGAGTTGGTATGCCATTGAGAATACCCCTAGCGAGTAGGTATACCCCAGAGATTGACCAAATGTGGGTTGAGAAGTTATATAGAAAATTCAAGTTTGATTGTTTAATAATAATTGATAATATGGTGGTTATGTTGTTACACCTACATGGACATATTTGTTTTGCACCGCATACTTAGTATAGAAATATGCTGGCTACATTTTTCATTTTTTGGCATTTTAGGTAACTACCACATATGAGGATATCATAAGACATGGTGAACCATATGAAATCTATTGAAGATACTCAAGCTAAATTAGTATGATTAGTTAGATGTAATAGTTTTAGGTTGAAAATTCATGTATATCTTTGGAAGAGCACCATCATACATCTTGTAAACAATATTTGTTTAAGAATGGAAATTATTTTCTATTAATTTTTATTTGCTAAATCTATATCCTTGGGGAATTTAGGTAATGGAACTTGACTTTAAGGTCCTTCCTTAAAGTGAGGTCATTACAACCCCCCTACACCAAAAGATCCTTTAAAGTGCTCACAATACCCATAACCTAATGGGACACTTGAGCCAAAGAGTCTACCATATGAAGAAGCATCATCAATCCCTACAAAGGATGAGGTCTAGACAAAGTCACCCTAGAAGTGACATGAGCCTCCAATGCTGAAATCTAGATGGGGATGTAACTCGGGGAAGTCCTCAAAGTGAGGAGCATCAACTGGTGTAGAAGGCAGAGCCTCTGGTAAATAAACTACCTTAGGCGATAGAATTGCCTTAGGAGGGGTGAATGATGAAACTCATACCTCTAATATCCTACTCCTTAGCTGAATCATAGTCAATCACCTGTAAGAAAAGGCATATCAAAGACAATCCAAATAGACACAAAATCATCATTAAACACAGACACTCACCACAGGAGGATGTCTAGACAGGAGAATAGGTTGATCGTGCTAATGGTACCACTCTAGGTATTCTTCATGTGTCACCTACCCATACATCAACCTCGAGCAGTATGACAAATCCCCAGTCCAGAGGTAACCAACCTAGGCAAAGGATCAAAAGGAATGTGCCAGCCACCAACCCACTGACAAGTTGTACTCTGACACATATACAACACAATCCCAGACAGAGACTCAAACTGGATTCGACAAGCATCCAAAACCAACGACTCAAAGTAGGATGCATAAGATGTTGCCACTTTGCCACAACAAAACCTAAAGAAGATCATGAATTAGACCTAGGAAAAACAAAGGAATTGGAGTTAGCTAAAGTATAGATGCATGATATAATGCAATGATCAAATGTACTATGCATACCTCAGCTATGGTTATCATCTTCAATATACCTCTCCACTGTTCATATGACACCCTACTAGTACAACCTGCCCAATGGTGATAGGTAGGGAGGGAGGCATCCAGATAGCCTATTGGCCCACTCAAAGTGATGATTCTATGAAGCCAGAACTATGCATAACCCCACATATGCAAAAATAAGAGTCAAATAAAATAATCTACTACATCCATTTCAAGGAATAAAATGTAAACAAAGATAGGTAGTATCTTACACAATCAAACTGATAAAGCCTTTGTAACTTTTCGTAGCCTAGACCTTCCATCCTTCAAAGTCATCCATAAGGCATCTATGCACATGCGTCCACAGACGGGCATACACGTTGCCACCCTAATCAAAGGAAGAAACTGCGTCTAGATCCATGAAGGAGAACCAATGGAAATATTCTTTGTTCCATGAGTAGTTGTCAAATAAGCAACCAATGATCAAGACAAATAGGAAAACATGGACCCATAGTGCTTCATAAAATGGACCACTCACACCATGTTGCTTTCCCTCACGGAAGAAGATGGACCTCAACCATGTAAATCTAACTTCATACTCTGAGGCCATCCAAATCTCTCTCTAGTTCACTCCTAAAATCCCTACCAGACGGTGATGACACCACTCCCATCAGTCAGGCAGAGAACTAATCACTACAAAAAATTTGGCCTTTGTTGAAGAACATTTGTGAGGAACCATAGATTGTGAATAATGATGGCTATTTGTGAGGGCTCATCCTTCAAATATGGGACCAAATCCCTCAACCGTTTTTTTAACATCTTTACAAATACTAATCCCTCACAAATACATTACTCACTAATCATCCCTTGAAAAATACCATGACAAATGTTTCCCTCCATCTCATATCCCTTCTCTCCATTCTAAAATACAACATTTGGATATCAAAATTAAAAAGGAAAAGAAAAACCCTCCCCACTCATCCCTCTGCACAATGACGAACTAGGGAAGCACTGATCAGCCGCCACGACTAGCCACTCATCCTCGGCGCCTCCTTGATTCCATCGACCACGCCTTCAGTCCGTCGACCTCCATCACTCCACGGCCAGGGTCTGCTCCAGCTTAATTCCACCCAGCCTCAGTGACCGGCCTAAATCGCGCGTCCTAAAATTGGAGGCGTATTTGAGGTAGTCGAGCCTTCACATTTATAACCCGAATCCTTCTAGGCCCCCGCAACTTTGTTTACGGGGTCGAAGTAGTCATACGGGGTCGAACACAGGGACAAGGTGGGTTGTGTTGACGACTCTGAATCGACACTCTACACTCCGGTGGATATAAAGAGATAATGAAGTTCCCCGAAGGGAACAACCAGATGTCATGATTAAATCAAGGAAAAATATCTCCAACTGGAGTTACGAGAGAGATTAAGATTTTGTCATTTAGCAATTTTTAGGAATTTTCATGCAACAGAAAATAGAAAGGTAAACTGCAGTTTAAGGCGTAATGCAAGGGATACGACTTTTAGAAAGATAAGCGGTAGCAGTAACACCCTGCACCCCTCCTCTCAGAGCGGGTGCCTCTAACCAAGCTTCAACACCCCTCTCGAGGTCGCTGGACTCAAGTTAGAGTGGAATGATACTAAAACAACTCCGTTCCGGGCACTCTCGTACTCCAGAATCGGACTGAACACTAGAGCCACAACCCAACTCTCGAAGTAGTTGCGACGGGAAAGACGATTCGGTAGCTAAGCGAAACGCGATCCAAAACATGCAAGCTAGAGTTCAGATATCCAACACAGTAGTTACCCAATCATAAGGCACTAAGCATTAAACAAGGAGCAATTTAGCATTTCTATTTCTATCAGCAATAAGGGTCTAATACAATGCATAAGCTAAAAATTTAAATAACAGAATTAAAGATAGATGTCGCCTTCTTGATATAGAAGGGCGACAAACTACTACTACTCCCAGCCCGATACCGTCCAGGGACCTATCCCGGTACAGCCGTGTCGGGCGGCACGCCCTCTCGGACGGCACGCCTGACGGATGACTATATCGTTCGAAGACCCTGGCCGATACGCTCATGTCGGGCGGCACACCCTCTCAGGCGGCACGACTGACGGGCGGAGAGTATCGGGTTCGGTATCGTGTCGGCCATGGATTTACATATACTACTGTCGGGCATTGTTGTCAGGCACTCGTGTCGCGTATCTACGTCGGCCGATATCGGCCCTCAGTGTCGTCCGGTACAGTCCTAGGTGAACCGATCCCCTCCCTCTCGGGATGAGGAAGAGCTTACCTAGTGTCGCCCGGTATGAGCACTGGGGCACGATACGGTTGCTCTCGCACTTCTCTCACAGATCGCTCAAGTCCCCAACTATCCGAACGGTGAACTGGCTAGCCGTCCCGACCTATCCAACCTCCGACGTTTTCGACCTGTCTTTTCGGCTTCCTGTAGCTGCTATTTATAGCGGCGGTTGAAGGAGTTATGGTGCTGGAAACGCCACGTAGCCCCCTTATACGCCGGTCGATGGATGTGGACGGCCGATACAGGTATGTCTTCGGCGCGAGGCGCTGGCTATCGGTCACGTGGCTGGCGGCACGCCTGCCGGTGGGTGGTCGTGTCGCTCGACGAGCTGGGTCGTCGGGCGGCTTCGGCTCCCTGTCGGGTAGAAGGTGTGTCGGCCGGTACGTCCCTTTCGCAAGGCGCCCTTCTCCGCCGATCATTCTTGTGTCGCCCAGCCCCTGTCGGGCTGGGTTGTATCGGGCGTCAGGAAGGCCGAGGTCGTCTTAGACTTATTGTGGGCCAGAATTGGCTTTTTGCACAAAAACGAGGAAAACTCTGTAGAAGATAGGAAAATTTGGAATAAGAGCGTTGCTTGGCCAATTATTGCGAAAATGCTAATAAAATAGAGGAAAATAGCAGAAAAGGGTAGTTTTGATAACAGAATAAAGGGCAAAAACGTCACAAAATTTGGTGTTATCAACTCCCCCAAACTTAGCTTTTTGATTGTCCTCAATCAATATTTAAACTAAACTTTTGTGTTGCTTCTTCTTGCACAACAAAACTTTAAGGCTAAAGGGTAGCACAAGATTTGCGATGTCTTGGAGGTAATGCTGTCTTAAAGCGAGCAAAAGACCTTGCCCTACTTGCCTTATTATTCAAGTAAAATTTTTCTTCTCCACAGCTTCAGCGAGACTTTGGTGTATGATTCCGAAGTTAGCTTCCACACCAAACAGCTTTATTTTAAGGGCAGAAAGTTGTGTATAGGGTAGGCTAAGGCTTTTTGGGTTTTTCTTCTTGTTTCCCATCAGTCCATCCAGGTAAGGGTCCGTTAACGGGTAAGCGGTCCCTGCAGTCCAAGCCAGTTGGCTTTAGAGCAGTGATTTCACATCCTACGTACCACTGCCCCGGATCTACCATGCCTAAAGATGGGTACTTTTGGAAAACAAGGGTGTATATATTTTTTTCTTTTCTTTTATTGGGCACAACTCTCAT
Source organism: Alisma plantago-aquatica (assembly GCA_963693085.1). NCBI lineage: Eukaryota > Viridiplantae > Streptophyta > Magnoliopsida > Alismatales > Alismataceae > Alisma > Alisma plantago-aquatica. The sequence continues at coordinate 662,037,177 of OY856413.1, forward strand.
ACTTTTATTCACGCTCATAAGGCTTCTTTCTCTTTTTGGGATTTTTGCTGGGTAAGGGAAAACAAAAGAGATATCTGTTGTTTGGGCAGCTTTTTCCTTCTCCATACTCGTCTCTTAGCTGTTTGCGAGATTATTATTTTTCGAAAATTTTTAGATGGCCGGGCACAATCTTTTGTTTGTTTGAGACAACATTATCAGAAAGATATGACAGAACTTGTAACTCGTTAAAATATACAGAAAGTAAACTTTGCAAGAAGTCACAACAGGTTTTTATTATTATTACAGCAACTTTGTACATATGCGTAGGGGCAGGAAATTTGCAAAGGAAAGATTTTTGAAAATTTTTATATGGCATGCATGCGTACATCAGATATACAGGGAGCTATAAGGGCACATCAGGTAAAAGAGAATGAATATCGTAGAAAGCTCGAAGAGATAAAATTTTTATACCTCCCTCACTGGCATACCCCCCCCCAAACTTACTTTCTACTCTATCCCAGAGTAGAGAAGAAAGCAAAAGTAAGGTAAAGCTTAGCCAGTGAGGGTTAGCTTTCTGATGTGCTGCAAAATGCTCCTACGAAGTTGCAGCATGCCATTGGGAGGTTGTCTAGTGGGTTCGCTTTGGCGATGTAGCGGTTGAGCTGGAGCGAAACCCTCAAAATTCACTTCTGCCCCCCCCCCTTTCTTCACATCTCCGCTGTGAGCATAAACAAAGGGACTGATTATCCGTCCCTAGTTTAGTTCCCAGGAGTGTGTAGTCAGGGTGGGCCCTCTCCCTTAAGAGTACGGAACCAGGGTGCCTCGAACTTGTTCGGAGGCCTTGGTTGCCGCACTCCTAGCTAGGTGACTCACTATTGGAGCTACCAAATCAAGAAAGATCTTCCTTTCCATTGTTGTTGCCGTTTCTGCCTGACAGTTGTTGTTGATCCCCGCGCTGTGCTTGCTGGCGCGGTAGGTGGTTTGCTCCATATGAGCCATACCTATTATTTAAAATTTATTTATTCATCCGTTAGGCAAGAAAGATGAAAAGAAAGAAAACTTATTAAAACTGGGTGATAAGCGATCGGACGACATGATGTTGTCGCGCGATAAGGCTCGACGCCCGACACAGGTGTATCGGGCGATACGAGGTCACATGAAACAAAAACATGACATCGCAGTGAGAAGCATGACGCCCGGTACGAAACATTGGGAAAACGCCATCGACCGCCGTTACGCGCGAAAGCATGTCGGGCGATAGAAAATATGCAGGTCATGTAAACCCGATAAGCGGCTCGGTAACAGATACTGGCGTCGGGCGACAGGGTTATCAGCCGATAAACGTGTCGGTCTACAAACCTATCGGGCGACAAGCCATGTCGTTCGGTAAGAAAATAACAAGCCGGCCAATACGCCTCGCACGATACAAAAATCTGTGCCGGGTGAGAGATAGCATGTCGGGCGAAAGACGTGTCGGGCTATACCTTTGCTCTCAGGAGGCATCGCCCGATACTAGGGCGAAGGCAAGATGGCCGACACACGAGCAAAAGGGAGGATCAAAGCATGCGTTCCAGGTGGCAAAAAGGAGAAAATGATAGCCCGACACGAAGAAACCTCCACGCTATTTATAGAGAACCCAGCTGGGGGTGAAACGTGCAAAACATGGCGCGCGTCGGGCGTTTTAGTCACGCTATTCCCGAGACGCGAAGTCCCATTGGTCAGCCCAAGGGTCATCCGCTGCCCTTGCATCGCCCGGGGCGAGGCTGCCCGATACAAGTGGTTCTGCGCCCAGCTGGTCGACACGGTAGAAAAGCGGGCGGTCAAAAGGCCAAAACTAAACCTGTGTGAAGTAAAAGGCCATTGCAGGGTAAAACATCATTGGTATAGAGAAGGATCTCTTACCTCAGACGGTATTACTCCTCAATGTTCCGCAAAACACAACGATGGCCCATAAAACAAAAAGAGTCAGCACACGTGTGCATGTACTGACTTGGGCCTTATTACAGTCCATAATGGTTGTTTTTACAAAGAAAACAAATGTATCCTAATCTATGACTCGGGCTGCCTCCCGAGGAGCGCTGAAGTTTTCGTCACCAGCTCGACCGGTGTAGGCTCTTCAGTTGTACCCACTTCCAGTAAGTCAATCTCTGCTTTCCTGACAAAAGCTTCGTCCTCATAAAACCTTTTCACTCTGTGCCCGTTCACCTTGAAGATCTTAGTCGGGTCATCCTTGTCGCGGAGCTCCATCATTCCTGATGGGTATATCCTTGCCACAGAAAACGGTCCCGACCATCTTGTCTGTAATTTCCCAGGAAAAAGACGGATGGAGGACTTGAATAACAAGACCTTATCCCCTTCGCTCACATCCTTTCTCCTAAGGTGGGCATCATGCCACATTTTTGTTCTTTCCTTGTAGATCTTTGCATTCTCGTAGGCGTGAATCCTCAGCTCTTCAAGCTCTTGAAGCTGTAAAAACCTTTTTTCTCCTGCCTTGTCTAGATCCATATTTAGGAACTTGATCGCCCAAAGGGCCTTGTGTTCTAGTTCCAAAGGCAGATGGCAGGATCATCCGTATATAAGATGGTAGGGGGTGGTTCCAATGGGCGTCTTGTAAGCAGTACGGTAGGCCCATAATGCGTCGTCAAGTTTCATAGACCAGTCCTTCCGCGTGCGGCTGACAGTCTTTTCTAAGATCCGCTTGATCTGTCTATTTGAGACCTCTACCTGCCCCGATGTCTGTGGGTGGTAGGGCGTAGCGATCTTATGTTTTACTCCATACTTGCGTAGGAGCGCTTCGAACTGCCTTTCTCTGAAGTGTGACCTGCCGTCGCTTATTACGGTGCGCGGTATACCGAAACGGGGAAAGATGGTCTTCTCAAAAAGCTTGATAACTGACTTGGCATCGCATGTTTGGGTGGCCACCGCCTCTACCCACTTCGACACATAGTCTACTGCCACTAGTATGTATTGATACCCCTGGGATGGGGGAAACGGCCCCATGTAATCAATCCCCCATACGTCAAATATTTCCACTTCGATCCAGCTTGCCATCGGCATTTCATTCCTCCGCCCTATATTCCCCGTTGACTGGCACTCTTTGCAAACCTTTACAAATCGTGCATCATCTTTAAATAAGGAGGGCTAGTAGAAACCTGATTGTAGCACTTTTGCCACTGTTCTTTCGCCACCCAGGTGTCCACCATAGGGGGAGGCGTGGCATCCCTTCAGGATATCGGCAGTTTCTTCTTCCGGGATGCACCTCCTGTACAAGTTGTCTGCGCATCTTCTGAACAGGAGAGGATCATCCCAGTAATAATTCTTGGCATCCGCGAATAGCTTCTTCTTTTGATTGTAGGTGATATCAGGAGGTAGCTCTCCACAAGCGAGGAAATTGCAGATGTCTGCAAACCAGGGCAAACCTTCTTCTTGAGCTTCAGCCATCATGAGAGCTTCGTTGGCAAAGTTGTCGTCGATCTGTGTCCCTCTCTGTCTCTCAGCCACTATCCTCGATAGGTGGTCTGCGACCACATTTTCCGTGCCTTTCTTGTCGATAATCTCATGATCGAATTCTTGGAGAAACAAGGCCCATCTCAACAATCTGGGCTTTGCATCTTTCTTTTGCATTAAGTATTTTATCGCCCCATGATCTGTGTATACTTTGACCTTTGATCCGACGAGATACGATCTGAACTTATCAAACGCGAAGACAACCGCGAGCATTTCCTTCTCGGTGGTTGTGTAGTTTACCTGTGCTTCGTCCAACGTGCGACTAGCGTAGCAAATCACATGGTGCTTTTTATCTTTCTTTTGCCCCAGGACTACTCCCACTGCGTAGTCGCTAGCGTCGCACATTAGCTGAAAGGGTAAACCCCAATCTGGCGCTTGAAGGATAGGTGGTGATACTAAAACATTTTTCAGGGCCTGAAAAGCACTGAGACAATCGTTAGAGAAAACAAATTCAGCATCCTTTACCAGGAGATTTGACAATGGTTTGGAAATCTTTGAGAAGTCCTTGATGAATCTTCGGTAATAACCGGCGTGCCCGAGGAAGCTTCTTATCCCCGTGACGGAATTTGGTGGAGGAAGCTTAGATATAGCTTTGATTTTGCTGGTATCCACCTCGATCCCGCGCCTTGAGACCTTATGCCCTAGGACGATACCCTCCCGTACCATGAAATGACATTTCTCCCAGTTCAGGACCAGGCTGTTTTCCTCGCACCTTTGAAGTACTAACGACAGGTTCTTCAGACAGCAATCGAAGTCCCTTCCATAGACGGAGAAGTCGTCCATGAAAACTTCCACGATGTCTTCTAGAAAATCTGAGAACATTGATATCATGCATCTTTGAAAGGTGAGAACATTGATATCATGCATCTTTGAAAGGTGGCGGGGGCGTTGCAGAGTCCGAAGGGCATCCTTCTAAAGGCATAAGTGCCGTAGAGGCAGGTGAACGTCATTTTCTCTTGGTCGTCGGGTAAGATGGGTACCTGGTAAAATCCTGAAAAGCCATCAAGAAAACAAAAATAATCGTGATGCGCTAATCTTTCAAGAACTTGGTCAATAAAAGGTAGCGGAAAATGATCCTTTTTTGTAGCCTGATTTAGCTTTCGGTAATCAATGCACATTCGCCAACCAGTGACAGTCCTTACCGCCACTTCGTCACCCTTCTCACTCTTAACCACAGTCATTCCACCTTTCTTGGGTACTACGTGGATCGGGCTTACCCAGTTGCTGTCGCTAATTGGGTAAATGATCCCCACGTCCCTAAGCTTTATTACCTCTTTCTTGACGACCTCTTTGAGCATCTGATTCAGCTTCCTCTGGGGTTGGACCAGGGGCTTGGCAGACTCATCCAAGTTGATGCGATGCATGCAAAGGGTGGGGCTAAGGCCTTTGATATCATCTACGGAATATCCTACAGCCCCCCCTGTGGAGTCTTAACTCCTCAAGGAGCCGGTCCAGCTGATTGCTTGAAAGATCGGCATTTACGATGACTGGGTTCCTCTGTTCTTCATCTAAAAATTCGTACTTTAGTCCCTCAGGTAATGCTTTTAAATCCGGCTTTGCTCTGGGTGTCTCCTCCTGAGGTTCTCCTTCAAGGGAGGCATACTTCGCAGAGTCCACCTCCTCCTCTTCTTCTTGCAAGTCTTTGTCAGAAAGGTTGAAAATGTCGAGATGCTTCACGACTTCGGGATTTTCGAAGTCGAGATCCTGATAGCTTATTGCTCTTGCGAGGGGATCCACTATCCGGATATCCTCCTCTATTTCCTCACAGAATTTATTGTAGCTATCCGCAAAACAGGACGATTCAGACAGGGATGGACCTCTCATGATTTCCTTCATCTTGAAGTCCATGTGGTTGTTTCCAACCCTCAAGGTGATTATCCCTTCAGAGACATCAATCAGCGCCCTCCCTGTTGCTAAGAAAGGGCGTCCGAAGATGATCGGACATCTGGGATCTTCAGCTGTGTCGATGACGACGATGTCGCAGGGAATAAAGAAATTACCGACCCTAATCGACACATCTTCTATAATGCCTACAGGTCTTTTGAAAGAGTGGTCCGCCAGTTCAATCCGCATATTGGTTCGAACCATGTCGGTCAAACCCATCCTTTGCGCGAAACTTAAGGGCGTGAGGCTGATGCTTGCTCCCAAGTCCGCCAGACCCTTCCGCTCGACATTGTCCCGATGGCGAATGGGATCGTGAAAGCTCCGGGATCCTTTCTCTTAGTCGGCAAGCTGGGCTTTACGAAGGTAGAGGAAGTAGAGGCCAGGTACACTGTCTCTATCCTTCCCCCCTTCTTTTCTTCATTATTAGATCTTTGAGAAACTTGGCATATGTGGGCATCTCCTCCAAAGCGTCAAGGAAGGGGACTTCAAGATGCAGCTTCCTGATCGAATCCATGAACCTTTCGTGCCGCTTTTTCAGATTTGCCTTGATCAGCTTGTACGGGAATGGTACCCTGGGAGCGTAAGGATTCCTCCCACCAGATGGCTCATCGGACGGTCTCGGCGCAGGCTCTTCGGCTTCTGCAGGCCTGCCTCCATCTCCTGCTGGAACGACATCCTTGGGCCCTTGCTCAGGTTCCGGTGGGGCTTCATCAGCGCACTCTACCGTCTTTCCTGATCTAAGCACTGCCATTACTGCAGTTTCAGGGTGAGGGAGCATCTTTCCTGTAGGGTTCTTCATCAGAGCAGCCATCTGAGACAGCCGTTGATCGACCTCCCATTGACGCTTCTGCAGACTCGCCGTCTGGTGTTGCATGGAATTCAGAGATCTAGGGCTGGTAAGCGTCCCCTGTACCAGCTGGTTGATGATGGTGTCCTGTCTTTTTATGTAGGCGGAAAGCTGACCAACCCAATTAGGCCGGGTCGCTTTCTCGCTTTGGCTCTGACATTCGCCCTCAAAAAGGGGTTGCTCACAACGAGGCATGATTGACAGTCTCGGTGTTCAGTAGATCAGAGTACCTGAAATCCACATAAAAATCATGTTTAGAAAATTATAATTGGGGTAAAGAATAATGCTTAAAGTAAAAGAAAAAGAAAAAGAAAAAGAAGTGCTATCAAGCCTATTTCTAGGCGTGAGGCACGGGAGTGTAGTTAGTGGATTCGGATTCGTCAACAGTGCCAATTGCCTTGTCCCCGGCAACGACGCCAGAAAGTTGACCGGCCTAAATCGCGCGTCCTAAAATTGGAGGCGTATTTGAGGTAGTCGAGCCTTCACATTTATAACCCGAATCCTTCTAGGCCCCCGCAACTTTGTTTACGGGGTCGAAGTAGTCATACGGGGTCGAACACAGGGACAAGGTGGGTTGTGTTGACGACTCTGAATCGACACTCTACACTCCGGTGGATATAAAGAGATAATGAAGTTCCCCGAAGGGAACAACCAGATGTCACGATTAAATCAAGGAAAACTATCTCCAACTGGAGTTACGAGAGAGATTAAGATTTTGTCATTTAGCAATTTTTAGGAATTTTCATGCAACAGAAAATAGAAAGGTAAACTGCAGTTTAAGGCGTAATGCAAGGGATAAGACTTTTAGAAAGATAAGCAGTAGCAGTAACACCCTGCACCCCTCCTCTCAGAGCGGGTGCCTCTAACCAAGCTTCAACACCCCTCTCGAGGTCGCTGGACTCAAGTTAGAGTGGAATGATACTAAAACAACTCCGTTCCGGGCACTCTCGTACTTCAGAATCGGACCGAACACTAGAGCCACAACCCAACTCTCGAAGTAGTTGCGACAGGAAAGACGATTCGGTAGCTAAGTGAAACGCGATAAAAAACATGCAAGCTAGAGTTCAGATATCCAACACAGTAGTTACCCAATCATAAGGCACTAAGCATTAAACAAGGAGCAATTTAGCATTTCTATTTCTATCAGCAATAAGGGTCTAATACAATGCATAAGCTAAGAATTTAAATAACATAATTAAAGATAGATGTCGCCTTCTTGATATAGAAGGGCGACAGACTACTACTACTCCCAGCCCGATACCGTCCAGAGACCTATCCCGGTACAGCCGTGTCGGGCGGCACACCCTCTCAGGCAGCACGACTGACAGGCGGAGCGTATCGGGTTCGGTATCGTGTCGGCCATGGATTTACATATAATACTGTCGGGCATTGTTGTCAGGCACTCGTGTCGCGTATCTACGTCGGCCGATATCGGCCCTCAGTGTCGTCCGGTACAGTCCTAGGTGAACCGATCCCCTCCCTCTCGGGATGAGGAAGAGCTCACCTAGTGTCGCCCGGTACGAGCACTGGGGCACGATACGGTTGCTCTCGCACTTCTCTCGCAGATCGCTCAAGTCCCCAACTGTCCGAACGGTGAACTGGCTAGCCGTCCCGACCTATCCAACCTCCGACGTTTTCGACCTGTCTTTTCGGCTTCCTGTAGCTGCTATTTATACCGGCGGTTGAAGGAGTTATGGTGCTGGAAACGCCACGTAGCCCCCTTATATGCCGGTCGATGGATGTGGATGGCCGATACAGGTATGTCTTCGGCGCGAGGCGCTGGCTATCGGTCACGTGGCTGGAGGCACGCCTGCCGGTGGGTGGTCGTGTCGCTCGACGAGCTGGGTCGTCGGGCGGCTTCGGCTCCCTGTGGGGTAGAAGGTGTGTCGGCCGGTACGTCCCTTTCGCAAGGCGCCCTTCTCCGCCGATCATTCTTGTGTCGCCCAGCCCCTGTCGGGCTGGGTTGTATCGGGCGTCAGGAAGGCCGAGGTCGTCTTAGACTTATTGTGGGCCGGAATCGGCCTTTTTGCACAAAAACGAGGAAAACTCTGTAGAAGATAGGAAAATTTGGAATAAAAGCGTTGCTTGGCCAATTATTGCGAAAATGCTAATAAAATAGAGGAAAATAGCAGAAAAGGGTAGTTTTGATAACAGAATAAAGGGCAAAAACGTCACAAAATTTGGTGTTATCACTCAGCAACCCCACGACCCCAGTCGCTTAGCATTTCCCAAATCCCACCGGTCGCACCTAGCTGCAACCGCGCCTACCTCCCGGACGGCGCCCCAACTACCTCTCGGACGGCGCCCCAACTGTTCCTGCCACCCCAACTGCAGCAGGTCGTAACTCCAATCGTCGGCCGTCTGGCCGGCTTCCAATTCCACGGCCAAGAGTAGCCATATCGTGCCGGATCCCAGCGAAACCAGCGACACCTGACTCAGGTGGGGCCCAACAGGAGCTATGAATCTACTTCAACCTTGGATCAAGCTACTGGTCTCTTTTTCTTGATCTGACGCCCATAAGCTGCCCAACCGCCTCTGCTCCAGTTCTTCTCTTGCAACGTCCATTATTCTTCTTCTTCAGTTTTAATCTCGTTGCTTCTGTCCATTGACCGGAAGCGTGGGAAAAGGTACTGCTACTAAAACTGCATCTTTTTTCTGTGCTACTTGTTTTATTATTGTCTTGCAACTGTTGTGCTTGCTTGTTGTTATGCTGTTTGATTCAATCATGTGTTGGTTATTTAGTTTTAGGTAACGATTCCAATGTGCATCCTTCTTCATGTGTATCCCAGATTTGAGTTCACTATAATGTACTGTTCACTGCCAATGCTTGCTTATTTCTTCATATGTGTATCCCAATAGTTTACTGTAATCTGTTAATTACTGCCAGTGTTTGCTTCTTTCTTCATTTGCGTATCCAAATTTTGAGTTTCCTATAACGTATCTCCTCTTTACATAAAATAGCCATATAAATTAAATCTCAAACCTTATAGCCTTCATTCGGAACTCACATTGTGATGTTTGATAAATGGGTAATATTACTATGGACTGAGAATGGGTTGATGTTTAAAAATAGACATGTAGTAAGCTAAGTGTAATGATTTATTAAAATTATATGGGTCAAATGGAATATGTAAGAGTCTAGTCCCCACTTAATTGATATATAGAAAATTTGATCATATATAATCTAGTTGACAAAGCCACTCTCCTCTTACTCCTTTTGTTCACTAACATAGTGCCCAGAATCCTGACTCCACACTATCTATTTTGGCAATTAGAAATTTACGGGAAAAAAATAGTAATGATTTAAACTCATCTTATTATATTAGATCATTCTATGAATTATATGTTCTTCATCAATGGATGACCTAGTTTTCTCAGTCAATGGATGACACTAGTGTTCTTCATCATTTATGGGAAAAACAGTCACTGTCTTAGATCAAAACTATAGCCAGGACTAGATTTTGTTTTTCCTGAGTATTTGTTGTTGACTTTGCATAGAATATTAGATAAATATAATTTTAATTTATTGTTCCTTCCTAACTTGATAGCTTCCGTAGTATATATTGCCTAGTGTTAGACCTCCTGGCTAGGTGTTGCTGCTTGAATGAGTAGCTGTGCTAAGAGATTTTAGAAACTGTTTGAGTGGAAGGATGTATGCACATAGATAAGAATTTAATAGATAGGAAGATCTTGCAATTACAGGAGCATAGAAGGGTAGAACATATGGTTTATTGTGATAAATATGTTTTTCCTCATATATATTGTTAAGAGATGGTGTCCTTTCTGGGCTTCAAGTACAAGTAACATACTTTTGTGGTGCTTGCGGATAAGTTTGGGAGGTTGAATATCTACTTTGGGACTTTGGCCCTATGGTTGTGTTCTCTATGAGCTCAAAGGTTTTTTTAAGCTGTTTTTAAGCTCGGATCTGGTATTCAGGTTTCTAGTTGCCTCCTTTTCTTTGAGGGATCACCAAATCTAGCTAAGAAATGGCTACCTAGAATATTAGAAAGAGTTTTACCTCCTGAACACCAAGGATCAATCCAAATCATATTGTTACAACCTTCACCAACTCTAATTTCAAAATTATCAATATGCCTATCCCGTATAGACAGCGGATTCCTCTAAATCCAAGAATAGATTGACTTTGGTTTACTGCTCTAGACCTATATCAGGTTACTTGATTATTTATATATATATAATCAAGGAATATAAATACCTAGATAGACTGAAAGGAATATAATCAATATACTATTTGAATTGCTCGGGGATAAAAGATTTCTTCTTACTACTATTTATGGTCACTTGTACGAGTGTTGTTCTGTTTTCTCACTGCGTTGTTTTTTAATGTTTTGTTTTTGGTTGTAAGTATAATATAGCCTGGTGTTTTTGCATTTTACAGAGGCACACTAAGTCATTGTCAACATCTCAGAGGTCTGCTCTGGTTGAGAAGTCTAGGAAGAAGCCTCAAGAACGAATGGGTGTTCTTAGTAATGTGGGTTCCTCCTAAAACAATAATTGGATATAATATATGTCTTTTTTCCTTTACCCCCTCCATCTAAAATAATACCCTTTCTGTAACATGTGGTTGTGATGTATGACCTAATAGCCAATAACTATGGTAATGATCCTCTGCTAAGTGCATCTCTGTACTTAGATATTAATTAAAGGCCGACTGCCCAGGGCTCCCATGTGACACATCCATTCCTAATATAATAGTTGGCACTTTGGAGATCTTTGGCATGGATGGAGGATGCTCAGCTGTGGTGAACTTCTTAGCATCTTCCATCCATGCCAAAGATCTCCTAAGAGCCAACTATTATATTAGGAATGGATGTGTCCCATGGGAGCCCTGGGCAGTCGGCCTTTAATTAATCTCCAGGTACAGAGCTGCACTTAGTAGAGGATCATTATCATATTTATTGGCTTTTAGGGCCTGCATCACAACCACATGTTAAAGAAAGGGAATTGTTTTAGATGGAGGGGGAAAACAAAAAAAGACAAATATACAAATGTTGTTTTAACAACAAAGGGATCAAGGAGGAACCCACATTACTAAGAACACCCATTCGTTCTTGAGGCTTCTGCCTAGACTTCTCAACTAGAGCAGACCTTTTGTTGAATGCATGTCTGAAGCTTTCCATGGTCATGACAGACATTCTATTGATGCTAAGTGTGCACAAAGATGGTATGCTACTAACTTATAATGATACATATCATACAAGTGAACCAGAAGTTACATTCATTTTACGCCCATGCTTTAGTGCTTCTATTATGTCCGCCAATCAAAAATTCTGGTCCTCTTCCTTTTCACTTCCTACTTCTATCTGTAATGAAGTGGAAATAATTATTATAAATTTCTTGTGGGGATAGTGTGAAGGCAAGAATGATATCCATCTTCTTAAGTGGGATGATGTAACCATCTTCTTAAGGTAGTCTATGGATCAAATTGATCCATGAGAAATACCTTCTTAAGGATTCTATCTAAAATATTGATATCTATGGTCAACTTTGTTGGTATTTAATTCAGATGATCATACATCTGAATTTAAAATCCTATTACGAAAGATTGCTAGAAACAACATCTCAGTGATGAACAACCTAAAAAAAGAGGGTTTTTCTATACTTCTATATGTTTTCTGTGTAGAAGTTCTAATGAATTTATCATTCATTTATTCTTTAATTACCATGTAGCTGATTTCATCGGGGTAAGGCTGTTGAGTGTAAACTCATTGATAGGATTCCCCTGTATATTTACAAAGTTAATCAAAAGTATATACATTTTTAAATGTGTTTATTGTACTCCCAGGTTGGAGGCTATTGCTACTCATCTCTGTATCCACATTGCCATTTTTCGGAAGTGGGTATTTTCCTCTTTTGATATCTAGCAGCTATCAATGAAAGTAATCTTTTTAGATGGGATAGACACTTCTACAATGTTCCTCTTGGGAGGAAACTTCTTTTCTTATGTAGTGGTTGGTATATATGAACTGTTTTCTTCTGCTAGTCTACTGTTCTACTGGTTTACAGTCTCCTACTATCATAATTTGAGTGTTGTGTTATTAACAAGATACCAAACAATGAAATTGTCCCTGTTGTCCTGGTCTGCATGTCATATGTTCTATCTTGGTTGGTGTTAAGTCTTATGCAGATGACTTATTTTAAGTATTTCAGTTCTTAATTTTATGAGATGTTATACATGATATCATATACTTATATGTTTAAGTATTTCAGCTGACTTATAGGGACAGTTAGGTATTTGTCTCATAATGCTTGTTATAAGTAATAACAATATGTTGATATCAGATCTAAGAAGAAATAGACTGTCAGTGACTTTATGCATAGAGATCTGCTACAATATTGAGATTCTATGGGATATGTTGGACATAACCCATAGCATCAGGACCACACACAACTTTGAATCTCCTTTGGTAGAGTCTAAATAGCCATGCGTCAAAATACTCCTTTGTAGTAGAGAGATCGCCTAGTTTGAGAAGGGAAGCTGTGTAGCTAGTCTGATAGTATAAGTAGCCCCTGTAATCGAGTATATGTTGAGACATGTGAGCAAAAGTTAATGGATGGATCTGTGAACTATTATTGATTAGGTGGGTACCTATGCTATTGCAGTTCTTGAAGGATTTTTCTTGAAGGATGTTTCTTCTGCCTCTTTTTTTGCTTCTTGTATATTGATAGACTTCATGTATGTCTTCTCACTTCCCTCCCCTTTTCTCTTTTTCCTTTTTCATGTTGTATATTCGACCCCCTTTTGCTACAATTGTTGCAAAAAAATCAGTCCTTTTATACTACTGTTTCTTTGATTTTTTTCTATTTCCTCTTGTGTCTCCTATTCTAGCTTCTTTTCTTTTCTTTTTTTGCAATTTCTCCTTCATTTCCTGTTCCTGCTATTGCATCTAAATTTTTGTTACTTCTATGTCCCCTCTTATTGCTATTTCCTTGTTACTCATATCGGAAATTCAGATTCTTACTTGCATCTCCTGGTCGCACGTCTACTAGACTACTAGTATCACTTCTATTTGCAAATTTTCTTCTACTTTTTCTTACTTATTCTTGCTCCTACATGACTACATCTCCTACATGACTACATCTCAAACAGCTGTTCCTCTACTTATTATATATTTTCCTTCATGTAGATGGATTTTCTAATAGATCGGAGTTGGATGTATATTGGGAACAGAGTGCGAAGTGATGTATTCAAGGCAGGGTTACGAAAGTTCATTGAGTTTGCTCTTATCCATCAGAGACCAACTAGACAGGGGAAATTAATATGTCCTTGCAAGGTATGTTTGAACAGATACCTTAAAACAGAGGAGGAGGTATTCTCACATGTATTACAAAAAGGATTTGTACATAGCTATGATGTTTGGACGTTTCATGGGGAGGTGATTGGTAGGAGCAATCCTGGTGTGGCACCAAACATGCCTAGCACCGACAATATGCATCAGATGTTGGAGGATTTGTTTGGTATGGGTGACACAACAAATGACCACTCTACTGAAGCTACAGAGGAACCTGCAAATGTAGATGCACAAAGATTTTACAAGCTACTAAAAGAGGCAGATCAACCACTCTATAGAGGTTGCACAAGTCATTCTAAGCTATCGTATTTGGTTGCCTTGCTATTTCTGAAGGAGGAATTTGGATGGTCCAACGATTCTTTCACAAAGTTGTTACAGTTGATTGTTTCAGGATTTCCAGAAGAAAATTGTCTATTCCTGGAGATGTACTATGAAGCAAATGCGATCGTGAAGGATTTACGACTTGATCATTCTACTATAGACGTATGTACAAATAATTGCATGCTTTTTTGCAAAGATACAGCTTCAAAAGAAAATTGTGATACTTGTGGTGCTTCAAGATGGAATGAAAAGCAATACAAAACAAAGGGAAAGAAGGTAGCTGCTAAGTTCATGTATCACTTCCCTTTGATACCTCGGTTAGAGAGGCTCTATATGTCTTCATCTATTGCTAAAGATATGATTTGGCCATCATAAGTAAAAGGCAAGGATGGTCATATTCATCATCCTTCAGACACACCAGAATGGTTGTCTATTGATGCCAGGTATCCAGACTTTGCTGCTGAACCACGCAATGTTAGATTGGCATTAGCAACAGATGGATTTAATGCATTTGGCAATATGAGTGCATCACATAGCATCTGGCTTGTGTTGGTGACACCTCTCAATCTTCCGCCTTGGTTTCTTATGAAAGAACAATTTATTATGATGTCCCTATTAAATCCCAGGTCCACATATGGTTGGAAATGACCTTGATGTATACTTGGAGCCATTAATTGAGGAGTTGCAACTACTTTGGGAGCTTGGAGTCAAAGTTTATGATGCATATAGAAAAAGGAACTTCACTATGCGGGCAATGATTTTATGGACCATTAACGATTTCCCAGCATATGGTGACTTATCTGGTTGGAGCACTAAAGGTAAGAAAGATTTGGGATGTCCTTGTTGTAATGTGGAGACTGTATCAAAATGGTTACAATATGGGAAAAAGCAATGCTATGGTTTCCATCGACATTTTCTTCCAATGAATCATCCGTATAGACGTGATAGGAAAAATTTTGATGGTGAAAAAGATTTTCGACATCCACCTAAGCCACTATCTGGAGAAGATATACTGAGGCAATTTGATGGATATGAAAATATCACATTTGGAAAAATGAATAAGCGCAAGAGGCTTGGAGATCAAATTCAACCATTACCTCCTGGTTGGAATAAGATAAGCATCTTTTTTCAGCTACCTTATTGGAAGTATTTATCTGTTAGACACAAACTGGATGTGATGTACATAGAAAAGAATGTGTGCGAGAATATTTTAAACACATTATTGGGTGATTCTAAGAAAAGTAAAGACAACTTTCAAGCTCGTCAAGATATGAAGAAAATGTGCATTCGAAGAGATTCATGGCCAGTAGATGCAGGTGACCGCTATTACTTGCCTCCAACATCTTACACCATGACTAATGCGCAGAAAGATAAGTTCCTATTTGTGTTAGAAAAGTTGAAAGTTCCTGATGGCTATTCTTCTAACATATCTAGGTGTGTTAGCAAATCTGATAGAAAACTTGTTGGGATGAAAAGTCATGATTGTCATGTTCTTATGCATCAACTTCTACCTGTTGCCTTGAGACATTGCATAAGCTTAGATGTGTACAAGCCTATTGCTAATTTGTGCTCATTTTTCAACAAGTTTTGCTCTAACATTATTGATGTGGAGGAATTCAAAGAATTGGGACAAGAAATTGCTGTCACTCTTTGCCAGTTGGAGAGAATCTTCCCTCCTTCTTTCTTCACCATCATGATGCATTTGCCCATTCATTTAGCTTATGAAGCCAGGCAAGCCGGATCTGTCCGAACTAGGTGGATGTACCCAATAGAGAGATGCTTGAAGAAATTGAAGAAGTATGTAAGAAACAAAGCTAAACCGGCTGGTTGTATTGCTAGTGGCTATTTAGCTGAAGAAAGTTTGACATTTTGTGGTAGGTACTTGCATAATTTTGAGACAAAACTGATCCGCACTGCTCATAATGTTGATGGATTTCCAATTAGAGTTGGAGTGTCAAGAAATTTTGACATCCACACTTTGGAACAAGCCCATCGTTATGTCCTTTTCAATAAAGAGGAATTGGATGTTTACAGAAGGTAAGATTTAATTACGTCCTAAAATTCTTGCTGATATTTGTATATATGTTGTACATTAATTTAGACACTTCTTATAAAGCAGTGAACACATGTGTATTCTTCAAGATATGGAACCCAACATTGCCCCACAGACCCTAGAAACAAAACATGCAAAGGAGTTCTCTAAGTGGTTGAAAGAGCATGTAAGTCTCAAACATAAATATTGTTGTCACTCTTAATGTTCAAGTTAGTGTAGATTACATTAATGTTTTACTTTTTTATGAAGGTAATGCAAATGCGAGAGATTAGGCCGAACAATATTAGCGATGATTTGAGATGGTTATCCCAAGGCCCTTGTGCTGAGGGAATGTCTTATGAAGGATTTTCGGTCAATGGATATCGTTTCTGTTGAAAGCACATTGAAAGTACATGTACTACACAAAATAGTGGAGTGTATTTGTGTGCTGACACTTCAAGTTATTCAAGTGGTAGAGATCGAAATCCTATAAATGCTGAAGTCATGTACTATGGCTACTTAGAGGAGGTTATTAAGCTAACTTATGGTCCAGGAATCAAAGTTCTGTTATTCAGATGTTCTTGGTATGATGAAAGCACTTCTAACGGGTTGCGAATTGATGAGTATGGGTTCACACAAATCAACACTTCAAGGATAAAAAAAAAGGAGGAATCATTTATCCTGGCTCCTCAAGCATTGCAATGCTTTTATGTGAAGGATCCTAATGATGATGATTGGTGCACAGTGCTAAAGCATCCTCCTAAAGATTATTCTGAAGTACCTCTTATTGAGAATTGTTTGACTGGTTTACAATATGATGGTGGTGTAACTAGTGATGTGTCTTGGACGAGGAGTGACACCGAGGGATCTTTTGTTGATAGAACTAAAAAAAAGAATGATGGGGCTAATGTTTAGTTCATTAATCTGTCTGTTTTGTTTGCAAGTCTAGAATAATTTACTTGGGAAATATGTTGTATTGCATTTTTTGGCAAACTGTTACTATATGGCATATTCTTTGCAATTTATTTAGTCTTGTTTCATATACCAGCAAGTAGGACATCATTATTCTTTTTTGGGATATGAAACCAAGGTACTCTACAAGTTATATGTTTTTCAAATGTTGAATATTCATATGTTGGTGTCTCATATTCTCCGCAATTTATTTGTTTTTCAAATGTAGCTACTACTTTTGTTACTGACATTTCTACACTAATAATCTAATTTTTTTCCTTGTCAATTGAAGGATGGCAGGAAGAAGATTCACTAGATCTAGTTGTAACAACACACCCAATCAACCTATTGCTGTCCCTCCATCCACAATTGAAGAAAATTGTGAGGATGAACCTACTCTACTGTCCAACAATATTGAAAATGATGTAATAGTTGAAGAAAATGTTGAGGATGAACAGGAGAATAGGAAGTATGGATGTGGGACTGCAAGTGAGCAAAGCCTACTTCCTAAGCAAGGGCAGCCACGTCACAAGGTCCAATGGGATGATGAAGGAAATGCTATTGGGGAGAATGGGGCCAAATAGAATCATTATTGTCATATGCTAGCAAGGAAACCACACATATGGCATCTAGACTTGAAGTGGAACGAACAACCAAAACAAGCTTTTGCAGATAGAAAATCATTTATTGAGGTAATATTTTTCATAAAAAGATCAACAAATTGTATGATTGTTATATCTAAAGTAATCTTTTTCATAAAAAGACCAACAAATGTTTTTCTATGTTTTTGTAGAAATACTTCAATTTAGGCAGTCAACCTAATGCATGGAATCACATTGATGAACACATTAGCAGAGGGATAACAGTGTGGAGGGCACGTGTAAAGAAAGATTACTACAAAAAGTACAAGATTGAACCAGAATTGATGATGAAGAAAGTTGAGAAAAATGCTTCCATAGATATGGACCAGTTTAAAAATCTTGTTAAAGAATGGGGAACCGAGAAGTCTAAGGTACAATGGTTTCATATAACTTGCATGTATACCTATCTACTTTTTCTAATTATATGTTTCTTGTGGTTTAGAAAATTTCCGAGATCAACAAGGCAAACAGAGCAAAAAAAGTGATGGATCATACCACAGGATCAAAGCCATGGAGTTTTTATCGGGCAGAAATGGTATTAATAATGGACACTTGTCTTTCTTAGTATGAGTTGAACATATAATAATGGACACTTGTCTTTATGTTATCTATCATGTGTAGGTCAGTGAAGATCAACCCGTTGTGCCTCTTAACAAATTTTTGGAAAAAGTTTACCACAAAAGCCCACAAGTGGTTAGAAAATGGATAATTGCTTTCCTATGATGTCTACAAAGCTACATATGCTTAGATATCTCAATTTATGCTTTCCTTTTATGATGCTTTCTAATTACAGCTTGAAATCTCGCATATTGTGGAAAACCAAGTAGCAAACCAAAATAATTCAAGCGGGGATGGCTTAGGAAGACTTTCTAGACAAAGCAATTCAAGCAATTCAAGGGAGACTGGAGTAGGCATGCTTTCCATACAAGGCAATTCAAGGGAGAATGGAGTAGGCAGACTTTCCAGACAAGGCAATTCAAGGGAGAATGGAGTAGGCAGGCTTTCCATACAAGGCAATGGACATCCACAGATCTTTCAGCCACAAGTAACTCATTACAGCTATATATTATTTTCAATATTCATACACATAAGAATATTAACATGTACACTTTATTAAAGGCTGCAGTTGAAATTTGGTCCCCTTCTTCTGGTAATAATCGACAAATTTATCCTCAAATGCAGAACACACCAACCACATCTTCATCGGTGTCTTTCACACCAAGAAATCAACGTTTGAATCCTGTAAGTAATTCATTTCAACTTATCTATATTTTATCCATATCTTGGTCAAGCCTCAATTCATAATATTTCAGATACAAAGTTTATAGTGACTTTTCTTTAGTCAGTGCTGAAGAAGTTGCACATGTTTAGTCTAAACTTTGAATCAAACCTCTGTTTTCTAGACTATCTAAATAACTAATAGTTGAGTAATTAATATAGAGTGGTCGTTCCAGATTTTGCTTAGGAACAGAGTGAATCTTTTGCCTACTTCTGAGTGGACCAACACTCTCTAGGTTATACCTGCTTGTGCACCAACACTCCACGAACTTTAAAGATGGCAGTAATTGTGATGATGAATACTGTTATTGCCTACTATTTCTGCTCCAGATGCCCTTGTCCCCTGCTTGTCCCCTTCTTTGGAGTCATTTTCTTAAGGGGCTGTTGATATTAATAACCTTGGGAATGGCCACTCTCTGAATGGGCTAACTCTATCTACTTTGTTTTTAACTTTTGGCTGTCCAAGCTGCTCCAAATTGTTGGGAATTGTTCAAAAACATATATTTGTTATTCTTATTATTCTGCGTTGTAATATGGGTCTGAATTGGTTTGTGGCCCTTTCCTTGTTGAGTTCAACTCTAATTATGAATTCGTTTATGTTCATATATATATTATACATGTATGTCTGCACGTATATATCTGTATATATTGAACAATAGGGTTTGCTTGATAGAAAATGTGCCTCCTTACCTAGGTATATTTCTTTACGAGTATAAACATTTATTAATAGCTACATAAATTCTATTAATATAATGATTTGTCATTTTTAGGAGAAGAATATTCAAGTGCCTAACCGTATGAGGCCTGGCATTGATGAAGAACACAACACCATTTGAAGGAATATGGAGACATTATAGATCTTAAGAGTTTCTAGCATGATATGTTGATTGTCATCAATCTCAAATTTTAAAACCATATGTACTCTTTATTTATATCAATGTTGAGCACGCAATGTATGGATAATATTTTGCTTCAATAACAAAAATTGGTTTGGGGTGATTTAACATTTTTATGTGTCATTTTGGTGTTGAATCTTCTTATGATGTCATGTGAATTAGTATAAAAATATTGCTTGAGGTTATGTATACAAAGTTTTCATTTAAAATTTGATATTCACTATAGTAACAATTAATTAACATTTAATAAATCATTCAATAATCAATAACCAAATCATTTACAGTAGTCCCTCATAAATATATTGATGAAGGTCTAGATTGACCATCAAAATTGCATTCATGACGACCACATAGCCCCTAAAAAATATATTCTCCAGGATCATCAAGTCCCTCAAAAATGTATTCATGAAGGCTAAATAGTCCCTAAAAAATGTATTTATGAAGGCTAAATAGTCCCTCAAAAATGTATTTATGAAGGCTAAATAGTCCCTCAAAAATGTATTTATGAAGGCTAAATAGTCCCTCAATATAACATTCTTGAGGGTCAGTTGGTCTGTGACAATTGTATTCGTGATGGCCACTGGTATTTGTCACGTGAGTTCTCTTCACGGACCATTTGTGAGGGCCAGACCCTCAACCGTCCCTATTTGTGAGGGCCTCTAGAGAGGGATTTGTGACAGGACTCACTCGTGAATAATGGCCCAATTTTTAGTAGTGAATGGAAGTCCCACCAAATCTTAGTCTAGTAATCCTGACAAATTCACTTCGGGTAATGGGTAACTCGTTGAAGGTGAAATGAAAGGTATTAGTCTCCAGACAAAAGAGATAGATCATCAGAAGGAGATATGTTGTACCTAGGGTCCCCCATAGACTAATGCTACCAAAGTTGGTCATCTCCCACAACTCTACCTCCTTAGCCACCAGACTCTCATATAAGTACCCCATCTCATTCCAACAGGTTCTTAGTAGATTTTTGACAATATGATGCCCTAAAGGAATAATGCGGGAAATAGAGTGAAAATCATGGATATACAGTAAAAATCCTGATTTAAGCTCACCAAAGTAGAAAGAAAATAATAGAGAAAAGTTTCCAACTTATACCTCATCACCCGCTCGACGACCTCGGTGAAGTAGATTCATCCACAACATGCTTGAATGATGGACACATCTCTCAGTGGGGAGCAATTTCCCCTTTGTCCTACTCACGCCGCTATGATGCCTATTCAATGAAGACTTTAGCCAAAATATTCAAAGAGCAGATACTCATGCGGTCCAGATGAAAGATACCATAGATACACTTCAGCCCCACATTATTGCTTCCATTTTATTCATCAACAAGAGGATCTTCCTCATGCAAATTGTAAACAACCATCACAACAATGAAGGCAATATAAAAAGCTTTCCAAAACACCTAAAATTAGCTCGATTGGACAAAGGACGACTGAGAAAATGATAAAATAGTGAAATTCATTAGATTGCAAAACAAATATGTGAATCCAAGTCATATTCAACCTCCAGACCACAGAAAATGGTGGGAGGCCAAAAACTAGATCTCACCTTCTAGGGCTAACAGGGTCAAACCAAAGTGCAAAAATATAAGATATACCTTCCCTGAGACACATGTAGCCAAAAAATGCATCAGAACAACACTAGAGGAATCCCTCCACTGCAACACCAATCCTAGAAACCACCAGCCCGATGCTAGTGTATGGTAACGATCCACTGACCTGGAGCTAGAAGATCACCATAATTCACTAGCCTCCTCCTACCTCCTCTTGATGTCGTCGATGCTCCAAAACACCCTAAGTTGATCACCGTTGTCCCTGCTTGTGCGATTGAAGAAGAGATGGTAAGGGTTCTCGACCCTCCTCCCATTCTTCCTCTTTTAAAGATGAAATTTAGAATTTGTAAACATATCCACTAGATTACTCTGAAGAATTTTTGAATCCCTAAAAAATTGGAAAATACCAAAAAATGATAAAAATAAGAAAATGTCAAATCTTGACTCCAAAACTAATAAATATCTATTTTCCTCAAAATGTTCACCTAATATTCTTAAAGCCTTTTAGGGTCCTGAACTATGACCCTAAACTAATCCAACACTCTTTTCATTTCCAAGTCTTCTAGGGTCCTCGAATTTGACCCTAAACTAATCCAACCACATTCCATTTCCAAATCTTCCAAGGTCCTATACTATGACCTTGAACTAACCCAACCATTCTTTCATTTCCAAATCTATTTGGGTCCTAGACTATGACCCTAAACTAATCAAAACACATTTTAAATGTACAATCTTTATTGGTTACAAATCACGATCTTAAACTGAATCATTTCAAACATCTCTTTTCAAATCTTTCTAGGGTTCTAGATCACGACCCTTTAACCAAACCAACATAAATATTTATATTCCAATCTCTTTAGGTCATGGACTAAGACCTATGGTTAGACCATGAGCCTTGTCCTAAATAAGATCCTTGAACCTCTTTTATCTTCCCATCTGGAGTCTCTACTCATGACATATGATAGGAATCCAAGATGCCTTTTAGTCAAAAATCTTTTGACAATCCTAGATTGTGACTAGGTTATCAGCTTTGCTTCCACACATACATCTTCTGACAATTTTGGATCATGAATGAATTGGATTGCCAACCCCACCTCATGACCCTGAGTTATGGAACAAATCTCAATACAAATAATAGAAATATAAATCACACAAATAGATAATCGATACAGTCACTGGCCAGTATGGTCACCTTCAAAGTCTTGTCATAGGAGGATGAGGAGAGGGTTAGTCTTGGAGGGAGAGGCCTCTAGGAAGAGGTAGAGACCTGACGCATCCTCTGAGGATGATGCTAACCCTATCCCTAAGTGGTTGTTAGAGAGAGATAACATGATGAGTTAGTTATCAAATCGACAATGTAGGTATGTACATGGGTTGACATACATATAGGTTTTGTGTATCCATGAGAAGCATGAGCTAAGTTTGACCTAGTGCCTTTTGGCGACCCAACCTTGGAAGGGTCATTCTTGTTAGGGTGAAGGATAACTCCTTCATTGTAGAGGATAATGGTGACCATATAGAAACCCTTATGGGAATATACGAGCATAGAAGTGCATGCACCCATGTAGGAGAGTACGGCAGCCGTGTTGGCAGTAGGTTGAGACCTAGAGTAGAAGGGCAAGGTTGAGACTTGGACCAGAAGGGCATGCTGGATAGCTTATGAGATAAGCATGTAGAGCTTTGGATAATCTTGATTGGACATATGTTTGGATCATACATTCACCCATGTAGGTGTATGCATGAGAGCTTGATCCACTTTCTTAGAGAGAGAACCTCCAGTGGTAAGGTTGGTTGTAGGGTTAGCTGTAGAGAGAGAGAGAGAAAAACCCAAGCAAGAAGGTTGGAAGCTTAGACTCCGAGATGTAAGAAACCACGAGATGTTGGGTATGTTATGACCTAGAATGGTTGACCTAAGTGGATGGTTGTGGTTGCCTCATGCATGATCCTTGGAGGCTTGTGGTATCATGGATGCTTTTAGAGGAACCCGACCCTAAAAGAAGGATGAGGTTTTTGGTACCGATGTATAGATGTTGTAGGTGCACCGATGTACAAATGTTGTAGGTGCACCGATGTACAGATGTAGTAGGCACCTACCTTACCTTCTAGATATAGGAAGGAGAGTTCCTTAGACTCTGATGATGTATGGTATCAAGTTGTGAGGTCTCGCACCTAGTTGGTTGTCCTGGTGTAGGACTCTCATGTGTTTCTCAGGTGGAAGAATAGTAGGAAGTGCATGCTATACCTTGTACCTATTTGGTTCGTGGATGCAAAGTTGAGCATATAGTTAGACAACTGATGCATAAAAGTGAAACTAGAGTTCCTAGACCTAAGAGGGGAAGTAGTAGTACCTGGTGAACCCGATGCTCATGATGAGGTTAGGAGGTTGGCAACCTTCATGAGTTCATGGGGCCTAAGGGGTAAATGTGATAGGCACTCCCTAGATGCATGAGGGTCAGATCACTCCAAAAGTGCCGACACCCTAGATACCTTGAGGTAACGACTAAGGATTGCACATAAAAGAGATATGTTAAGATACAGAGGTGATGGGAAAAATCTTCCCATGGGTGTAGACCCATAATCAAGATGTTCATGTTGTGGAGACATGTAATGCACGTTCCAACCTAGATTGAAAGGTGTACTGGTGATGTGGGATGCACCATCTCTACTCTTGGAACAGGAAGAACTCTGTGTTTAGACGGCCACCAAATGCTTATTTCCTCTCATTATGGGGGTGAGAGATAGGGTAGTATGCATGCCATACACTAAGGATAAAGATGATGATGTGAGTTGAAACATTACTATGATGTATGAGGATAGAGATAGTAGCATACCTTTGTGGAGTGTACGATGTGTGGATGGTTTACAAACACAAAGAGAACTAAGATAGTCATCTTATAAGGATGTTCCTATCATTAGCTGTATGGAATTTATGAGTTATATAAGTTTGAGTTTGATGAGCTCTGAGTTTTCTTGATAAAGATAGACCTTAAGTCCGAGATGAGATAATAAGTGGAATACATGGAGGTGTATGTTTTCACCGTTACCTAGCAAATAAGGATGTAAGGTGCTAATGGATGCTCTAGTTGAGATGAAGCTATCTTGTTTAGCCCGTAGAGAGACTAGAAGAAGTTGTTAGGTGAGCCCTAAGTCCGAAGAGGAGACCTGTATGGATAATTCTCAGATAGAATTAGACCTATTGGTCAAGTTAGTGGTTGCTTGGTTAGCCAACCTAGGGCTTGATGCGATAGAAGGATGGTTGTAGAACCTTAGATGCACTTCTCTAAAAAAGAAGGTGATGAAACCCACGACTAGAGTGTTTTAGGGTTTCTGAGGAACCAACCATTGAAGAATCATGACATACATGAGATCATGATTTCAAGTTCACCATACACCGTGGTACTATTAAGATTGTAAGTTGTAGTAGTACTTTGGATGCCTAAGATGAAGAAGTGTACAGAGTTTCATGTGGCTTGTCACCATGCATGCCAGGAGGTGAAGGACGAACACCAGTAACCCAGTGAGTTGATATAGAGGATAAAGAGTCCCCGAGAGGGAATGGGAGTTTATCACCATGAACGTTGTGGTGAGTCTCCCCTGGACCGAGGAAGGTCAAGATGCAATATGGGTTATGGTAGATCGCCTTACCTAGATGACCTAATCTAAGAGAAAGAGAGAGTATTGTTAGGGGACAGATCCAGTTGAACGATATATGAGAGAGAGAGATGGTTCAACTACACCATGATGCGAGTTCAAAGGTTCTTGAGTATGACCTAAAGATTCACTTCCATGCGGTCGAAGTAGGTACATGAAGAACTCGATGCTAGTTTGAGGTTTAGTACAACTTATCACCCCTAATTGATGGCTAGTATGATCTAGACTAGAGGGTCTAATGAGAGCGTGTGTGCTCATCCAGGGTGATACATGGGGACAATTCTTGTCCTATGAGAGTTTTTGATGATAGCCACCATAGCTAGTATCGGGATGTAAGAAGCTTTGTAAGGGAGGCCGTGTCGATCACCGCTTCATTAGGATGATGTTGATGAAGAGACCTTGTGAAGGTCATTGGGACCATACGGTGTGTAGATGAAGTCGCTTTGATCATGCGATGGCTGAGAAAGTCTAGGGGAACATGAGCCGTGAGCTGATGCAAAGCAG
Source organism: Alisma plantago-aquatica (assembly GCA_963693085.1). Taxonomy (NCBI): domain Eukaryota; kingdom Viridiplantae; phylum Streptophyta; class Magnoliopsida; order Alismatales; family Alismataceae; genus Alisma; species Alisma plantago-aquatica. The sequence continues at coordinate 662,062,542 of OY856413.1, forward strand.
ATTGACATGCAGTTCACTGTGGGAGAATATATGATATGAAAATCCGACCCCTCTGAGTTATAGCTGAGAAAGTTGAATCCCCGATACATAGGTCCATTTGAGATGGATTGGTGGAGATTCTTATGTTTAGCCTTACCCCTCAGGATAATGTGATGTATGATGTGTTCCACGAGCCTGATCTAGAGCACTATGGGAGGTACCCAAGCCATGTGTTGAGCCGTGAACCTATTAAGCTTCAAGAGAGGTTGAAATGTCCTGAGTCACCTACAAGGGTACAAGATACCAAGGTGAGAGAGAACTCAGATGTAAGAATATAAGATGATGAAGGTTCTTGGGAAGCACCATGGAGAGGGTGAAGCCACATGGGAGCGATGATGGACATGGAAAAGCATATCCTAATTTGTTTATTTGATTGTTGAATTTTGAGGGCAAGATTCCTATAAGGAGGGGAGGATGTTATAACCTTATTTTTCTGAACCATGTAATGAGATTTATAAATCTCCTTTTAATGATAAATGAAATCAAAGGTTGTTTTAATTGTATGTATTTGATGGATTTCGTTTACAATAGCCTTGTTGGGTTGCTTAGTGGGCTTTATTAGCTATTAAGCCCAATTAAAAGAAAAAGAAAAAAGGAATTTATTTGAATAAAGGAATAAATAAGAAATGGGATAAAAGATAAGGAAAAGGCTAAGGAATATTCCCAAGATGGGATTTTGAGCCATTAAGGTTCCTTGAGGCCCAAGGAATCCAAGATGATAATTTAATGGCAAAGGAAAGAGAAAATATGTGAGAAATATATATATATATGTATGTATAATTGACTGATAACTTGCAACTAAAGAAAAGGACCTATTTTCTTTAGATAATAAGCCAAAATTTGGCATGCTGATAGATTAATTAATAAGAATTCCTCAAAATTTGGGATAAATCGGAGCCATGGATTAGGAGTTATGATTTTTCCAAGTTATCATAAATAATGAGGAATTATCCTAAAAATAGAACTTCGATTTCCTTTTTGGTTGAGCGCAGGAAATAGGGGCCGTTGGATCTTGATCCAATGTGAGCCGCTCATCGTCCAGTTCTAATGGAACTCGGACATAGGTCGCGATCTGAGGGATCTTTCCCTTCGAATTTCTCACAATCCATTGCATGTGCCAACTTGGAAATCACTTGGTTGAGTCCGGGAGGGAATACCAAACCTCCTCGACCCTACTTTGTCAAGCTCTGCAAGCATCTAGAAGAAACGCCCAAAACACCCGAAGGTGAGGGCAGAGACAGGGTTGAGAAACCCTAACAAGACCCTCCCTAATCCTATATAAGGACCCCATTGAGATTCCTCATCTCAAAATGACCTCGAACGGATGCCTCATGAGCCCCTACCCCTTCTCTATCATCTAATTGCCCTTGCTCTGACGAGAGCTCCGCTACGGCGCCACCATAGGTTCGCGCGAAAGAAAGGAGGAGGACGAGTAGCAGCAGCCGTTGGATTGCAATCCATCGTGGTCCCTCACATCGATCCAACGAACCAAGGAAGGACCGGCTAAGTTATCCATGTGCAACGAGGGATGTTGTATTTAAAGAATGGATCATCGGACTATCGATCGAACGGCCGTCATTTTTTTTGGTAAATCTTCCTCTCTAATCGAAATTCCAAAAAAAAGGCTTTTCCTCGCAAAATTCATAGAAATTTATAGAAAACTCAGATGAATAAACTTTATATATGAAAGTTGATCAAAAAAATATGAAAAATAAGATAAAAATGGTTTGGTAACCTAATTATGTCTTGTTTTGCAAAAGTATATTAATTTGATGAAAAACATATTAAAATTTGGTTAGAAACCCTAATTGAGTGTAATGGATGAATTTATGAGGCTTAGTAGGTTAATTCAAGTAATATTAACATGTTGAATGATAATGTTAAGCCTTAATCTGATTTATATGGGTATTTGCAAGATTTAGGGTTTTAAACTAAGTATGAAGGATGATACATTTAGAAACCCTAATTTAGGGAAAAAGAAGAGAAAATCATGTGTAATTCGAATTATGAAAATATATTATTAAATAATGATCCTAAACTTGTTAGGAGAGAAAATATGAGAAATTTAGGGTTTTAAACTAAGTATGAAGGATGATACATTTAGAAACCCTAATTTAGGGAAAAAGAAGAGAAAACCATGTTTAATTCGAATTATGGAAATATATTATTAAATAATGATCCTAAACCTGTTAGGAGAGAAAAGATGAGAAATTTAGGGTTTTTATGTAGTTAGGGTTTATGATACTAAAAGTGGAGACAAAACCCTAATTGCAAGAGAAACCCTAAAAAAGGGGTAGAAACCCTAAATGGGAATAGAAATCCTAAGAAGCAAGATGGGCTTGGATAAATCTTGATAAAAGGAATTTGTATACTTATTTCAAGATTCTTGTGTATACTTGCTTGCTTGGTTGGATTTCTCTACTTGATTGATTCTATCTCAAAAGTCTGCATCACATGTATGTGGTTACTCTTATGATTAAATCGCTTTAGTTTCACGACGATTCCTGGATGTTTTATCGGTTGCCTGAATATAACTGTTTGGATGACTTTTATTTCATGCCACTATAAAGTGACTATGACTATCACTATAAATAAGTGTACATGACTAGCTCAGATCCCGATCCTCCTTTGTGGCTTTGCTAATAATAAGGATGACCTAGTACATGTTCTACCTGTTAGGTAGGACCATCAGGTTATCATGAGTCAGTGATTGGGCTATCTATGGGTAGTGCCATGCGACTCTTTAGCATATTATGAGTTAGGGATTGGTCTACCTATGGGTAGTGCCATGCGACTGTTCAACCCTAGGTATTGATCTACCTGTTAGGTAGGATCATGGGGGTTAATTGGGATCTACCATATGAGAGGTACTATCCAGGTCCACTACAGGGACAGCGCAGAGGCTAGGGTATGTATGGATTGAGTAGTTATGTTTAAAATGTAAAGTTTGCTTGCTAAACCATAATTGCTTGCAATATGTTGTTACAGTTAACTGCGCATTTATTGTTTCCCCCACATACCAATATAATTTGTTATGCTGACCCCCATTTTGTTTGTCAGCGTATTTGTGAATATAAGAATTAAAGTACAAGGAGAATTAGTTAGAATAGACTCCAGTTGTGGATAGAAGTTTAGAAATCCAAGATTTCAAATAGGTATGCAAAGTTTTATTTTATTCTAGCTTTTTAGTATAGTTTTGGTAGATTTAGTAATTATTATTGATTATTTGTCAAACCATTGATCCGGAAAATTTGGATAATGGCTCTGACCTTTTGGTCTCCCTTAATTGGGGTTTACTGGGAGGTGGGGTCGTTACAGAGGTAGTGGTACTTAGAGAGCAAGTCAGTGCTTTCATTCTAGTTACGCTGCCACCTAAGAGATAGGACCCCAGGTGCTTCAACATCACCTGCTATATCGGGAAGACCAAGTTTGGCGATGCACTGTGTGATTCAGGGGCAAGTATCAATTTGATGCCTTTAACCACTTTTAAAAAGCTTGGCCTAAAGACATCTAGGAAGAGTAGCATGACTATCCAATTGGCAGACAATTATGTGGTAAGGCCTTTTGGTATCTGTGAGGATGTGCTTGTTAAGGTGGATATATTTGTATTTGCTGTATATTTTGTGGTGATGGAAATGCAAGACCACCTTGGAAATGAGATTCTACTGGGAAGACCTTTCCAAGCCACGTCTGATATGATCTTGGAGATGGGAAGAAGTCGCTTAACCATGGGGATCAAGGATAACAGGTTTGAGATAAACATGCCAGATAAGTCAAAGTCATCGAAAGATCATGAGCAATGCAGTGTGATGACACACAAGGACAATACCATTTTTCTATGTTTAGGATAGCCATTCTTGAATATGGCACATGTGATGACAAAGGTGGATAGGGGTACGCTAGCCGTGGACATCATGGAGAACACCAAGGTGGTCTCACTTGTCAAGGTAGTGGGATACCTGGATGATGAGCAAGAGGAGCTGATTTCTTCTACTGCATAGGATGACATGGAGGATTCTCTAGTCCAGATACATCCACAACTACCTCTTGAGGCATACCTCATGAACATCATGGATGATTGTGTGAGGAGTCGGTCCTTGGAGAAGTTTGCAAGGCTACTTAAGGTCTTTCCGTGCTACTATTCTAGACATTTTAAGGACTTGGGACCATTACCACCACCATTGATCTCTTCACTTGTGAGCCCGCCAGAGCTAGATCTCAAGCTGCTGCCCCCTCACCTCAAGTACGTGTTTCTAGCGACTGAAGAAAATCTTCCGATCATCATTTCTTCATCATTGAGCGAATATGAGGAAGAGAAATTGATTGCCGTGCTTAAGTGCCACCGTGGTGCATTCGGGTGGACGGTAGCCGACATCAAAGGAATCTCGCCTATGCTATGCCAGCACAAAATCCATCTTGAGGAAGGATCAAAGCCGGACATATAGCCTCAGCGTCACCTCAACCTCATCATGACGAAGGTAGTGAAGAAAGAAGTCATAAAGCTACTGTCGGCAAGTATCATTTGTGCTATTTCTGACTCTATGTGGGTAAGTCCGACATAGGTAGTGCCTAAGAAGGGGGTATCATTGTCACTACTAATTCATCTAATGAAAAAATAACAACTAGATTAGTGATAGGGTGGTGTGTTTGCATTGATTATAGGAGATTGAATACCACCACACTAAAAGATCACTTTCCACTACTGTTTATCGATCAGATCTTGGAGCGACTCACTGGTCGCTCCCACTTTTGCTTTTTAGACAGATATTCAGGATATAATCAGATTTCTATCAAGCCTAGGGATCAGGAGAAGTCTACCTTCACCTGCCCTTATGGTACATTTGCCTATTGTCGCATGCCGTTCAGGTTGTGCAATGCGCCCGTGACTTTTCAACGGTGTATGCTGGCGATTTTCTCGGATATGGTGGAGAGGTGCCTCAAGGTTTTCATGAACGATTTTTTAGTCTATGGGGCATATTTTGACGAGTGCTTGCAAAATTTGGACAAGGTTTTATAAAGGTGTAAGGACACACATCAAGTGCTTAATTAGGAAAAATGTCACATGATGGTTAGCGAGGGGATTGTGCTAGGACACAAGGTGTCTAGAAAAGGACTGAGGTACCAGTTAAGATAGAAGTGATTTCTAAACTTCCTCCACCATCTTCAGTGAAGGCAGTTTAGAGTTTTCTAGGCCACACCGGGTTTTACCGTTAGTTTATCAAGGATTTTTCAAATGTTGCTAAACAATTATCTGAGCTTCTTGAAAAGAATGTGGAATTTAAGTTTGATGAAAAATGTTTAGATTTTTAAAGAGAAGCTAATATCCGCACCAGTTGTGTAGGCTCCGGATTGGAGCCAACCATTTGAGTTGATGTGTGATGCATCAGATTATGCGGAAGGGGCTGTGTTAGGACAATGTCTCAACAAGGTCCCTACGATCATTTATTATGCATCTAAAACTCTTATCGACACACAATTGAATTACACCACCACGGAAAAAGAAATTTTTTGTTGTGGTTTTTGCTTTTCAAAAGTTTAGGCAATACCTTGTAGGAGCTAAAGTGGTGGTGTGGACAGATCATGCAGCCATCAAGTACTTGCTGCAGAAAAAGGATGCCAAACCTAGACTCATCTGATGGATCCTTTTATTGTAGGAGTTTGATATTGAGGTGAAAGACAAGGTTGAGATTGAGAATGTGGTGTCTTACCACCTATCTAGGCTAGAGAGAGTAGATGAGAAAGACCTTGACATACCCATCCTAGAGACCTTTCCCGATGAACAATTATTTGCTCTTAATCATAAGGACCCTTGGTTTTCTCATATTGTGAATTATCTCGCTTGCAAGGAGTTGATTGGGGGTATCAAGAAAAGAAGAAAATTTTCCATTCTCTACGTTATTATTTTTGGGATGATCCTATCTTGTTGAGACAATGCATGGATAGTATTTTGAGAAGATGCGTGTTAGAGAGTGAGTATGAGAGTGTGTTGAAACACGCTAGTTCTAGGACACCACACTAGTTCTAGGACAACTGCAAAGGTTCTAGAAAGTGGTTTGTATTGTCCAACATTGTTTAAAGACGCATATGACTATGTGCGGAGGTGCGACGCGTGCCAAAGGTCCGGTAACATATCCAAGCACCAGGAGATGCCCTTGAATGTGTTCCAAGAGGTAGAGATTTTTGATTTGTGGGGAATAAATTTTATGGGACCCTTTGTGTCCTCTAATTCCAACCTTTATATCTTGTTGGCCGTTGACTATGTGTTGAAGTGGGTGGAAGCAATTCCAACCCGCACCAATGATGTCACAGTTGTATGCAAATTTATCAAAGAGCACATTTTCTACAAGTTTGGAGTGCCTAGGATGATCATTAGCGATGGGGGAACTCATTTCCCCAATCGCAAGATTGGGGCACTCTTGAGTAAGTATGGAGTGACGCATCGAGTGGGTACACCCTATCACCCACAAACTCAAGGACAAGTGGAGATATCAAATAGAGAGATTAAGATGATCCTTGAGAAGACGGTGTCGTCAAGCATGAAAAATTGTAGAGAGTTATTGGTTGATGCACTTTGGGCCTATAGGATAGCCTACAAGACACCGATAGGAGATACAACCTTTACGCTAGTCTATGGATGGGCACATCATCTTCCAGTGGAACTCAAGCATAAGGCCCATTGGGCATTGAGACGGCTTAATTTTGATCTTGATGAAGCCAGGAAGACAAGAATGTTGGAATTGAATGAACTTGATGAAATAAGATTGAATGCCTATGAAAATGCTAGATTGTACAAAGAAAGGACAAAGCAAATTCACGATCGACATATAGAGAGGAGAGTGTTCTATCTGGGAGAGAGTGTTTTGCTTTTCAATTCCAGATTAAAAGTGCACCCTGGGAAACTTAGGTCTAGATGGAGTGGACCCTTTGTTGTAGATGAAGTGTTCCCACATGGGGCTGTGAGAATCAAGAAGGGGGAGAGAACCTTCTTAGTGAATGGATAGAGATTGAAACACTACTTTGGGGAATATTTCACTAGGAAAGAGGATGAGGTGAAACTCATCCCTCCCATTTGATCTTGAGCTTTGGATATGTCTAGCCTAGGACATTAATCAAGGGTGCTTGTTGGGAGGCAACCCAATGTTTTGTGTCTTATTTACATTCTATTTGCTTTATTTTGATGTATTGGTACTTAATTTTTTGTAATTTTATATAAAAATGATACCCTGACCCGTTTGTTGAGTGTGCAGCTGTGCATAGGGTCGGTGCCACCGAGATCTAAAGTCGGTGGCACCAAAATCGGTTCAAACACAAAGCCAAACTCACAATAAAAACTCAGTGCCACCGACTCACCTAGTAGGTGCCACCGAGCTTCTGAAGAAAGTGGAAAAATGACATCAAGTTTTAACTGATAAGGCATTGATGCCACCGATGATATCTGGGCCTAGTTTTGGTGGTGAGTTCAGTGCACCAAAGGCTGCACCGAAGAGGAGTCAGTGCCATCGACTACTCGTCTCGGTGCCACTGATGGATAACATCAGCAATTTGAGTGTCACGGCCATCGAAAGATCAAATGAATGAGAATCAACGATCGATGACACCGATCCGTGGACAAGTCGATACCACCGACACTACGAGTTAGTGCCACCAACACTCGAAGATCCGCAAAGTGTGGATGGAGCACCGAAAATCTTTGATGCATTGAGGCCACATATTCCTACCAGCCTCGGTGCCATCGACTCACCTAGTTGGTGCCACCGAGAGTGTGATAGGCGGTCGGTCCAACCTTATAAAAGGATAGGTGTGGAGTTCATTTTACTCACACCTTCAATCTCCACTCCTCTCCCACTTGAGATAGAAGCACTGCTGAGTATCCGAGACTTCTCTGAGCATCAAGATCTTCATCTTCTTCACCACTTCCTTCATCATCAAAATGGTGAGAAGAGTTGGAGCTCCCGCTGGCCTCACACCCCACCCAAGGATAGTGCATCCATCAACCGAGGTGAGGAAGGTCTATGAGGAGTTGGCTAAGAGGCCATTTTCCGCAATGAGATATGGCAATCGACAATTGATAGAAGACATGGGCTTCGTCGACAACATGGCGACAGTGTGCAAAGGGAAAGAATTCACCGACGGGTCTGCTGACCCAATTTTCGGCGGGTGGCCCACGTACCAAGAGATAGTCATCGAGTTCATGGCTTCTCTCGACATCTATGTGGTGCTTGACCTCAGCTGCCCCGTGAGGAGTTAGTGGAAGGAGGGGAGAGTCGACTTCTACCTCTACAATGTGAATCACTCAATGACCCTCCGTGCCTTCAATGCCATCTACAGTTGGCCCCACTCCGAGATTCTCCAACCAAAGAACGTTGACTACAACACCATATGGGTGGACTTTGTCACTGTACCAGTCGGTCAAAAGATTAGCTTTCACCATAGCTCCCTCTCTGACTTAGAGCATCCATTTTTCTGAGTTTTGCATCGAATGCTCGCCAACACCCTCTTCACCAAGTCTACACTGGGGCAGGCGAAGGCTCAGTAAGCAGACTTGTTCTTCCTCTACCCGTTGCTCGAGAAGTAGCCAATCAATTTTGGAGCTTTCTTCCTCAACCACGTGATGACAACAAAGAGGAATGTGAAGAGGAACAGTCTAATTCTTTTCAGGGGACTCATCACTCTGATCACATTACACCTCAGACTGTACCTCTCCACCCTAGAGCTGATGCAATCTCAGTTGTGATTCAACCGCAGCCATTTCAGGGACGCTGGCCTGATCTGTGTCCACCATCACACCATATTCATGATTTGCACAGTTGCAAAGACCTTCCATGAGCGGAAACTCCTTGACCCAGTCTTCACCATCAGGGATGTGGCCCACTATAGGTGGCCGATCATGGAAGTAGAGGAAGTATCTTCAGATGATGATGGAGATGAGGAAGAGGAGGAACACGACGGAGATGATGACGAGGTAGAGGGCACCATTCTCATCACTCACCGCATTACTCTGAGGAAGTGTCCACGAAACTATGGGGCCTCCACATCTTCCACCCTGTCACCCTCTCAGCCAGGAGAGGATGCTTATTCCATGGCAGAAATGTACAAGATGTTGCAGGACATACAAACACGTCAACAACAACATACAACATCACTGGCGGGCATCCAAGATGTCCAAGGAAGGTTATACACAAACCAGCAAGCCATCTACGACAATGAGCAACTTCTCTTGGCCAACCAAGAGAATATGCATCAACGTCTACAACGAATGGAGAATTACCAGTAGCCCTTCTTTGACCACTACTGGAGACAGGGCTACTTCGGGGGTTACCAGATGCCGCCTGATATGCCTTCCACAAATCTGACATTCCAGGGGATGTTCCCACCATTGGACCCCACATAGCCACCCCTGGACCCTTCACAGCCACCACCATCATTTTAGATGGGTATCACTGTTCCACTTCTTAAGTTGGAATGTTGACTATGAGGTCATAGTCATATTCAAGCTTAGGGGGGTGTTGGAACAACTCTATCTTAGTTTTTCATATTTTTTTAGTAATTTGTTTTGTTAATTTGGTACATTAGGTTGCTTTGAGTGTTGCTTATGTAGGATCCATAATCTATCTAGTGTAATATATGGAGAAATTAAAGGCATGGTTTCAACTTAGTGTCTATCTTTGGCCGAGTGCAATAAAAAATGAAAAAAATATATGTAATTTTTTTGGGTTATGCTTATCTTGTGAGGAGTTGAGTAGCACAACTGAGGAAGTGTTTGAGTAAGTTATCTTTAGGACATAATAACATAAATGGGTATCTTAATTGTCTAAGAAAGTGGTTGACATGTTTGTTGAGCCCAAACTGACCAAACACCAATGGGACCTTGAATTAAAATTTAAGAAAGAAATCCCTTAGTTAACTTGTACACAGGTCATTAGAGAGGGACACATGATCTTTTCTGAGGGTTCTGTCATTTAGTCATGTAATCTCATCCACCTCATATACATTCATTTGACACTCCACCATAAGATGACTGAGCATATTTTATCATTCTAGCTTTTGAAACCATACTTGCATTTCATAGTAGAATTGCATTATAGAAAAAGTAGAAAATCTACATGCACAACCAAATTTGGGTGCATGTCATGTAGTTACATTGCATATTTCCCTTTCTAGTCATCATTACATTTCATTTTCCATATAATGTTATCAGGTACTTACTTTCTTCCAAAACGCAAAAGAAAAAAAAGTGAGGATTATGCCCATACCCTTGAAAAGGAAGAAAGTAGCATGGTATAGAGGAAAAATTCCATAAAAGTCCATCATGATGAGAAGGGACTCATAAAAAAAGAGAATAATGAGTGAATATGGAGCATAATTGAGAAATAAAGGAGAAAGGGCATACTATCATCTCAGCGGAGGAAGAACTAATTCTTGATGTAGTTTGTAGGTATTTCATCCCACCTTGCGATGAAATGTTCATGCATTCATCATTTCACTTCAGGCACTAGGCATTAGGAGCATATTTCATTTTTTCAGCATTATAGGTTCATCATCCTTATGATTGAATGAATGATTTAATGTGCTCACGAGTCTTCCATAGCCACCCATTCATCCACCTATTGCTCTTATGGGTAGGCCGCATATATGATGGTGTCCTCATACGTTCTGATTAGGAGAACTGCTTCCAAGTAGATGGTACGTATAGATGAAAAGGAGCAATGTAGATAGGAGATCACACGATGCACCATGCATGAATCCAAAGAGTCTATCATGTAAACTGCTTTATTTGATAGTGATACATCGATTTAGGGATAGATATATTTTATAGAGGTTCTTGGTCGCTTTTAGAGTAGTTGGTGTTCAGGGGTTAGCAAGGGCCGGTATGAGGACCGAACGGTGAGAGACACCCGAGATATAGTTTATGTATTCAAGTCCATTTGGTGACTTATCTCAATCAGATCCAAAGATAGTGATACTCAAGGATGAGCAAGATTTAAGCTTAGGGGAGTTTGATGCATGCATTTGGAGTCGATTTTACAGGCCTAGTTTAGGGTTATTTTATGTAGTTTTCACTATTTTCTTGATTATTATTGCATGGATTACTACTAATGGCCAGTATTCATTCTTTTGCATCAAATATTGCCTATTTTATCATATTTATGAGATTTTACATTAATCTCAGGCTTATGCACGATTTTTATATGCTTTTTAGGTGCTAAGTTTGCAAAGAAATCTTAGTGCCACCGACCCTATATCTCGGTGCCACCGAAATCACAACAGAGAGGCAATAAAAAGTCATCCTGCCATCTAGGTGCCACCGATCCTTCTCGTCAGTGGTACTGACTCAGAAGAATTGCAGACCGTCATCAAGATCTAGCCATCTCGGTGCCATCGACTTCTACAGCTCGGTGCCACCGACATTGTCGATTTACAAATTTCCATAGGATCGCAGATCTGACGGTCTATGTTATTTCGAGTGTCGTAAGTGGGTCTATGAACTAGGAGGGACAACCTAACCAAGGAGGATGGTACGTTACATGCATGAGAGCTGAGAGAGAGAGGAGGAGCGAAGAACGGAGCCAAAGGATTGCATCCAGACGATTCGATCATCTCTGACGGACGAATTTGCTGTTGGAAGGCCACAATTCGCGCACCAAAGGAGGAGGATTGTCTGCCCATGCTTCCATCCGAGGGGTTACTTGAGTTTCTCCATGTTCCCCACGTTTTTCTATTCCCCCTTCATTTTCATAATCTTGAAGACCATGCGGGGCTAAACCCCTTAATTCCTTAGGACCTGGGAGTAACCCGGTGAACCATTGTATCAACTTTTGCATGATTTAGTGTAATTTTCCTCATAATCTTGGATATCTATGCATGTGAATGCTTGATCTTATGTTGATTGATCACCTTCATTAGAAATCATAGGCGAATAATTGATTTTAAAGGAGAATTAAACACCTGAAACCCACAAATAAACACCATCCTATGCGTCCTTTGGTAAAGGTGATGTGCGGTTAGTGGAAAGAAACCTAGAGATTGACCGTAAAACATCTAATCTAAGATTTAAACTACTACAGATGTGGATTTGGCTTAGATTTAGGTAATGAATTTTACTGTGGAAACATGCAATTCTCTCTACAGGCTTCCTATCCAAGACAGAGGTTAATTTATACTAAAATTAGTAAAAATAAATTACAATGGGGATCTGTGGTGAAACTAGTGTTTCTAAGGAATTCCATCATCATTCGATTCAATCAAACCATTTTCAGTTCAATTTTATTTTGTTTTCTTTTAAAAACCAACTCTCTCAAATTTAATCAGTCTAACTGATTTCCAGTAGTTAGTAGTAGTCTCTGAACGAAAGTCTCCCTGAGTTCGACTCGGGCCTCATTTGGCCTATATTACGTGACACGTACACTTGCGTTTAGGCACATACAAAAAGCGTGTCAGGACTCATGATTTGTTAGGCTGCTTAGGAGCTAATGTCTGGGTAGATGACACATGAAGAATACCTAGAGTGGTCCTACAAGCATGGTCAATCCATTCTCCTCTCTAAAGAGGTGCATGATCGACTTTAATGGCCTCCTGTGGTGAGTGTATGAGTTTAATGATGCTTTTGTGTCTGCTTGCATTAACTTTGACATGCCTCTTCTTACAGGTGATTGACTATGATTCAGCTGAGGAGTAGGATGATTAGGGGTTTAAGTTTAATCATCCACCCCCTCCTAAGGAAGTTCTGTGGCCGAGGTAGTTTCTTTTCCTAAAGCTCTGCCTTCTCTACTAGTTGATGCTCGTGGTCTTGACGACTTCCCCAGGCTATGCCCCATCGAGATTCTATCATTGGAGGCTTGTGTCACTTCCCCAATGACATTTTCTGGACCTCATCCTGGATGGATCCGACTTCATATGTTGGACTCTTTGACTTGAGTGTCCCACTGGTCTATGGGTACAATGAGAACTTTGGAGGATCTTTGAGTGTAGGGGTTTTCTATAGATGCCCCCATTTAGAGTGTAGATCCATATTCATCCAGTGAAGTGGTAGGTTCTTCTCAGTCTAGAGATGCTGCCTTGGTTGTTGAGGTGAGATCATGGAGCTCCTCTTCCTATCATCGATGGTCTACCAGTGGTATCCGCACAAATGTGAGCAATGAGAATCATTCATCTGTGTCTTTGTCCAATGATCACCAGCCTTTGGCCAAGTGTTTGTCTAGGTCACTGAAGAAGAAACTAAAAAAGTAGTCGTTTGTCTTTATCATTTTACTTCATGATGTATTTGTTTTCATTCTATAAGAAAAATCATGTATTAGTTATGTTGATATTTGTAAGCTCTTTTTAATTTTTCAACGAAAATTTGAGTTTTGAGTTTAGAAATGGTTGTGAGGTAATGAGATCTTTGATTCAGGACTAAATTTTGGAGTTTGATCTTTGGAGGATGCTTGGTTGATTAGCAGATTGCCTCAATCCACATGGCATTTTGAGGTGGCAGATCATGGTGATCCGCCGACATAGACTCAGGATGCGAGTTGGTGTTGGTTGCAGATGAGTATGATGTCATTAGGTAAAAGGACATGATCCTCCCTTCTAGAGATGAGTTTATCCTATAAATAGGGTTGTACCCCTCATATTTTTAAATCACAACTTGTCTCCAATGACTCAGGGTCATGGGGGAAAAGGAAGTCTATGAGATCTTGCTTTTGTACCATCCTCCTATTAACTTCTCTTTGATGTGTTGTTGTATCAAAAATCTTTCTGAGATTGAAGAAGTTGAACTGCCAAGCTTTGGTGTGACCCCCCATATTCATCATATGGTGTACATCCACGTTGTAAGGGAGTCAAGAATGTGTGTGCATCCATGTGTACATCCAAGATTTGGTGTGATCCACCATATTCATCATTTAGTGTACATCTATGATACTATCAGACATGTGATGCCTACTAAAATTCTAGAGTTGTATCCACTCTATGGAGAAAGGACACAGTTGTTCTCTTGATACTAGTTGAGCTCTATAAGTACTTGGATGAAGCCCAACTGATTGGAAAGATAAAGGGACCCTTCCAAGTTCTATAGATTTATCTAGGACTACACATTGGTCCTGCAAGGTAGATGGAGTCTTTGAATCCTCATTATAGCATGGTGAAGGAGTTTCTATTGAAGTGTACTTAGGTGGGTGAGCCCCTTCAGCTGTGTGAAGACTTGGCTCATTGGCTTGCTGGTTTGAAGGTTGTAGACATTTGTTGGGGATGGATGGAGTTCTACCTTGATAATCTAGTATGTGGTGTTCCCATCCCTGGTTTTTAGTGGATGATCATCTTTCCTTGTTTGGAGGGTTGTGTTGGATACTACCCTATGTCAGTATTGCAATTGTTCCATCGTCAACAATGTTTGTATCAAGTTGAAGCACTTCCTCTATTTTCAAGAAATTGATGCTAGATCCTTGAAAAGTTCATGAGAAGGTGGAAGATATGGGGTTGGAAAAGATCAGATGAAATCAACTAATTAAGACTAATTCAGATTTTATGGAATTTTTAGAAGTTTGGGTTTCACCACCACAAACTCCATAGTTAAATTAGCCACTTTTAAATTCCCATTTTTAGATATTTCAATATTAGGACCATGAAGATCTATCCTCTTCAGAATCAAATCCCAATTATTCAACTTTTTGCATACATGTGGTCATTGGTGTTCTGAGGGTCCTTGTTCAATCATCTAATGTATTTCTATCATTTGTCTATTCGAGGAACACATGATTCTTATCTGATGTTCTAGTCCACAAGTCTAAGGTTATATCATCATGGATCATAAATGTCGTGGAGCATGACTGATCGGATCACATTCCATGTTATTAATCAGACAACAACACCTATTTTATATCTTATAAGGGGGTTTATAGTTTAGTAAGATAAGATATGGAGATCATGGGGCCTACTCCCCATGTCTCGACAAAGAGAGAACTACTCAGACATAATGAAAGTGGAATAAGGCTTGAGTAGCAAAAGTTGGATCTAAGCTTTGAGATAGGAGAGATGCTTTTTCTTTGGAGTCCTTCTCCTTTTATATGGGGAAAGGAGGGGGGAAACCCAAGAGGAATGGCTACTCGAGGTGGCTAGACTACCTATTATGACCCCACCTCCCGATAACCCCCAATTAAGGGAGACCGAGAGGTCGAAGCCGCACCCATAACTTCCGGATCAAAGGTTCAACAATTAACCAAGAATAATTATCAAATTTTAACATACTATACTGAAAAGTTGTAAGAAAATAAATTTTTGCATACCTTTATGAAAACTTGGATCTCTACACTTCTATCCACTTAAGGATTCTACTCTAACTAATCCTCCTTGTATTTTACTTCATGTATTTCACAATATGACGATTTACTATTTGTCCTTTTGGCTTGTACCTAAAACGCTGACAAACAAAACGTTGGTCAGCTGAAGCTGGTATGTGGGGGAAACAATAATTATGTAAATATGTTAGCAATGTAATCATTCAATTAATCATTTAACAACCCAGATTACATTTTAGATATAACTCCGCGATCCAAGAGTACCCTATCCTCTATGTTGTCCCCATTAAACCCCTCATGATCCACCTATAAGTGAACCAATTTCTAAGGTTGAGTCACATGGCACTACTCGTAAGTAGCCCACTCCTTAACTCATGGCAGGCTAATGAGTCTCATGGCACTACACGTAGGTAGCCCAGTTTCTAACTCTCGGTAACCTAGACCTTGCTCTAGGATTACCCCTTTTTTCTTAGCCTTTTCAAAGCAATAGAGGTGGACCCGGATCTAGTCAGTTATATACGCATATTTATAGTGATAATCATAGTCACTTTATAGTTGCATGAAATAAATAAACATCCAACGGTTATTTTCAAGCAACCGATTAAAACTTCGGGAATCGCCGTGAAACTAGAGCGATTATTCATAAGCGTAACCACATACCTCGATGGTGAGTCATGCATATTATTCAACATATACTTCATGTATATACAATCAAGCCAATCAACAGATCCAAGTAAATCAATCATTCATCATTTATAATCTGCATGTATATAAAACCTAAACTATCACCTTCACATTATTAATCACATTAAACCCTACTCGACCCTAGTCTAGGATTTAGATTTTCTTAGCATCGAAATTATCATTAAGGATATGTTTCTAAACCCTAATTCACATGTTTATTGATTTAATGGCTCAAGAACCCTAATTCACATTAGGTGTAGCCATAATCATCAAATCTATTTCATCCTTACATTATGATCACTTACATTAAATTAAGTCTAACAAATTAACAAGTTAGGATCCTTAAACCTTACTATTCATATGCATTGATTCGAAATTCTAATTATCGTCATTAAGATCGTAATCATGTTAGTTTACCATTATATTCCTCATCATCAGTTTAAATCTCAAGGAAGCATATCTAACATGATCAACAATGTATTAATACGGACTAGGGTTTCTATGTATTAATCACCATACATTCATGGACCAACTATACTTTTAGAACAGGAATCATATTTAGGTATTAGGAGTATTTTATTTGGATTCTACTTGTTCTCCTGATAAATTTAATATATAACTTGTCTAAATCTGAGTTACCAATTAATAGTTATGGTTTATTAAAGATTATCAAATCTTGACCAATCAGAAACTGCCAAGTCAGCGTCACTTACTTGATTCTAAATCACGTGGGCGACCAGGTGGTTTTGGGAAAGGACGCTTGCGCCCCTAACTCTTGAACATGAGTGTAGGGGCACTAAGGTCATTTCACCCTTTCTTTCCTTCCTCGTCCAAACCTGTTGTCCATCCCGCCGCTTTCCGTGGAAACGCAAGCTGCGTGCAGCAGCTTCTCCCTCCTTCCGACTCCGGCGTCCTCCTCCTTGGGCGTGGCACTTTGGGGCCCCCACAACTATCGCGGATGGCGGTAAGGATCTTGGTCTCCGCCCCCAAGAGGCTCCGTCCTCCATCCTCGCTCCCCTCGCAGGTGCAGGGAATACTACGGCGACGTGGAGGGGATCTGTTCCCCGGTGATGCCTCCGCAGTGATCGTCCCCCCTTGGCGCCCCCTGTCACGAAGATCTCCTAGCATGGCGTCCCTTCTGGCTGTGGCAAGACACCCCAGGCTCGGCGCAGCCCATTTTACAAACCACACCTTCTCTTCCATGGCCTGGTTCGGGTACAGCACGGCTAGCTCGGGTAAACCAGGGTGGCCGGAGCACATCCCAACCGTGTCGAGACCCTGACCATCGTGGCATCCTGTCAGTGTAGATGGTTTCCGCTTCCCGCGCACATGGAAGAGAGTGGTCAGACCCCTCTGGATATGATGGTATTGTCGATCGCTCATGTGCAATTCTATCTGCGCTGGAGGAACCGAAGAAGGCTAGGGGATTCGGATATCTTAGACTCTCTACAGAGTTCCTGGTGGAAGAAGGGATGTCTGGGTGTATATATATACATCCACCTCCCCAAAACCCTAAAGGGTTCCCACATAAGGCAAAAGAAACAAGAGGGATATGAACGGTCTTCCTATACGTAGCGTAGAGTTCAATCAATAGGGACGATCTCCCCCATTAAAAGCATCTTGGATTATTCTCTAATATAAAGAAGTATTCAAAAGATTAAACCCTTCATTGGATAAATTATTATCCAAGTCGTTAAAAGCCTCTCCATTATCCTAAATCATGGGGCAACCTTTCTTTCCATATTCTATTATTTGTATATGCCATCAAAGCACCCCCTTTCTTGCCTTATATTGGCCTCTTTCATAATAACGGAGTGCCTTCATGGGAAAGTATCTTTTTGTTGTGAAGAGAGTATTTAATAGATTTCCCATATGACAATGTTGGTGATGCAAAGGAAACATGCACAATCTATATAGTCTCGTTTTAATCTCTCTTTCATAATGTTAAAAAGTCATTAATGATGTATCACATTGTCCTCTTATTTTGTTTTATTTGGTATTTTATCTTTCTTTCCTCTTTATTGGGACTCCTTGGATCCCAAGACATTCCATTATTTCGAAATTCTCTTTTCAAGGATAATTATTATCCTTCTAGATGCATTATTTCTCCATTATCATGTTTATTTCTTATTAAAATAACTCTTTTTGAGATTTTCTCTTTATTTCTCTTTTATTTTCCTCATTGCCATTCCTTTTAATATTAGCAACCTCATGGATATGAAAATTCACCAAGAAATCTCATTTATGCCTCTTTCCACTCATTTCCCACATTTTATCATTATTTTCAATTTCTTTCTTAATAAAGAAATACTTAATTGATCTTTTCTTTTCATATTGCTTTCTTTTTGCAACCTTGGACTCCGTGGAACCCAAGGAACCTAAGAGGCACGCCATCCCTCTTTGGATTTGTCTTCTAGAGGTTTCCATATCATTCTTTTCTCAAAAATTCAATTATTCATTTACTAATTTAATAATTGAATTTTCCTTTCATTATTTTCTTGTTATTGGGCCCAATAGCCAATAAAGCCCACAATACAAACATCAAGGCTATTGTAAACTAAATCCATTTAATTCAAACCAAACTATATCATTATTTGTTCAAATATCCTTAATATGAGAAATTACATTTCTCGGCAACTGAACCTAAAATCAGGGTTGCAACATCCTTCCCCTCTTTTAGGAATTTTGTCCTCAAAATTCTATCAAGCAAACAACCAATTTAGAATAAGACTTTTCCTATGTCCGCCATTGGCCCCTATGTGGCTTTACCGTACTCATGGTGCTTCCAAAGAACCTTTATTATCACATATTCTTTTCTCTGAGTTCTTTCATCCTGGCGTCTATAAACTGCACAGGTGACTCAGGCCATTTAAGCCTCCCTTGGGGCTCATTAGGTTCATTGCTCAACACATGGTTGGGGTACCTCACATAGTGCTCTAAATTGGACACATGGAACTCATCACACATTACTTTATCCTGAGGGGTAAGGTCAAACTTAACTTTCTCCACCAAACCATGTCAAAAGAACCCATGCATCGGGGACTCGGCTCTCTTAGCTATAACTTAGAGGGGTCAGATTTTCATGTCACATATTCTCCCACAGTGAACTGCATGTTAGTCTACTTTGCATCTGCTCACGACTCTTGTCGTCTCTAGGCTCCTTTTAGCCATTGCACGATCAAAGTGACTTCATCCACACACACTGTGGCCCTTTTCTAACCATCATGTGGTCCTTTCACCAACATCACCTTACTGAAGTGGTGATCGACACAACCTCTCTTACAGAGCTTCTTTAAATCCGGATACTGGCTATGGTGGTCATCATCACATCTTTCTTAGGACAAGAACTGTCTCTAGATATCACCCTGAATGAGTACACATGCTCATATCAGACCCTTTAGTCTGGATCATACTAACCATTAGTTAGGGGTGATAAACTGTACTAACATAGAGTTCATCATGTACCTTCTTTCATATTATGGAAGGGAACCTTTAGGTCAACTCAAAGAACTTTGAACTTGAACCATCTCTCTCATATGTAGTTCAACCCGATCTGCCCCTTGACAGTACTCTTTCTTTCTTATGTCATCTAGGTAAGGCGATCTACCATAACCCATATTGCATCTCGACCTTCCTGGGTCTAGGAGAGACCTATCACAACATCCATAGTGATGAATTCCCATTCCCTCTCAGGGACGCTTTTATCCTCCATATCGATACACTGGGTTACTGGGGTTTGTCCTTTACCTCCTGGCTTGCATGGACATAAACCACATGCAACTTTATCTTAAGCATCCAAAGTGCTATTGCCATTTACCACAGTGTATGATGATCTTCAATCATGATTTCCTGTATGTCATGATTCTTCAAGATTGATTCCTCTGAAACCCTAAACCACTCTAGTCGGGGTTTCATCACCTTCTTTTCCAAAGAAGTGAAAAAACACTAGGGGGGGTGAATAGAGTTTTAAAGATATTTTAACAATTATTTAACTCAAACAACCACAATTGAAAATGGAAGAAGGAGACAAGTGTTTAGAGTGGTTCCAACCTTCGCAAATACTAAGGTTGTCAGTCCACTACATGGTTGCTTACCCAACCGGGATTTTGAAAGTATTAATTTTATTACCTTCACAAGGAATTACACAAAATACAATACTTTCTTACACCCCTTGAACAACCTTCACTTGAAGTAGATGCACCAACCCCAGGTAGCCTTCTTGAAGTAACTCCAAGCTCCCCCTTGAAGTAGCCTTCCTCTTTAGAAGTAACCTCCCATTGCACCAGCCTTCTTGAAGTAGCTCAAGGTCCCCTTCTTCACCAAGAAGATCTACAACCTCTCCAATCCACAGCTTCCAACCTAGGAGTAGCAAGGAGAGTACAAACAATAATAGTGAACAAGAAAGAAAATGGAAATTACAACTTATCCTTTGAAGCACAAGGCTTGATTTGCCTAGATCAAGCGTGTAGATCTCCTAACCAATGTGTATGGAATTGTGATTGCTGTGGATAGGCGATGCTAGCCTATAGGACACAAAATTTGAGCTGAGAGAAGAAATAGCCAATTGTTAATATGCTCAATTGCTCACAAACAGGTTGCTCAATGTAAGTGTATGCTCAAAGATTGCTCAAGTGTAAAAACAAGTGAAGTTTAGATGTCCTAAGGCATGTCCTATTTATAGGAATGTCCTACAAGTGCTTAAGGACGTTCTAGACACTTTCTAGGGGTTTCTAAGTGCTTAACTAGCCGTTAGGTATAAGTTAGTTGCTTTAACAATGGCTAGTTAATTAATTCTGCAGTTGCTGTCAGAGTCCATCTCGGTCGAGAAATGGTCGACCGAGACACCTACTCGGTCGAAGTTTTGTCGAACGAAAGGCTCTCTAGATCAAGTGTTTTGCAACGTTTATCTCCAACTGCCAACTACCTTGTCAGCTGTGTCTAACGGCTACTTGGGTCTTTCTCGGTCGAGAAGTTTGTCGACCGAGAGTGTCTCGGTCGAGGATTTTGTCGACCAAGATAGACCCTGTTTCAATGTTTCAAATAAAGACATTAAGTGTGTGTATGAGTGTGCATATATGACACTATTGAAGGGGATGACCTATCTAAATGTGGTGTTTAGCTAGGGAAGATCTAACGCTTGATTTACATGAAGTCTAAGTACTTGTACATTATATATTTGTACAAGTTTACAATTGATTACATTTCATGACATTTACAATCATTCAAGCATATAGATTCCCTAGTGCTTTGTCATCCACCTTATTCCTGCAACACTCAAGCAGCACGTTAGATCAACACGAATGAAATGTTTGTCATTATCAAAACAAAGGGATTTACAGATGTCCATTTAGCCAACAATCTCCCCCTTTTTGAAGTTGACAAACATTTCCTAAATATAAAATAAGAAAATATAAACATGTGAGTTTCATACCTGAAGATTACCTTTGTAAATTTCTTCTCTTGTTTATAAAATGTGTGCTTATTATTCCAATTCTTTAGGGAATATAGCAACTTTCAATGTAAATCCAAGAGTTTGTTTATGAAACTCATTGATTGAGTTTTGCACAATTACTGAGTTTTATATTTATTTCTCCCCCTTTGTTATTTCAAAAAGATATCCGTTTTAAAAAGAAAACTCCCCCTTAATTAGATGTCCCGTCAAATTCAAAAAAATGTCCATTAAAAGCCAAAATGATGCAAATAAATGACATTGTTAAGAAGCACATATATCAAAGAAAACATCTTCCAAAGGAGTGATAAGCAGTTGCTTCCTTATTTTGTTGAATTGGTCTAGTGGAAGAGGTTTTGTAAAAATATCAGCCAATTGATCTTCCGTATCAACATGATGAAGGGAAACATGATTCTTAGAAATATGATCCCTTAAAAAGTGATGACGGATTTCAATATGTTTAGCTCGGCTGTGTAAAATAGGATTGTGTGCTAAGTTTATAGCACTTGTGTTGTCACAAAAGATAGGCGTAGATGAAATAGTAAAACCAAAATGGTTTAACACTTGTTGCATATAAAGCACTTGAGCACAACAAGATCCGGCTACCATATATTCATCTTCAGTTGTAGAGAGGGCAACCATGTTTTGTCTCTTGCTAAACCAAGATACTAAAGCTCTCCCTAACAAGAAACAACCACCACTAGTGCTCTTGCGATCAAGTCGACAACCAGCATAATCAACATCAGTATAAGCTTTAAAATCCAAGGATTGTCCTTTTGGATACCATAAACCAAAAAATGTAGTGCCTGCTAAGTATCGAAGAATTCGTTTAACTGCTTGAAAATGAGAGTGCATAGGTTGTGATTGAAATCAAGCACAAAGACCAACGGAAAACATGATGTCCGGTCTAGAAGCAGTTAAGTAAAGCAAACTACCAATCATGGCTCTATATAAGGAATCATCAATAGGTTCCCCATTTTCATCCTTATCAATTTTAATAGAAGTGGCCATAGGAGTAGTAGCATGTTTGCACTGATCCATCCCAAAACGTTTTAAGAGTTCTTTAGTATACTTTTCTTGGCTTATAAAAATCCCGGCATGCGTTTGTTTAATTTGGAAACCAAGAAAGAAAGTTAGTTCACCCATGAGGCTCATTTCAAATTCTTTTTTCATAATGTCACTGAATTGTGTGCACAACGATTCATTAGAAGCTCCAAAAATAATGTCATCAACATATATTTGAACAACTAGAAAATCAGATGTATATGTTTTGAAAAATAAAGTAGAATCTGAATTTCCAATAGAAAAACCATTATCAAAAAGATATTTCTTGAGCCTTTCATACTAGTTCCTAGGTGCTTGTTTTAAACCATAAAGTGCTTTCTTAAGTTTATAAACATAGTCACCTTTTTCCGGTATTTCAAAACCAGGTGGTTGGGCAACATATACTTCTACTTGAATGATTCCGTTTAGAAATGCACTTTTTACATCCATTTGGTAAAGTTTGATGTTTTTATGTGCAGCAATAGCTAGTAACATTCTAATAGCTTCA
Organism: Alisma plantago-aquatica; assembly: GCA_963693085.1. Lineage (NCBI taxonomy): Eukaryota > Viridiplantae > Streptophyta > Magnoliopsida > Alismatales > Alismataceae > Alisma > Alisma plantago-aquatica. The sequence goes on from OY856413.1 coordinate 662,085,541, forward strand.
AGTCTAGCTACTGGTGCATACGTTTCATCAAAATCTATTCCTTCTTGTTGATTATATCCTTGTGCTACTAACCGGTCTTTATTCCTTATTACTTCTCCGGCCTCATTTAGCTTATTCCTAAAAACCCATTTAGTTCCAATGATGGTTTTATCTTGTGGTTTAGGAACTAAATCCCATACATCATTTTTAGTAAATTGGTTTAATTCTTCTTGCATTTCTATTATCCAATAGTCATCTTTAAGAGCTTCAAATATCTTCTTAGATTCAATAATAGAAACAAAAGCCATGTTTGCAACATTCTTAAAGGAAGTCCGAGTTTTTACTTTATCATTTGGATTTCCAATAATTAATTCTTGAGGATGATCCTTAATAAGTCTAGGTATAGGTTGTGTTTCAGCTTGGTTATTGTTTGTAGTATCTTTCTCACTATCATTTGGTATGTTGAAGTTTTCGAATTGATTAGTGAGATCAATTATTTCAAAATTTTCTGATTTGGACTATTCATGAATAGATTCCTCAACTTTTCTAGAGATAGTGTTGTAGACTCTAAATGCTTTGCTAGAGGTAGAATATCCCAAAAAGAATGCTTTATGTGATTTAGAATCAAACTTATCTCTATCATCTTTGGTATTTAAGATATAACATGTGGATCCAAAGGTATGAAAATAGTCAACTCTAGGTTTCTTAGAATGTATTATTTCATATGGAGTTTTCTTCAAATGGGAGTGAACAGTTACTCTATTTAACACATAGCATGCGGTGTTTACAGCTTCAACCCAAAAGGTTTTGGGTGTGTTATGTTCGAGCATCATAGTTCTAGCCATTTCTTGTAATGATCGATTTTTCCTTTCAACTATGCCATTTTGTTGTGGAGTGTGTGGAGTAGAAAAATTGTGAGTGTACCCTTGAGATGTGCAAAATTCTTCAAATACATGATTTTCAAATTCTCCACCATGATCACTTCTAATGGTACATATTTTGCTTTGTAATAGATTTTCAATCTTGGAACAAAATTTATAAAAACATGAATAGTATCATCTTTGGTTGCAAGAAATTGTACCCATGTATATCTACTATAATCATCAACAATAACAAAACAATATCTTTTGCCACCAATAGATTGTGTCCTCATGGGTCCAAATAAATCCATATGAATTAATTCTAAAGATCTACTGGAGCTAAGTACATGTTTAGGTTTAAAAGAGGTTTTTGTTTTCTTTCCCAAAGTAAATGGTTCACAGTTTTCAACTTGATCAAAGGATAAAGTAGGCAAACCACGAACTAGATCATTTTTTACTAGCTTTTTGATAACATGTGAACTAGCATGTCCTAGCTTTTTATGCCATAGTTGTAAAGTATTTTCATTTGCAAGCAAGCATTTTCCTACTACAGATTTCATAGAGTTAGGTCTAAGAATATAAAGATTTCCAACTCTTTTTCCTTCATAGACAACATTTGTAGTGTTTTCTATTAATAATTTGCAGCAATTTTTGTTAAATAGAACATCATATCCACTGTCACATAATTGACTAACACTTATCAAATTATGGTGCAAACCATCAACGAGTAGAACATTCTTTATTTCGAGGTTTGTACCAATATTACATATTCCAACGATTTTACCTTTACCATTGTCTCCAAAGGTGACTGTTCCACTTTTCTTTTCTTCAAAAGTTTGAAATGCATCTTTGTTCCCGGTCATATGTTTGGAACATCCACTGTCAACCACCCAATCCTGCATTAAAATGTAGGTTTTGGTACCCATGTGATGGTCCGGTATGGTTAGAAGCATTTAATTACAGACTGAATAAAAATCTGACTCAGAACTTCAGTCGTTCGACAACTGTTCGACCGACATCTCTCTCGGTCGACCAATCGTCAATCGAGAAAGTTTCTATTTTGTTGCTGTAGATTTAATTTGTTACAGGCGTCTGGTCGGTCGACAAAAGTTTGACCGATTTTATGTTCGGTCGACAATACTTCGACCGACCAAGTTTCTGTTTCAGTACAACATTTCAGAAAATTACCATAATGCATGAAACCTTTTATTAAGTTGAGATAAGACAATATAATTTTCAAAAATAAGCATTTGATCATATCTCAACTGTATTTTATTTGACTCTACTAAGTTTGGGGTTTTGGGACCCAAACTAAGTCGGAATCCTTGGTCTTATAAGGACATGAAAATGAATAATGTCCAAGACGTAGACAAAAATGACAAGTAATAGAATCAACTTCACTTCTTTTTCTAGGAATTGTATTCTTAGGTACAAACATAATCTGAGTCTTAAATGCTTTAGTTCTTCTGGGTTGATTTTTCTTTGTAGCATATCCCAAACCTTTTCTTCCATTGAAACTAGAGGAGATTTTCAGAATGTTATCAAGGATATCTTTTCTTCTTAAATCATGTAGGTTTCTTTGTAGCTTACCAATGTCATCCATCTTCTTGTGTAAACCTTTTCTTGCTTGATCAAAATCAGATAATAGGGAGTCTCTTTCTTTTACAACATTGTCATAGTCTAGATGGTTACACAGAATTGGTTGAGTCTGAAAATCATTTAGTTTAGCTAACAATTCAGTCTTTTCTTGAGAGAGAAGATCAACATTTGTTTCTAGAGTGAGTAGCTTTCTAGTACAGTCATTTAAAGATGTTTTTAAAGACAAATTCTCAAGATCAATGTTGTTCTTTTCAGAAGAGAGATCATTTAATTTAGCATATAGCTCATCATTTGTTTTGATAACCTTCTTTAGTTTCTTCTTGACATCAACATACTTATCATGAGTTTCTTGTAGACTAGTAATTAACTCTTCTTTAGGAAGATCAAGAAGGATTACCTCTTGAGAGTCTTCATCATCTTCTCTTGCCATTAGACATTCCACCTTTTCTTCTCCGCTTTCACTTTCACTTGACTCGTCCCATGCAACTTTATAGGCTTTTTCTCCCTTATTCTTGTGTGAGCTTTTCTTTCCTTTCTTTTCTTTAGGACATTCATTTTTGAGATGTCCTTTCTTTCCACACTCAAAGCACCTAGGAGGGGAAGAAGAACTAGAAATTTCGTTAGACTTAAATCTTTTATATTTCTTACCATTGACGATCAAGGCTTCTTCCCCTTCTTCTTCACTTGACTCCTCACTTTCTGGTGTGATGATCTTAGAAGCTTTTAGAGCCACATCCTTCTTCTTTCCTTGTTGAAGTTCACGTTCTCTTCTTTCTTCCTCTTCTAGGGTTGCTTCATGAGCTTCTAGATTGCCAATGAGTTGCTCCATTTTCATTCGAGTGAGGTCATTAGCTTCTTCAATGGCTGTCACCTTGGGCTTGTATTTAGGAGGAAGTGATCGAAGGATTTTTGATACCTGATATTCTTCAAGAATAGTTTTTCCTAGGGCATTTAAACTATTAACAATAGAAGAGAATTTTGCAAACATTTCACTAATAGATTCATTTGGATCCATACGGAAGTGTTCAAACTTTTGTTTAAGCATACGAATCTTAGAATTCTTGACTTGAACCGTACCTTCATAAGTTATGGACAGTCTATGCCAAATGTCATAGGCTGTGTCACAGTTTGATATTCTATTAAATTCTCCTACTAAAATTGAACAATATAAAATGCTTACAGCTTTGGCATTCATTTGAGCCAACTTTACCGTATTTGCATCCCACTCTGCATATTGTGTTTGAGGAAGCTCGTACGGGGTTGACACCATCCTCCATAAGTCCCAATTGATGCCTTGGAAGTAGAACTGCATCCTTCTCTTCCAATATGTGTAGTTTGTTCCATCAAACGCTGGAGGTCTAGCAACAAGTGTCCCTTCAAGGTTAAGGTTGTTAAGCACCCCGTCACCCATTCTTCAAGACCTTGTTAGGGTTCCTTGAAGCCTGCTCTGATACCAATTGAAAAAACACTAGAGGGGGGGGTGAATAGAGTTTTAAAGATATTTTAACAATTATTTGACTCAAACAACCACAATTGAAAATGGAAGAAGGAGACAAGTGTTTAGAGTGGTTCCAACCTTAGCAAATACTAAGGTTGTCAGTCCACTACCCGGTTGCTTACCCAACCAGGATTTTGAAAGTATTAATTTTATTACCTTCACAAGGAATTACACAAAATACAATACTTTCTTACACCCCTTGAACAGCCTTCACTTGAAGTAGTTGCACCAACCCCAGGTAGCCTTCTTGAAGTAACTCCAAGCTCCCCCTTGAAGTAGCCTTCCTCTTTAGAAGTAACCTCCCGTTGCACCAGCCTTCTTGAAGTAGCTCAAGGTCCCCTTCTTCACCAAGAAGATCTACAACCTCTCCAATCCGCAGCCTCCAACCTAAGAGTAGCAAGGAGAGTACAAACAATAATAGTGAACAAGAAAGAAAATGGAAATTACAACTTATCCTTTGAAGCACAAGGCTTGATTTGCCTAGATCAAGCGTGTAGATCTCCTAACCAATGTGTATGGAATTGTGATTGTTGTGGATAGGAGATGCTAGCCTATAGGACACAAAATTTGAGCTGAGAGAAGAAATAGCCAATTGTCAATATGCTCAATTGCTCACAAACAGGTTGCTCAATGTAAGTGTATGCTCAAAGATTGCTCAAGTGTAAAAACAAGTGAAGTTTAGATGTCCTAAGGCATGTCCTATTTATAGGAATGTCCTACAAGTGCTTAAGGACGTTCTAGACACTTTCTAGGGGTTTCTAAGTGCTTAACTAGCCGTTAGGTATAAGTTAGTTGCTTTAACAATGACTAGTTAATTAATTCTGCAGTTGCTGTCAGAGTCCATCTCGATCGAGAAATGGTCGACCGAGACACCTACTCGGTCAAAGTTTTGTCGACCGACAGGCTATCTGGATCAAGTGTTTTGCAACGTTTATCTCCAACTGCCAACTACCTTGTCAGCTGTGTCTAACGGCTACTTGGGTCTTTCTCGGTCGAGAAGTTTGTCGACCGAGAGTGTCTCAGTCAAGGATTTTGTCGACTGAGATAGACCCTGTTTCAATTTTTCAAATAAAGACATTAAGTGTGTGTATGAGTGTGCATATGTGACACTATTGAAGGGGATGACCTATCTAAATGTGGTGTTTAGCTAGGGAAGATCTAACGCTTGATTTACATGAAGTCTAAGTACTTGTACATTATATATTTGTACAAGTTTACAATTGATTACATTTCATGACATTTACAATCATTCAAGCATATAGATTCCCTAGTGCTTTGTCATCCACCTTATTCCTGCAACACTCAAGTAGCATGTTAGATCAACAAGAATGAAATGTTTGTCACTATCAAAACAAAGGGATTTACAGATGTCCATTTAGCCAACAATCTCCCCCTTTTTGAAGATGACAAACATTTCCTAAATATAAAATAAGAAAATATAAAACATGTGAGTTTCATACCTGAAGATTACCTTTGAAAATTTCTTCTCTTGTTTATAAAATGTGTGCTTATTATTCCAATTCTTTAGGGAATATAGCAACTTTCAATGTAAACCCAAGAGTTTGTTTATGAAACTCATTGATTGAGTTTTGCACAATTACTGAGTTTTATATTTATTTCTCCCCCTTTGTCATTTCAAAAAGATATCCGTTTTAAAAAGAAAACTCCCCCTTAATTAGATGTCACATCAAATTCAAAAAATGTCCATTAAAAGCCAAAATGATGCAAATAAATGACATTGTTAAGAAGCACAAATATCAAAGAAAACATCTTCCAAAGGAGTGATAAGCAGTTGCTTCCTTATTTTGTTGAATTGGTCTAGTGGAAGCGGTTTTGTAAAAATATCAGCCAATTGATCTTCTGTATCAACATGATGAAGGGAAACATGATTCTTAGAAATATGATCCCTTAAAAAGTGATGACGGATTTCAATATGTTTAGCTCGGCTGTGTAAAATAGGATTGTGTGCTAAGTTTATAGCGCTTGTGTTGTCACAAAAGATAGGCGTAGATGAAAGAGTAAAACCATAATCATTTAACACTTGTTGCATATAAAGCACTTGAGCACAACAAGATCCGGCTGCCATATATTCAGCTTCAGTTGTAGAGAGGGCAACCGTGTTTTGTTTCTTGCTAAACCAAGATACTAAAGCTCTCCCTAACAAGAAACAGCCACCACTAGTGCTCTTGCGATCAAGTCGACAACCAGCATAATCAGCATCAGTATAAGCTTTAAAATCCAAGGATTGTCTTTTTAGATACCATAAACCAAAACATGTAGTGCCGGCTAAGTATTGAAGAATTCGTTTAACTGCTTGAAAATGAGAGTGCATAGGTTGTGATTGAAATCGAGCACAAAGACCAACAGAAAACATGATGTCCGGTCTAGAAGCAGTTAAGTAAAGCAAACTACCAATCATGGCTCTATATAAGGAATCATCAATAGGTTCCCCATTTTCATCCTTATCAATTTTAATAGAAGTGGCCATAGGAGTAGTAGCATGTTTGCACTGATCCATACCAAAACATTTTAAGAGTTCTTTAGTATACTTTTCTTGGCTTATAAAAATCCCGGCAGGCGTTTGTTTAATTTGGAAACCAAGAAAGAAAGTTAGTTCACCCATGAGGTTCATTTCAAATTCTTTTTTCATAATGTCACTGAATTGTGTGCACAACGATTCATTAGAAGCTCCAAAAATAATGTCATCAACATATATTTAAACAACTAGAAAATCAGATGTATATGTTTTGAAAAATAAAGTAGAATCTAAATTTCCAATAGAAAAACCATTATCAAAAAGATATTTCTTGAGCCTTTCATACCAGTTCCTAGGTGCTTGTTTTAAACCATAAAGTGCTTTCTTAAGTTTATAAACATAGTCACCTTTTTCCGGTATTTCAAAACTAGGTGGTTGGGAAACATATACTTCTTCTTGAATGATTCCGTTTAGAAATGCACTTTTTACATCCATTTGGTAAAGTTTGATGTTTTTATGTGCAACAATAGCTAGTAACATTCTAATAGCTTCAAGTCTAGCTACTGGTGCATACGTTTCATCAAAATCTATTCCTTATTGTTGATTATATCCTTGTGCTACTAACCGGGCTTTATTCCTTATTACTTCTCCTGCCTCATTTAGCTTATTCCTAAAACCCATTTAGTTCCAATGATGGTTTTATCTTGTGGTTTAGGAACTAAATCCCATACATCATTTTTAGTAAATTGGTTTAATTCTTCTTGCATTGCTATTATCCAATAGTCATCTTTAAGAGCTTCAAATATCTTCTTAGGTTCAATAATAGAAACAAAAGCCATGTTTGCAACATTCTTAAAGGAAGACCGAGTTTTTACTTTATCATTTGGATTTCCAATAATTAATTCTTGAGGATGATCCTTAATAAGTCTAGGTATAGGTTGTGTTTCAGCTTGGTTATTGTTTGTAGTATCTTTCTCACTATCATTTGGTATGTTGAAGTTTTCGAATTGATTAGTGAGATCAATTATTTCAAAATTTTCTGATTTGGACTCTTCATGAAAAGATACATGAATAGATTCCTCAACTTTTCTAGAGATAGTGTTGTAGACTCTAAATGCTTTGCTAGAGGTAGAATATCCCAAAAAGAATGCTTTATGTGATTTAGAATCAAACTTATCTCTATCATCTTTGGTATTTAAGATATAGCATGTGGATCCAAAGGTATGAAAATAGTCAACTCTAGGTTTCTTAGACTGTATTATTTCATATGGAGTTTTCTTCAAATGGGTGTGAACAGTTACTCTATTTAACACATAGCATGCGGTGTTTACAGCTTCAACCCAAAAGGTGTTGGGTGTGTTATGTTCGAGCATCATAGTTCTAGCCATTTCTTGTAATGATCGATTTTTCCTTTCAACTATGCCATTTTGTTGTGGAGTGCGTGGAGCAGAAAAATTGTGAGTGTACCCTTGAGATGTACAAAATTCTTCAAATACATGATTTTCAAATTCTCCACCATGATCACTTCTAATGGTACATATTTTGCTTTGTAATAGATTTTCAATCTTGGAACAAAATTTTATAAAAACATGAATAGTATCATCTTTGGTTGCAAGAAATTGTACCCATGTATATCTACTATAATCATCAACAATAAAAAAACAATATCTTTTGCCACCAATAGATTGTGTCCTCATGGGTCCAAATAAATCCATATGAATTAATTCTAAAGATCTACTGGAGCTAAGTACATGTTTAGGTTTAAAAGAGGTTTTTGTTTGCTTTCCCAAAGTACATGGTTCACAGTTTTCAACTTGATCAAAGGATAAAGTAGGCAAACCACGAACAAGATCATTTTTTACTAGCTTTTTGATAACATGTGAACTAGCATGTCCTAGCTTTTTATGCCATAGTTGTAAAGTATTTTCATTTGCAAGCAAGCATTTTCCTACTACATATTTCATAGAGTTAGGTCTAAGAATATAAAGATTTCCAACTCTTTTTCCTTCATAGACAACATTTGTAGTGTTTTCTATTAATAATTTGCAGCAGTTTTTGTTAAATAGAACATCATATCCACTGTCACATAATTGACTAACACTTATCAAATTATGGTGCAAACCATCAACGAGTAGAACATTCTTTATTTCAAGGTTTGTACCAATATTACCTATTCCAATGATTTTACCTTTACCATTGTCTCCAAAGGTGACTGTTCCACTTTTCTTTTCTTCAAAAGTTTGAAATGCATCCTTGTTCCCAGTCATATGTTTGGAACATCCACTGTCAACCACCCAATCCTGCATTAAAATGTAGGTTTTGGTACCCATGTGATGGTCCGGTATGGTTAGATGCATTTAATTACAGACTGAATAAAAATCTGACTCAGAACTTCAGTCGGTCGACAACTGTTCGACCGACATCTCTCTCGGTCGACCAATCGTCAATCGAGAAAGTTGCTATTTTGTTGCTGTAGATTTAATTTGTTACAGGCGTCTGGTCGGTCGACAAAAGTTCGACCGATTTTATGTTCGGTCGACAATACTTCGACCGACCAAGTTTCTATTTCAGTACAACATTTCAGAAAATTACCATAATGCATGAAACCTTTTATTAAGTTGAGATAAGACAATATAACTTGCAAAAATAAGCATTTGATCATATCTCAACTGTATTTTATTTGACTCTACTAAGTTTGGGGTTTTGGGACCCAAACTAAGTCGGAATCCTTGGTCTTATAAGGACATGAAAATGAATAATGTCCAAGACGTAGACAAAAATGACAAGTAATAGAATCAACTTCATTTCTTTTTCTAGGAATTGTATTCTTAGGTACAAACATAATCTGAGTCATAGATGCTTTAGTTCTTTTGGGTTGATTTTTCTTTGGAGCATATCCCAAACCTTTTCTTCCATTGAAACTAGAGGAGATTTTCAGAATGTTATCAAGGATATCTTTTCTTCTTAAATCATGTAGGTTTCTTTGTAGCTTACCAATGTCATCCATCTTCTTGTGTAAACCTTTTCTTGCTTGATCTAAATCAGATAATAGGGAGTCTCTTTCTTTTACAACATTGTCATAGTCTAGATGGTTACATAGAATTGGTTGAGTCTGAAAATCATTTAGTTTAGCTAACAATTCAGTCTTTTCTTGAGAGAGAAGATCAACATTTGTTTCTAGAGTGAGTAGCTTTCTAGTGCAGTCATTTAAAGATGTTTTTAAAGACAAATTCTCAAGATCAATGTTGTTCTTTTTTAGAAGAGAGATCATTTAATTTAGCATATAGCTCATCATTTGTTTTGATAACCTTCTTTAGTTTCTTCTTGACATCAACATACTTATCATGAGTTTCTTGTAGACTAGTAATTAACTCTTCTTTAGGAAGATCAAGAAGGCTTACCTCTTGAGAGTCTTCATCATCTTCTCTTGCCATTAGACATTCCACCTTTTCTTCTCCGCTTTCACTTTCACTTGACTCGTCCCATGCAACTTTATAGGCTTTTTCTCCCTTCTTCTTGTGTGAGCTTTTCTTTCCTTTCTGTTCTTTAGGACATTCATTTTTGAGATGTCCTTTCTTTCCACACTCAAAGCAGCTAGGAGGGGAAGAAGAACTAGAAATTTTGTTAGACTTAAATCTTTTATATTTCTTACCATTGACGATCAAGGCTTCTTCCCCTTCTTCTTCACTTGACTCCTCACTTTCTGGTGTGATGATCTTTGAAGCTTTTAGAGCCACATCCTTCTTCTTTCCTTGTTGAAGTTCACGTTCTCTTCTTTCTTCCTCTTCTAGGGTTGCTTCATGAGCTTCTAGATTGCCAATGAGTTGCTCCATTTTCAGTCGAGTGAGTTCACTAGCTTCTTCAATGGCTGTCACCTTGGGCTTGTATTTAGGAGGAAGTGATCGAAGGATTTTTGATACCTGATCTTCTTCAAGAACAATTTTTCCTAGGGCATTTAAACCATTAACAATAGAAGAGAATTTTGCAAACATTTCACTAATAGATTCATTTGGATCCATACGGAAGTGTTCAAACTTTTGTTTAAGCATACTAATCTTAGAATTCTTGACTTGAACCATACCTTCATAAGTTATGGACAGTCTATGCCAAATGTCATAGGTTGTGTCACAGTTTGATATTCTATTAAATTCTCCTACTGAAATTGAACAATATAAAATGCTTACAGCTTTGGCATTCATTTGAGCCAACTTTACCGTTTTTGCATCCCACTCTGCATATTGTGTTTGAGGAAGCTCGTATGGGGTTGACACCATCCTCCATAAGTCCCAATTGATGCCTTGGAAGTAGAACTGCATCCTTCTCTTCCAATATGTGTACTTTGTTCCATCAAACGCTGGAGGTCTAGCAACAAGTGTCCCTTCAAGGTTAAGGTTGTTAAGCACCCCGTCACCCATTCTTCAAGACCTTGTTAGGGTTCCTTGAAGCCTCCTCTGATACCAATTGGAAAAACACTAGAGGGGGGGTGAATAGAGTTTTAAGGATATTTTAACAATTATTTGACTCAAACAACCACAATTGAAAATGGAAGAAGGAGACAAGTGTTTAGAGTGGTTCCAACCTTAGCAAATACTAAGGTTGTCAGTCCACTACCCGGTTTCTTACCCAACCGGGATTTTGAAAGTATTAATTTTATTACCTTCACAAGGAATTACACAAAATACAATACTTTCTTACACCCCTTGAACAGCCTTCACTTGAAGTAGATGCACCAACCCCAGGTAGCCTTCTTGAAGTAGCTCCAAGCTCCCCCTTGAAGTAGCCTTCCTCTTTAGAAGTAACCTCCCGTTGCACCAGCCTTCTTGAAGTAGCTCAAGGTCCCCTTCTTCACCAAGAAGATATACAACCTCTCCAATCCGTAGCCTCCAACCTAAGAGTAGCAAGGAGAGTACAAACAATAATAGTGAACAAGAAAGAAAATGGAAATTACAACTTATCCTTTGAAGCACAAGGCTTGATTTGCCTAGATCAAGCGTGTAGATCTCCTAACCAATGTGTATGGAATTGTGATTGCTGTGGATAGGAGATGCTAGCCTATAGGACACGAAATTTGAGATGAGAGAAGAAATAGCCAATTGTCAATATGCTCAATTGCTCACAAACAGGTTGCTCAATGTAAGTGTATGCTCAAAGATTGCTCAAGTGTAAAAACAAGTGAAGTTTAGATTTCCTAAGGCATGTCCTATTTATAGGAATGTCCTACAAGTGCTTAAGGACATTCTAGACACTTTCTACGGGTTTTTAAGTGCTTAACTAGCCGTTAGGTATAAGTTAGTTGCTTTAACAACGACTAGTTAATTAATTCTGCAGTTGCTGTCAGAGTCCATCTCGATCGAGAAATGGTCGACCGAGACACCTACTCGGTCGAAGTTTTGTCGACCGACAGGCTCTCTGGATCAAGTGTTTTGCAACGTTTATCTCCAACTGCCAACTACCTTGTCAGCTGTGTCTAACGGCTACTTGGGTCTTTCTCGGTCGAGAAGTTTGTCGACCGAGAGTGTCTCGGTCGAGGATTTTGTCGACCGAGATAGACCCTATTTCAATGTTTCAAATAAAGACATTAAGTGTGTGTATGAGTGTGCATATATGACACTATTGAAGGGGATGACCTATCTAAATGTGGTGTTTAGCTAGGGAAGATCTAACGCTTGATTTACATGAAGTCTAAGTACTTGTACAATATATATTTGTACAAGTTTACAATTGATTACATTTCATGACATTTACAATCATTCAAGCATATAGATTCCCTAGTGCTTTGTCATCCACCTTATTCCTGCAACACTCAAGTAGCACGTTAGATCAACAAGAATGAAATGTTTGTCATTATCAAAACAAAGGGATTTACAGATGTCCATTTAGCCAACAAGAAGTGCATCTGAGGTTCTACCACCATCCTTTCATTGCATCAAGGACTAGACTGGATAACCAAACAACCCTTAACTTTTCAATGAATCTTGTTACATCTGAGTGATATCCAAACACCTCTCCTTTTCAAACTTAGGGTTAGCCAAACAACCTCTTCTAGCTTCTAGTCAAACAAGTCAGATATATCTCAACCAGAGCATCCATTACTACTTTACATCCTTAGGTATTAGGTAACGTTGAAGATATACACTTCCATGTATTTCACTTATCATCTCACCTCAAACTCTATGTCTATCTTCATTAAGAACACTCTCTGATTTCATCATCCCGGTGATCAAACTCAACCTGGTATAACTTGTAAGTTCTACATAGCTCATGATAAAAACTTCCTCATAAGGTGACTACCTCATTCCTCTTAGTGTTTGCAAACCATCCATGTATCATTCACTTTACCAGGGTAGGTTATCTTCTCTATCCCCATTTCTCGTGGCAACGTTCCAACCTACATCATCTCTTATCCTTGGTGTGTGGCATGCGTAATGTCCTATCTCTCACCCTCATAACAAGAGGAAATAAGCATTTGGTTGCAGTCCAAATACAGAGTTCTTCCTGTTCCAAGAGTAGAGATGGTACATCCCATCTTACCAATACACCTTTACATCTAAGTTACAATGTGCCACATATGTCTCTACATCACATACATCATGATATCAAACTAGTCATGAACCTACTGAGGTTTATATCCTTGGTCATCTCCTCTAGGTCTATAGGGTACCGACTCTTTTGGGGTCATCCCTCTTCCCTCATGCATCAAGGGAGTGCCCTACTCATCTTCCCTTTGGTTCCCATGATTTCATGAAGGTGATCAATCTCCTAACCCATGGCCCTCAGACAATGATAGCTGTTACCTCCTGACCCTATGGTCATGTGCAACTGGGGAATTAGGCAACTCCTACTTTCATCGGTCTTATCCCTACCTGACCCTAGGATAGACTTAGGATTCTCCATTATAGTACATGTTCACTTAGAACCTTACCCAAGTCTTCATCATCTCTCTTTCTGCATTCATGGGCTAGCTTTCATCCTTTCATAGGGATCATGACAACCTGCCTACCTTGGTCAAGCCCCATACTGGTTACCTCCATGGTAGCACATTCATATGCAATTAGAGATGGATATCTATGGGTCTACAGGTTCATTCTCATACCCTGTACTTTTCACTTAGCTTCTCAAGATCCTATGAGACCCCTTCAGGTTACCTTAAACCAACAAAACTGATATACACCCTACCATAGGGGTCCCTCTCCCAGGATGGGAGGAAAACTATCTCTTGACAACAAGGTCGCAAAAGCTCTTAGGTCTAGGGTTTACATCCACATGAGTCTACTTAACCCTAGTGAGATATTAAGGCACAAGCAAATCACCTACTGTACCAGGCTAGGTCATACTTATCCTCTTTCCTCGATGTTGGATCAAGATCATACTTTTCTTTATCATCAACCTAGTTGTGAGGGGTTCATCAAACATACCTTAAACTTAAGGGGCTTCCCTTTTCCTTTATACATGAGGCGTACCATGCTCGAAACTATGGCAACTTAATTCTCATCATGAGCATTAGGTATACCACTTCCCCTCTTAGGTCAGGGACCCTAGGTTCACTTTTAGGTGTCCAACTGCATGCTCTGTCTCTTAACTACGAACCAAGCATGCAAAAGGCATGACATGCACTCCTTGTCATCCTTCAACTCGAGCAACACTTAGAGTTGGGTCCTTCTTAAGGACAACCAACAAGGTTCAAGGCCTCATAACCCGTTACTAAACCTTTCTAGGTCTAAGGAACTCTTCTTCCTACCTCAGAAGGTAAACACCTATACCGTAGGCACATAGGTACCAAAATCTTCATCTTCTCTCTCTAGGGTTTCGTCCCTCTAAAGGCAACCAAGATATCATCAACTTCTAGGGATCGATCATGAGGCAACCACTATCATCCATTGTTCCTCATATCTCAGGGTTTTAGGCTTTTAACCTTCTTGTTGGGTTTCCTGCTCTCTCTAGAGCTAACCCTACATCCAACCTCACCATTAGAGGTTCTCTCTTCATGAAGGATCAACATCAAAAGTGTGCACTACATGGGTGAAGCCTAGGTTTGAACTTATGTTTGCTCAAGATTATCCATAACCATTTGTGCTCCATCATGATTCCTTATCCAGGGTTTCATCCTACTGTCAGCACTATGACGTGCCCTAGGTGCCAGTTATACCCTACTTGCACAAGCCCATAGGGTTTCTAAGGTCCTTCACTAACATCATCATCTAAGGAGCTATCCTTTACCCTAACATGCACGACCCTTCCCAGGGTTGGGTTGCCAAAGGTGCTAGGTCACCCATGGGTCATATGGCATCCCAAAGGCATGTCCTTTCAAACACCTAGTCCAACTCATCTCTCTCTAACCTTCACTTAGGGTTAGGGTTAGCATCATCCTCAGAGGATGTGCCATGTCTCTACTTGCAATGGAGATCTCTATCTCCAAGACTAACTTATCCTCCTGACAAGAAGGCCTAGCCTCAGGTCTCTTCTGAGGACATGACATCTTATGTCATACGACCTAAGCATGTATCTATTCTTTAGTTTGCGCTTAATCTATTAAGCTTATGTCCATGACATCTTATTTACATGTTTTTCATTAATTTTATGGAGGATTCCTTATACCTTATTAACCTTACCCATACCTCAAGAGGGTGAGGGGAAGAGAGAGAAAACCCTAATACTTAAGGTCCATAATATAATTTGTGATGAGAAGGGATGAATAAGATGAGAAAGTCCTAAAGGTATCTTATTTCGATTCATACCCTAAGACTTTGGCCAGGCAGTCATACGGATCCGGGAGTCCTCGTATTCCGACTAGCGGTGCAGAGGAAAATATTGCCAGCACCCATAACTTCCAGATCAAAGGTTCAACAATTAACCAAGAATAATTATCAAATTTTAACATACTATACTGAAAAGCTGTAAGAAAATAAAATTTTGCATACCTTTTTGAAAACTTGGATCTCTACACTTATATCCACTTAAGGATTCTACTCTAACTAATCCTCCTTGTATTTTACTTCATGTATTTCACAGTATGACGATTTACTGTTTGTCCTTTTGGCTTGTACCTAAAACGCCGACAAACAAAACGTCGGTCAGCCAAAGCTGGTATGTGGGGGAAACAATAATTATGTAAATATGTTAACAATGTAATCATTCAATTAATCATTTAACAACCCAGATTACATTTTAGATATAACTCCGCAATCCAAGAGTACCATATCCTCTATGTTGTCCCCATTAAACTTCTCATGATCCACCTATAAGTGAACCAATTTCTAAGGTTGAGTCACATGGCACTACTCGTAAGTAGCTCACTCCTTAACTCATGGAAGGCTAATGAGTCTCATGGCACTACACGTAGGTAGCCCAGTTTCTAACTCTCAGTAACCTAGACCTTGCTCTAGGATTACCCCTTTTTTCTTAGCCATTTCAAAGCAATAGAGGTGGACCCAGATCTAGTCAGTTATATACGCACATTTATAGTGATAATCATAGTCACTTTATAGTTGCATGAAATAAATAAACATCCAACGGTTATTTTCAAGCAACTGATTAAAACTTCGGGAATCAGCGTGAAACTAGAGCGATTATTCATAAGCATAACCACATACCTCGATGGTGAGTCATGCAGATTATTCAACATATACTTCATGTATATACAGTCAAGCCAATCAACAGATCCAAGCAAATGAAGCATTCATCATTTATAATCTGCATGTATATAAAACCTAAACTGTCACCTTCACATTATTAATCACATTAAACCCTACTCGACCCTAGTCTAGGATTTAGATTTTCTTAGCATTGAAATTATCATTAAGGATATGTTTCTAAACCCTAATTCACATGTTTATTGATTTAATGCTCAAGAACCCTAATTCGCATTAGGTGTAGCCATAATCATCAAATCTATTTCATCCTTACATTATGATCACTTACATTAAATTAAGTCTAACAAATTAACAAGTTAGGATCCTTAAACCTTACTATTTGTATGCATTGATTAGAAATTCTAATTATTGTCATTAAGATCATAATCATGTTAGTTTACCATTATATTCCTCATCATCAGTTTAAATCTCAAGGAAGCATATCTAACATGATCAACAATGTATTAATAAGGACTAGGGTTTCTATGTATTAATCACCATACATTCATGGACCAACTATACTTTTAGAACAGGAATCATATTTAGGTATTAGGAGTATTTTATTTGGATTCTACTCATTCTCCTAATAAATTTTCATATATAACTTGTCTAAATCTGAGTTACCAATTAATAGTTATGGTTTATTAAAGATTATCAAATCTTGACCAATCAGAAACCGCCAAGTCAAATTTCACGAAGGAAGTGTTCTGGTTGAAGAGTGTATATGGGAACTCAAATTTCACGAAGGAAGTGTTCTGGATGATCTGCAGCAATATATGGAGATTCAGGAACGCAGAAGTTTTTGAAGGCGACATCATGCCGATGGAACATCAGCTCCGTTTTATTCAGAAGGACATTACGGTTACTACAGAAGCATGGGCGAGGCAAAACACGGGTCATCGGCAGGACAGAGTACATTGCTGGAGAAAACCGGAGTCGGGCATGATCAAGCTGGATGTGGATGCAGCAGTGAAAGGTAAAAAAGCTGCGATAGCGGCAGTAGCTAGAGACGCACATGGGCAGTGGCTTGGGGGATGGTCGAAGAAGATAGGCGGTTCTTCGGTAACCAGAGCGGAATTAGCAGGGATTCACCTAGCCTTGGAACAAGCTCAAGCACACGAATGGAGTAGTTGTATCAGGGAAACCGACTGTAAGCTGGCAGTGCAACTGTGCGGCGAGGAGGCAGAACGCTACCCTAAGTTAGCATACTGGCTAATTCGAGTGAAGAAGAAGATGATGGAGAGCGTGAGATTACAGCACGCCGACCGCAAAAGCAATTCAGTTGCCGATAAAATGGCCAAACGCCAACTCCGATGCGCATCACAGACCCAGGCCTTTAACGGGCCTCCAAATTGGGTTAGGAGCCTTTATCTTAGTGAATGTACTTCTGTACAATCGGCTGGCCCTGCAGCTAGCCTATCGAGTATGAGGAGAGGGATACACTATAATAACCAGTGATGTTTTAATATGTTTGATTATTACAAAAAAAAACCGCCAAGTCAGCGTCACTTACTTGATTCTAAATCACGTGGGCGACCAGGTGGTTTCGGGAAAGGATGCTTGCGCCCCTAACTCTTGAACATGAGTGCAGGGGCACTAAGGTCATTTCACCCTTTCTTTCCTTCCTCGTCCAAACCTGTTCTCCATCCCACCGCTTTCCGTGGAAACACAAGCTGCGTGCAGCAGCTTCTCCCTCCTTCTGACTCTGGCATCCTCCTCCTTGGGCGCGGCGCTTTGGGGCCCCCACAGCTATCGCGGACGGCGGTAAGGATCCTGGTCTCCGCCCCCAAGAGGCTCCGTCCTCCATCCTCGCTCCCCTCGTAGGTGCAGGGCATACTGCGGCGATGTGGAGGGGATCTGTTCCCCGGTGATGCCTCTGCAACAATCATCCGCCCTTGGTGCCCCTGTCAAGGAGATCTCCTAGCATGGCGTCCCTTCTGGCTGTGGCAAGACACCCCAGGCTCGGCGCAGCCCAGGTTACAAACCACACCTTCTCTTCCACAGCCTGGTTTGGGTACAGCACGGCTAGCTCGGGTAAGCCAGGGTGGCCGGAGCACATCCCAACCGTGCCAAGACCCTGACCATCGAGGCATCCTGTCATTGTAGATGGTCTCCGCTTCCCGCGTACATGTAAGAGAGTGGTCGAACCCCTCTGATATGATGGTATTTTTGATCGCTCATGTGCAGTTCTATCTGCGCTGGAGGAACCGAAGAAGGCTAGGGGATTCAGATATCTTAGACTCTCTACAGAGTTCCTGGTGGAAGAAGGGATGTCTGGGTATATATATATATACATCCACCTCCCCAAAACCCTAAAGGGTTCCCACATAAGGCAAAAGAAACAAGAGGGATAGGGACAGTCTTCCTATGCGTAGCGTAGAGTTCAATCAACAGGGACGATCTCCCCCATTAAAAGCATCTTGGATTATTCTCTAATATAAAGAAGTATTCAAAAGATTAAACCCTTCATTGGATAAATTATTATCCAAGTCGTTAAAAGCCTCTCCATTATCCTAAATCATGGGGCAACCTTTCTTTCCATATTCCATTATTCGTATATGCCATCAAAGCACCCCCTTTCTTGCCTTATATTGGCCTCTTTCACAATAACGGAGTGCCTTCATGGGAAAGTATCTTTTTGTTGTGAAGAGAGTATTTAATAGATTTCCCATATGACAATGTTGGTGATGCAAAGGAAACATGCACAATCTATATAGTCCCATTTTTATCTATCTTTCATAATGTTAAAAAGTCATTAATGATGTATCACATTGTCCTCTTATTTTGTTTTATTTGGTATTTTCTCTTTCTTTCCTCTTTATTGGGACTCCTTGGATCCCAAGACATTCCATTATTTCGAAATTCTGTTTTCAAGGATAATTATTATCCTTCTAGATGCATTATTTCTCCATTATCATGTTTATTTCTTATTAAAATAACTCTTTTTGAGCTTTTCTCTTTATTTCTCTTTTATTTTCCTCATTGCCATTCCTTTTAATATTAGCAAACTCATGGATGCGAAAATTCACCAAGAAATCTCATTTATGCCTCTTTCCACTCATTTCCCACATTTTATCATTATTTTCAATTTCTTTCTTAATAAAGAAATACTTAATTGATCTTTTCTTTTCGTATTGCTTTCTTTTTGCAACCTTGGACTCCTTGGAACCCAAGGAACCCAAGAGGCACGAAATCCCTCTTTGGATTTTCCTTCTAGAGGTTTCCACGTCATTCTTTTCTCAAAAATTCAATTATTCATTTACTAATTTAATAATTGAATTTCCTTTCTTTATTTCCTTGTTATTGGGCCCAATAGCCAATAAAGCCCACAACACAAACATCAAGGCTATTGTAAACGAAATCCATTTATTCAAACCAAACTATATCATTATTTGTTCAAATATCCTTAATATGAGAAATTACATTTCTCGACAACTGAACCCAAAATCAGGGTTGCAACACTACCCGATCTGAGGCGCCACTAGGTTGACATGCATTAATCACTTGCTTCATCCCAAAGTCACATTAGTCAAACTATGACTGCAATGAATATTTTCTCATTTTGGCATTTGATTGAGTATTTACTTGCATTCTTTCCTCCACCCAAAAGCATATGACATATATCAACTTCCATTTATGCCATGTCAAAGGAGTATATTTGACAACATTAACTGTTTCCCAAATTAAAGAATGAAGAAATTCATTGAATTTCCTTCCTTTAACTACTTTGACCACTTAATTTCTTTAACTCTATTTGTTGCATATTCCTACTACAAGTATTTCAAGCGTTTGCAATCCCGTGAAATGTTCCAAAGAATTCCAAAAAATATGATTTTCTATAGGAAATTAGATTCCCTTTCCAACTCATATTTGCACATTAAATTTGGAGTTCATATACAAAAGTTATAGAGATTTTGGTGTGGGATATATATACATATATATCAGGCACTATGGGAAATTGTGAAAACATCTTCCAAGAGTAATTTTGGGAATTTTGGGGCTTCAAAATAAATTTCCTATTTTTCTATAAAAATCACAATAAATCAAGTAAAAACTCTAATTGACTAGAAGAAGAAAAAAAGCAAAACTAAGATAACTTAATCCAAAACTAGAGAATAATCATGAAATGCTCCTAAAGAGAGATCTTAATATGCAAATAAAATGGATAGATATGCATTTATTAAATACCCAAACTTAAATGGTTGTTCGTCCTCGAGCAACATGGAATCATAGACACCCACCAATCTATACTGACACCTTGTTCACCTCACTCGCATAACACTACCTTGTTCTCACCATCTTTTCAAGGCCAATCACCCTAATTTCTTGGAACCGCAAAAACACAAATTTTTGACATTCTTGACTCAAATCTTCTTCACAACTTGCTTCACTTTCAAAACCTTGCAAGAAATTAGATATTATACCCCTTCAGTTAATTGTACCTCCACATATTCTTATGTAAAGTTGCACAAGACCAGGGTTCAAGGATTTTATGGCGTGATGTATATTCCCCTAATCATAAAAGCGGAGTGAAGGAGGTACGGAAGGAGGCAATCCTCTACTCTATTCAACTTGAGATCTTTCTATTTCTTTGTTTATAGTTACATTGACAACATGTTAAGCTGTGCTCTTTGGCATCTTTTCTTGGTGGTACGTCCATATTAAATTTACAAAGGGTATGGAAGAAGCAGTAGATGGGGGGGAGAGAGTAGTGTGCCACCCCAAACTTGGAGTTTGATACATTTTGTTGGCTTTCCATTTCTTTTTCTTTTAGTAGATGGAGAGATAAGAAGGTGGAGGAAGAAGTGCATAAGAGATTGATCTTATCCTTTTCTCATTTTTCAGAATTGTTGTGCCTCAGGAGTATTATAATGTTAGTTAAAATCATTGTAAGACACACAAAAAAGTCATAACTTTACAAGTCAATTCCATAGTTATAATAAAGACACATTGTTTTTTATTCCTATCTACTCCATTCAGGCTTGCCAACTTTCCATAGAAATAGTGTTGATTGAGGTCTTAGAGGACATGTGCTTGTTAACAAAAATGGAATTATGATAAAGTTGTAAGGGATTCACTTAAATTAAGAGGATACATTGACTACAAGCATATCAAACAACTGGACGACTAGATTAGGGCCATATTGCATACAAAGGAAAACAAAAAAACCAAATTAAACTACATGCAAGCAAACATAAAAGATAATTATGTTGGAAAAGGGAATATAATGGGTGGGAATGAAACATACAACCCGCTTCTATCCCAAACTCAAAATTTTGCCCGTCCCAAGCAAATATCAAGTCTGAAAATGAGGGAAGTGATCTGTGCTAATTTAGCACCTCTTTTCACAACCTTTTTAGTCATGTCACATTGAAATTCTTATCTTTATCCACTAAAAAGAAACAAGTTTCTAGTTGCTTCCTTTTTTCATAATTGAACTTTTTTTATAGAAGTCAGGAGATCATCTATTCATTCCACTCTCCTCTTGTAGGCTGAAGAAATACTAGACATACATTGTTCAGACTACAAATTAAGTGTGGTAGTACTACTACCATTACATTTATCTCTGTCCAGCCAATTCAGGATTTCTTCTGGGGGCCTGTTATAATGAAATGGTCCACATTTGTTTCTGATGTGGTATTTTACAAGCCCATTTGCGGCCCTATTGCAAGCTTGCTTAAGTGACTAGTTTTCCTTCTTTGCAAGGTGTCGTTGACACTCCTGTATAATGCAGGCATGCTTTGGATTGTCAGCTGGGTTTTCTTTCAACATCAACACAGCATGATTGCAATCTGATTGGATGTCCATGGCCTCTATGTTGAGCTCTGTATCCTTATGCATGGTGAGTTACAAGGCTATCAATTCTGCATGTAGTGCCAATTCCGCTTGCGATGAACAGCCATATCCAGTTTTCCAATTGCCACCCGTGTCCCTTATGATTAGATCTGCAACACATTTCCTACTAATCAAAGCAGCGTCTACATTCATTTTCCACCTGCCCACGGCCGGTGGCCTCTAAATTTCCTCCTTCTACTTGACATGATGTTCATTTGCCGAGCTATCATCGTCCTGCCACGCCCTCTTGGAGTTGGCCGCTTCCATGGTAATGTACCTTATAATGTTTTCAGTGGTTTTGTTGATTCCTTTGAACAAGTATTGGATCTTGTAGCTCCAAATATACCAACATGCTATCATTAATAGGCTTTGCTGATCATCTTTCATCTTGACACCGCTTCTGGTCCACGCAGTTAGATCTGTACTAAAGAAAGTTGGTAGTATCTGATTCTGTAACCGCCCTTCCCAAACTGGCTTCACATATTTACAATCTCTGACTGCATGGAGATCTGTTTCTTCTTCCTCCTGGCATCTCTCACAAATGGGGTATGTAGCCATGTGACGTTGGACTCTCTTCTGATTTGTGAGAAGTGCTTTGTGCATAAGAAGCCACAGAAAATGTTTTAGTTTGGCTGCCAATTTAGCCTTCCATAACAACTTCCATTCACCATCTACCTACTAGTCTCTTGACTTCCAGAGTATATGATAAGTTGTGCAGGTTGAAAATTTGCCATTTGGCATTGCTTTCCATACTCTAGTATCATTGATGCCCTGATCTAAGGGTGGTGATTTGGCCATGATTTGTTCAATGTTAGTGCTTGGCATCTAGTATCGTAGAAATTCCTCATCCCAGGATCCGTTGCAAGTAACCACACTTGTCACTTGGAGGTCTAGTAGCTCAGGCGGTATGTGTCTTAAGGTTATGTCAGCAAGCTTAGTATTATCGTTGCACCAGTTGTCTCTCCAGAAGAATGTGTGTCTTCCATTAAGGACTTCCTTGTACAAATTCACTTATATAAATTCCTTGCCCTTGATTACTTCTCTAGCGAGTATGGATATATTTGGCATCTTTGTGGGATTATAGTTGTCATACTTGGGCTTCATAAACTTGCACCAGACGGTGTCCCTGTCTGTGGCTATCTCCTAGGTATTCTTCATCAGTAGGGCCATATTCTATTCTCTCATAGTGTGGATTCCCAACCCTCCGTCGTCCTTCTTCCTAGTCACCTTATTCCAAGCAAACAATGGTGTAGGATGTGTCTTGTGATTGCCTCCCCATATGAATTTCTTAATGCTACTACATCAGTGCTACCCAAGTGAAAAGGAAAGTTGGAGAACAACTTTCAATCCTACAATCTGTGACTGGTGTTACAGTGAATGTATAATTCCTTTGTCACTAATATCCCGAATGAACTCAAGGCATGGAACAGTCATCCTTTCAACATTCATTCACTTCCTTGATCTCAGAGCAGACTGGATGAGATATGTGTGACAACAATATCACATATTGATTCACACATGCATGCACATGCCTTTCTCATTCCTACTCATCAAGTGGCCATGGATATCAAACTCCCTTAGGAGGGACAAATCCCATATCTATCACTCACCCCTCAAAAGGCCCATGTGTCAAAGTCACCCAATCATCACCTTTATAACAATCTATATTTTAGGAATGTGTTTGACGGTGTCAAAGTGTACCCAACGACATGTGTTGAGTGTAGTGATTTCAGGTCAAAGAATCACACTCACCACCATCACTGTGAGAGGTGACTATGACTACCAAGTCATGGTTCCATGTGCCACTCTCATGGTGGGTCTATCCGATATACTTGTTCTCTAACAAGTACCTATGTGCTTGGTTTGATATCACTGTATCATGACTAATGATATTCTGTCATCAACCAACACACAATCTAGTCTTGTGTGTCATTGTTGTCTATCAACCTTCCATAATGACATCCGACTAGGGACTAAAACAATAATGTATACTCTTAACATCCGTACGATCTCATCGTTTAGGTCCTTAACCTAAAATCATACGTCATTGAGTAAAACAATTCTTTAGACATTCAATCTATTATGTCATTATCTTATAACTAACTGAACCAAAATGAATTGGAAGCTTGCCTTTGATGTTTATCAAATCAATCTTAATGTATCCCACCAATCATCCCATGATTGGCTCTCAGGGCATGCATACCAACATTCTTGTGTGTCCCCAGTCAGTCATTACTGTGGAAGCAAAATCGACAACAATAATACAAAAGACTAGAGTTTGTGTTGGTTGATGATAGAATCTCATTAGTCATGACATGTGATATCAAACCTAGAGAATAGTGTACCAGACAGACCCACTTGAGAGTGATACATGGATACCATAGAATGGTAGTCAAAATCATCTCTCATAGTGATAGTGGTGATTGTATTTCTTAGACTTGAAGTCGCTACACTCGTCACCTATCGTTCAATGTGTTTTGACACCATCTAATGTAACCTTGAATAAGGGTTGCCAAAATGGTGATGCTCAGGTGCATTGAAAAATATAAGGATGAGTGTGAGTGATGTAGATAGGATTTGTCCCTCCTACATGAGTTTGATATCCTGGCCACTTAATAAGCGAGACTAAGAATTGCATGGCCATACTCTGTGAGTCAATATGTGAATTTGAGCTCATCTCTATCTCAACAGTCTTCCCTAGTTCAAGGAACATGGATTTAACATTGAACAGGATGATGATTCCATACCTTGAGTTCAATCTGGATATTAGAGACAAAGGAACTATATGATCACTATACACATACCATGGATTGTAGGTTGAAGTTGTTCTCCAACTTTCTAATTACTTGGTTAGCAAGAATGTGTTTCTCGATACCACTCATTGCTTGTAATTTCATAAATTGGTTATGGACATTCACTGCCAAGGTAAGTTGGGACCTATAGGGTCACACACATAGGATGCACCTAGAATAGGAGTTTACTCATGTATATGATTTAAATCAATTACTAAAGTGTTTAGGTATTCAATTTAAACATCAATGATTGAAAATTGATTGTTAGGACTATGACCCAACCGATTCAAGTGTTGAACATATTGATTTGATTGTCTGGTCAATTTGAACAACATTGGCTAAATTAGAAATCTAAAATGACCAGTTCAGATAGTGAAATGACCAGTTTAGGTTATGAAACGCCCAATTCAATGATCAATACGATTGGATCAAGTATTGATGTTGACATCATGCCATGCACTAATTGAATATTGAAATCCAATGTGACAGAAAAGCAAGTGAACTGACTAGTTCAAGTGTTGAACCGATCACTTCACATGTGAAATGATCTCTTAAACTGTAAACCAACCATTCATGGTTCACAACTTCTAGAAAATTCATGAGAATCCTTCTCTTTGACTCCCAATTGATCTAGAAATACTGACCTATCCCTCCTATAAATAGAGGGGTAGTCAAGGATTTCATAGACACAACAATAAGCTCTGACATTTGTTGTCCTCTCTAGTTGCGGTAACTAAGAGAGCCTGAGAAAGTCCTACCTATAAAAGGGAGGGACAACAAGGGAGAGACAACACGAGGTAGAAAATCAACCCAATCAAGTTGACATTTGAAGGGATAACTCCTTCCTATTAACTCTAGTAGCACAACATGGAGTTCTTGGTGGTCCTTGTGGAGTAAGTAGAGGCATGGATGTTGTTCCCACCCGCTAGGAGGATGCCACCATCCGCCATCTATGGTGTTGCACCAGGAGGCCATTGTTGATGACTACTCAGGTGCTGCTTGAAGAAGAAGCACGCTGTTGTAAGGATAAATCAATGGACTTGCTCTAGGTCTAGGTGTATTCCTTGCAACCTTCCTTCCTAGTTCATAGTTGTTGATGCGGTCTACTATTTAAGGGGAATATGGAAGTAAAATTTTTGCTTATGCTACCATATATGATGTCATATTTTCTTACACATACCTCATATCAAGTTTACATGAATCCAAAGAAAACCCTAGGTCCAAGACAATGTCTTCAAACACCTATCAAACATATATATAAAATTAGGGTTAATTTCACATTAATTGCATAAACCCAAAAGGTTGAATTTTTATTATTAGTAAGTTAGGTTACTAAAACCATACCATGTATTAGGTTATTATATTATGAGTTCATATAATATTTTATTTTTATGACTTATAGATTATTAGTTATGAATTTTAGAAAATCTACCCATTTAGATAAATCTAGAAAATATTATTTTTATTAGATTGGTATCTAGTAATGAAATTGGTACCACTAATAGATTATAATATTCTCATTCCAAACTAGTTTTATTTTTTATGCACTTATATAATTTACTATAAATTTCAGGAAAATGGCCAATAAAAAAATTCCTTAAAGCTACATACATATTTGCATGTAAAATTTCCTAATTGGGCTTTGCCACCTGGACCGGGCCTATAGTTGGCCAGGTGCACAACTGACCCCGAACAAACAAAGTGAGAACGGCAGGAAAGATGATATTTCGGATTTGAGAGCATGACACAAGATTAAAGATGTGGAGGGTGATATCATAAAAATGGCTATGATGATCATCACTACTAGCAAAAGCCAGAGAAAGGAAAAACCACTACCAACTCCTCGAACTAGATTTAGGAGGAGTTTAAACCTCAATCGAAAGGATGACGCCATTGAGTTCCTGGTGGCAGCCTGATCTTGAAGATCTACGGTTCGAGTTCTAATAGGATCTTAGTGCCTGGAATTGTCTTCCTCCACCTTGGCTTTGAATAGGATCCAGAACATGTTGCAGATGAATAAACCAGCAAATCAACCACGCCCAATAAGAAATAGTGCCTCCATTGGCTTCACCAATTCAATCTAAAGTCAACCAACTAAAACATCAAGCCTCCTTTTGTTCTCAGACATACAATAAAGAGATCGAAACATGGAGTTTTTGCAATTGCCTTGAGTCCAGCATAGTGAATACACTAGATTCCTTTTAAGGCAAGAATTGAAGCTAACTATGCCATCTCTGATATTTTCGAGCCTTCGATGCACTTTCCCAGAGCCACCCCTCTGACCAGATCAAGTCGAGGTTGGGGAAGCATCTAGGGAATTATAAGAGGCATGGGAAACTCGGGGAAATAGTATTGGAAGGTAGTGGGTGGTGGACAGAGGAATTGGAGTTTCATAGCATGCCGTGACAAAGGCAACTGCATAAGTTGGGAAAGAATATGGATTTAGTTGGAGAACAATGGGAATTATTATGTTAATTGACTTGAGGTTTTGCATCAAGAGAAGATGAGAATGATTGGCAACTTCATATATATGAGTTGGGTTAGGTTGTGTGGCTTCTGGAAATAAGAAGGGGAAGGGTCAATTTAGGGGTTTGCACTGGGTACATATTTTGATGAGGAAGATTAGAATCAAAACGTGTGGAATCATATTTGGAAACTAGTGGAGGGATTTTTGTGGCGTGATGAGTAAAGAAGAGAGAGAAGGAGAGGGAGAAGAGTTGGAGAGAACTTTGGATAATGGTGGGTGGTTTTCCTTTTTAGAAGCAAGGAAGAAGGCGACTCTTGGATCTTATGATCCTCATCTAATGGCTTCGAATCAACACATATATGGAAACTTAATGTGACACAAAAGAAAATTTGGAACTATAGGGAACTCACATGATATATTATTGGGCCTGAACTTTTATTAAATCCAACGATTAAAATCAATGCATTTACATCTTATCCTTCTTTCCTTCTTATGACTTATAGATTATTAGTTCTGAATTTTAGAAAATCTACCCAATTAGATAAATCTAAAAAATATCATTTTTATTAGATTGGAATCTAATGATGAAATTGGTACCACTAATAGATTATAATATTCTAATTCCAAACTTGTTTTCTTTTATTTTTATGCACTTATAATAATTTACTATAAATTTTAGAAAAATGATCAATAAAAAATTTCCTTAAAGCTACATACATATCTACATGTAAAATTGCCAAATTGGGCTTGGCCACGTGGCCCGAGCCTATAGTTGGCAAGGCACACAACTAACCCCAAACAAATAAAATGAGAAGGGCAGGAAAGATGATATTGCCAATTTGACAACATGACACAAGATTAAAGATGTGGAGGGTGATATCATAAAATGTCTATGATGATCATTGCTACCAGAAAAAGCTAGAGAACAGAACAACCACCGCCAAATCCTCGAACTAGATTTAGGAGGAGTTTAAACCTCAAGCAAAAGTATAACACCATTGAGTTCCTAGTGGCAGCCTGATCTTGAAGATTTGTGGTTGGGGTTCTGATAGGATCTTAGTGCCTAGAATTGTCTTCCTCCTCCTTGGCTTGAATAGGATCCCAAAACATGTTGCAGATGAGTAAACTAGGAAAACAACCAAACCCAATACAAAATAGTGCCTCCATTGGCTTCACCAAGTCAATCCAAAGTCACGAATCCAAAAACCCACTAGAAAAAGCCAACCAACCAAAACTTGGAGCCTTGTGTTTTCAGACATACAATAAAGAGATGGAAAGATGGAGTTTTTGCAATTACCTTGAGTCTAGCATAGTGAATACCCTAGATTCCTTTTAAGGCAAGAATTGAAGCTAACTGTTCCATCTCTGATATTCTCAAGACTTCAATGCACTTTCCTAGAGCCACCCCTCTGACCAGAGCTAGCCGAGGTTGGGGAAGCATCCATGGAATTATAAGAGGCATGGGAAACTTGGGGACAAATTATTGGAAGGTAGTGGGTGGTGGACAGAGGAATTGGAGTTTCATAGTGTGTGGCAGCAAAGGCAATTGCATAAATTGAGAAAGAATATGGATTACGTTGGAGACCAATGGGGATTATTAGGGTCAATTAACTTAAGGTTTTGGATCAAGAGAAGATGAGAATGATTGGGAACTTCATATATATGAGTTGGGTTAGGCTGTATGGCTTCTGGAAGTAAGAAGGGGAAGGGTCGATTTAGGGGTTTCCACCGGGTACATATTCTGATGAGGAAGACTAGGATCAAAGGGTGTAGAATCATATTTGCAAACTAGTGGAGGGATTTTATTTGCATGATGAGTAAAGAAGAGAGAGAAGGAGCGGGAGAAGAGTTTGAGAGAACTTTGGAGAATGCAGGGTGGTTTTCCTTTTTAGAAGTAAGGAAGAAGGTGACTCTTGGAACCTATGATCCTCATCCAATGGCTCCAGATCAACACACATACGGAACCTTAATGTGATAGGAAAAGAAAATTTAAAACTATAGGGAACTCGCATGATATCTTCTTAAGCCCAAACTTTAGAAAATTCACCGATTAAAATCAATGTCTTTACATTTTATCCTTCTTTCCTTCTTTATAGAAATTAGGTTAGTAAATAATGCTAAAACAAGATTAACATTGACGTGTACTCTAAATAAAACCTATAGATTCTGATTTTCCAATTAGTTTCTCCTATTGGGGTAATCTAATAATTTGTTTCCTATTTTTAGATCTTAACGTATATTTTCTTTCTAAATAAGAATAAGGTATTTATTAACTTGATTTTCCAGCTAGTTGCGCTTGCCATAAAAACAAATATAGGACGTGCCACAAAAGCACACATAAAGAATGTAGAGCACATAACCCATGAACAATATTAACTTGCATGCACATGAGGTAAGTATAGCACTAGTGAAAATGTTAGTTAGTGGAAGTTAGGGCAGATAACCCATAACCTGATAAAGAATGACATAATGCCAAACTCCCAAGAATATAGTAATCGGAGGAAAGACACACCCTACGTGGAAAGACACACCCATATATAATATGAGAGGAAAAGAGCAACTGATAGGGAATAAAATCCAATAAAACCAAAGCATTACAATATTTTAGGACTAATGAATTACAAAGCATGCAAAATGTAGAGGCAAGTAAAATTTTAGTCATAAAAATATGATTTATGAGATTGCCATCATGTAAATGGGACATATGAAGCATCCACCACAAAAGTGGGAAAAATAGTTATATCCATAATTAGGGTCTGATCATGAAGAGAAGCACAATTTAGAGTCAATAAGAATATCCAACAAAATAAGATGATAACAAGATCAGAGTCAACAAAATCTTTCACATGAAATAAATTTTCAAAAGAGAAAGAAAATGTGTAGGGAAATTTGTCCATAGGACTAAGGGAGAGAGGGAATATAGGTAATTGCTCAATATGATGAATAAGGATGCAACATACATTAAAAGAGAGAAGTAGATCAATATCTCAATTTGAATAAGGGCATGCAACATATCTTAGATCAATTCCACATAAATCAAAAGCTAACCCTAGGTCCAAGCCAGGGTCTTCAAACACCTATGAATCATATATGTAAAATTAAGGTTAATTTCACATTAATTGCATAAACCTAAAAAGTTGCCTTTTTATTATTAGTAAGTTAGATTACTAAAACCATTCCATCATTTAGATTATAATTTTATGAGTTCCTATAATATTTCATTTTATTTTTTATTTCTTATATAGTATTATTTATGAATTTTAGAAAATCTACCCAATTAGATAAGTCCATAAAAATGCATGTTTATTATATTTGAATCTAGTAGTGAAATTGTAGCACTAAACAGTTTATAATTTTCTGATTCCAAACATACTCTCTTTTATTTTTATGTGATATATATAATTTACTACGAATTTTAGAAAAATGACCAATCAGAAAATTCCCTAAAGCTATATATATGTATATATATATATGTATATATATATGTATATATATATATATATATACATTTGTGTGTGTGTGTAAAATTGCCCAATCGGGCTTGTCACCTGGCCCATGCCTATAGTTGGTGAGGTGCATAAATGATCACGACCAAACAAATTGAGAAGGGCAAAAATATGAGATTTTTTATTGAGAGTGTGACAGGGGAACAAAGATGGTGAGGTTGATATCATAAAATGTCCATTGAAGATCATCTCTACCAGTGATGCCAGAGAATATGAAAATTGTGACCAACTCATCGAACCAGATCTAGCAGGAGTATAAACCTCGATGGAAAGATAATACCATCGAGTTCCTGGTGGCATCCTAGTCTTGAAGATCTGTGGTTGGGGTTTTGGTAGGATCCTACTATTTGGAAGTTGTCTTCTACCATCTATAGCTTGGAACAGGAGCCAGAACAAGTTGCAGACAAGTAAACTAGAAAAATAATCACTCCTAATAAGAAATAGTTCCTCCATTGATGAGGGTGCGTGGGAACTTCATATATATGAGTTGGGTTAGGTTGTGCGGCTTCTAGAAGTAAGAAGGGGAAGGGTCGATGGAGGGGCTTCCACAAGGTATAGATTCTGATAAGGAAGATTGGGATCAAAAGGTGTGGAATCATATTTGGAAACTAGTGGAGGGATTTCGTGATGTGAGGAGTAAAGAAGAGAGAGAGGGAGAGGGAGTAGAGATCACGAGAACTGTGTAGACCTTCGGTGTGGCTTTTGTAGGGAAATATGACATCAGATAGGCAGTGGAAACAAAAATTTCACTGACATATTTCTCATTAACCACCAAATTGCATCAATAAGTATGCAATGGGAAGGGTGGTTTCACGAAGATATACATGGTCCTGGAGCAAGTCCAACGACAATCCTCATTGATGTAGATGTGCACTCTGTCTTGGACGGTGTCTGTGCAGCTCCTAGTTGTACTCAGACTCGTCTGACTGCTCCTCCATGGACATCAGACTTGGACAACTACTACAACGACTCCTGATGATCTCGTCACGTATTATAAGTTGATGTTGCCCTCGTAATAGCATCCAACAGACTCCTACATCTACAGTAGTCCACACAAACCAACTACAACTCCTCTCATCCTATAGGAATGAACAGGAAGGAGTTATCCCTCCCGTTGGTGTACTAGTCACCAACATACTCTCCCATAACAATGATTCTCAGTTGTTTCTCTCCAGTGGCTATCCCTCCCTAGTCAGGTAGGAGTTGTCTGGGCTCTCATGATTACCACAACCAAAGAGGACAACAATTGTCAGAGTAATTGATTCTCAACTTTCTGTGTAGTAGTTATGTTTTAGGAAGCCCCCAGTACCCCTCTATATATAGGAGGGGTTAGGGTTAGGGTCAGGGTTCCCAGTCCCCAGCCAATGCGAAACAAAAATGGGAGTGGAAAGGACCAATAGATCTTGAATTTTTGCAACTTTTCTAAAAGTTTCACAACCTGCGAGCAACGAAATGGTCATCTCACCCAGTGAGATTGTCATCTCACATGCGAGATGATCATTTCACTAAGAGAAATGGGCATTTTGCACCTTCCAATTATGCACATATGTTGGCAGTTCAATTCCAATTAGTACTCAACTTGACGTACCCCAGAAATGGGCATTTGGTGCAACTGAGACGAGCATCTCGCACCAAACCAAACAGATGTTTGGTGCAACTGATACGGGCATCTTGCACCAAGCCAAATGGCTACTTTTCCCAAGTGAGATGGGCGTCTTGAAGTGCAAGTCAGGCAGAATTCCAACCAATGTACAATACAATTAGCCTGACACTCTAAATAACAGTCTCAACACTTGAACCAATCATTTGCCAGTCCAGTTAGCTGATCCTTTATGTGAATTGAAATACCTACACTTTAGTAATGAATTCAATTATCATTCAAGATCAAACTCCTCTTCTAGATGAGTTCCTATGTGTGTGACCCTATAGATCCCATATCACATTAGTAGTGAATGTCCATAACTAGCTTATGACATCACAAGCAAAGAATGTTGCCTCGTCGCACATAATTTCTACCCAAGTGGAAAGAAATTTGGGGAACAACTTCAACCTACAATTTGTTTATGGTGTTACAGTGTTTGTATAGTTCCTTTATCACTGATATCAAGATTAAACTAGAGGCATGGAGTAGTCATCCTCATTATTATTCAATCTTATTCCTTGAACCCGAGCACACTGCATGAGATATATGTAAGCTCAATATCACATATTGACTCGCATGTGTATGGCCATACTTTTCTCAGTCTCTTTAATCAAGAGGCCTTGGATATCATAATCCTATCATAGGGAAAAATCCCATATCTATCACTCACAGTCAATCCCCATGTGTCAAAGTCACCCAATCATCACCGTTATAACAACCCATGTTTTAGGACTGCGTTTGATGTTGCCAAAGTATACCCAACGACATGTGATGAGTGTAGTGATTTCAGGTCTAAGAACCACAACCACCACCATCATCGTGAGAGATGACTATGACTTCCATGATGATGGCTTCCATGTGTCAGTCTCATGGTGGGTTTGTATGATACACTATTCTCTAACATGTATCTATGTGCTTGGTTAGATATTGCCATATCATGACTAATGAGATTTAGTCATCAACCAACTTGCACTCTAGTCTTATGTGTTATTGTTGTCTATCAACCTTCCACAACAACAACCGATCAGGGACATTATGAGAACATGTATATGTACTCTTAACATATGTATGATCTCATCCACAAGGTTAGTAACTTGACAACATATGACATTGAGTAATATAATTCTCTAGACATTCATTATGTATCCTCATTATCTCATAAATGAGTGAAACAGATGAATTGGAAGGTTGTCTTTATTATTATCAATTATCAAATCATGCATCGAATGCCTCATCCCAATCATCATATGATTGGCTCTATGGGCATACATACCAACAGACTCCCACTTGCACTTAGAAACAATCACCCATGGATCTCATCTTGAGTGACCTAACATGACCATCATGATTCTACTACATAAGTGCTTTTATAGTGGGTTTAGCAACGTTTGCCTTAAGTCAGTATTTTGCAATTTTCACATCTCTTCATTGTATGACTACTCATATGAGATGGAAGTGTCGTAGTATGCTATCTGAGATTCCCAGCCTAACTAGTAGCCCCATTGTTGTCATTAGTAAACTCTAATGTGTCATCAATGGTTTGGAATCTCACATAAGTTCACCTACATGAACATCTAGATCCATACAACTATGTTGTTTTCATAACACATAGATACTCGACTTCTTTTTTAGATTAGAACAACTGTCATTAGCTCGAAACCCTTTCTAGCTTATAAACATAAATTTAGATAGCAATTATTTTGTCAGTTCAGAAGCTTGCAAGGATGTAACCCTTTACATCTAGCTCTTCCTTATTACCATCACCAAGGAACTGATCCTATTAGTGATTCACAAGTACTTAAGGATGTTTTGTATGGTAGCTCAATGACTCTCACTGGTATCTGACATATACCTTCTCATCATGTCCAATACATACGAGATTGCTAGGCATGTATATATGTGTCTTCTCATCATGTCATATACATATGAGATGATTGGATATCCTCTAGTCATGTCCAATACATATGAGATCATTGGATGTCTTCTCGTCATGTCCAATACATACGCGATAATGGGATAAGTACATTACATTGCATTCAAGATTGATCCAATTGTGAATGCATATGGAATCTATCCATGTGTTCCTATTCTTCATAAGAATTGGGACACTAATCTCCTGAGAGACTAACTCCATGGAACATGGACAAGTTTTCTCTCATTAAGTCTTGCATGTTGAACCCTTCAACATCTTACCAATGTATGTGCTTTTACTTAGGTCAATAAGCTTTCCAGATCTATCTCTATAGACCTCGATCCCTATCACATAGGATGCTTCACCTAAACCCTTCATGTAGATGGTATTTTCCTTGCCAGGTTTTAACCTTTATAGGATAAGGACATTATTGCATATCATTATGTGGAATATCAATATTCTCCCACAAAATCTTTTGTAATCATAGATTGCATCTTCATTTTGACTCAAGTAAAACCCTTTAACTATCTTGTTAAATCAAAGATTCCAACTCTAAGATGCTTACTTCGATCCTCAGATTGACCTTTGTATCTTATAGACTTTATTTGCATTAATGGATTCATAAAACCTTTAGGTTTTGTCACATACACATACTCTTAATTATTCCAATTAAGGAAAGCAATTTTAACATCCATATGCCAAATCTCAAGGTCATAATAAGATGCAACAACAAGCATCATCCAGATGGATTTAACCATGGTAACTGGTGAAAGGCTTCATCATGTTCAACATCTTAAACTTGTTTGAAGCTCTTTGCAACCAATATACACTTCCATGTTAGTCTTCTTACAAAGACCCAAATGCACCCTATGGGTTTTACCCCTTCAGGTGGATCCACCAAGGTAATACCTTGTTGGTTACATGGAGTCCATCATTGATCTTATGGCCTCAAGCCATTTCTCAGATTCTGATCCCTCAGTAGCTTTGTTGACTCATCTCTATAATCAACTTGTCGCTCTTTTGAGTTATAAGATATGATAATCTTTCAAACTCAAGGCATGTTCTACTAGAACTAGGAGTTCTGTGATTACATAAGGAACTGGAGATTCCACAACAACTTGTGATTTTCCTTGTTCCTATCTTACCTCTTTAGGTTCTCTTTTTTCTCGTTTGTCTCGAACATTTTGAGTTCTACTTTTAATCCCACTAATTCCTTTAGAACTAAGTTCCCTTTAGGAATTCAGCCATCCTAACAACAAAAACTTTGTTGTTGGACTGGAATATAAGTAGTATTCAACAAGGTAACATTCATGTGATTTGTGGATAAAGACTTTTAAGAAACTATTTTCTTATACAAGCTTTCAGTCCTAATCATTACAAAAGACTCATAGGGACACTTCCCATGCCATATCTCATATGGTGTCTTTGAACCATTTTAGATGGTAGATTATTTAGTGTTTAAGGATGTGCCCAAAAGAAATTATAAGACTAGCTAGATTTTAATTGATAATCACAAAATTACTTAACAAGATGTGATTCCTTCTTTCTAACACATCAGTATGTTTCAGGTGGAGTTTGTTATGATACCCTATCATGATCTCCCAGAAGGTCCTCAAACTCTTGGTTTACGTATTTCAACATCCACCATATTGAGGTATCTTAATACTTTACCAAGTGAGTTACGTACTTCCTTCATAATCTCCTTGAACACTTAAAGAGATTCATACTTGTATTTCATTAAATACAAATATCTATTGATCGCATCAGTAAATGTAATGAGGTACTTGTAACTACCTTTAGCATTCATCCAAAAGGTCTATGTACATTAGTATGTACTAGTCCTAATGTAATAGTCGATCTCCCACTACATCTAGTGAAGATACTCTTATCATATTACACAACAAATAAGACATGCATGTCTCTATTGGCTCAATAACCAAAAGAGTCCAGATAACCATCATATGAATTCTAGAAATGCATTTCTCATTTATGTGCTCTAGATGATAGTGCCATAGGTATTCAATGTCTGAGTTATCAAGTCATTCAATATATGTGTCATACACATTTGTTTTTTCAACTATAAAGTATAGTTTACGAGACATAGGGCATCACCATAAAAGATCATAATGTTCTTATCATACAAAACATATGATGTTTACAAGTACACAATAGCAATTCAGTAATTCTATTATGTGACCATAAATGACAACCTTTAACTATAATGGCAACAACCCTTGCTCCATATAGTTCAAGCTTACTTCTTCTCAGGTCCTGAAGTAGATTTCTCTATCTCTATCTTCTTCCTGAGATCCTCTATGAAGAGGATAATTCATTTCCAATGTCCAAACAAGTGACAATGGTGGCATTTTATTTTCTTTATCCTTTAAGTGAAAAGGACAAATTCTTTTTACACTTGCCCTTCTCCATATATTGAGTGTAGAAGACTTGGCCTTCATCTTAGCCTCAAAACACTTCTTAGCCATTTTTTTGGTGTAAACGGTGTGCACTAGGACTCACTTATGCTGATCACCATCATGGATTTGTCCTTGTTCTTCCTTACGTTGGCATCAACATGCCAAGCATGTGATAAACTGACTATATGATTCATGCAACGCTGGCATAATCATAACCATGGTCAACTCTCGACCTTAGAGAAAACCCAGTCGTTCTACATGTCCAATCACATTGAGCACATGGGGTTCTACTAGACCTTCCTTTGTCAGTTTGCACTCAATTAGCACTTTGGAGACATTATACCTTCTTTTCTTTACATGATTCTTAAGATGTGTTACCATCTTGAGAATATCCATGTATTCATGTTGTTCATTCAACTCATAGTTCATACAACAAAACATTAGGTATTCAAATGTCTATGGCATCATTGGCATGCTTCCAATAAGAATCCATTTAGCCTTAGGCGCTTTTGAAGTGGGTTCCTCTGGCATTGGTCTATCAAGGACATAAAGTTTTCTCTCATTGATGAGAACATTTCTCAAATTCCTTAACCAATTATGGAACTTTATTATGTTTTGTCCTTCTTGATGACTGATCACAATTTGAACATGTTTTGTGTTTGACATTTGATTCTACAAAGAAATATTGTAATTTTTCAAAACATTTTTTATTAGGTTTGATTTGATAATTTGTACGATATTAATTAGGTATTTAATTATTATCACTCTCACTATTTTATTCAAATTGATAGCCCTCAATATCAATTTGGAATATTTTAGTGTATAATATTCTAGTAGGCCAGATCCAAGATAATTCAATTGTGGCCCAATCAACACTGCAAACACAGTCAACCATCAAGGTAGGCAACTCTTGCCAACTGCATCATATGCAATTCTAGATTGATGATATACGCAACCCCTTTCCATAATCATCTGCATGCTTCTGGGCCCAAACACATTGAGAATTACCAGCCAAGCCTGACCCAAAAGATGACACGATAATAATTCACCCTATGGAGGCGGAGCCTACACTATTACAAACATACTTCCACGAGATGGACGACACACACCGTGGAGGCAGAACCTACTCTTAATTGATCAAGCTTTTCATGTGGGCCACTTTTGGAAAGCATCTAAGACTTGATATTATAATTGAGGGAGTTTGTATTTATAAGTATATACATATACTTTATCGAATCACCACATATATAGTACGTATCATATACATGCTATAACCACAAATAAGAACATGCAATAAATAAAACACACAAGTGATGGTTATGGTCATTCTAATGTAATTCCTTGGAGCCACAAGGAATTACAACCACCTATGATCCACATCATATGCAACCTGTTGTTGGTGAAGATCTTGTGCTCAAACCAATCTAGGTTGATTGGTTTGACTCTTGAACCAATCATCTCGCCTCTTGGTTGCTTGGTTGGGCTCTTCTGAAACAATCATTTGGTTCTCAGGTCCAAGTAGTGTCTGGACACCTCCAGTCGGTCGGTTGGGCCAACAATCGATTGGTTTTTCCTCTTGTCATCTGGCCTCATCGTCCTCCATTCGATTGGGTCGTCTCATGAGCCAGTCATTTCATCTTGTGTAGATCATCATCACACGTCAAAACATAAATTAAAACTATCCTATTTCTTATTACATTGTATATGGGAAAACCTCAAGTTATATTCAAGGGGAGATAGGAATAAGAGCATTAATTTGCATTTGGAAGGAAGAGAGAGGCTCGTTACGCAGACACATTAACAATAGGAATAAAACCATAACCATGCACACGTAGATCTGGGGTTTTGGCCATAAGCATGCTTTTCATCCACCATCAAAACCGATTTTATGATGACACACATAAACTACACACACACACACACACACACACACACACACATATATATATATATATATATATATATATATATATTCATTTGGGTTCTTTATGTGGTTATTAGAAAGACATGCACATCGACCAGTTTAAATATTCACACTGCATGCAATAAATAAACTCAATAAAACCAAAATCCGATCATCTCGATTATCCAAAAACATAACTAATTGGTGTGGCTTTGATACCACTATAGGGAAATACGGCATTAGATAGTCACACGTGGACTCGTCTGACTGCTCCTCCATGGACATCAGATTCAGACAACTACTGCAGTGCTCCTCAAGATCTCACCACGGACTGTGAGTTGACATTTCCCTCCTAACAGCAACCAACAGACTCCTGCCTCTAGAGTAGTCCACACGGACCAACTAGAACTCTTGTCGTCCTACGTGAACAGACAAGAAGGAGTTTTCCCTCCCATTGGTGTACTAGTCACCAACATACTCTCTGAAAACAATGATCCTCAGTTGTTTCTCTCTCGTGGCTATCCCTCCCTAGTCGGGTAGGACTTGCCTGGGCTCTTGTTGGTTACTACAACCAGAGAGGAAAATAATTGTCAGAGACACTAATTCTCAATTGTCTACGTAGTAGTTGTGTTTTGGGAAGACCCCACTACCCCTCTATATATAGGAGGGGTTAGGGTTAGGGTTCCCAGTCCCCAGCCAATGCACGACCAAAACGGGAGTGGAAAGGACAGTAGATCTTGAATTTTCACAACTTTTCTAGAAGTTTCACAACCTACGTGTGCTGAAATGGTCATCTCGTCCAAAGATACGGTTGTCTCATGAACGATACGATCATTTTTCTAAGTGAAATAGTTGTTTTTTACCTTCCAGTTCTGCACATATGTTGGCAATTCAATTCCAATTAGTACTCAACTAGATGTACCCTAAAAGAGGCATTTGGTGCAACTGAGATGGGCGTCTCACACCAAACCAAATGGCCATTTGGTGCAACTGAGATGGGCATATCGCACCAAGCTAGACGGCCATTTTTCCAAGCGAGATGGGCATCTCACAACCCAGGTCAGGTAGAATTCCAACCAATGTACAATACAATCATCCTGACACTC
This sequence comes from Alisma plantago-aquatica, assembly GCA_963693085.1. Lineage (NCBI taxonomy): Eukaryota > Viridiplantae > Streptophyta > Magnoliopsida > Alismatales > Alismataceae > Alisma > Alisma plantago-aquatica. Next base: position 662,125,159 of record OY856413.1, read on the forward strand.
CAAACAACAGTCTCAACACTTGAACCGGTCGTTTGGCAGTCTAGTCAGCTGATCTGTTGCATGAATTGAAATACTTAAACACTTTAGTAATCAATTCAATTATCATTCAAGATCAAACTACTCTTCTAGATGAGTTCCTATGTGTGTGACCATATAGGTCCTATATCACGTTGGCAGTGAATGTCCGTAACTAGCTTATGACATCACAAGCAAAGAGTGGTGCCTAGCCACACATCATTGCTACCAAAGTGAATGGAATGTTAGGGAGAAACTTCAACATATAATCTTTGTATGGTGTTTCAGTGTTTGTATAGTTCCTTTGTCACTGATATCCAAATTGAACTAGAGGCATGGAGTAGTCATCCTCATTATTATTCAATCTTGTTCCTTGAACTAGAGCATACTGCATGAGATATATGTAAGCTCAATATCACATATTGACTCAAATCCATATGGCCATACTTTTCTTTAGTCTCACTAATCAATAGGCCTTGGATATCATACTCCTATCGGAGGGACAAATCCCATATCTATCACTCACAGTCAATCCTCATGTGTCAAAGTCACCCAATCATCACCGTTATAACAACCCATGTTTCAAGATTGCATTTGATGATGTCAAAGTGTACCCAACGACATGTGATGAGTGTAGTGATTTTAGGTCTAAGAACCACAAACACCACCATCAATGTGAGAGATGATAATGACTTCCATGATGATGGATTCCATGTGTCAGTCTCACAGTGGGTCTTTCTGATACACTGTTCACTAACATGTATATGTGTGCTTGGTTTGATATCGCCACATCATGACTAATGAGATTTGGTCATCAACCAACTCACACTCTGATTATATGTGTTATTGTTGTCTATCAACCTTCTACAACAACAACCAATCAGGGACATAATGAGAATATGTATATGTACTCTTAACATATGTATGATCTCATCCACAAGGTTAGTAACTTGACAACATACGTCATTGAGTAATATAATTCTCTAGACATTCATTATGTATCCTCATTAGTTCATAACTAAGTGAAATAGATGAATTGGAAGCTTGCCTTTATTATTATCAATTATCAAATCATGCATCTAATGCTTCATCCCAATCATCATATGATTGGCTCTCTGGGCATACATACCGATAGTTTTCCTTTTCAGAAGCAAGGAAGAAGACGCCTCTTGGATCCTACGATCCTCATCTTACGGCTCCATATCAACACGCGTATGGAAACTTGACGTGATAGGAAACAAAAATTTAAAACTATAGGGAAACTTGTGTGACAGCTTATTAATATTGAACTACAAGGAATTTTGATGATTAAAATCAATGTATTTACATTTTCTCCTTCTTTCCTTCTTTATCCAAATTAGGTTAGTAAATAATGCTAAAACAAGATGAAAATTGAAATGTGTTCTATGAAAACCCTCTAGATTCCATTTTTTAGTTAGTTTCTCCTATTGGGGAAATGCAGTAATTTGTTTCATGTTTTTACATCTCAACATATATTTTCTTTCTAAATAAGATTAAGATAGTTATTATTGTTCAAATAATGTGAAACTTTGCACCCATGCTAATTAGGACCCAAGAAACGTGATTTTTCCATTAGATTTGGATTTTTATATATCCTTTCATGTGTTCTAATACAATCATGGTTTAGGCTCATAACCATTATATTTATTATAACACTACATAAGCATCATCATTATTTATTATTTAGAATTCTATTATCTTCACATTGTTATCAAAAGAGTTATCTTGTATTATTATGCATGGATTTCTGTATTATACTTTTTAGTCCATTAATTCAATATTTATTTAAATAAGAAAACATTATTAATATCTATGGACATGGAAACACCAATTATTTGTGTATTAAGCACATTATACTTCTTATGTAACATATCTTAGCCAATATGTGAATACTTGCTAGAAAAGGAAACATGTGTGATATATTTTATGAACTTATTACATGTTAACACATATTTATGTTATTATGCTAATATGGGGCATTGATTATATAACCTTATCTGACTTAATGTGAAAAAATATATTCATTATTATATATCTTTCTTTTTGTTTGGTCAAATCTAAGGAACCAAGAATTCTATTCTCCTAATCATGGGAATAGGATTTTTAGAGTCAAGACGCTAGGATTGGGTATGTTATAGTTGGGTTATAAATTTAAAGGTCTGATCTCTTTAGATCCACTCCTTTTTGGACATACAATTTGGGTCAATCAGCCACTAATATAGATCACCATATTGTCAATGTCTCTCATCTAGATGAGGCCCCATATATCAAACCCAAAACCTAGCCCTCATGTGATCTATAATATAAACCTTTGAACTCGCCTCACCTCCAAAAATTCAACTGTAAAGGTCACCATCAAGGCCACGAGAACCACCTACTAAACGCCGTCTTTCCTCCTACTCATTGAAGCTATGCAAATCCTTTCTTGGGTGTTTGCACCCTATACCCCCATGGCCATAGGAAAAGCCATAGATGGACTCACAAACCTTTTCCATATCTAACTAGCTTACTAGCAAGCCCCATGTCAGCACCCTCATCCCCCACCCTCCATGTATCAGGTGGTGCTCTACCATGAGCCTAACCATCATGTGTGGGCTAGTTCTATGGAGGTGGAAGAGAAACATCCATTTAATTGTCTCGAGTTCAACATGCAACCTTAGTCTAATGACCACATGCTCTCCATGGTTCTCTAACACCCACCCTCCCTCTCTCTATCTCTCTCCCACTCTCTCTCTCTATCTCTCGCACACTCTTTGAGTAGAGAGGACGAATCCCAACTCTCTGTTGTATCCATCAGTCAAACATTGACCACCGATTGAGGTCCACAACCCAATAAACCCCCCAGGAAAATGTCACTAGAACTCTAGGCCATGCGGAAAAGATCTTAGTTGTTGACATTTATCTCCAACAGTTAGTAAAGGTGGATCTTCTAAAATCCAAGAAAATGCTAGGAGTCCAATTATTGGAAATAAGTAGTCCAAATTGATCTCAAAGCAAATAAGTAGTCCAAATTGATCCCAAAAAAAGAGAGGAACACAAGTAAAGTACTTTTATGACACAAACTTTAATCAGGTTCAAGTATGATCCTTTTGTAATATTAAAACATTAGAAAATGTTTTTAATGCAAAATGTGGCCACTCTAACTTAAACCCATTCATGTCAGGTTTTGGAATCCTATTGAGAACCTTAGATTCCAATATTTACCATGATAATTATATTAATTATGGTGATAATATAATTGTGATCATAATAACAACGGAGCTTCATGTTTTAAATGAAGTTAGACTTTTATGGGAAATAAGGGATTGAACCCATGTAAACCCTAGTTTTTATCTGAGCTTAATACAATCATAGATCTAAACCCTAGAACCCTTACTAAAACTCTAGAAAAGGGTTTCTTGAAGATTAGTAACACTTTAAGTGTTATATGACTATTTTCATATCAGGGCTTGGATAGTTTGGATTATTTAAATTAGGCCATGTTCAGATCTTCAAAATAAGTACTGAGGGTTATTATTAATATATGACTTAAGTGTGCTCTAATTTCTGATGTTATTCTTTGTTCATTTTAGAAATATTGTATACTTTGCTTTATTTATTGCACAACATAGAAGCCTATGTGTATCATTGCCTTCTAGAATAATCATTCAATCTAACATCAAGATATCATAAGGTTATGATCAATACAAATATTAATAAAGACCAATATGCCCTTGGGAAGTCACTAGGCATAAGAATCATATGGGACATAAATTAGAGTCCATTATTAGATGATAATAGAAAGTTCATTACTAGAATATGAGGTAAATTTTGATCTAAAAGAAACATAGTTCACCATATGATATATCTAAAAAATATAAACAAAATATATAGTTCGTTATTTGTAAGAAAATATTTGATTTTTATTGCCATATACATTATTATTCTTATATGCACATTTGTAGTTGCACACATGTATAGAACATGTCAATATGATGGCATGTGTTTGTCAGTGTTTTAGGTAAAAATCTAGATCCAGATATGAAACTATGGCTGAACTTGACATAAGGAAAACAATGAAGCTCTAAAGAAAATTGGAGGATCACACAAAATCTTTTTTATCCAAGTTATCTAGAAGATTTAGGTTTACAATTCCTGTTGTTAGATTTCCAAGCTAAGTACCTCTTTTTGGATTGCAATATTGTTGACGATCTTTTATCTTATCTCATGAATGAAATTATGGGTTTTTGAGTAGTTTATGTGAATATGGTCTTGGAAATAGTTGTTGTCTGGCCTTGATTCTCTGGTCCTCATTTATGGGGATAACGGAGGAGAGGGTCGATACATTTGCACTTTATCTCATCTATTTGGTTGAGAAGAAAGGAGCAAAATAATTTTAGTGGTCCTCTTATATAGTTAGTGCTAGTCTCACCAGTTACTTTAAATGGTTACAAATAGTATTTTCAAATGTTCCATATCAGTTGATCTCTACTTTATAGACACTGCTAACTAAATTGAATCCATCAATACTAATTTGTAATTTGTTTAGATTTCATGTTGGAGTTTAGTCTCCTAATTACTCTGATGATTATAATATGACAAGGTTTATTTAAGGACTCAAATAAGAAAGGCTATAGATCCTAGCACATTTTAGTTGTGAAACTTCTACTTTCCATACTAAGTGAATCAAGATAACCCCCACCTTGCTCTTTTACATGTATAGCTAAAGGATCTTTTCTCAAACTTGTTTGTAGAGATGATTTTGTAATTCCACAAATTGAAGTTGTTAGTCTTTTACAATGTCCTTTGTTTTTATAGTTAAAATATGTAGCCCAAAACTACCATCCGAGTGAAAAGACCAATTTGGAAGTTTGACGTTGGGGCTTCTACCCAAACTACCAATATTTTTATATTATATTTGAGTTGTTTATTTTTTATAAATTATTATATTTAAATTTCTTCATTGATTGCTTCATATTTATCTATCCCCCAAGACTGTCAATCATTTTAATATCTATTGATTAGATGAAAAGTATTGAGTCCAAGGTCAAATCCACATGGTACCATTTCTTGACCTTGGAAATTTTTCATTAGGAATAAATATGAAATTAAAACAAAATGTGTGTGAGAATCGTTAGCACTCAAGACTTCAATTTGTATCTACTCAAGCATGATTGAGTCTTAAATAGATTGCCTAGTGGTGCGATACTTAGCACTCACAAAGGTACGGATAAGATCTAGTAGTTAAATGTTTATTCCAATCCCTATTTAAAATTGTGAATAACTCCTATTCCATCAGCAAACCATTTAAATTCCATGATTACTAACTATATTCAAGTGTGTTTTAACATAATCCAACACACCCAGTTCACAAATGATGATTCAACTCACCCTGTTATAACCTCAATTTTTTTTGTATTTTAATAAATTGAAATGCAATTTTCTATGAAAATGACTTGTTTAGAAATTTGGGTGCTTTTTTTTAAAGAATGAATTTCATTGCAAATTTCCCTTGAATGATGAATTTCATGAATTCTATTGTTTTATTAATCTAAGGATGAATAAAAGGGAAAAAGGATAAAAGAAAATCCCATATTAAGAATAAAGAAAAGAAATAGGTGATAATTGTGTGCATATGTGAGAATTGTGTAGAATTCTCTAGAAAGTGGCATGGATGGCCACTAATAACTAGTTTTTGCATACACATGGTTTCTAATATAAAGAATAGTCAAAATAAAGAGAATAGAAAAGGAAGAAAGAGAAAATGATTAATTTTTATGCTTTAAAGCATAAAATAGAGGGATACTTGCATATGAAGAAAAGCCCCTTTTCTTTTCGATTTTTGGCTCCAAACTTTGCACAAGTATGGATCAAGTCATTAAAGGCTTTCTCTTAAAATTTAAGATTAAGAGGATGGATGTTTTGTGAGATATGGATTTTATAAACATTTCTAAAATGAGAGGAATAACATTAAATGTCATCGTTCTCATTCATATTAGAATTTCCTTTAATCAACCTTTTAATCAGGGTGTGCGATGTGGATCATTGGATCTATGATCCAATGGTAGCACACTCATCCTCTACCTCGACCAAATATGGAAACTGGGACTCGAACTGGTTATTTTAGAAGGTGATTTCTTCACGATTCAGTGCACGATCAGATTAGGAAATCTTCCCAATGAGTCTGTTAGATCATTGTGAACATGCCTACCAAATTCACCTAGGTTTGAGGTGTCTGGAAGAATCCCCCAATATATCTTCTGGAAATGACCATGTTGATGAGGATGGGTATAGATAGAGGGGTACAAGCCTTCTACGAGATTTCAAACCAACCCCAAAGTTCTGATCGGACTTTGCATGTGTTTCTCTAGTCTTGATTGCACCTTTCATCTCTACCTCCACCCTTGCCTCTCCTCATTTTCTCGATGGCAACATCCCTTCACCGTCCTGACAACTCTAACCTTGACCGAGGAAATTGAGAGGACCAACGAGTCTGTCATAGGTCGGCGAAGGTGGTTACCCCTTTGTTTAGCACTCAAAGGGATGGGATATCAAGGTCAACTCACGAGTTGACCACCTGGTTCACAAAGAAGAGAGAATAGAGGTTTAAGAAGGGTCACGAGTGAAAGACCAAAATACCCTTGATTGCCTTCAGAGCAGGTATGGCCCTTTTGGTCTTTTCTTTCTTTTTCTTACTTAATCAGATAAACTAATCATAGGTGGGCCGCTAACTTGGCGAGAGCCGATAAGCCAACCCAGTCGAGTTGGAAGGGAGGGGCCCATGCCTCCCTGCCTAGGTGGTAGGCACTTATTGGTCAAAATGATTTAAATTGCAAAAATCCTAGTAATTAGTAGGGTGATCAGATAATAACAAATAATATATGGTTTTTGTTAACAAAAATCCGTAGAATCCAATAAAAATATAATCAGTATATGAATATGCTTCTAGTTCAAAAAGTACCTAAACTTAACATTTTTAATGTTTTAAATGAACTAGAACCCTAATTTCTAAGGTTTGATGATTCTAATATGTCCAATTGATATTGATGATAAAAGACTGATCTTTTATGAATAAAAAGAGATACTTGAAAATTATATGAGAATTGTAACCTATGTTATGGATAATTAGGGTTTCTTTGAGAAAAAAGTGCAATTAAAGATGAATTAGGGTTTGAAACCAAAAAGATCATGAAAAGTGGCAATTAGGGTTTGGATATCCAAAACCCTAATGAAACTGTAAGATTGACCTAGAAAACCCTAACTTGAGACCCAAGTTAGTTTTAATGATGATTTGGATTAAATAATGATGCATGGGTACATTGCTTGAACTTTCAGGATAAATTTTCTTGGTTTCTTGTTTAATTTCTATAGCTTGGACTTTAAATAACTATTGAAATAGGTAAGTGGATACTCCTATGAATAACCACTTAATTTCACATCATTTCCCAAGGTTTTTCTGGATTGCATGAAATTAAATGCTTGGATGAATTTTATTTCTTGTAATCTATAAAGTCACTATGGCTATCACATTAGTATGCTTATAACTTGCCCAAACCTGCATACCAAATCTAGAAATTGATAATGGGAAGAAATGTAAAGTCATGGTGATAACTAAAGACCAGGCCCCAGATTGGGAAGGTCTGACCAGGCTCCAGATTGGGAAGGTCATAAGAGGTCATGCCCTAGATTTGGAAGACCTAATAACAACTAGCTCCAGATTGAGAGGTGTCCAATAAGGTACCTAACTCTAGATTGAGAGGTACCCTAAAGTCTGCTATAGGGAAAAAAACCCTAAAAGAGAGTATACCATAGGTTGAGTAAAAAAATGGTTGAGAAGTTATAAAGAAAGTGACAAATTTTGTTTTTGTAACAATAATTGCTTGGTTATGTTGTTACAAGTAGATGTGAACATTTTGTTTCCCCCACATACCAGTATAAATTGTTATATTGACCGACTATTTTGTTTGTCAGTATTTTAGGATAATATGTTGTTATTGCTACAAGTTTAATGGAAAGTAGACATTCAAGAAGAAGGCACCAAACAAACAAAGAGTAATGTAATCTTTGGAGGGTATAGTTAGTTTCTCTTATTGTTGCCAATTTATAAACATATTATGTAATTCCTTTGTGGATATTTAATCTTGTACAAATCACTCCTATTTAGTGAAATTTATTAATTATTTTTTGGTTATTTGCTAAACTTGCAGTCATGTATGATTGATAATGGCCCTTGCCCTCTCGGTCTACCTGAATAGGGGATAGCCGGGGGAGGGGGTCATTACATGTGGTATTAGAGCCAGTTTTCCATTTAACCTCTAATAATTATTGAATTAATTTTAAAAGTCTTGTAGAGCCCAAGGGAATTATTAGAGTGTTTTCCAAAGGCAATGGTGTCTAGAAAGGACCACGATCCGGGGGATGGCAATATTTTCCTCAACATCGCTAGTTGGATTATGAGGACACCCAGACCCGTGCTTCCTGTATGGATGAAGTCTGAGGACTTTACTCAAAATAGCATATCTCTAGGAATTTCTCTTCTTCTTCATCACCTCTTTACCCCCCTTCACTTACAAAACCCTAGGTACCTATAATTGCTCTCTTATCCATATCTGAGTACTAGGATTATGAGAAATAGTGGTTTAGGCATCCTCCACCAAAAAATAAAAAGTATATATTCAAGATGTCACAGACATAATTTTGATGTTTTAATTCTCTAAAAACTTAGACTAAGTTTAACTACATGTTTATATGAATCATCATGGCCTGTACCAAGACCGTCAACGTCCCCTACGCCACTCCCCATGATCATGCAGAAAGTAGGCCCTCTCACCGGAAGAGGACATCTCTAAATAAGAAGAGGAAGTCTATGGAGGAAGAGTCATCTAGAAAGAGGAAGAGACTTGTGGGAGCCTCTGAGGAACACAAGTAAAGTACTTTTATGACATAAACTTTAATCAGGTTCAAGTATGATCCTTTCATAATATTAAAACATTAGAAAATGTTTTTAATGCAAAATGTGGCCACTCTAACTTAAACCCATTCATGTCAAGTTTTGGAATTCTATTGAGAACCTTAGATTCCAATATTTACCATGATAATTATATTAATTATGGTGATAATATAATTGTGATCATAATAACAATGGAGCTTCGTGTTTCAAATGAAGTTAGACTTTTATGGGAAATAAGGGATTGAACCCATGTAAACCCTAGTTTTCATTTGAGCTTAATACAATCATAGATCAAAACCCTAGAACCCTTACTAAAACTCTAGAAAAGGGTTTCTTGAAGATTAGTAACACTTTAAATGTTATATGACTATTTTCATATCAGGGTTTGGATAGTTTGGATTATGAGAAATAGTGGTTTAGGCATCCTCCACCAAAAAATAAAAAGTATATAATCAAGATGTCACAGACATAATTTTTGATGTTTTAGTTCTCTAAAAACATAGACTAAGTTTAACTACATGTTTATATGAATCATCATGGCCCGTGCCAAGACCGTCAACATCCCCTACGCCACTCCCCATGATCATGCTGAAAGTAGGCCCTCTCACCAGAAGAGGAGATCTCTAAAGAAGAAGAGGAAGTCTGTGGAGGAAGAGTCATCTAGAAAGAGGAAGAGACCTATGGGAGCCTCTGAGGAAGGCTTAAACCCCAAACATGTACCCTTCAATAACATGAACCTAGAGAAAGACCAGAAAGGTGAACTAATGTTAGAAGATGAAGTGAAGCCCAAAGAGAACCTTGTTGATGGCCTAAGACCCACAATCAGGAAAGTAGTGGTCCACACTCCCGATATTATGTGGATGGAGCAATAGAAGAAACTGACTGAGGCTATAAGTGTCATGGCCCTTGAGGATATAGTCAGAGTTGAAAATGATGAACCACTACCTGGCCTCCCCCACCTTGGAGCCACCATTTTAGACATTGTCAAGATGAACATTAAGAAGTTCTGGGGAGAAGACAAAATAGAGGTGGTCGACAAAGATGACTCCTAGCTCCTGGCGGTAGAGAATGGCTTCCATATGTTAGAAGTGAAGTCGAACAAGAAAGTCTCTTTCGTTGCTCACCTTTTGAAAGGAGAAACTAAGATCTGGTGGGAGAACCACATCATGGTTTGAGACCTAAATGAAGACTTGATGGCCTTGACTGATTTTAGAACCATCTTCTCTACCAGATTTGTGCTTGTCTCGACCAAGAAAGAGAAAGAGAGGGAGTTCACCTACCTAGTTCAGGGCAATTTCTCAGTGGCACACTATGACTGATGGTTCCGCCTTCTTGAGCAGTTTGCTTACATGCTTGACTGAGGAAAGGAGGATGGATCACTTTGTAGAGCGTCTACATCCTGCAATCAAACCTCATGTGATGGCGAGCAAACCTATGCTTACAACATCGACCTAAATATGGAGAAGACAATGATGCTTGCACCAAATCTCCAAAGGGGTACCTGGGTTTCACTAAAGGTGCTTCTGGCCCAAAGAATGATCAGAGGAAAGGACAAGGACACAACCATGCCAATGGAAGAAATGGAGAAAAGGGGAAACCCCATAACGAGAACCGCCACCCAAGGTACCACAACTGTGGAAGGTCACACCTGGGCAAATGTCGCTTCGAGAAGAAGGTGAGATTTCAATGCCAGCAAGAAGGACACTTTCAGGCCAACTATCCTCTTCCTGACCTGAGAGGTCTGAGCTCAGTGGCAACCCAGCCTATGGTAGTAGCACCACCAGTAGCAACAGTTGCACCAACTGCAGCCCCACCTGTTGGACAGTGAAGGCAAGTCTGAGTTTTTTCCATCGACAATGAAGAGGCTCAAGCCAATGCTAACCACTTAATAGAGGGTAATAACCCTTAGAGTTTTCTTTCTTGTTTTTAGCTAAGCAATGCAATAGTTTGACTTCATGAAAACAATGTAGGCATGTTTGAGATCATGAGATACAATGTAAAAGCTTTGTTTGACTATGGTTCTACTAATACTTTTGTTTTGAGAAATCATGCAACTATGCTTTGTTTGGACATCAAGGATTTAGGATATGTTTTGGATGTCACAACCCCAAGGGGTCAAATCTTTACATCTATCTTAAAAACCCATGTTATACCTATAAATTATCTAGATAAAAGTTGATAGGTATTTTCTACACGCCCTAAAATGCAAGTGTACGCTATTAGAGTAATATAGGCCAATGAGGCCCAGACATTGAACATGGGGAAATGATAAATTTAGAGACTACTATTAACTACAATATGGTCAGCTAGATGAAGTAAAACTTTGATTGGATTGTTTAATTAACTAAAAATGCAGAAAGTGAATCTAAAATTACTGATGGTTTATCACAATTGGATAGAATTCCTTAGGATTACGGTTTCACCTCAGTTAACATTGCAATTAATAATTAAAACAATAACAATTATCTCTCCTAACCCTGGACTAGGAGCCTATAGCAAGAATTACCCGCTCTCATGGCATAATTCACTACCTAAGATAATACCAATCACACTCTTCTATCGATTGTGTTATTAGTTAGGTGCTTTATTAATATCTCTAGGTAGTCTCTTCAAGTTTGTAAGTCACCTTTATTAAAGGGCAATATAGACTATGTATTTCTTATGATTTTCCAACTATTAATTTTCCTTTTCAAAGAAATTAAAGGTCTAATTAACTACTATGGTGATCAAGCATGGATTTTTTATGACAATCACATAGAAATAATTCTAGAATTTGAGAGAAATTAATATATTACTACATAAGAGTCAAATACAATGATCACCGAGCTACTTCTAGGTCCTAAGGAATAAGGGGTTTAGCCCTGCATGGTTTTCATGATAAAAAACATAGGAGAGAAGAAAGACATGGAGAAAAATAGAAAAACTAAAGAACTCCTAAAAAAGATAGTCCAAGTGATCCCTTCTCGTGTACGTGCTTATTTTCTACCTTTCGGATGCAAATTCGTCTGCTAGAAGTGCATGTGTCATCTAAAATGTGACCTTCTTCTCTACTTTCTCCTCTCTTTGCTCTCGGTTTCCGTACAATAGAATTAGAACGTTATATTATGGTCAAATTTCCCCTAAGTTGTAGAAGTGACTTAGGGAAAAAATAGATCCTCAACCTTCAGATTAGATACTATCTTCATATTTTCTTTATCCTAACATGTCGATACTACCGACTATGTGTTGGTACTATCGACTCCTTCGATTGTTGTGACCACCTGGAAAGTTGTTGATACTACCGACCCTGTTGTCGATAGTACTGAGTTTCTTTGATTAAGTCTTGAATCCAAATTTTGATGTTGTTGGTAGTATCGACTCCAAAGTTAGTACTACCAAGAATTCTAGACTCCTCTCTATTCATCCTAAGCATGTGTCAGTACCACTGACTCCAAAGTCAGTAGTATGAAGTTGTGTCGATCTCGTAAAATCACCCGAAATTCATAAAACCTGAACATAAGCTCTTAAAATAAATTGAATCATTTGAAAATTTATTTGATGGAAATGAATATCAAAGGCTATTGAAGATAAATCATGCACTAATTAATATAAAATTGAACAAACAGTGCACAAAAAAGCAATATAAAATAGTTTGTGAGAACGAAATTTGTCCAGTGCTCTAACTCCCCTGAGCTTAATATTGCTCGTCCGCGAGCAATACACCCTTAGATCTGTTTGAGACAAGTCAGAAAAAGGACATAAACTATGAATTTCATTTTCAACCATCCCCTCCCGACGGCCCCAAACCAGCCTTTCTTGACCACTAAACAATCAACTACTCTTAAGTGACCAAAAATTTCCATAAAAGTTGTCCACCCTTAGATCAATGAACACTATCAAGATAGTAGTTAACATCATAATCAATCAGGCATTCACTTGGTGCATTACGTGATTCCCTATTCTACATTGCTTTTTACTAACTACCCAGTACGTGGAAGCAGTTCTCCTTATAAGAATGGATGAGGAGAATAATCATTTTAGTGTCCCACTAATAAGAGCAATGGATGGTATGAAATGGGTTTCTAATCAAGAATCACAAGTACATCTGAATTATTTATGCAAAAATAAAACATGATGAATCTATATGGTGAAGAGAATGAAAAATCCATGAATCTTAATCCCTACTATTATAGGTGGAATGATGCATGAATCAAATATGTCAAGTGACCAGAATGAATTTAAAGAAAAATAATGCATCATGTGAATGTTTCCATCTTTTTGTGGAAATCTTAGGGCATCTTTTCTCCCTTTTTCTTTAAGAGCATTAACAAATTCTATTTTTTTTCCTTTCATTGGCCCATTATTTTAGCATGATGGGATGTTATGCTTGGGCTTTACTAACATATGATTCTTTTTTTTTCTGAGGGTATGGATGTATATCCTTGCACTCTTATGTTAGAAAAAACAATGTATCCACATGATATTAAAATGAATGAATGCATGCTATCTACATGTAATTGTTATGCAACTAAATGATACACACCAAAATTGTTCATGTGTATATATGTATTTTTTTAGTTTGTAATGAATGCAATAAAAACAAGCTAACTATTATGTAACCTATCATGCCATGCAACAATGCAAGAAAGAGGAAATAATCCAGACTATTTGATCACCTTAAAAGGTGGTGAGTCAAAATGAATGGGAAAATGGATGGAATCACATAATTAAGAGACAATGCCTTTCATGAATTATGATATGTACCTCTCTAATGACCTATGAATAGGGTAACCTTAGGGTTTTTTTTCTTAAACTTCCATTTAAGAACTCATAAATTTTGATTAATTTAGGCTCAAACCCCATCTTCATCCAAATTTCATGAATAATTAAGATGCCCATTCATATTAAATGTCCTTAAGTTGACTAGTCCATACACTTCCTCTAGGTGGTGTAACTCAAGAAATTTGCGACTAAGCCAATTTTTTTTATTTTTCATTGCAACACAACCGAGAGAACATGACATTGACATGAACCATGAATTAAGTTACACTTTTACACTAGATAGATTGTGGATCCTACAACTTGAAGAAATAAAAGATAAAAACTAAATGAAGCAAATAAAAACTAAAGAAAATAAAAACTAAGGATAGAGATTTTTCCAAGTATCCCCCAATCTTGAACTTGACAATGTCCACATAGTCAAAATTTTAACTTAATAGGTGGAACAGTGGTACCAGATCCCATGGGAGGTGATGGAGGATGTGGCATGGTAGGATCAAAGGGGTAGAACATCCCCTAAAAACTTGGCAGTTGTTGTGGCATTAGTGGAGGTTGTGGATAACTACCAAAGTATCATTGGTTCCAATAGTGATTAAAGAATGACTGCTGGTACCCCTCAATCCTCTGTAGGTGCATGTGCATGTTCTCTTGGTTGGCCAAGAGAAGTTACTCATTCTTGAATTTTTCTATTTGTTGTGGTAGAGCTGTCCTTGCACGTCGTGGATGCCTGCCAAGGTCTCTATTTGTTGTTGTTGCCCTTGTTGTATCTCCTATAGCATCCCATACATTCCCCCCATAGAATATGGGTCATCCTCCTGTGATGGTAGTGGAGTGGAAGAATTGGAGGTTGCATATGGTTGTGGACACTTGTGTGGAACCTATCTCCTCATGATGGGGATGGTTGGTTCCTCCTCCTTGTCTTTGTCATCCTACTCCTGTTGCTGGTCTTCTACTACAACATCTTCTTCCTCCTCATCTGATGAGCTATCCACATGCCACCGCATGATGTGGATTCCCTGAAAGTCGAAGACGTCATGTGGCAGTTCCCATTCCTTGTACTAGTTACCTACTATACAACATGTGTATATATACCCTAGCATGTGTTGATGAGGTTGGATCTCTTGAATTGCTTTAGATTGAGCTTTGGTGCTGCCTTTAGAGATTTGGTATTGGAAAGGTCGAGGTTGAGATGAAGAGCTATTGGCATGATCAATCCTATGAAATGAATTGGTGGTTTCCTCATCACCAGTCACTTCACCCCCATCATGTGCTAAAGGAAGAATGAACCAAAGTCCAAACTCCATGGTCCTAGATCTAGCAGCTTGTAGAGAAAGTAGAGGTTAACCCTTTGAACCTTCCCCTATCCTTGGCTGGATTTGGTGAAGATAGAGTTGGTAAGGAGGCAATGGAGAATGTGAGAAAAAGGATGCTCCATGTCGTTGATAGAGTTTGTGTGCCAGCTAATATGTTGGCCTTCTGGCACTTCTAACAACAACTCCCATGCCACCTCAAACTTGAAGTTGTTAGGGTAGTAACGATCTCCTTCATTAGGTCATGCATATATGGCATTGAACTGCTGCAACATCAGAATATAGTTGGAGTTATAAAGGCAGAAGCTAACGTGGAAATTCATCTAGCCATCCCCATGCTCAGAGATGATGAAGACCTCTAGAACTCATAAATGAGATCTTGGAAGGTCATCTAGTCACTAAAGAAGGGATGGTCACCCAACAAACCTTGACGCTCATAGACCAGACGCATGTTGTCAGTGAAGCCTATGGAGGCAATGAAAGCATGGTTTCCATACCGTGTCGCCACCATGTCCCTCTTCTATAGATCTTTGTATATCCTCTTTTTTTTAGCATTGGGGTGCACGATTCAGCTTGGCTTGGGAACCAAGTTGGGAGTCCCAGCTAATGAAGAAGGTTCTCTCCTTGGCGCCATCTTTGGTACTAGAAGGGGTTTTGAGAAACATTTTGCTCAGTGTAGACTCTGAATGCCCAGAGATGTTCGCATGTGCATGCTTGAAGGAGGAGTAGAGAAGGTGTGAGAGAAATGAATCAAAGTCCCTCCTTATATAATTGCAGCCGCCAACCTGCCATCACGTTGGTACTACTGATGTGTTGTCGATAGTACTAACTTTTCATCTCAAATCTGTGTGCCTTGGTGCTTCCAACGATCCCAATTTGTTGATATTTTTGATGTGGATGTCGATAGTACCGATGTGGCATCAATAGTACTGAATTATGCCATAGATCGGTGGTACCAACCGTCAGATGCAATGACTCTCGATTGTTGGATGGTGCTCATGTAGATTTGGTCCTTCCTAACGTCAGTGAGTTGTTCAAATTCCTCAATACTTTTGAGTGGGAACTTAGTATTCTGAAATTGGAGCTCACCTTCCCGTCAATCTTAATGACTTGGTCTTGGTAGTACCGAACACTTATCAGTTTGCCCAGCTCCTTCTCTACAGAAAGTCGGTCCTACCGACTTTAGGGTTAGTAGTGTTGAATTAATTTAAAAAAATTACTCCGCTCTCTATGATGTCGTCAGTACTACCGACATTATGGTTGGTAGTACTGAGTTGTTTTGTCAACTTAATCATTTTCCTTGTGACCTTGTCGGTATTACCACCTTGTGGTTGGTAGTAGCGACTAGTGCACATCCTACACACAAAACAAAATTGATCACAGTACCTTTTTTACATTAAAGCTAAGAAAACGAAGATGAAAGCTATGAAACCACAAAACTGAATGGAAACGATAAAAATTGATGGTTGGGTTGCCTCCCAACAAGAGCCCTTGTTTTACTTCATAGGCTTGATAGTCCTAATGAGCCCATTAGTGAAGCTCAATGAGCTTCAACTCATCCTCTTTCCTGACCACATCTCCCCCAAAGTAGTGCTTAAGTTGCTGGCCATTAACAAGGAATGGCTCAGCCCCGTTGCTAATTTCTACCGCCCCATGGGGAAAAACCTTAACTACATCAAAAGGTCCACTCCATCTAGACCTCAACTTATTGGGATGTAATTTCAACATAGAATTGAACAGAAGAACCTAATGTCCTAGACTAAAAACTCTATGTAAGATGTGGCGATCATCGATCTTTTTAGTTCTTTCTTTGCAGATCCTTGAGCTTTCATATGCATCAAACCTAAGTTCATCTACTTCATTTCATTTAAACATCCACTTTCTTCATGTTGCATCCAAATTGTAGTTCAATTTTCTTAATGCCCTTTTAGCATTATGCTCTAACTCTATAGGTAAGTGACAGGATCACCCATACACCAACCTAAACGTAGTGGTTCCTATAGGTGTCTTATAGGCTATCCTATATGCCTACAGAGCATCATTGAGCAACATGCTCCAGTTAGTCTTGTTTGTTGAGACTGTCTTTACTAAGATTTGCTTGATGTCTCTATTAAACACCTCAACTTGCCCTCTGTTTTGGGGAAGGTATCGAATAGATACTATGTGTTTCACACTATAATTACTCAAAAGTGTCCCAAATTTCTTATTGGTGAAAAGAGATCCACCACTAATGATCACCCCAAGCACCCCAAACCTATAGGAAATGTGATCCTTCACAAACCTACATACCACTTGAGTGTCATTGGTGTGGGTTGGAATTTCTTCCATCCACTTAGACACATAATCAACATCACGTAAAATGTATAATTTTGAATCCAAAGATACAAAAGGGCCCATTAAATCAATGAACCCATAAATCAAACTTGAATACTCGGGCCCACTACCCAAGGCTCTAGTAGAGTTTCAAGAATGATGATTGGCCCTATAGACCACCACTAGCCTTAACGACATGCTTTGTTCTCACTCACGCACAAGCTGGGGTCAACTTCCTGACTGGTCACCCATCCTAGTACTACTCCATGCTGAGCATGCTTAACTATGGAGCTCCAGAGTGATGGACTCCAGGAAAAGGAGGTGCACCTTGGTGATATGGGTAGCCCAATCTTCCTTTTAAGATCATTTTATCTGAGGCCTCAAATCATAGGAGTTTACAATCTCCCCCACATAAACTCTTGACATCCTCATCAAGGCTCAACTATATGGCCTCATAATCTCTTCCCCATTTCAATGGAGACCCAAATGGCCCATGGACACCTAGTTCCCATCCATGGCTACCAGCGCAAGGGTGGCTCCATCAACTAGGATATCCCTTTCCAACATGCCTGGACCGCACGGCTCAAAGACTGGCATGCAACAGACCAAAGTGGGTCCCACCTACTGGAGGGGAATTGGCTCTGATACCATTTGTAACACCCACGCTCACTGCCCAAGGCTCTAGTAGAGTTTCATAAATGAGAACTGGCCCCACAGACCACCACTAGCCTTAATTGTACACTTTTTCCTCACTCACGTGTAATCTGCGGTCAACTTCCCGACTAGTCACCCATCCTAGTACTACTCCAAGCTAAGTATGCTAAACTATGGAGTTCCAAAGTGATGGGTTCCTAAAAAAGGAGGTGCACCTTGGTGATATGGGTAGTCCAATCATTCCTTTTAAGATCATTTTATCTGAGGCCTCAAATCATAGGACGTTACAATCTCCCCCACTTAGACTTTTGACATCCTCATCAAGGCTCAACTATACAGACTCATAATCTCTTCCCCATTTCAATGGAGACCCAAATGCCTCATGGAAACCCAACTCCCATCCATGGCTACCAATGCAAGGGTGAATCCATCAACTAGGATAGCTCTTTCCAACATGCCTAGACCGCATGACTCAAAGACTGGCATGCCACAGACCCAAGTGGGCCCCACCTACTGGAGGGGAATCGGCTGTGATACCATTTCTAACACTCAGGCCTACTACCCAAGAATCTAGTAGAGTTTTAGGAATGATGAGTGGCCCCACAAACCACCACTAGCCTTAACTACATACTTTGTCCTCACTCACGCGTAAGTCGGGGCCAACTTCCAAACTGGTCACCCATCCTAGTACTACTCCAAGTTGAGCATGATTAACTATAGAGTTCTTTAGTGATGGGCTCCCATAAAAGGAGGTGCACGTTGGTGATATGTGTAGTCCAATCATTCCTTTTAAGATCATTTTATCTGAGGCCTCAAATCCTAGGACGTTACACAAACACATCGACTTCCTGAAAACATTTAAATGCATCTCATGCCTTTTTGAAATGTTACCTGCATGTTTGCATGCATCACAATGAAGAACAAAGTTGTATGCATCCTTATAAAGTGTAGGCCAATAAAAACCACATTCAAAAACCTTGGGCACAGTCCTAGAACTAGCATGATGACCCCCGGTAGATAATGAATGAAAATGTGCCAATATGCTCTAAAACTCACACTCCAGCACACATTTTCTCAATATACTATCCCTACATTGCTTAAGCAAAATGGGATCATCCCAGATCTAATACCTCAATGAGTGGAAGAATTACTTCTTCTCCTGTTATCCCCAACCTTTTGAAAACTCTCCACATGCCAAATAGTTTGCAATGTCTGCAAACAAGGGGTCTTTGCTTTCCATAGCAAGGAGATGCTCATTAGGGAAATCTTCCACTATGGGTATATCTAAATCATTTTCATCAACCCTTTCAAACCTAGATAGGTGATCTCCCACCACATTTTTGGTACCTTCTTTGTCTTTGATTTCAATATCAAATTCCTAGAAAAGCAATATCCATCTAATCCACCCAGGCTTTGCATCCTTTTTTTGTAGAAAAAAATTGATGGTTGCATGATATATCCATACAATTACCTTAGCCCCTATCAAATATTGGTGGAACTTATCAAAAGTGGAAACAACCGCCAATAGCTCTTTTTCTGTAGTTGTGTAATTCAATTGGGCATCATTAAGAGTTTTAGACACATAATATATGATTGTAGGATCCTTATCTTGATGTTGGCCTAGAACAACCCCCAATGCATAATTTGAAGTGTCACACATCAGCTCAAAAGGTTGGCTCCAATCTAGAGCATGGACGACAGGTGCAGAGACTAGTTTCTCCTTCAACACTTCAAACGCCTTCAAACATCACTCGTCAAAATTAAAATCAGCTTCCTTTTCTAACAATTCAAAGAGCAGTTTGGCAATTTTCAAAAAATCCTTTATAAATCTTTGGTAAAACCCGACATGTCCTAAAAATCTCCTCACTATGATTGTGGTAGCTTGAAGAAGAATTCTATCTTAACCATATCAACCTCCATTCCTTTACTGGACACCTTGTGTCCCAAAACAAGTCCCCCACTCACCATCATAAGAACATTTTACCAATTCAAAACTAGGTGAGTGTCCTCACATCCTTGCAACACCCTATCAGGATTGACAAGGCAATCCTCAAACAATTTCCTGTAAACAAAAAAAATCATCCATGAAGACCTCCAAACATTGCTCTACCATAACGGAAAAAATGGCAAACATGCATTGTTGGAAGGTAGCAAGTGCATTACAAAGATCGAACGACATTTGAGTATATGCAAATGTGCCATAAGGATAAGTGAAGGTTGAATTCTCTTGATTTTGTGACTCGATAGATATCTAGTTGTATCCAGAATATCGGTCAAGAAAATAGTAATGAGAGCGGCTGGAAATCCGCTCAAGAATTTGATCAATAAAAGGGAGAAGGAAATGATCCTTTAAAGTGGCAGAATTTAGATGTCAGTAATGGATACAAACACACCATCCAATCACTAACCAAGTCAAAATTAATTCGTCATTTGAGTTTGTTGTGACTGTTATCCCCCATTTGTTAGGAACAACCTGGGTTGGACTAACCCAAGTTGAGTTAGAGATAGCATATATAATACATGTAGATAAAGTTTTACTATCTCCTTTTTCACTACCTCGATCATTATGGGGTTGAGTCCTCACTACAGTTGCACGATCGGCTTGGCTCCTTCCTCCAATCAGATCTTGCGCTAGCAGAAACTAGGGGAGATCCCATTTATTTCTTCCACAAACCATCTGAATGTTTCTCAGTGGTTTTTTAGAACCACAAGTAGCTGCTCCTCTTCCTGGATGCTCAATGAAGATGAGATGATGAATGGGAGCTTCTCCTCTACTTCTAAGAAAGTATACTTCAAGTGTGGAGGCAATGGATCTAGCTCTATATCTGGGGGACTCCATAAGCATGGGACCAAAGGTAGAGGAGGTGGTCCTAGATCCTGAAAGTGCATGGTGTAATAACACGGTAGTGCCTTGAGACATAAGACACATTCCTCTAAAGAATGAGATCTAATATAGTCATCCATCAGAATTATAATACACGCCTCTAACAGAAACTACAGGTATGCTTGTATTAGAGTGGAAGAAGTTGCCTCTTCAAGTGATGCTGGGCAATGTTCCTCTTCATCATCATTAGGATACTGAACTGCCTTTGTCAAAGATATTCCTTTTGTGTTTCCCAAGATGTCCACTACTAGTGTGCCTTTGTGAACCTATGTTATCACATGATCCATATTAAGAAATGGCTTCCCCAAAAATAATGAGACCTTTTCTTGAACCTATTACAGCATGTGACACTGTCCCTTCCCTTTTACAGTCTGTGTGGCCTCGGGCATCAAGATTTTGTAACGGTCTTCTCTGTTGCCCAATGTCAGTCTTCCTCTACCCATTTCCAAAATCATATCAGTTGTGGCTCAGAATGGCCTCCTGAGTAATAGTTTGTTGCCCTGACCATCTTGCATCTCCATGACGACAAAGTCTGCTAGAAATGCAAAGTTTTCCACCTTGATAAGAACATCCTCACCAATACCGTAAGGCCTCACCACTGAATTGTCTTCTAGCTGAATGGTCATATTGCTCTTTCTGAACTCCTTAAGATCTATCTTCTTGAAAGTGGTCAAGGGCATGAGATGATGCTTGCCCCCGAATCACATAAAGCTTCTCCAAATCTTGTCCTCCCAATATATCATGAGATATTAAAATAGCCTAGATCTTGCCTTTTTGGTGGCAATGTTCCTAGAATAAAAGCACTAACTTGCTCTTTCAAAACTACCTCCTTAGAATCATCTATCCTCCTCTTCTTGTTGATCAATTCCTTCATAAATTTATCATAGGAGGGAATCTTCTCAATTGCATCAATGAGTGGGATATTAACATGAAGCTTCCAAAGTTGTCTACGAACTTCTAAAATTGCTTATCAATTTTCTTTGCCTTTAAATTGTTCTGGAAGGGAACTAGTGTAACCAATTTCTTGTGGTGAGGTGGAATGTGCACTCCCTTCCTTGTCTCCTTAGGTTCATTATTTTGAACATCAACTGTCTTGTCCTCTACTGTAATCTTTGGCTCAACTGAATCATCTGCATCAGTAATCACTGGTGGGCCTTTATCATCATCTTTGTCTTTTGCCTCTAGAACTATTTTATGCTCATTCAACAACTTCTTCCCACTGTCAACATCATTGCCTTTACATGATGATTGTCAGTAGGTATGTTGGTGTTTCCTGGGAACCCATGCGGAGTGGGTTTCTTCAAGGACGCAACCTCTGCTACAACTTGAGAAATATGTGTCTCTATGCTACAAATTTGTGCTCCTTGATTCTGTAGTTCCCTTTGAGTTCGGCCAATGAGCACTTCATTCTGGCTAGCCAACTTACCCAACATGTCCTCTATGCGGTCTATCTTGGTAGGGCCTCAGTCCTGCTGGTATTGCTATTTTAGAACCTGTTGTGGCTTGCCTTGATGAGCCAAAGAAGGGTCCTAGTAGAAATTGTTAGGATCCCTCCATGATAATTTTGGATCCTTTCTCCATGAGTATTCATTTCCTCCCCTCTAGTTTTGTTGACGTGCAAACATGCACTCCTCCTCCTCTCCTCCTGAAGAGATTCAATCCTTAGCACATAGCTTCTTGGCGATTAAGTCCAATTTTTCATTCAAAGCAGAAATCACCTTGGACTCTCCAATAGTTTTGATAGTTGTTGGATGCTCGTGTTCTTCTCCCCATGATTGGTTCTTTGCCATGTTTTTAAGGATCTCGTGACATTTGGAGGACTTATTGTTGAGTAAGAAGCATGTCCCTGCGATGTCCAATGTGGTCCTTTTCCCTTAATGCAGTCCATAATAAAATATCTTTGCTTGGACCAACAAGTCGATACCATGGGGTGGAACCTTCCTCAGCATGTTCTTAAACCTCTCTCATGTCTCAGAGTATGACTCCTCTGATTGATGTTTGAAATTGTAGATATTTTTGGTCAACTCATCTGTTTTTGGAGGAAGGAAATAGCGCTCCAATAAGGCATCAATCATTTGATCAAAAGTATCAATATATTCATCTTCCAAGTTGTAGAACCAACACTTGGAACCATCTACCAGTGACGACAGAAAGATCTTTAAGTCGATCACAGTCAATGGCACTCTATCTATCTTCACCATGTTGCAACTTTCAATGAAATTGTTGATGTGCATCATTGGGTCTTCAGTATTATGGCCATGGAAGGCATGTTGCTTGACTAACGTCACCAGTCCATGATCAATATTGTAGCTACCCACATTTATTGCTTATTACTTGATTGGCCCAAGATGAGCTATTGAGGAAGATGCCTAGATATTCTCCCAAATTGTCTGCTCTTCTACCATCTCTGGTTGTTCTTTTGGTTCTTTTGATGGAGGTCTCATAGTATGTGGTGGTGGAGTTTGAATTAGCCTTGGCACTGAGCTATCGAACTCTCTTCCTTAGCGTAAGAGCTCTATCTGACTGATGTCCAGTAGAGACAACTCTCCATAATCGTGGGCTCTAGTGTGCACCACACACAAGAACCTGAAATTGTTGAAAACAATGTGAGAATGGATACTAATAATTTGAAGAAATAATATTAAAATTCAGCTTGAAAGGATAAAAATAAATATGAAAAGTGTGGCCTAGAATAGCCGATTACAGCACTCGTAGTGCTGGATTTTCCATTTCCCCGACAACGGCACCAAAAATTTGATACGTATTTTCTACACGCCCTAAAATGAAAGTATACACTATCAGAGTAATATAGGCCAATGAGGCCTAGATATCGAACACAGGGAAATGTTGAATTTAGAAACTACCATTAACTATAATACGATAAGCTAGACCAAAGAAAACTTTGATTGGATTATTTAATTAACTAAGAATGTAGAAAGTGAACCTAAAATTACTGATGATTATCACAATTGGACAGAATTCCTTAGGATTATAGTTTCACCTTGGTTAGTATTGCAATCAACAATTAAACCAATAACAATTATCTCTCCTAACTTTGGACTAAGAGATTGTACCAAGAATTACCCGCTCTCACAACATAATTCACTACCTAAGCTAATACCAATCCCACTGTTGTATCGATTGTATTATTAGTTACGTGGTTTAACGATAACTCTGGATAGTCTCTTCATGTTCGTAAGCCACCTTTCTCAAAGGGCGATATAAAACATGTATTTCTTTTGATTTTCCAACCGTTAATTTTCTTTTTCAAATCAATTAAAGGTCTAATTAACTACCTATGGTGATCAACCATGGATAGTTCATGACAATCGCATAGAAATAAGTCTAGAATTCTGGAGAAATTAATATATTACTATGAGAACCCATTACACTAAACGAGATTACTCAAAACATAAAACACAATCAATCACTAATTAATCACATACCCAAAAATATGGGTAAATTAAAATCGATTTCAACGTCAGCACCCGCTCATAAACATTTGCATAAGAGCCCAAAATCTTTATTGTATCCATACTATGCCAAGAATTTGATACAAATTGTTATATCGTATTAGCCACCACATATATACACAGGAGAACAATATTCATATATGCCACACAAACAAACATTAATATGGTAACAAAAGTCCGATTCGTTTGAAACACATATACAAACTTTTTCTTGCCCGGACCTGAGAGTATAGGGACGACTCTAGGACACACTAGACATCTAATCAACTTTCTCAAAGATTTATTACTATAGATCCTCTTAGCTGCCACATGTTTGTTTTCGTCACTTCCAATTACCTAAAAAACATGGTGAACCTTAAGGGCGAGACCCATGTTCCAGTAAGAGATATAACCTCCAACAACAATTATTGATTACAACATTTTTAAGTAATTAAAAAGTTAAGCAGTTTAATCAGATATAACAAATAAGCTCAGCAGCACTTATGATTAAAAAAATACATAAAGGAGTAGATAATAACTATCATCATTAGTCAGACTATCATCCTTTATCTTGTTGATAATATAAGCAATTCAGTAGCATATGCATATCTAGCATCATGAGCAAGTCTAGTAACATAGAATCTCTATCATTATGAATAAGTCTAGCCACATAAGAATAGCTAACAACATTAGCATGTCTAATAGGTTGAACATATCAACATCATAAAAAGAGCTAACAACATAAGCACAATTATTTGGATAAGCATGATTAGAAGTATATGCATCTCTAGTTACAAAGTCATGGCTAGCATGCTAAACATAACTAACAACATAAGATAGCTAGCATCATGATTATAATCAGCAGTAGTAGTATAGTTATCAACATAATCATGGTTACTGTATGTACACATCTACAATCTTAAGCATATCCACAACATAAGTATATCTACTATCTCTTAATTGCACTAAGCATCATCTTTTTTAAAAGAGAACAAATAAGGGTTATCATCCAATGTGAAGCATCGTGTATGACCCTAAATAGATATGCTATATGGATGTATTACATCTTTTATTATGCCCTAAGGAAATTGAGGATACCACTCAAAATCCAACTAACCACTGCTACGTCAAAATTAGTGTCATAAAAGATCTAGGAAGAGTTAGACTCCTAAGATCTTCTCCGCCCCCGATCAGTACGGGTCCGCCACAATGACACATAAGGTCAAGCTGCTAACAGCCTAGTCCGTATGATAACCTACCATTTGCGATGTTATCTTACTAGTTTTCCTCAGTTTTCCATACTCTTTCTTAGTTAAATTAGATAGAATCTTTAACTTTCCACCTTTTTGTAAATATACCATTAGATTAACTTCTTCTTTTCACTTCTTACAGAAAAGCACAAAAAAATTACAAAACCCCCAAATGGTCCCAAGACCGAATGGAAGCCAAACGGTCCCAAGACCGAATGGAGACCAAACGGTCCCAAGACTGAATTGTCCCAGGACCGAATAAAGATCAAACGGTCCCAAGATTGTGTGAAGCCAAACAGTCCCGAGACCGTATGAAGCCAAACGGTCCCAAGACCGAATGGAGATCAAACAGTCCCGAGACCGTATGAAGCCACACGATCTGAAGACCGAATAAAGGTCAAACTGTCCCAAGACCGTGTGAAGCCAAACGGTCCTGAGACCGTATGAAGCCACACGGTCCCAAGACCGAATAAAGGTCAAATGGTCCCAAGACCGAATAAAGGTCAAACGGTCCCAAGACCGTATGAAGCCAAACGATCTCAAGATCGAATGGACATCAACCAGTCCCGAGACCATATGAAGCCATACGACCCCAAGATCGAATGAAAGCAAATAGTTTTAGACCGAGAGGACTCAAATGGTCTCTAGACCGAGAGAGTCCAAATGGTCTCCAAACCGTGTGAAAATCCAAACGGTCTCCAAGACCATTAGGACCCACATACCCCAAACCGTTTAAGGTTCACTCAAAATCCTATAAATAGAACCCAAAGGGGTCCTAAAAATCATCAAGTCTTAGACGTCCAAAGGCTGCCTCTATTATTCCAGATCCATTCCATCCTTCACCCACTGCCCCGAGGATGCCAGTCTGAGATCCATACTCCATCTCCAAGCTACTTTCTCTCTCATCGACAAAGAAGGTGGGAAGAGGAGGATTCATCATCAAGCAAGCTACAAAGTGTGAAGATCATTGCTCTCTCTCCTCCAAGGGGTCGACCTTCCTCCCACCATCATGGAGATGACGCTCTCTCTCTCCCTTCTCACGCCCTTCCTTGTTCTTGCCATGAGAGAGTAGTCTCATACACTAGGGTGCGGGGAGTATCCCCGCTACCCATGTTTTCATTTCATACATTGTAATTCTTGAGTTTGCAATAGAAAAACACTATCTTTCCAGTTCAACATTAATCATTTAATGAATGCTAGTTGCTTGATCACCAACTTGTGTTATCCATTATCTGTTAGTGCAAATTGTCTATGTTTGTACTTCTATATTCGAATATCGATTGTTTGTTGGTTCCAGATTGTATGTAGTCACCATACGTTTGGTTCGGTATCTAGGAGCATTTTCAAGGAGTGGAGTAAACTCACCTCCATTATTGTACTTTCATACTATGAAATGGAATCAGTTGACGTATGAAACTACAACCTTGATAGGTCGAGGAACACACGTTGCGAGGGGAGTGATGCAAAGTGAGTGACCATTTGTCTGGGGATGGCTGGCATTGCAACACTTCCATGTTTCTCGTAGTTAGTTATCCGAAAGGAAGCTAAGTCTACAAAGATACTAACTATTTAGACTCTTTTCTTTGCAAGCCAAGTTATCGTGATGTATGTTTTGATCCATGCATAGTGGTGGTGAAACCCGATCACATCCTAGTGGTTTCCAAATATTGTTTACAACCTTAAATTTACCTTCTTTCTTTTACTTTACTTGCACTTAGTTTAAACAACCAAAACAACTCTTTGATCTAAATACCAACTGTTAAGGAGTTAAATGAAATTCTAACATTTTCTATCATGTTATCTTAATAAGACTGTTGTCCTGTAGATTCGACCCTTAACTATACTATGATAAGACTTCCACGTATCCTAGCATACGTGGGTGGAGTTTTTAATCTAGTATAAGCAAGGCTAAACCTAAAGACTTACTATCTTCAGGATTTTTAGTGGTGCACGCAACTCCACGCAAGTGGAAGCTCCATAAAAAATTGGCATCGTTGCTGGGGACAACGGAATATTTTTATTTCATTTATCATCTTGCTAGTTGGTTAGGGTTTTACACTTTTTCTTTAAACATTACCCCATATTCTCTTGATTTCGTCATATCTCCTGCATCATCTGAAAAGTGTGTTTCTTCCTCTACTCAGGTAGAAGATGTGTATGCAACCATCGCATAATCTCGGATTCTCCCCTGATCCATAGTATGACTCTAAGGTAGATAGAAGCTTCCACCGCCGCATTAGACTTAATCATCAAAGAGCCAGACAAATGGATGAAGATCAATGCCAAGCTGCACTAGTAATGGAAAGGGTCAACGTTGCCACAACAGCCTAGTGAGCGCAACTCATTACCGACACGCGCGCCCAAGTTCAGGCTGAAGTACGAGCTGAAGAGCAAGCCTGCATTCGTGCTGAGAATGAAGCAGCCATAGCTGCTGCTCAACTGTTGGTAAGAATCAAGCAATTACGGGATTACGATGTTCCCAAGAACTACAAAGACAACCATCCAGTCCAACCACCACTCATCAAAACTCCTAATTTTGATATTAGGACACAATGGATCCAAATAATTCAAGGCATCTCATTCTCTGGAAGTGTCAGAGATGACTGCATGGACCATTTTAAGAGGTTCAAAGCTCTTTGTAGGTTGGTACCACAAGCTGGAACAACCATGGACATAGTCATGCTTAGACTCTTCAACTTCACTTTGTCTGGAAGAGCACTAAGCTGGTACAATTCTTTGGATGGGGAGCCAATCACCATCTGGGCTCCCTTGGAAGAGAAGTTCTTAGAGAAATTCTTTCCCCCTTCACTAACCTACCAAATCAGAGGACAAATCAACCAATTCCTTCAACTACCGGGAGAGTCACTAGCTGACTCATGGGAAAGGTTCAAGGAACTCTTGAGGAAATGCCCTCACCATGGAATTTTGTAAAATCAGCTCATTGAAACTTTTTATAGGGGAGTAAGTGATGAAATTAAGAAGTTCTTAGATTCCTCATCTGGAGGAAACTTTATAAGACAGAACTACAAAGATGCCTGGAGGATCGTCACTCTTAGAGTTGAAAATCAATCCAATTGGGGGAGGGCGATCATAGGAGGAGCTCTAAAGGTTTGTAAAGCTGAAGAATCTATGGAAATGAAAGCCATAGCCAAATCTTTGAAAACCATAGCCAACAAACAACAAGCCCTCGAAGCATCATTTGGGGAGTATGATAGAAAGAAGAACCCCCAACAAGCTAGAGCAGCTATAGGAACTTGCGAGGCTTGTCATGCATCATCTGATCATCCCACATTGTCATGTGGTCTCCTATACAATGTAATGATGGATTTGCAACCACCTCAACCACAGTATAAGCCGATCATTGAACACCCTGAGGATCAGATGCCAGAACAAGTAAATTCCATCCATTCCATACCAGGACAAGCTTACTACATTCCAAATCAATTGAGAAACCATCTCGAGTTTTAATATGGAAATCTTGTGGGGAATGCTAACCCACAACATCAAACACAAGGTGGATCTTCCAACATACTACCACCTGGATTTCAAAGCAACTACAACCAAAATCAAGGGAATTTTAGAAACAATTTCTAGAGATCCAACTACCCAAGAAATCCCTCTGTATACTACCAATATACTCGCCCTCCTCTACACCCACAATTACAAAAAACTCAGCTGCAATAGCCATGGCAACCTCAGTTGCCAGCACCTCAACAACAACCACCTCAAGGGTAGAAACAACTCACTCAATTTCAATAGAAGAATGGCCCACCACAGTAGACTGATGAACTGTATAGACGGTGCACCACGCTAGGGTGTGCCCACACTTGGTCGATCAAGTTGTTCACGTGTGTCGCATTTGGAAGGCATCTAAAACTTTAATATTTGATGAGGGATTTGGTTTTTATAGGTACATATACATATCCAATCACCACAATATAGTAAGTATCATATAAATGCTATATCCCACAAAAAATATGTGAAACGATAAGAGCAATGATTATGGCCATCCTAATGTGATTCCTCGAGCCAAGAGGAATCACGGTCATCTAGGTCCACATCACATGCAACCTGTATAAGATGAACTCTGTGCTTCACCATTCTAGGTTTGATTAAATCATCTCAATGTTTGATCGGCTCACCATCAGGTTGGTCGGTTGGGTGCCACCAACCGATCGAATGGTGCCTCTAGCCAATCGGTTCACTGGTCGTCGTGCATCTCCTCAAGTCGCCATCTGCTCATCTCACTCCTCGAACCGGTCGTCAAATTGTCCACCGTTCTTTGACATAACAGGAAATAAAAATCTATCCTATTTTACATTTGAAAAAAGGAAACCCCAAGTTACATTCGGGGGGAGAAAAGGTAGGAAAGAAATCTCAAGTTAACTCGAGTTACATTAGGAATAGGAGATAGGGAATCGGTGTATAGACCGTGATACAAGCAACCACATTCAACCAAGCACACATACATAGGGTTTATTGGCCATAACCATGTTATACATTCACCACAAAACTCATTTAAGGGCGACGCTCATCGAGTTCATTTATATTACATATCATATATGTATATTGGGGTTTGTGGATTTAGGATTGGACATGCATAAATCCAATTTTATTCGCATTGTATGCAATAAATAAAAGAGACAAACCAAAATCAATCACATCGATAATCCTAAAGTATAGAGCAGTTGACGTGGCTCTAATACCACTGTTGGGTTTTAGGGGAGACAGAGAAGGCAGTAGAAACAAAAAATTTCTTCTCCCAAACCCAGAATAAAGGAATCACGTCAATGTCTATACCATAGGAAGGATGGTTTGTAGAGGCGTACCTTGTCCCGAGGCTTGCTCAGTGACGTTACCTCCGGTTTGCGTGGTCTTCACCTCCGGTCTTGGACGATGTCTGTGCAGCTCCTGGTCTCACTGGGACTGTCGGGATTGACAGATGTCCTCTGAGCGGCAGATGTCTCCCGCCTCTACAGTCATCTACACATACTGCCTGGAACTCCGATCACCTTCTCGCACAAGGCACTGGAAGGAGTCGTACCCTCCTATCAGTGTATTAGTCACTGACACACTCTCCTGCCACCAGTCATTTTTCTACAGTTGTCTTTCCCTTGTTGTGCCCCCCTTATTGGGTAGCACTTGCTCAGGCTCTCCTGGTTACCACAACCAGAGAGAACAAAAACTTTGTAGAGTAACTGGTGTTTTGAGTTGTACTATGAGAAGCCCCCAATACCCCTATATATAGGAGGGTCATGGGACAGGGTTCTCTACCCAGGGCAATGCAGGATTAAAGTAGGAGTAGAAGGGTTCCATATTTTCCACAAAACAACCAACTGTGCCAGCTGAACCGGTCGTTTCAAGCATGAATCGATCGGTTGGGGACCTGAGCCGATCGGTTCACACTTGAACCGATCGGTTGGGGCACCTGAGCCGATCGGTTCACTTCTGAAATGATCGGTTCACTACCCTGGTCAGTTCCCGATTGAATTTTCCTCTTTTGTTTCAAATTGATCCAAATACCAATCCTTGTTCCAATCAAATTGGACAAGTGAAACAAAGAGAAATTTCTTGTCAACCTGACTTTCCTAATTCTCTCAGTTGGACCAGTTGAGCCAATCGGTTCAGCCTATCCTGAGCCGATCGGTTCCTCACATTAGCTTATTGGTTGGGAGTGCAGACTGTGCAAAATCAGTCAATTGCAATTTCAATCAATCTGATACTCTAATCAATCGGTCCAACACCTTGAACATTATGATATTGAGCTATCAATTGATTGAGTGTTTAATTGAACTACTAAACTCCTTTAGTAATCAATCTAAATATCATTTGTGGATAAACTCCTCTTCCAGGTTAAATCCTATGTGTGTGACCATGCATGTCCATTTCACGTTGGCAGTGAAACTCCATAACACTTATGATTTCACAAGCAAAGAGCGGTGCCTAGTCGCACATCAGTGCTACCCAAGTGAAATAGAAAGTTGGAGAACAACTTTCAATCCTACAATCTGTGAACGGTGTTATAGTGAATGTATAATTCCTTTGTCACTAATGTCTTGAATGAACTCAAGGCATGATATCGTCATCCTTTCAACGTTCATCCATTTCCTTGATCTCAGAGTAGACTGGGTGAGATGTGTGTGACATCAATATCACATATTGATTCACACATGCATGTGCATGCCTTTCTCAATCCTACTCATCAAGTGGCCATGGACATCAAACTCCTTTAGGAGGGACAAATCTCATATCTATCACTCACCCCTCAAAACCCCATGTGTCAAAGTCACCCAATCATCACCTTTATAACAACCCATGTTTCAGGACCGTGTTTGATGATGTCAAAGTTTACCCAACGACATGTGTTGAGTGTAGTGATTTTAGGTCAAAGAATCACACTCACCACCATCACTGTGAGAGCTGACTGTGACTACCAAATCATGGTTCCATGTGTCACTCTCACGGTGGGTCTGTCTGGTACACTTGTTCTCTATGGTCATGATTGCTAGTTTGGTTGATCTCTTTCTTGCTTGAACTTCTATTTATACCCATATTAAGAGATTCATTATAGAGATAGATAAGAGAAGGTATTTTGGATTGAAATATGAAAAGAGGATGGTTCAAGGTGATCTGTGTAGAACCATAGACCTGGGCATGGCTAGTCCCAACCCGGTACGATCGGGCCCACTATCAAGTTCTACCCATATCACACATGTTCTTAGCATCTCAGAATATTCTAGACCTGAAAGGGTATCTAGAATATTTTAGGGTGTTGATTTATCATCCTCGAGATATGTTTCATATCATCGATGGGTTATAGTCACGCTGTGTGAAAGTAACTGGGATGACCCCCCACAGGAATAGATACTACAATACATACTATGTTTGAATGTTGGTTACTTGCTGAGGTGTTTGAGGGTTGTCTACGCCCAAGAATGGGAACGTACTAGATCTGAAATAAAACTTCTTGTTTAAGGTAAAAGTAAAGAAACATACCCAAAACGAGCTACATAGTCAAGAAGGAGGCCAACTAGCCATGGACAGGCATAGTTGGCACTGAACAAAGATGGGAGAACATTATTTGTACATAAATTAAAGAGAATAGTAGAAGAAAGGAGAAGAAGAAGAGATTTATCCCATAAAGGAGAGGTGTTTCTTGCTCCTTAGCCTCCGTATGGGCCAAATCTCATATTTGGATCATCCTCCATGGTCTTTTGGACTCCTTGGATGTTGGGTTTTAGGATAGACAGAGAAGGCAATGGAAACAAAAAATTTCTTCTCTCAAACCCAGAATAAAGGAATCGCGTCAACATCTATACAATAGGAAGGATGGTTTGTAGAGGCATACCTTGTCCTGAGGCTTGCTCGGTGATGTTACCTCACGTCTTGCGCGGTCTTCACCGCCGGTCTTGGACGATGTCTGTGCAGCTCCTGCTCTCACCAGGACTGTCGGGATTGACAGCTGTCCTCTGAGTGGTAGAAGTCTCCCACCTCTGCAGTCATCTACACGGACTGCCTGGAACTCCGATCACCTTGTCGCACAAGGCACCAAAAGGAGTCGTACCCTACATTCAGCATACTAGTCACTGACACACTCTCCTACCATAATTTATTTTTCTACAGTTGTCTTTCCCTTGTTGTGCCTCCATTATCAGGTAGCACTTGCTCAGGCTCTCCTGGTTACCACAACCAGAGAGAACGACAACTTTGTAGAGTAACTGGTGTTCTAAGTTGTACTTTGAGAAGCCCCCAATACCCCTATATATAGGAGGGTCATGGGACAAGGTTCTCTACCCTGGGCAATGCGGGATTAAAGCAGGAGTAGAAGGGTTTGAGATTTTCCACAAAACAACCAACTACGCCAGCTGAACCGATCATTTCAAGCATGAACCGATCGGTTGGGGACCTGAGCCGATCGGTTCACAACTGAATCGATCGGTTGGGGCACATGAGCTGATCCGTTCACTTCTGAAATGATCAGTTCACTACCCTGGTTAGTTCCTGATTGACTTTTTCTCTTTTGTTTCGAATTTATCCAAATACCAATCCTTGTTCCAATCAAATTGGACAAGTGAAACAAAGAGAAATTTCTTGTCAACCTAACTTTCCCAACTCACTCAGTTGGACCAGTTGAGCCGATCCGTTCAACCCTTGAACCGGTCAGTTCAGCCTATCCTGAGCTGACCGGTTCATCACATGAGCTGATCGGTTGGGAGTGCAGACTGTGTAAAATCAGTCAATTGCAGTTTCAATTAATCTGATACTCTAATCAATCGGTCCAACACCTCGAACACTATGATATTGAGCTATCAATTGATTGAGTGTTTAAATGAACTACTAAACTCCTTTAGTAATCAATCTAAACATTATTTGTGGATAAACTCCTCTTCCATGTTAAATCCTATGTGTGTGACCTTGTAGGTCCATTTCACATTGGTAGTGAAAGTCCATAACACTTATGATTTCACAAGAAAAGAGCGGTGCCTAGTCGCACATCAGTGCTACCAAAGTGAAATAGAAAGTTGGAGAACAACTTTCAATCCTACAATTCGTGAATGGTGTTATAGAGAATGTATAATTCCTTTGTCACTAATGTCCCGAATGAACTCAAGGCATGGTACAGTCATCCTTTCAATGTTCATCCATTTCCTTGATCTCAGAGCAGACTGGGTGAGATGTGTGTGACATCAATATCACATATCAATTCACACATGCATGTGCATGCCTTTCTCAATCCTACTCATCAAGTGGCCAGGGAAATCAAACTCCTTTAGGAGGGACAAATCCCATATCTATCACTCACCCCTCAAAAGCCCCATGTGTCAAAGTCACCCAATCATCACCTTTATAACAACCCATGTTTCAGGACTGCGTTTGATGATGTCAAAGTGTACCCAACGACATGTGTTGAGTGTAGTGATTTCAGGTCGAAGAATCACACTCACCACCATCACTGTGAGAGCTGACTGTGACTACCAAATCATGGTTCCATGTGTCACTCTCACGGTGGGTCTATCTGGTACACTTGTTCTGTAACAAGTACCTATGTTCTTGGTTTGATATCACTATATCATGACTAATGAGATTCTGTCATCAACCAAAACACAATCTAATCTTTAGTGTTATTGATGTCTATGGTTATTTCCACAATAACAACCGACTAGGGACTAAACGAGAAAGTATACTCTTAACATTCGTATGATCTCATCGTTTAGGTTCTCAACCCAAAAGCATACGTAATCGAGTAAAACAATTCTTTAGACATCTATCATGTTACACTATCATCTCAAAATAGTTAAAACATATAGATCAGGAATTGCCTTTATTATTATTCAAATCATTTACAAAGTATCCCATTACAATCATCACATGACTTGCTCTATGGACATACATACCAACAGACTCCCACTTGCACTTAGAGCTAGTCACCTAGGAACCTCAGTCCTTGTGACCTAGTATGACCATCATGCTTCTGTTGAAAAAGGGCCTTCGTCAGTGGTTCAGCTATGTTGTCTTCAGTTAGTACTTTGCAAATCTTCACATCTCCTTGTTGTACAATCTCTCATATGATATGGAAGCACCGTAGTATGTGCTTGGACCACTAGTGTGATATGGGCTCCTTAGTTTGAGCAATAGCTCCATTATTGTCACAAAAAAGCTCAATTGCATCTCAGCTATCGGGAACTACACCAAGTTTAGTGATGAACTTCCTGATCCACATAGCTTCCTTTGATGCATGTAAAGCAGCAATATACTCAACCTCTTTAGTAGAATCGGCAACTATTTCTTGCTTGGAACTCTTCCAGCTCATAGATCCATTATTTAGGCAAAATACAAATCCTGATTGTGATCTGTAATCATCTTTGTCGATTTGGAAGCTTGCATCGGTTTAACCTCTTACAACCAGTTCTTCCTCGCCGCCATATATAAGGAACTGATCCTTAGTCCTTTGTAAGTACTTGAGGATGTTCTTTATGACTGTCCAGTGAGCATCCCCGGGATCTGACTGGCACCTTCTTGTCATGCTGAGGGCATACGAGACATCTAGGTGTGTGCACAACATAGCATACATGATGGATCCGATGGATGATGCATATGTGATCCCATTCATATGCTCCCTCTCTTCACAAGATTGGGGACATTGAGCTCTAGAGATGGTGACTCCATGTAGCATGGGGATGTTGCCTCTCTTTGAGTTCTCCATGCTGAACCACTTCAGCACTTTGTCAATGTACGTGCTTTGACTTATTCTAAGAAGTCTTTTAGATCTATCTCTATAGATCTTAATACCTAGAATGTAGGATTCTTCTCCTAAGTCCTTCATTGAGAAAGTATTCCCAAGCCAAGTCTTTACCTTCTCTAAGGCTGTGACATCATTCCCCATCAATAGTATGTCATCCACATACAATATGAGGAATGTGGTCGTGCTCCCACTAACCTTCTTGTATAAACAAGGTTCATCTTCATTTTGAATAAAGCCAAACACTTTGACTTCCTCATCAAATCGAAGATTCTAACTCTGAGACGCTTGCTTCAATCCATAGATTGACCTTTTTAGCTTACAGACTTTATTGACATTCTTTTGGATCTACAAAACCTTTAGGTTTTTTCATGTACACATCCTCATTTATATTCCCATTAAGGAATTCGGTTTTAACATCCATTTGGAAAATCTCATAGTCATAGTAAGCTGCAATAGAAAGCATGATCCTGATGGACTTAATCATGGCAACTGGAGAAAAAGTTTCATCATAGTCAACACCTTGAACTTATCGGAAACCCTTTGCAACCCATCTAGCTACCTTTATAAGTTTGCAAATTGCCATCCATGTCGGTATTTTTCTTCAAGACCCACTTGCACCCTATGGGTTTTACCCCTTCAGGTGGTTCCAACAAAGTCCATACTTTGTTGGAGTTCATGGATTCCATCTCAGATTTCATAGCCTCAAGCCATTTCTCAGAATCTGGTCCCTCCATAGCCTCTAGATTGGTAGTTGGATCATCATCTATGATCAACTCACCGCCTTCCTGAGTCACAAGGTATCCAAACCTCTCAGGTTCAAGGCGGGTCCTACTAGGTCTACGAGGTCCTTGTATTACATGAGGAGACTGAGATTCCACAACACCTTGTGAATCTCTATGTTCCTCTTGTACATCTATCGGTTCAATGTTTTCTTGTTGGGCTTGAACCTCTTCAAGCTCTATTTTCCTGCCATTGTTTCCTCTGGAATTAAATTCCTTTTCTAGGAACACAACTGTCCTAGAAACAAACACTTTGTTGTCAGTAGGGTGGTATAAATAATATCCCCTCATTTCCTTGGGGTATCCAACAAAATAACATTTATCGAACTTGTGTCCCAGCTTATCAGGAAACATTTTCCTGACGTAAATCTCACAACCCCAAATCTTAATAAAATACAAATTGGGACGCTTCCCGTGCCATATATCATATGGTGTCTTTTGAACCGATTTAGACGGTACTTGGTTAAGTGTAAATGTGGTGGTTTCAAGAGCATAACCCCAGAAGGAAATCAGAAGATCAGCAAAACTCATCATTGATCTCACCATATCCAGTAAAGTGTGATTCCTTCTTTCAGACATACCATTATGCTGTGGTGTTCTAAGCGGATTCCATTATGATACAATTCCACGGGCTCACAGAAGGTCCTCAAATTCTTGGCTTAAGTATTCTCCACCTCGATCAGATCGAAGTGCTTTAATACTTTTACCAAGTTGGTTCTATACTTCATTCATGAAATCCTTGAACCTTTCAAGGGTTTCTGACTTATGTTTCATTAGGTACACATAGTCATACCTACTAAAGTCATCAGTAAAGTTAATGAAGTACTGATACCCACCTCTGGTATTAGTTCTAAAAGGTCCACATACATCAGTATGTATGAGTCCTAATAGATCACTAGCTCTCTCACCTTTACCTGAAAAGGGAGTCTTGGTCATCTTGCCCAACAAACAACATTCACATATCTCTATTGATTCACAATCAAAAAAGTTTAGATAACCATCTTTATGGAGTCTAGAGATGCGCTTCTCATTTATATGCCCTAGAGGACAATGCCAAAGATATGTTTTGTTTGAGTTGTTGAGTTTTTGCCTTTTGGTGTTTACATTGTATACTCTTGTTTCTAGATCTATCAAGTATAGACCATAAGACATTGGGGCACTGCCATAAAAGATCCCATCTTTTGAAATGGAACACTTTCCATTCTTAATAAGAAATTCAAAACCATCCTTGTCCAAACAAGAAACGGAAATGATACTCCTATTTATGGCAGGTACATAATAGAAGTTCTTCAACTCTATTATTAGCCCACTAGGTAGAGTTAACTCATAGGTTCCTATGGCACTGGCGGTAACCCTTGCCCCATTGGCAACACATAGTTCAACCTCACCTTTCCCCAAAGGCCTACTTCTCTTAAGATCCTTCACATTTGAACAAATGTGAGATCCTCATCCGGTATCAAGTACCCATGACAAAGAAGTAGTAAAGTTAATCTCTATCACGTATACACCAGAAGTAGAGATCTCTATCTCTTGCTTCTTCTTCCATCGTTCCTTCCATCCTCTCCATGTTTTGAGCACAGAAGATTCTGACATTGGTTTGGCGAGAGAACCCTTCTCTCCCTCACCTTTGTCCTTAGACTTTGTTCCATTGATCTCCATCAATGAACTATCCTTCTTCTTAGGCGTACATAGAGTGGATTCAAAGGCTACTCGTATATCTGGATTGTGCAGAACACTTCTCACAATCCCCAACCAGTTATGTAATTTATTCTCAATTAAATTACCCATTTTAAAAGATGATTCGTTTGCCATTCTACAAGAGAAAATTGCATTAGTCAAAACTCCTTTTGATTTGAATAAAAATTTGACAGCAGTTGATTAGGCCTTTAATTAATTACCGCTCCCACTATTTTGATTCAAATTGATAGCCCTCACCATCAATTCGGAAGATTGCAGCGTATAATCTCCTAGTGGGTCAAAATCCAAAAATCCTCTGAGTCATGGACCAGCTAGGGCTGTCACCCACAACTCAGATCTTCCAGGTAGGCAACTTTTGCCAATTGCATCATATGCAACTCTTGAAAGATGTCACATGCAACTCCTTGCCATGATCACCTCCATGCCTCAAGGTGCTAGATCCTATCTAGGTCACCTTATTAAGTCTGACCCAAAGCTAACATGATGAATATGCACCCTGCTAGGTCAGACCCACATATCCATCCTTCATTGCTTGGTTTGATATCACTATATCATGACTAATAAGATTATGTCATCAACCAAAACACAATCTAGTCTTTAGTGTTATTGATGTCTATGGTTATTTCCACAATAAAAATGGCTAGGCACTAAACAATAAATTATACTCTTAACATCCATATGATCTCATCGTTTAGGTCCTCAACCCAAAAGCATACGTCATTGAGTAAAACAATTCTTTAGACATTTATCACATTACACTATCATCTCAGAAACAGTTAAAACATATAGATCGGAAATTGCCTTTATTATTATTCAAATCATTTACAAAGTATCCCATTACAATCATCACATGACTTGCTCTATGGGCATACATACCAACATTGGCATCCTTTCTCTTCGATTCTTCCCCAAACAGCAGCTTAGTGGGTGTATGGAGGTGGAAGATGGTTGTGAATGGTAGGAAATGGGTGAATGGTGGTGGAAATGATGGTAGATGGAAGCAAATAGAAGGGATGGACATAGGATGAGCACTTAGACTGTAACGAAGCTGCCTCCCAGTAACCCCCAATTAAGGGAGACCCGAAGGTCAAAGCCATTAACCAATTCACAGGATCAAAGGTTCAGCATATAATCAACAATAATTATAAAATTCTACTAACTAAACTGGAATTGGGTACAAAAATTAAAACTTTTACTTACCTTTATAGAACTGGGAAATCTAACTATCCACAGCTTGAAGTACTCTATCTAATCCTCCGTGCACTTTATTTCTTACTTTCACGATGTGCCACTTTTCTATTTGTGATTTTCAGGATGTTACCTAAAACGCCGATAAACAAAACATCGATCAGCAATTGCTGGTATGTGTAGGCAACCAAAAATTTCACAATTAGGTCTAACAATTTAAGTATTGCAATCAAGGTAATTAATAAGTAAATTTACAATTTCCATGTGACAATCCCCACTGCTTTTTCCCTAACCCTGGATTTGACTTAAGGCCACCTTCTCAATCCCGAGCTTGATGCCTGGGAGTCACCTCTCATGGTGCTCCTTAGTCTTGCCTCATCAATCACCTTCTCATTCCTGAGCTTGGTGTTTAGGGTCACCTCTCATGGTGCCCATTGGTCTACCCTCCTAGGCCTGACCTTTATGGCATCTTCCATCAGGGTGGCATGTAGGTGCAGGATTTACACATTTATATTAAATGGCGATAGTCATAGTCACTTTATAATTGCAATATGAACATCTCAACAGTTTAGTTGCATTCAATGCGATTAAACATCCGGAAATCTTTCGGGAAACTAAAGCGGTTACTCATAATTAACCACATACCTGTTAATGAAGACTTGAATGCAGAATTAACTTAATCAACCAGGAAATCAAGCAAGCACACA
The DNA here is from genome assembly GCA_963693085.1 of Alisma plantago-aquatica. Taxonomy (NCBI): domain Eukaryota; kingdom Viridiplantae; phylum Streptophyta; class Magnoliopsida; order Alismatales; family Alismataceae; genus Alisma; species Alisma plantago-aquatica. The sequence goes on from OY856413.1 coordinate 662,165,360, forward strand.
CACAATCTCCTAAAAAAGGCATTTAATTATTCTATTATTAATCATGCCATTATGATTCAATAATTCTAAGGGTTTCCTAGATTATTTGCCCTTTTTAGGGTTTTGACCATTATTAGGGTTTTATTTCCTTTTTATTGCTATTACCTTACTTTTATCAAATTATACATCAAACCCTAATTATCTTGTCCTATTTTCCATTAAGGTCCTAAAGATCAGGTTGGACCATATAAACCCTAATTTTTAGATTGCAATATCTTTTTCTTTTTCTCTAATTTAGGGTTTCTAAATATTTTAATCAACATATTGAATTAAAAACCCTAAACATCCAATTCTATCATCAAAATAGGGTAAAAACCATCTTAATCATTAATCAGGTTAAACATATTCGAATTAACCTAATTGCAAAACTAAATATATCCTTGATAATCAATTAGGGTTTTCTTTTTACAAATTAACTCTTTTTCCATCCGAATATGTACTTTTGCAAAAATATACAGATTCAGATATCCAAACTATTTTTAACGTGTTCCTCATATTTTTCTAATCATTTTTCATGTATTGACTTTTCACATCCGAGTTTTCTATCTCCAGATACAATTTTTCTAAGATAATTCATTTTTATCAATTTATTAACTAATTAGGAAAATCGTGGATCGCTCGATCAATGGTCCGGTGGTCCACTTAGGATCCATCGGCCATGATTATGTGCGCCCCTTTGTTTGCAAATAATAGAAGCAAAGGTCGAAACTGACCTTTAAGCGTTTGAAGGACGCGAGGGCCAAGTCGGTAATTTCGCTGGACCACCCTTCTTCAACCTTGCGCACAGAGCAGCAGCTCCAGGAGGTCAACCTGATGGTTGACTTCGAGCTCCGGCCGTCCCCTGCTCACGCCGATGGTCCAGGGAGTTCCGCCTCCCTCACTCGAACCTGATGACGCCTTCAATTGGCCACTGAAACCTCTCCAAGTCCACCCCCTTGCTCGTCGGATTCTGGCAGAGTCTCCTACGTCGACGAGGGTCAAGATCGAGACGGATTGAGAAATTGGATGCACGAAAGCACTCCTTGCTTCCTTCCGCAGAGCTTGGGTGAGTAGTTAGGGATGCGGTTTCCCTCCATAGCCCTCCCCTATATATAGGGTCGGGGCAAGGTTTGGGCGAATTGGGGGTTTCCCAAAACGACGATGAAACTCAGCAAAAATAGGGCGGAATCTTCGCGATTCCTTCTCCTGAGTCCAAAGGGACCAACACCCAGTTGGTATGATCAATGGATCGCGAGAAATAAGGATCGCAAAATCAACCTGTAACCATCAGAGTCCTAGTCCCAGCGGGACTTAGACGATGAGTGGTCACCGTTGGATCAAGATCAAACGGGCTGGATTGCTCGCGTTCAAAGGAAAGCAAATCCCCCTTTTTTTAAATTTAGGGAAATTCCCAAATTGACTATATTTTGCAAAATTAATATCTCTCACACCATAACTCTGATTGGTCTCAAATTTTAAAAAAAAATTCCTTTTAATATTCCCTATCTTTGTACGAAAATTGGGAAGCAAAAAGCAATGTATGAAAAGGATTTCTTCTCTCCCAAGTTTTCTTATTAATTACTCCCAATTAATTCTTATCCTTATTTCTTTTGCCTTTATCTCATTATTTTGGGTCCCTTGGACCTCAAGGAAACCCAAAGGCACGGATTCCCATATTGGGGAATATTAGTTTACCATTATCTTCTTTTAATTATCAATTTCTCATATTTCCCTTTTATTAGTCAATTTCTTTTCCTTGTTAATTCCTTTTTCTTTTCAATTGGGCTTAATGGCCTACAAGGCCCACAATCAATCAATCAAAGCCATCTCATACAAAAATCATCACAATTCAAAGAAAAAGATCCCATTTAGTCATTAAAAGAGAAATGCCTTTTACATTATATTTTTAGAAACTTGAGGTTATAACATCCTCCCCTCCTTATAGGAATTTTTCCCTCAAAATTCCATCAAGCAAGCAAACAAACAGGATACGTCTTCTTATGTCCATCAGGGCTCCCATGTGGCTTCACCCTTTCCATGGTGTTTCCCAAGAACCTTCATTATCTCATTTCCTTCCATCTGAGTTCTTTCTTACCTTGGTATATCGTACCCTCATAGGTGACTCGGGACTTTTCAGCCTTTCAAAAGTTGAATAGGTTCAGGGCTCAACACATGGCTTGGGTACCTCACATAGTGCTCTAGATCGGACTTATGTAACACATTATACATCATGTTATCCTGAGGGGCAAGGCTAAACACAACCATATCCACCAATCCATCTCAAATGGACCCATATATCAGGGACTCAGCTTTCTCAGCTGTAGCTCAGAGGGGTCGGATTTTTACATCACATATTCTCCCACAGTGAACTGCATGTGAGTCTGCTTTGTATCAACTCGTGACTTATGTCACCACTGGGCTTTCTCTTAGCCATTGCATGATCAAAGCGACTTCATCTGCACACACTTGTGGTTCTTTTCTGACCTTCGCGAGGCCTCCTTCACCAACATCATCATAATGAAGTGGTGACCGACACAACCTCCTCATAGAACTTCTTTCATCTCGATAGGCTATGGTGGTTAACATCACATCTTAAGAACTGTCTCTTTGTATCACCCTGAATGAGCACACATGCTCTCATCAGACCCTCTAGTCTGGATCATATTGTCCATTAGTATGGGGTGATAAACTGTACCAACAATGAGCTCTTCATGTATCTACTTCCACCTCATGGAAGTGAACCTTTAGGTCACATCAAGAACCTTTGAATTCGCATCATGGTGTAGTTGAACCATCTCTTTTCATATGTAGTTCAACCAGATCTGTCCCTTGACAGAACTCTTCCTTTCTCATGTCATCTAGATAAGGCGATCTACCATAACCCATATTGTATCTTGACCTTCTTGGTCTAGGAGAGACTCACAACATTCATAGTGAAGATCTCCCATTCCCTCTCGGGAACTTTTTTATACTTTATATCCATGCACTGGGGTAATGGTGTTCGTCCTTCACCTCCTGGCTTGCATGGCCACATGCTACGTGCAACTTTATTTTAAGCATCCAGAATGCTACCATCACTTACTATCTTTGTAGTATCAAGGTATATCATGACCTCTTGTTATGATTCCTCAAGCTTGATACCTCAAAAACCCTAAACCACTCTCCAAATGGGTTTTATTACCTTCCTATCCAAAGAAGTGTATCTGAGGTTCTATCACCATCCTTTTACTAAATCAAGGACTAAACTAACTGCCCAAAGAACCATTAACTTGTTCAACATATCTTATTACATCTGAGTGTTAGCCAAAACACATCTTATTCTCAAAATTAGGGTTAGCCAAACAACCTCAACTTCTTCTAGCCTCTAACTAAATTAGGCAGCTAGATCTCCACCAGAGCATTCATTACCACCTCTCATCCTTAAGTGTTAGGTAGCATACACCTCCATGTATTATATTTATCACCTCATCTCAAACTCTAAGTCTATCTTCATCAAGAATCTCTGAGCTCATCCTCACTATGATCGAACTCGATCTTGGTTAACTTGCAAATTCCACATAGTTCCTGATAAAACATCCTCATAAGCTGACTACACTACCTCTCTTAGTGTTTGCAAATCATCCATGTATCATTCACTTTACGAGGGTATGTTATCATTTCTTGTAGCTACGTTCCAACTTACATCATCCTTATCCTTGGTGTAAGGCATGCATACTTTCCTATCTCTCACTCCCATAACAAGAAGAAATAAGCATTTGGCTGCAGTCCAAATACAGAGTTCTTCCTATTCCAAGAGTAGAGATGGTACAGCCCACCTTGCCCGTACACTTTCAAATCCAAGTTGAAACATGCAACTTATGTCTCTATATCACAAACATCATGATATCCACACTACTTCCAGGGAAAACTGGTCTCGGACTTACCTGGTCCAAGCATAATCCTAGGTCTTCTCCTCTAGGTCTATAGGGAGCCGACACTTTTGGGGTCATCCCTTTTCCCTTATGCATCAGAGAGTGCCCTACTCATCTGCCCTTTGGGTCCCATGAGTTCACGAAGGTGATCAATCTCCTAACTCATGGCCCTCAGACAATGATAGTTGTTACCTCCCGACCCCATGGTCATGTGCAACTAGGGAATTAGGTGACTCCTTCTTCCATCGGTCTTATCCCTACCTGACCCTTGGATAAACTTAGGATTCTAACATAGTACATGTCCAACATAGAACCTTACCCAAGCCTTCATCATCTCTCTCTGCATTATCAATTGATTGTCATCCTTTCACAGGGATCATGGCGACCTGCCTATCTGGGTCAGGCCCCATATAACTTTAACCCTTAATCTTTGTCATTGTATTCGATTTCTTCTTGCAATTGATTTAATTGTCATTATTGCAATAACATTGCTTGATTGATGGAGTTGCCATGGAAATGGCAGTAGATTTCGTGAGTCAAAAGGTTGAAGATGATAACTTGTTCATAAGCACACACCTTAATTAAAGATCAGGAGCAAACGGTCTTGGACCTTTGGTCCAAATGGTTTCACCAAACCGTTTGGTGCCCTAGACTCCAAACCGCATGGATGAGTTGACCGTTTGAGGTTTGAACTCAATCAAAGGTTGGATGATGATCCAATGGACTCAATTAACTAATCAAATGAGTGCATGATCCTTAAAATTGTAACCCTAATTGAATTGATTGAAGAAATCCATGTTTGGTCCTAATGATTTCAAGACTTTTTGGGGCAAACGGTCTTGAGACCGTTTGGGACCAAACGATTTCAAAACCGTTTGGTGGATTGAAGGTTGATCCTTGACCCATGGATGGTGATCTAATGGTTTAGATTGATGATCCCTTCAATTGAATAATCAATGACCATTTCAATGGTGCAATTGGAAATCGATTTGATTGAGATTTGACCTAGTTATCCCTTGTGGTTTTGGGACTGATTTGGCCCAAACGGTCTTGAGATCATTTGAGACCAAACGGTTTCAAAACCGTTTGGTGGAAAACGGTTTCAAAACCGTTTGGTGATGTAACTTCAAGACCGCATGGAGGTTGTTAATGGTTCAATCATTAGGATATTAAAGGCAATGATAGTCCTAATTATCCAATGATGGTTAGTAATGTTAATCAATAAGGTACAAAGGTTGAAACCCTAAAAGTACCTATGTGATTAGTGTTAATCAAGAAAGAAACCCGAATTGCTAATAAGAGCAATGACTTGGTACACTATGTCATTCATAGTGTATGAACTTAATTAAGGGTTGATATGACTTAATCAAGTTGACAGGTATGATAACATAGAGTTGATACATAAGTATGACTCATATGGTGATTAAGGGTATGATTCTTAAGTGATAAGATCATGAAACCCTAATCATGAATCTAAACCCTAATTGACAAAGTTGTTGATCCTTAACCCTAATCCAGGGCAATTATAATTGAAAACCCTAATTATGGGAATGGACCACGAAACCCTAATTGGGATGAATAGTAAATCCTAATTATGGGAATGGGCCATGAAACCCTAATTGGGATGAATAGTAAACCCTAATTATGGGAATGGGCCATGAAACCCTAATTGGGATGAATAGTAAACCCTAATTATGGGAATGGGTCATGAAACCCTAATTGGGATGAATAGTAAACCATAATTATGGGAATGGGCCATGAAACCCTAATTGGGATGAATAGTAAACCTTAATTATGGGAATGGGCCATGAAATCCTAATTGGGATGAATAGTAAATCCTAATTGTGAAATTTTGAATGTAAATCCTTTTATAGGATGAATTTGATGTGAAACCCTAACTAAGGATGGTTTCATGAGAAACCTTGATGTTGGATGTGCTGTAAGGCCCCAAACCCAGGGTAATGCTACATATTGCCTAATGAACCCTAATCATGGGCAATATGGTGATAAACCTTATCTTTGATGTGATAAGGGGATGACTTTCCTTAAATGACATGAAATGGGAAACCCTAACCCTGGTATGGGAACAGTGGTGTTACCCATGAATAGTGAATTTATATTTGTTGAACATGGTTCTAATATGTAATTGATATCACTGTATCATTTTTGCTAACAATGCAGGTATCTTGAAATGATCATCATGGCCAGGTATGAGCTATGAGGTTTAATTCACTATTGTGATTATACCTCGAGTGCCATAATATACCTTGCTTCTTGGTAAGAGGTATCAAGAGAGTTAAAGGGCATCAAGTATCATGTGTGATGCTTGTAATAATAAAGTATCATGTTTGCCTTGATCAATTGACCTAAGGGTGATAGTTACATGTAAAAGTGGTAACAATGCTTAATGATGAATCAAGGGTTTAATTACCCAAGGCCATATGATTATGGTGATGAAATTGAGAAGGGATTGAGTTCCTAATATCTTTTAAGACTGTTGAGTAATTGATGAAATTAGTACATGTTTCCTTATAGCATTGTCATAATAAGTTTTGTTTGAGAACTTGCCTGATGCTAAAAGAATATGAAAATGTACTTAATTAATCAAGTGAAATCTATTCATGTAGTGCTTTGACCATAGATCCATCATCGTCAGCAGTTGGTGATGGTGAAATAGGTTTTCTATGGAATTCCTAGAATTCGCATATTTTAGATATGCGGGGGTAAATGGGAAAAAATATCCTTACGTCTGAGTGAATAAATTGAGGGAAGGTAAACATCAAACCTCTCAATCCTTCATGTGTTGGGATAGATATATCATAAATCTCCCGATGGTTGGGATAGATGTAACATTAATCTCCCAATGATATTTAATGTCAGGTCGAGGAGATAAACATTAAATCTCTCGATGGTCGATGAGAGTGCAGTTGACGTTGTAACTCTATAGCGAAGTTCCTGTATACCCTGGAAAGCTATTTGAGCAGTCGACACAGTCCTGCTTGTAGTCCTGTGCTGACCAGGATGTGGGAGGTCATGGGAATCTGGCTCTTCCATTGACCTATTTATGGTACCGATTTCGATTCTAGAAATGATCGGTTGGAGTATGAGCGGTATACCTCATCTCCTCAGAGCTTAAACTTGTCTATAAAATATAATCAGCCTTGTAACGTACTTGCATAAGATTGAAATATAAAAAATACTGATTGTTGATATACTGCTTAGTATGCCCTTGTTACATGAATGTACTTATGTTTCTTTAATTCATATGGAGTATGAGAAATGCTGCTTAATCAAGTTGTAGTTGCAATATTGTATAATAATGTTGCTCTAGTCTGTATAGAAGTGATTCATCTGCTATTGAATTATATTATCTCACTGTTTTGGTTTATTTCCAATTAAACTGCAATGACAATGTTTTGGCGGAGAGTTATATCTCCCACTGGGGAAATTTTGATAATTGTCTCACCCCCATGGGGTTCAATGTTTTTAGGTAGATGCAGACATCAAGGAAGAAACTCTTCTATAGGAGAAGAGCAGCAACAGCAGCAATAGACACAGGGACAACAGTGAGCAACCAAGTGGAGACATTGGTTGTCTGGTTTTGTGTAGATAGTCCTACAGTCATCTCTGTACTCTCAGGTCCTAGGAGTTAGTGTTTTGATACTTTGATCTGAAATTTTGTGCATGTATGCCTTGAGGTGCAATGATGCATGTAATGTATATATGAACCAGGATGTAATGTTTTACTTTGGTTCTGAATGAAAGAGTTTTCCTGTGAATGGATCTCTTGATAAATGGTTTTAAAATTTAGTGATTTTCAGTAATCCACTGCTAGTAATCGCTTCCGCTTTAGTTAATCTTGTTTTCGTGAGACGGATGTCTCAATTTAGTGGTATCAGAGCTCTAGGTTCGCTGAGTCTACAGAGACATAGGATTAAGGTTTTTGAGTCTGTTCTAAGTGTCTTCCAGCTAATCTGATAGTGTCTTCTTCTCTTATAGGAGAAGAAGAACTAAGTATGTCTGGATCACACGAAGAACACGCTACTGAGAGCAGTGTTGCTGCACCGGGAAATGGTGCAAGAGACCAGGACAGGGAGGAACCTATACCTGAACAGCCCCAGTTCAACCCAGCTGATATGGGGAACCCAGCCTTCCAGGCTATGTTCAGGCAGTTTATGGCCGCTATTTCCCACATGACGGATAGAATGCCAGTACCTGCACCCAGGGCACCACCCCATGATGAAAGACATGGTTCCGACAAGACTTTTGAAAGGCTGAAGAGGGTAGGGGCCTTGGAGTATGCTGGTATAGCCGATCCAGCAACTGCTGATTTATGGTTGACCGAGCTGGAGAAAGCCTTCAGGATCTTCATGATCTCTGATGATGAGAGGGTTAGAATTGTTGTGTATCTCCTCAAGGGGAGTGTTGGTCATTGGTGGACCATTGAGGAGGGCAAAAGACCTAGAGCTGTGATTGGATGGGATGAATTCAGACGTGAATTCGCCACTAGATACTTTCCTATGACGTATCTAGATGAGAAGATATCTCAGTTCGAGAGGATTAAACAAGGACTTATGAACATTAGCGAGTACGAAGCTAGGTTCATGGACTTGTTGCGGTTTTGTCTGCATATGGCATCCAACGATGAGGAGAGAATTTAGCGATTTGAGAAGGGGTTGAACGCTGAATTAACCACTCTGGTGTCTGCTCTGGAGAACCGGGAAAGGTTTGCAAATTTTGTGGAGTCTATAAGATGTATAGAGAGGTCTGTAGTTGAGAAGCGACAGGCCAGGGGTAAGAAGGAATACCCTCAGTTTCTAGGATAGAGTGCTGGGAGTTTCAAGAAACTAAGGTATTATGTGCCTACACCACCACCAAGGTTCAATACCCAGACGCAGTGGACGTCAAGTAAGGGTAGAAACCATAGTTTACCACCAAAGAGAGCTCAAAGTTTAGCCTCTATGTCAGTAACAGGACTACCCAGACCACCAAGGGGGAATATAACATGTTATAGATGTGGAAAAGAAGGCCATGTGGTGAGAGAATGTCCTGAGAAAGTCAGGAGTGTGACCCAGCAACTAAGGCAGAGTCAGTAGGGCTCTCAGAGGCAACAACATTATGACCCACGTTGAAATTAGCCAGTAAATACCTCAATTAGTGTGAAACATCTTGATTAGTGTTGAGTATCTTATTAAACAACATGGTTAATCAAGATAAGCTAAGTCATGAATCAATAGTTGAGATTTACTCATATGCGGTAATTAATGATAATAGCAATGTTGATCATATATGCGGTAATTTCTCAGAAATTACAATGATTTGAAATATATTGCTCTGTCGGTTTAGAATGACAGTGTATTGTGATCTGATATGAAATCAGTAAATGTGATATTCCTGTTTAAATATTTATATGTTAATCAGTCAATAGACTTAGGTGCCCCAACACCGTAGAACCCCATTGCGCGGTCTGTACCTTTGGGGTGAAACGATCGATCTAGCCTTGTGCCTAGATGGTCGGCGACCAGTGTTCAACAATAATCCGTGCGTGTATCACGGTGACACTGGAGTAATATAGGGGTTATTCAACAATAATCCGTGCATGTGTCACGGTGGTAACCCAGACCCTCCGAGTGTGCACTACAGGTTGCGGGAGGAGTCTAGAGCACTCAGAGTTAGTGCAGTGAGGCCCTTGAGTGCCTAGGAACTGCAGTGAGGCCCTTGAGAGCCTGAGAGTGCAGACAGGCCCTTGTGCGCCTGAGGCCCTTGTGCGCCTGAGAGTCCTGTGCAGACCAGGATGGACAGTCAGACTTAGCATTTCCCGGGTGTGTCGCTAAGTCTTGTACGGTGGGATCGTAGTTCGCTACAGATCTTCATATGTAGAGTGCGCTGCATATGTTTGGGGCATAATAAAATAAATATGTAATCATATAGGATCACAGTAAATTAATATATCCGAACTTTTGTGCCAAATCATTATATCTGTTTATTGGTTTAAATTATATATTGTTGCATAGAAATGCGATTATATTCTGTAATCTGCTATGTCATTAGAACTGCCCTGTTTGTACTGTATTTATGTTTATTTAAATTTTATAAACTTGATGAGTTGTTTAGTGATAGCTAAATGAAATGCTATTCACTGAGCGAGTAGGCTCATACCTCTACTCAAAACATTTTTAGGTCAACATCAGCAACAGGAATCGAAAGGATCTTTTCATCCTAACGCCTAGTCTATAGAAGGTTTGTAGTTAGTCTAGTTAGAGGTCTCTTAGTCCTTTCCCCTCGATCCTTGGGACATGGTGTGGGTGAGAGAGAGAATGTATGGCGAATGTGTAAAAGGTGTAAATTAACTGTTATGTTTTACTTTCTGTTAAACAATGTTACATGTTGTAAACTCTGTTTATGTTCTCTAGCCAGGTTAATTGAAATGCTTCCGCAATAGTTTATTGTGTTTTAGTTTACAGCAATAAACCGGATATCATTACGAGGTTTTAAAAAGAAAAAGTTTTCAGCGATTTGTTTATGTGATAATCCCTCCGTCGCGCCCTAATCTCGTGATTAGTGGTTAGTGTGAGATCGGGGTGTGACATCTTGGTATCAGAGCATAGATTGAGTACATGGTTGCTCTAAGTCAAGGTCAGGGGACGACAAGAGACCAATAGGATTAGGACTTAGGTGTCTTCCTTCTAACTGCAATTTTATAACAGGAAATGTTCTGTTATAGTATTGCAGATGGCAGGAAGATTATGTGGTCATGAGGATCAAGTTGAGAACTTAAGTTGAGTCATCTGGGATCATTAGAATCGAAAGATAGAATCGTAAGTGAGATAAAAAGGAAATGATGTGTCTTTAGCTCTGGGAGGTCTGAGTATTTAGATACCCTGGCCAGGTGTCTGAATACTTAGATTGACCAGTATCAAGCTACTCTGTCTATTCTTTCACGTATACCCTGGCCAGGTATACAGTGGAAGAATGGGCTAGAGAGGAACCCTAGAAAGGTTAGGGTTAGATAACGAGAAAAGAAACAAGAATTAAGAGCATAAATGTAAAAGGAGATAAAATTTACATTTCATAATGTTGTTTTTGTTGGAAATGTATAGAAATGCTCTTATATGTTTGAATTGAAATATTCAATACTTTGAAATATGGGTCTTTAATATCTGTTGTACACTATGTAGTTGTAGCATTTATTGATTTCATTCTTTATAACAAGTAGACTAGAATTGACCTTTGAATGAGCTTTTGTTAGTGGATAAGTTTTCTTCCACACTTCTGAGATGAATAGGAGTTGAGCAATCCTTTATAGCTCTTGGCTTCAGGACTACAGGTTCGGCCTGGTCCGGCTGGCAGGATGCGTTACTGGGATCTAATGACTCCTATTAAAAATATAATAAATGTAGACTCTGGATAATTTAGACCCGAATCATAGTGAAAAATTGTATATACACTAAGATGTTGAGATATAAGAGAAAGATTAGAACAACTAAGAATTAGTTGGAACTGATATCGGAGACCCAACATTGGGACCTCATATGAGCAATCCTTAATTAGAAATAAAGGAACACAATAAGGGTCAGATTAAATTTAATGATTAGGTGAGAAATACCCTTAATGGTACTAATTAATAATGCATAACAAATGCATGGATCCAATACATGATTAGTAAACCCTACTTGAGGGTGTATCCTTATAAACCCTAGTTGAGGGTGTATCATTGCGATTGTTTATAGGCAACCTTATAATAAAGTTCTGCCTTAAACTAAGATAAGTCCATATCATGTGAGATAGCTGGACAATTCTAATACGTGGCCTATGCATTATATGCTAGGGGTGAGTATTCTGTGATGGAATGCATTAAGAGGGGAAATACCTTAATACAAGATAAAGTTGGTTAACTCAAGAGGGTCTGAATTAATGAGAAATGGGGAACCCTAACCCTAATTTGGGGAAAAGGGAATGATAAGCCCTGTTTGATAGTGAACCCTAATTCCTGGTTAAGGAATGATGGTATTACTACTGTATCACATAATATGATAAATATCTTGTATGACTGTTATCATGCCTAATAACCATGCAGGTATGATGAGATGATGAATTAGCCAAGTTTGGGCTGTGACATTTATATAATAAATGTTGATTGGCTTTTTGTGTGTTGATGTTGTTGTTGCTTAATAAAAGTAATAATGTGTACGGATTTTATGAACCATGTGAATAAGTTGTTGCCTAGTGAGAGGTGACAAGATATGAATGGCCTTGTGAGCCATGTGTGATGCTTGGGTAACAAGTATCATGTTTATTTGTAACATTTGTGTTAATAAGTTATGCTAGAGAACTTGGCTGATGTTACATTTCTGTTATATATCTATAGTTCATTGATGATTATTCATATATGTTGTATTCATTACAAGTAGATGGATGAACTTATGAGATCTAAAGTTTGATTTCAAACTAAGGAAGCAAAGTCACATCACAATAATGCTATGTTACTGATAAGGACCAAACCCTAGAATGTTTAGAGTTGTAGTAGTTCAAGGGATGTCACTAGTGATTTGACCTTGAATACTAGTATCTTTATAAAACAAGATCATACGATTTGCACTATGAAAGGTAACCTAGCACTAATAAAATCTAGGGTTTAAAGTTAGCTAATCTGGAAGGTAGATACACAATATGAAAATGACTCGGAGAAAAGAGTAAGATATAATTTTGAAATAAATTCTTACAGTAGTAATAATAAGTAGTAGCATAGAATGAGGAGTACTACGCGATACATGATCTGGAATTAGTTGTTGTAGTTCATGCTCATAAGACATGACGTTACTGTCTTTATGGTGAGGTGTGCCATGTGTTTATAGATCATAAGAGCTTGAAATATATCTTTACCCAGAAGGATCTGAATCTTAGACAGCGGAGATGATTAGAATTGATTAAGGATTTTGATATAATGATAGATTATCACCCTGGAAATACGAATGTGGTAGCAGATGCTTTGAGCATAGTGTTAAGTTCAACAGTTGATGCATTCTCTATTGCATGTTTCGAGAGAGACATGCTAGTAGAAATGTGAAAGTTAAACTTAGACTTAGAGGTGACAAAGTAGAGTGGTTTGATTGCACAGATGCAAGTCAAGCCTATCTTTTATGATTAGATTAAGGGACTACAGTAGGGTGATAGTGAGTTACATCAGATCATGCATGACATGACATGGGGAAAAGACCAGAGTTCATGTTTTCAGATGATGGTGTGTGGTATCAGCGTGACAGGTTGCATGTACCTCGAGATAATGATTTGAAAGAAAAGATTCTTGAGGAAGCACATGCATCAATGTATGCTATGCATCCAGGCAACACTAAGATGTACATGATTTTCAAGGAGTCGTATTAGTGGTCTGGTATGGAAAGATTGTAGCTGAGTATATGACTAGGTGCAGTATGTGTCAGCAGGTTAAAGCTGAGCACCAGAAACTTATAGGCACCTTGCAATCTCTTCCTATACCAGAATGGAAATGGGAATATATCACAATGGATTTTGTGATAGGGTTACCCAAGACACCTAGAGGTTGTGACTCGATATGGGTGATTGTGGATAGATTAACTAGATCTGCTCACTTTCTTCATGTCAAGTCAACCTTTGATGTCTCAAAATTGGCTAAGATATACATGGATGAAATAGTTAGGTTCCCTGGTATTCCGATTTCAATTATATTAGATAGAGATCCTAAGTTCACATCCAGGTTGTGAAATTAGTTGCATCGAGCTTTGGGCACAAAGTTGAGGTGCAGTACAACCTTTCACCCGCTGACAGATGGTCAATTTGAGAGGACCATTCAGACTTTTGAGGACATGCTGAGAGCATGTGTCTTGCATTTCAGTGGAAGTTGGAAAGAACACTTAAGCCTTATAGAGTTTGCATACAACAATAGTCACCATTTCAGTCTTGGTATGGCCCCATATGAAGCTCTGTATGGTAGAAAGTGTAGATCACCCATATGTTGGTATGAGGTTGGTGAAAAGCAGATTCTTGGACCCAAGATAGTAGATTTGACCACTGAAAAGATTACTGTGATAAAAAAAACAGTTAAAAGTTGCACAGGATAGGCAGAAGAGTTATGTTGAGAAAAGACATAGACCTCTTGAGTTTGAGGTTGGTGATGAAGTGTACTTGAAGGTTTCACCATGGAAAGGAGTGCTGAGATTTGGTAAGAGAGGCAAACTGACTCCTAGGTTTATGGGCCCGTATCCTATCATTGAGAGGATTGGACCTGTAGCCTATAGGTTAGAATTGCCATCTGAGTTGTCAAATCTACATGATGTGTTTCATGTATCCATGTTGAAGAAATGTTATCCTGGTACAGAAAAGATAGTTGACCCAGAACCTGCATAGCTCAGATCAGATGTGTCCTATGTTGAGGGACCATTCCAGATAGTTGATCGAAGGATCAAGAAACTCAAGAATCGTGAGATACCATTAGTGAAAGTTCTGTGGAGGAATCATAACCTAGAAGAATCTACGTGGGAGCTTGAATCTGAGATGCGTAACAAGTTTCCTTTTCTCTTTTAGGAATTTCGGGACGAAATTCTTATAAGGGAGGGAGATTGTTATGACCCACATTGAAATTAGCCAGTAAATACCTCAATTAGTGTGAAACATCTTGATTAGTGTTGAGTATCTTATTAAACAACATGGTTAATCAAGATAAGTTAAGTCATGAATCAATAGTTGAGATTTACTCATATGCGGTAATTAATGATAATAGCAATGTTGATCATTTAGTTAATTAAGTTGAATAAAGTACTCAAGATGCAATTAGTGCTTTGATCAGGTGAAGTAGTCCAATTAGGATGATTTCTCACCTTGAGGTTGTAGAGAATATCACGCTTGAAAACTTGCAAAAAAATCATTCAAATCGGGCCTACGAGGCGCAAGTTGTGACCTTTTTAGTTTCCAGGGTTGAAGTTGCAATTTTCCAAGTTAGCCTTTTTATTTTTCCTTTTTTTCTCGCTTATCTTTCTTCAGCCATTGATTTCAGAAACCGACTGAATGGCCCGATAGAATAGGAACCTCGTAGCGGCACACAGCGCCCCGCTTGACGAGCAGCTAGGGCGATGGCGGGGCGATTAAGGCTCCTTGAGCCAAGCTTCCAGCGGCGTCGTCCTCCCACCTTTCCTCTTCTTCCTTCCTCCCTCCCTTCTTCCTTGCCTTAACTGCGGCCAACCAACAGGTGTGGCACCCTCTTTGCAGCGCCTGACCAGTAAGATTGAAGGAGGAAGCATGGCCGATTTTGGGCCCTTTTGCTTCGGTTCACCAACGCCCAGTCGTCCTCGACCTCCTCTTCTTCTTCCTCTACCATTTCACTGTCCAGTTAGTTTGCCGCCTTGCATATTGGACCTGCGTTAAGTAGCAGCAAACTATGGCTGCTGCGTACGACCAAGAGGAGGCCGCCCCGGGTGCGCCTTGTATCAGGAACAACTCCCCTTGAGCTCAGCTTGGAGATCCGAACGAGAATCAAAGGCCAGCACCAGTGATTTGGACACTTAACTAGCCAGTCGCCTAGCAACCTTGGCCAGCGGCAAGCACAGCAGGTTACGGCTGCTGTGCGTGGCCTGGAGGAGGAGATCTTGGGGCGGCCAAAGCTATTAACCATCACCTTGGACCTCGACTAGGAGGTCTAGTTTAGATATTGCAATCAATTTGGCCCAAATCAACGCCTAGTAGCCAATTCCAGTTGAGCGTGAAGCAACTGGCCGTGAACAAGAACAGTAAATCAAATAATACCAAGGTAGAAGACGATCCGAAATCGCCCAGAATTCGGCCTTGGACGCATCTCTGGACGAATCCGGACAGTCCAAATCGCTGTGAGTAGAATTTCATTCATCTATCATTAATAAACTCAGGCGTTTGAATATTTCCAGTTATGTGCACGAATTACGTTGATAACATGCGTTATCAGGCGTAGGGCAGCGTTTGGCGTCGCACGACTTTTTATTTCATAAACTGCTTCTAGACACTGTTATATGATTAAATTTAGCATTTGATCAGTGTGGATTGAATCGGTTGATTTATATGGTTCATTGGAACCTAAATTGCTTATTTGAATGTTGAAATTAGAAATTCATATCTGAAAATGGTATGGTTTGGGTATGAACCCAGACAATAGGGATTTCTGATAAATTATCAGATGTACGATTTCAAAGTTGATGTGAATAAATAAAAATATGCAATAAAACCCTAATTGCATATATCTTTTGACGTTAATATGTGTAAATTGATATTTACATGAAATGGCACATTTCTCTGAATTATTCCAGAAATTCTCAAGTATTGTTATTAAATTGTGTTGTGATAGGTAATTAACTTTTAATTGAGTTAAGTGATGCACAAACCAAGATTTGGGTTAATGTGCATGTTTTTCGAGAATTTTAGAGAATTGACAAATGTTGAGTATGATTCTCGTATGTGAAGTAAATTTCTTTAATTTGTGCAATAAGATGTTCAATTGCGTAAATTCGCTATGTATGTGCCAAATTGAAATAAGTTGGGTTATTTATGCATTTCTAATTTGCCTGAATGCATGGTATGAGAATTTCTCAGAAATTACAATGATTTGAAATATATTGCTCTGTCGGTTTAGAATGACAGTGTATTGTGATCTGATATGAAATCAGTAAATGTGATATTCCTATTTAAATGTTTATATGTTAATCAGTCAATAGACTTAGGTGCCCCAACACCGTAGAACCCCATTGCGCGGTCTGTACCTTTGGGGTGAAACGATCGATCTAGCCTTGTGCCTAGATGGTTGGTGACCAGTGTTCAACAATAATCCGTGCGTGTATCACGGTGACACTGGAGTAATATAGGGGTTATTCAACAATAATCCGTGCGTGTGTCACGATGGTAACCCAGACCCTCCGACTGTGCACTACAGGTTGCGGGAGGAGTCTAGAGCACTCAGAGTTAGTGCAGTGAGGCCCTTGAGTGCCTAGGAACTGCAGTGAGGCCCTTGAGAGCCTGAGAGTGCAGACAGGCCCTTGTGCGCCTGAGAGTCCTGTGCAGACCAGGACGGACAGTCAGACTTAGCATTTCCCGGGTGTTTCGCTAAGTCTTGTACGGTGGGATCGTAGTTCGCTACAGATCTTCATATGTAGAGTGCGCTGCATATGTTTGGGGCATAATAAAATAAATATGTAATCATATAGGATCACAGTAAATTAATATATCCGAACTTTTGTGCCAAATCATTATATTTGTTTATTGGTTTAAATTATATGTTGTTGCATAGAAATGCGATTATATTCTGTAATCTGCTATGTCATTAGAACTGCCCTGTTTGTACTGTATTTATGTTTATTTAAATTTTATAAACCTGATGAGTTGTTTAGTGATAGCTAAATGAAATGCTATTCACTGAGCGAGTAGGCTCATACCTCTACTCAAAACATTTTCAGGTCAACATCAGCAACAGGAATCGGAAGGATCTTTTCATCCTAACGCCTAGTCTATAGAAGGTTTGTAGTTAGTCTAGTTAGAGGTCTCTTAGTCCTTTCCCCTCGATCCTTGGGACATGGTGTGGGTGAGAGAGAGAATGTATGGCGAATGTGTAAAAGGTGTAAATTAACTGTTATGTTTTACTTTCTGTTAAACAATGTTACATATTGTAAACTCTGTTTATGTTCTCTAGCCAGGTTAATTGAAATGCTTCCGCAATAGTTTATTGTGTTTTAGTTTACAGCAATAATCCGGATATCATTATGAGGTTTTAAAAAGAAAAAGTTTTTAGTGATTTGTTTATGTGATAATCCCTTCGTCGCGCCCTAATCTCGTGATTAGTGGTTAGTGTGAGATCGGGGTGTGACAAACAACCTGGTAGTGGTGCTAGAGGATGTGGACCAGCATCCCAAGCCAGATCTTCGACATCTAACAATCGAGCACAGGGTCAACAGCAAGCGACAACTAGGTTCTATGCTATGAACCATCCTGAAGCAGTAGTCAACCCTTGGGTTGTGACAGGTCAGATGGAACTGCTTTATTCAGATATGTCTTTATCCTGCTTCATATCTGTGTTAATTGATTCGGGTGCTACGCACTCTTTTATCACTCAAGAAGTGATTGATGACTGCAATATAATTGTTAGTCATAGAGTAGATAGCTTGCTGTTAGAGACACCTTTGATGGGATCTGCAGTATTGCGGGAAGTGTGTTTTCCCTACAATCTTGTCTTTTCTGATCACCGCATTCAAGTGGATCTTATACCACTTGAGATGTAGGGTTTTGATATAATCCTTGGGATGGACACCTTAGAGAAGTATAAGGTTGTCTTGGATTGTAGTTCCAAGCAAGCTGTGTTCACAGATGGTGGTGACACATGGATCTTTCAGGGATATAGAAAGATTCTTCCCACATGTCTTGTGTCAGCTATGGTAGCTGAGAGGTTGATGAGACAAGGATGCTTTGCATTCTTAGCCCATGTGGTTGATACCACAATGGAAAGCCCTCATCCTTCTGAAGTTCCTGTAGTCAGGGAATTTGAAGATGTATTTCCTAAAGAACTTCCAGGTGTTCCGCCACCCCGAGAGATAGATTTTGAGATTAATTTAATCCCAGACACACAACCAATAGCACAAACGCCATATAGGATGGCGCCTGCTGAAATGGCAGAGCTCAAGAAACAACTGCAAGAGTTGCTTGAGAAGGGTTTTATCTGACCGAGCACTTCACCCTGGGGTGCTCCAGTCCTTTTTATTAAGAAAAAGGATGGGTCGATGCGGTTATGCATTGATTATAGACAGTTAAACAAAGTCACTATCAAGAACAAGTATCCTCTACCAAGGATTGATGACTTGTTTGACCAGTTGCGTGGTGCAACTATCTTTTCTAAAATAGATCTGAGGTCGGGATACCATCAGTTACGTATCAAAGAGGGTGACATACCTAAGTCTGCCTTTAGGACAAGGTATGGTCACTATGAGTTCACAGTTATGCCGTTTGGACTAACTAATGCACCAGCTGCATTTATGGAACTCATGAATAGAATCTTTCAACCTTTTCTAGATCAATATGTTGTCGTCTTTATAGATGACATTCTGATATATAGTAGAAATGCTCAACAACATGAACAACATCTTCGCCAAGCTTTGACTTTGCTAAGGGAGCATAAGTTATATGCTAAGTTTAGCAAATGTGAGTTCTGGTTGCCAGAAGTTTCCTTTCTTGGACATGTAATATCTGCCTCAGGTATTCGTGTTGATCCTAAGAAGGTAGAATCTATCTTGCAATGGGAACAGCCGAAGACACCGACAGAGATAAGACGTTTCCTAGGGTTGGCTGGCTATTACAGAAGGTTCATTAAGAACTTCAGTTTAATAGCCTTACCCTTGACTAAGTTGACAAGGAAGGAGATTCTTTTTGTCTGGAATGACAAGTGTCAACACTCTTTCCAGCTACTAAAGGAAAGGTTAACATGTGCATCTGTGTTGGTGCTACCTGAGCAAGGAAAGGGGTACATAGTCTTCTGTGATGCATCCAAGAATGGTTTAGGATGTGTGTTGATGCAGGATAAGCAAGTGATTTCTTTTGCTTCTCGACAGCTTAAGAAACACGAGGAGAATTATCCGACACACGATCTAGAGTTAGTTGTTGTGGTTCATGCCTTGAAAATGTGGAGACATTATCTCTATGGAGAGACATTCCATATTTTCACCGACCATAAGAATCTAAAGTATATATTTTCTCAGCATGAGCTAAACATGAGGCAATGCCGCTGGATGGAGTTAATCAAGGGCTACAATTGTATAATTGATTATCATCCAGGGAAGGCCAATGTGGTTGCTAATGCACTAAGTAGAAAATCAGCAACACCAATCCTAGATAAAGCACAGTTAAACTCTTTAATGTGCTTTAGGAGAGATATGTTTTTATCCTTAAGGCAAGACAATGTACATCTTAAAGTGTCATTGTTAGCCGGGTTGTTAGCTGAGATGCACATAAAACCTACTCTAAGACAACAGATTAAGGAAGTGCAGCAGACTGATTCTATGGTTCAGCAGATCAGGTCAGAATATGGTAGTGAGAAGCGGGATAGCTTCCATGATTCTGATGATCAGGTAGTCTGTTACCATGATAGGATGGTAGTACCTGATGTTGATAACTTAAGAAAGTTAGTTCTAGAGGAGGGTCATTCTTCAATGTATGCTATGCATCCAGGGAGCACCAAGATGTATCATAACTTAAAAGATATGTATTGGTGGCCTGGTTTGAAGAAGGATGTTGCTAACTTTGTTATGTGATGTTCGGTGTGTCAGCAGGTTAAAGCTAAACATCAGAAGCCCACAGGAACAATGCAACCCCTGCCTATACCACAGTGGAAGTGGGATCATGTAACTATGGACTTTGTGGTTGGTTTGCCTAGAACAACCAAAAGTCATGATTCCATTTGGGTTATAGTTGATAGGTTGACAAAGACAGCACATTTCTTACCTGTCAAAACAACCTATACAGCTGAAAAGCTTGCACAAATCTACATAGATGAGATAGTGCGTTTGCACGGGGTCCCAGTTATAATAGTTTCTGATAGAGGTCCTCAGTTTACAAGTCATTTTTGGGAACGACTTCATAAAGCTTTGGGTACTCAGCTGAGGTTTAGTGCAACTTTTCATCCTCAGAGAGATGGATAGTCTAAGAGGACGATACAAACCTTGGAGGACTTACTTAGGGCATGTGTCCTTCAGTTTGTGGGGAGTTAGGATCTACATCTGACCTTGATAGAGTTTGCTTATAATAACAACTATCAGTATAGCATTGACATGGCACCATATGAGGCTTTGTATGGTAGACGTTGTAGATCTCCCCTATGTTGGTATGAAACTGGTGAATATCAACTTTTGGGTCCTGAGCTGGTTCAACAAACAACTGAGAAGATAAAGATCATACAACAACAGTTGAAAACAGCCCAGGATAGACAGAAATCCTATGCTGACAAACGTCATAGACCCTTAGAATTCCAAGTCAGAGACAGAGTGTACCTCAAGGTTTCACCTTGGAAAGGTATCCTAAGATTTGGAAAGAAAGGGAAGTTAGCTCCGATATTTATGGGCCTTATCCAATCATTGAGAGGATAGGAAACGTAGCCTATAAGCTGGAGTTACCACCTGAGTTGCATAGATTACACCCAGTGTTTCATATATCTATGTTGAGGAAGTGTCATCCTGACACTGAGTTAGTTCTACAACCTGTGGAGGTAGAACTAAATGATGATATATCTTATGTTGAAGGACCTGTGTTGATTCTTGACAGAAGAATCAAGAAGCTGAAAAAGAAAGACATTAGTCTTGTAAAAGTCCTCTAGAATCACCGTGGCATTGAAGAAGCTACGTGGGAACTAGAGGATGAGACGAGGAGGAAATATCCTACTCTTTTCTCTTAAATGTTTTGTTGATGATTTCGGGGATGAAATCATTGTAAGGGGTGGATAAACTTGTAACATCCCTGACCTGGGTTATGAAGTAACCCTAGGTGTTTTGCATAATGAGAGTGATTATATGCATGCTTTTGTTTTTTAAAAGTAATTAGGGCTCAAGAGGAACTTATATTACAATTTTAGTCCCTTTTGAATATTGTTGAAATCAATATTTTACCTGTTTTGGACTAAAGTGTAATTTACCCAAGTTGAGGGGTCTATTTGCAAATTGTGCATGATAATATGTTCCTCACATGTTGAAGCATCATGAGAGTGAAGATGATGCAGAGGTATGACATATGGTAGCCTGAATTCCAAGAAAGAGCTAATTAATTAATGTTTGTGCATGAAAACCTAGTTTTGGTGTAAAGTGCAAATTACCCAAAACCTAGGGTGCAATAAGTAAATTACCACTTCAATAAGGTCCCTAATGTTTCTTGGCATCATGTGGAGCAAAGAAAATGAGAGGGACGCCTTATTTGAATTAAGTTGAAGGAGAGAGAATCTTGATATTAAAATAATCAAGATTTAAGCATAATGGATATATTAATGCAAAAATAAATAAAATAATTCAAGGGCCTTCAAACAAAATTAATGTGGTGGAATTCATATGAGTGTTTGGACGTCCTTGAGGTTTGAAAGGGCCAAAAATATCTTAAGGAGGTGAAATTCCACTCACCTTATTATAAGGAAAAGAATTTCCACTCAAAAAGATATATTAGTATTATAAGGGATTAAGGTGCTTATTTTCTTCTCCCTTAATCCATGGATAATGAAGGGGAGTTCGGTGTCTTTGAGTTGCATTTTCATGCAAGCAAACCAAGGAGGAAGATGTGGTACCATTTTTTGGAATTAATTGAATTTTAATAAAACATTTTCTCTTTCATCAATTTTCTTATAAAAGAGCCTTTTCCAACCCACCTAAGGATCTTTTTCGATTCCTTTTCTTCCCCTTGCTTGCAAAACCGACCAAGAAGGCTAAGGACAACAGGGAGTACGTCTCCAACCTGTTGGTAAGCCTTTGATCTTCGTTCTTCATGATTTCATGGTGAAAATCATAAAACAATGTGTAATTCCTTCATTTCTTCACTCCATCTTCAAACCTAGCCGATCCTTTCACTCCAAAAGTTTGAGAAATGACCTTGGGAGGTTGCTATAGATTCAACCACCATTGGATCCGTGAAGCTTGGAGCTTGGGATCAGATTTGAAGGCGGGTTATATAACTTTAATCCTTAATCTTTGTCATTGTATTTGATTTCTTCTTGCAATTGATTTAATTGTCATTATTGCAATAACATTGCTTGATTGATGGAGTTGCCATGGAAATGGCAGTAGCTTTCGTGAGTCAAAAGGTTGAAGATGATAACATGTTCATAAGCATACACCTTAATTAAAGATCAGGAGCAAACGGTCTTGGAACTGTGGTCCAAACGGTTTGCAAACCGTTTGGTGCCCTAGACTCCAAACCGCATGGATGAGTTGACCATTTGGTTCAATTGACCGTTTGAGGTCTGAACTCAATCAAAGGTTGGATGATGATCCAATGGACTCAATTAAGTAATCCAATGAGTGCACGATCCTTAAAATTGTAACCCTAATTGAATTGATTGAAGAAATCCATGTTTGGTCCTAATGATTTCAAGACTTTTGGGGGAAAACGGTCTTGAGACCGTTTGGGACCAAATGGTTTCAAAATCATTTGGTGGATTGAAGGTTGATCCTTGACCCATGGATGGTGATCTAATGGTTTAGATTGATGATCCCTTCAATTGAATAATCAATGGTCATTTCAATGGTGCAATTGGAAATCAGTTTGATTGAGATTTGACCAAGTTAGCCCTTGTGGTTTTGGGACTGATTTGGCCCAAATGGTCTTGAGACCGTTTGAGACCAAACGGTCTTGAAACCATTTGGGGCCAAATGGTTTCAAAACCGTTTGGGGTCAAACGGTTTCAAAACCGTTTGGTGCAAACAGTTTCAAAATTGTTTGGTGATGTAACTTCAAGACCGCATGGAGGTTGTTAGTGGTTCAATCATTAGGATATTAAAGGAAATGATAGTCCTAATTATCCAATGATGGTTAGTAATGTTAATCAATAAGGTACAAAGGTTGAAACCCTAAAAGTACCTATGTGATTAGTGTTAATCAAGAAAGAAACCCTAATTGCTAATAAGAGCAATGACTTGGTACGCTATGTCATTCATAGTGTATGAACTTAATTAAGGGTTGATATGACTTAGTCAAGTTGAGAGGTATGATAACATAGAGTTGATACATAAGTATGACTCATATGGTGATTAAGGGTATGATTCTTAAGTAATAAGATCATGAAACCCTAATCATGAACCTAAACCCTATTTGACAAAGTTGTTGATCCTTAACCCTAATCCAGGGCAATTATAATTGAAAACCCTAATTATGGGAATGGACCATGAAACCCTAATTGGTATGAATAGTAAACCCTAATTATGGGAATGGGCCATGAAACCCTAATTGGGATGAATAGTAAACCCTAATTATGGGAATGGGCCATGAAACCGTAATTGGGATGAATAGTAAACCCTAATTATGGGAATGGGCCATGAAACCCTAATTGGGATGAATAGTAAACCCTAATTATGGGAATGGGCCATGAAACCCTAATTGGGATGAATAGTAAACCCTAATTATGGGAATGGGCCATGAAACCCTAATTGGGATGAATAGTAAACCCTAATTATGGGAATGGACCATGAAACCCTAATTGGGATGAATAGTAAACCCTAATTATGGGAATGGGACATGAAACCCTAATTGGGATGAATAGTAAACCCTAATTGTGAAATTTTGAATGTACATCCTTTTATAGGATGAATTTGATGTGAAACCCTAACTAAGGATGGTTTCATGAGAAACCTTGATGTTGGATGTGCTGTAAAGCCCAAACCCAGGGTAATGCTATGTATTGCCTAATGAACCCTAATCTTGGGCAATATGGTGATAAACCTTATATTTGATGTGATAAGGGGATGACTTTCCTTTAATGACATGAAATGGGAAACCCTAACCCTGGTAAGGGAAAAGTGGTGTTACCCATGAATAGTGAATTTATATTTGTTGAACATGGTTCTGATATGTGATTGATATCACTGTATCATTTGTGCTAACAATGCAGGTATCTTGAAATGATGATCATGGCCAGGTATGAGCTATGAGGTTTAATTCACTATTGTGATTGTACCTCGAGTGCCATAATATACCTTGATGCTTGGTAAGATGTATCAAGAGAGTTAATGGGCATCAAGTACCATGTGTGATGTTTGTAATAGTAAAGTATCATGTTTGCCTTGATCAATTGACCTAAGGGTGATAGTTACCTGGAAAAGTGGTAACAATGCTTAATGATGAATCAAGGGTTTAATTTCCCAAGGCCATATGATTATGGTGATGAAATTGAGAAGGGATTGAGTTCCTAATATCTTTTAAGACTGTTGAGAAATTGATGAAATTAGTACATGTTTCCTTATAGCATTGTCATAATAAGTTTTGTTTGAGAACTTGCCTGATGCTACAAGAATATGAAAATGTACTTAATTAATAAAGTGAAATCTATTCATGTAGTGCTCTGACCATAGATCCATCATCGTCAGCAGTTGGTGATGGTGAAATAGGTTTTCTATGGAATTCCTAGAATTCGTAATTTTTGAATATGTGGGGGTAAATGGGCAAAAATATCCTTACGTTCGAGTGAAGAGATTGAGGGAAGGTAAACATCAAACCTCTCAATCCTTCATGTGTCGGGATAGATATATCATAAATCTCCCGATGGTTGGGATAGATGTAACATTAATCTCCCAATGATATTTAATGTCGGGTCGAGGAAATAAACATTAAATCTCTCGATGGTCGATGAGAATGCAGTTGACGCTGTAACTCTATAGAGAAGTTCCAGTATACCCTGGAAAGCTATTTGAGCAGTTGACACAGTCCTGCTTGTAGTCCTGTGCTGACCAGGATGTGGGAGGTCATGGGAATCTGGCTCTTCCATTGACCTATTTATGGTACCGATTTCGATTCTAGAAATGGTCGGTTGGAGTATGAGCGGTATACCTCATCTCCTCAGAGCTTAAACCTGTAAAATATAATCAGCCGTGTAACGTACTTGCATAAGATTGAAATACAAAAAATACGGATTGTTGATATACTGCTTAGTATGCCCTTGTTACAGGAATGTACTTATGTTTCTTTAATTCATATGGAGTATGAGAAATGCTGCTTAATCAAGTTGTAGTTGCAATATTGTATAAGAATGTTGCTCTAGTCTGTATAGAAGTGATTCACCTGCTATTGAATTATATTATTTCACTGTTTCAGTTTATTTCCAATTAAACTGCAATGACAATGTTTTGGCGGAGAGTTATATCTCCCGCTGGGGCAATTTTGATAATTGTCTCACCCCCGTGGGGTTCAATGTTTTTAAGTAGACGCAGACATCAAGGCAGAAACTCTTCTATAGGAGAAGAGCAGCAACAACAACAATAGACACAGGGACAATAGTGAGTCAACAGGTGGAGACATTGGCTGTTTGGTTTTTTGTAGATAGTCCTACAGTCGTCTCTGTACTCTCAGGTCCTAGGAGTTAGTGTTTTGATACTTCGATCTGAGATTTTGTGCATGTATGCCTCGAGGTGCAATGATGCATGTAATGTATATATGAACCAGGATGTAATGTTTTACTTTGGTTTTGAATGAAAGAGTTTTCCTGTGAATGGATCTCTTGATAAATGGTTTTAAAATTTAGAGATTTTCAGTAATCTGCTACTAGTAATCGCTTCCACTTTAGTTAATCTTGTTTTCACGAGACGGCCGTCTCAATACAACAGGCCTGCAAACTGATAAGAAAAAAAATCAGAACATAGGCGTCGATTATTAGTATAAAACTAACAACAAAGACATACAACATCGGTTATTAGCAAAAAAACTGACGTCTATGTGGCTAGGTAGTATCAGTTATATATAAAAACTAACGTCGATGGTGCTCTTGCTGGTACGTTTTATTGGTCGCGGGAAGGGTTATGATGTCGGTTTTTATGAAACGTCGACGTATTTGACTTGGATATAGTGTCCGTTTTATTAAATAACCGACGCCTATAGTACCCTTGCTGGCACATTTTTTGTGGCAGGAAGGGTTATGACGTCGGTGTTAAAACTGACGATGAAGGTTTCGACTTTTAGCGGCGCCCACTTGGGTGTCGCTTTGAAACCGACGCCAAAGGCCTTAAATAACCGACACTAAAGGTCAGTTTTGTACTAGTGCAATGAGTCTGTGAGATCATTGCGAACACGCTTGCTTAGGATTTTACCTAGGTTTGAGGTGTCTAGAAGAATCCCCCAATTTATATTTGGGAAGCAAACCTATTGAGGTGGATGGGTATAAATAGATGGGTGTAGGCCCTCTGCGAGGTTACAAACCAACTCCAAAGTTTTGATCAGACTTTGCATGTGTTTCTCTGGTCTCGATTGCATCGTTAATCTCTACCTCCACCCCTATCTCTGCTCACTTTCTTGGCGGCAACATCCCTTCACCGTTCTGACAACTCTGACCATCACTGAGGAAATTGAGAGGACCAACGAGTCTGTTACAGGTCGGAGAAGGTGGTCACACCTTCATTCAGCGCTCAAAGGGATGGGTCTTGAGGTCAACTCATGAGTTGACCACCTAGTTCTCAAAGAAGATAGAACAGAGGTTGAAGAAGGGTCGCGAATGAAAGACTAAAATACCCTCAATTACCTTCAGCGCAAGTAAGGCCTTTTTGGTCTTTTCCTTCTTTTTCTTGCTTAATCGAATAAAGTAGTTGTGGGTGGGCCGCTGACTTGGCGAGAGCTGATAGGCCGACCCAACCGAGTTGGCAGGGCAGGGCTCGGGGCTCCCACCTAGGTGGCAGGCCCTTATTGGTCAAAGATGATTTAAATTGCAAAAATCCTAGTAATTAGTAGGATGATTACATAATAACAAGTAATATATGGTTTTTGCTCAGAAAAATTTGTATCCAATAAAACAAAATCATGATCTGAATATGCTTCTAGTTCGAAAAGTGACTAAAGTTAGCATTTTTAATGTGTTAAATGAACTAGAACCCTAATTTCTAAGGATTGATGATTCTAATATGTCCAATTGATATTGGTGATAAAAGATTGATCTTTTATGAATAAAAAGGGCAACTTGAAAGTTATATGAACATAAAAACCCATGTTTTGGATAATTAGGGTTTCTTTTAGAATAAAAGTGGAATTAGTGACGAATTAGGGTTTGAATCCCAAAGAACATGAGAAGTGGAAATTAGGGTTTGGACAGCAAAAACCCTAATGAAACCCTAAAGTTGACCTAGAAAACCCTAACTTGATACCCAAGTTAGTTTTAACGATGATTTGGATTAAGTAATGATGCATGGGTACATTGTTTGAACTTTCAGGAGAAATTTGCTTGGTTTCTTGTTTGATTTCTCTTGCTTGGACTTCAAGTAACTGTTGAAATAGGTATGTGGCTACGCCTATGAATAACCACTTTAGTTTCACAGTATTTTTTGAGTTTTACCGGATTGCTTGAAATTAAAACTTGGATGAATTTTAAAGTCACTATGGCTATCACATTAATATGGTTGCTTATTTGATTGCTCTTGGTTGGACTTCAAGTAACTGTTGAAATAGGTATGTGGCTACACCTATGAATAACTGCTTTAGTTTCACAGTATCTCCCGAGGTTTTATCGGATTGCTTGAAATTAAATACTTGAATGAATTTTATTTCCTGTAATCTATAAAGTCATTATGTCTATCACATTAATATGTTTAAAACTTCCTTGAACCCGCATACCAACTTTGGAAATTAAGAAAGAAAAGAAATGTAAAGTCATGGTGATGACTAGTGGCGAAGCTAGGAATTTTGTTCAGGATGGGCACCATAAAATAAGTATTTCAAACATAACTATGTTGCAGGTACTATATAAATCAATACTCCAAACATAATTATTTTCAAAGATGATCATACAAATATATACCCCAAATTTGTACATGAAGCCGTCTAAGTCTTGTTTTTAATAATTGAGTAGTGTTTTTATTCGTGTCCCGTCTAGAAATTAAAAATTATATTTAATTTTTACTCCTAAGGGATGTCATGTACGGTCATGATTTTTTAAAGCAAAAAGACATAAAAGTTGATATGGAAGAAGCAACCTGTACCGTGTACAATTTATTTGATTAGAACCAATAAAACAAAGAAAGTTCTTAACAAGAACTGTTTATATATTGTACTATTTTTATATTGAGTTAAAAGAGGCATTAGCCTTTCACCTCCTTCAAACACCAAAACAGTGTCAGATGACTGCGAAAGTGATAATTAAATACTCAAAGATGGAAACGGATGATTTCTCAAGTAAGAGAAGTCGTGCTTAACCACCACGTATTTGTGCAGTTTTGATTGGTCAACAACAATAAAGTGCAAAGTTAATTTGAAATACGTGACATAATTATGTTTAACTAATGAAAATAAAAAGAAAGCATTCTTAATTGTTAGCGATGACGAGGAGCGTGATTAGTAATATTAGTTGAATATAGATCAATTAACCATTAGCCGTCCTCTTGACTAAAACAAGTAAAAGAAAAAAAAAATCAGTCACATATGGAAAAAGGAGGACATGCACGCAACAAAACGATCGGGCATGCATGATTAATGGGGTCGGGCACCGCCTTATCAAATTCTATGTCACGCTGGTTTTCGGATTAAGAACTGTTAATATTTTACAGGGACGGGTCGGGCTACCGTACCCAGCAGTGGCTTAATATTTTACAGGGACGGGTCGGGCTACCGTGCCCAGCACTGGCAGAGCCACTAGTGGTGACTAAACAACAGGCTTCAAATTGGAAAGATCAGACTCAAGATTGGGAAGGTTATAAGGGGTCATACTCCAGATTGGAAAGACCTAATGACACCTACTTTCAGATTGAGAGGTGGCCAATAAGGTACCTAGTTCCAGATTGAGAGGTAGTCTAAAATCTATTTGAGGGACAAAACTCTAAGAGAGGGTATACCAGAGGTTGAGTAAAAAATGGTTGAGTAAAAAATGGTTGACAAGTTATAAAGAAAACGATAAATTTTGTTTATGTAACAATAATTGCTTGGTTATGATGTTACAAGTAGATATGAACATTTTATTTTCTCCACATACCAGTATAATTTGTTATACTAACCGACTGTTTTGTTTATCGGCATTTTAGAATAATATGTTGTTATTATTAAAAGTCTAATGAAAAGCGGACATTTAAGAAGAAGGCATCAAACAAACAAAGAGTAATATAAACTTTAGAGGATATAGTTAGTTTATCTTGGTGTTGTCAGTTTAGAAAACAAATTATGTAATTCCTTTGTGGATATCTAATGATGTACAACTTATTCCTATTTAGTGAAATTTATTAATTGTTTTTAATTATTTGCTAAATCTACGATCATGTATATGATTGATAATGGTCCTTACCCTCTCGATCTGTCTCAATCTCAATAGAGGATAGCCGGGAGAGAGGTTGTTACGCATCCACTCATGAATGTGAGGTACTTTTAAAAAAGTCATAATTGATTCGGGCATAGTACCTTCCTTTTCTTAGTAGTTCTATGTATAAAGTGACATGAATGCTTTAGACCAGATATGTTTCTTCGATTGGAATATCCACCTGCACTTGACATGTTACCATGAGTTTAGTTAGACATTAGCATGTTTGTGGTAACCACTGCTACGACAAATTGACGTTAACCCCTTGGCTATCTCACACAATTGCATACTTAAATGTGGCTTCCATAGATTTACTTAGATTACTTGATAATGCTTCATATTTAAAAGGAGGACCCCAAAATGAGGGTCAACTAAAACACCATGATGTCAGGAACATGAGCAATTACATATTCTGACATCAAATATTTTATTAGGCTGCAGATAATATCTCCAACAGAAGAGCTTTCTACTAGTTATCATATTGAATACAAGATGAGCACTCTACAGTTTTCATGGAACATGAGCAATTACATATTCTGACATCAAATATTTTATTAAGCTGCAGATAATATCTCCAACAGAAGAGCTTTCTACTAGTTATCATATTGAATTCAAGATGAGCACTCTACAGTTTTAAGCCCAACTTAGGGAGTTGACTGGCCTGCATGTAATCTATTTTGAATGCTTATTTATAGTCTCCAAATGCTACGGCTAACATACACAACTTAATATGAGTTGCCATATTTACATTTGAATTGGTTTATATGCATATCCTTAAAGATCACGATCTAACTGACGCTATCCTGTTAGACCACTAGTAGGGTCAGACGTGCTTCAAGATTCATAATCAATAGGTTGACCACTTGATAACCAAAGTAAATTAAAGAATTACGCTACCCATAATCAAGTTCATACCCGTCCAACCACCTATTTTTTTTAAATCTCTAAAATTCTAGTCCCAGCCGTTTTCTTTGATACAAATTAATTTCACACTTATTAACTCCATGCAGAAGCTGAAAAGACATTCCACCCGACCTCTCTCCAGTCCCAATTTTCATTAATTTATTTTTCTCTTGCAACTCTTCTCTCCAACATTATTGCACCCCACCAGCATTCTCGCACTAGTACAGCATGTTTGAGCTCTCGTCAATCGTGTCAAAGTGCATTGTCGTGCTCGCACCTGCAGGAACTATAACTGATAGTATTTCACGTCATGTTCAACGTCATACATCATATACTATAACAAATGTACTTCTACGTAATTTTGACAAATAATGTTATTGTCATACGTTTCGTGTTGTACGTCACTTGTTATGAGAGGAAGTTGTGATGATATGGTCCCTGACACCTCCCAAATGCATTTTCATAGACTTGTTGTGACAGGATGTTGTCGTGATATGGGACCTAACACCTCCCAATTACATTTTTAAGGACTTACTATGAGATGAAATTGTGATCATATGCTCTATGGCACCTCCCAAAAGTATTTTTAAGGACTTGGCGTGAGAGGACGATGTCATATATCAGCCCAAACTTCACTGAAGTACATTTTTAGGGACTTATTATGAGAGGACATTGTCAATATACAGGCCCTGGCTCCTCCTTAATGCATTTGAAAGGACATGTTTTAAAAGCACATTATCATGATCTAGATCATGGCACCTCCCAATTGCATTTTTGGAGAGTTTATGTGAGATAACAGTTGTAAAGATATGAACTCTGGCACCTCCCAGATGCATTTTCATGGACTTGTCGTGAGAGGACGTTGTCATGATATGGGACCTAACACCTCCTAAATGCATTTTTAAGGACTTATTGTGAGATAATATTGTCATCATATGTGTCATGGAACCTCCCAAATGTATTTTCAAGGACTTGGCGTGAGAGGACATTGTCATGATATGGGCCCAATGTCATGATATGGGCCCAAACTTCATCGAAATGTATTTGTAGGGACTTATTATGAGAGGGCACTGCCAATATATGGGCCATGTATCCTCCTTAATTCATTTGAAGGGACATGTTGTGAAAGGACACTATCACGATATGGGTCGTGGCACCTCCCAAATGTATTTTTAGGGACTGGATGTGAGATAACATTTGTCATGATATTAATGCATTTTTAGGGACTTGATGTGAGATAACACTTCTATGTTGAGGGAGAAAGATAGTCTTAATGAAACATGTGTGCATGCACTTTTTATAAACATTACAAGTTGAAGGAGTTAGATGGAATTAACTAAATGTATGTGCATCTGTTCTTTATGAAAGTGGCGACAACAACTATTCAGACAAAATACATGAGCTTTATCTGTTAGATCTATTCATGTATCTTGCTTCTTCTATTTTAAGCATGATTTGTATAATATAATGGTTATTTGCAGGGTGATATATCCGATGATTTTTTTTAATTTAGCAGATATGCCATCAATTTTTTTAGATCAAAGAAACTCCACTGATAACGTCACATTAAACAGTCAGATGTAGTGGTTCTGAGATGAGATATGGTGATGAATTACCTTAATAGCTCATGTAATAAATCCTACAAAATAAAGTTGATTACTTACCGGATTCAATTAATATTGCATGAAAAGTATGGTGTATCATTTGTAAAAATGTGATTACTGGTTGCTTTTAGATTTCTACATTATATTTAAGAAGTTCATAGTCAATCAAATAATAACATATTTCATAGTCAATCAAATAATAACATATGTAGATTTATTTTATAGAAATACAAATGATTAAAAAATATGTTTACCTAAAACTTTTAGTTAGGAAACCCACTAAAATGTATTTCCTTGTAAGTAAATAACTTCCATCAAATTAATATTCCTACAAATAAGCTTCTATATTAATTAAAATTTCTTCCAAATGCCTTCTATATCTTTCAAATAAAGCTTCTATAATAATGACATTACCTATGTTGGGATAGTCAATCACATATGAGTGCACCACTCCAAGCAACCCAACCCTCCCTTTCCCGTATAGGTTCTCTAACAAGAAGGATCATTTCACAAATATGCCATTGTGAAGGCAATTGTAAAGATGCCTTACTTGTGCTAAATATCCTCAAATACATATTAATAGAGAGGCGTAAACTTGATCAAATTAAGATAAAATTGATTCTTAAAGGGTGAGTTCTATCAAGTTATAAGTATAAAGAGATCATACTGGGGATGCTTTAGTTTCCACTTGCCAACACGGAGGGAAGGAATGTACAATTGCAATCTATTTAGGAAAAGAGGGAGGAAATATTAATGTTGAAGTTTGTGAACCAATCTAAGGAGAATCTTCATTTTATAAATCACCTCATATTCTAATACACACACATGCTATATATATAACAAAACATTTCAAAATTAGATGTATTGGATTTTGAATCGATATGTGATGCACAAGTGCTTTTATTTCAATAAATACAATTATAAAGAAGTATATAATATAGTAAAAAAGTAAATGAATTTTTGAAGTTGACTGGGTCTCTAGAGATTGATAATAAGATCTTAATTGTTCGGACTCCAGATTTAAGAAGGAAAAGACGGTTCCTAACTCAATCCTAGGTCAAGAGGATCTAAATGTATTTGTAAAATTACTTTGAGAAAATTTCACAAGTCAATGCTCCCATGCCATGGTTGTAGCCACTCTCCCCATTACGCGCCCCTGATCACACGGTCTCTCTTCCCCTCTAAGGTCGACTCCTTGCCTCCACGATTTTATCCTCCTCGCCCAACGAATAGCGATCCGGTCACCCTCCCCTAACTACTTGCGTCGGTGATCTGATCCCCCCCTCCGCTAGCATACTCCAGACGGAGATCCCAACCCCCTCCGACTGAAACCCCCTCTCCCTCTCTTAGGCTCTCCGCCGCTGAGCGATGTGACGACGCAAACCCTAGCCATTGTGTTCTCCGTCCAGTACTCGAATCCATCGATTCCATGCCTCCGCCGAGGAGATCCGCTACCCCACAGCTCGTCTGGACTTCCTGCTTCGGCTGATGGCTTGGCATCGTCACACACCACCGCACACCAAGCTAGCTGGAATCTCGCCGCCAGACACCACCGCAGACCGAGCAAACTGAAGACGGCCTTCGTTACCTTCAAGATGAAGACCAGAAGACGGCCTTCTCCTCTTCTTCGCCTGCGTTGGGTCCCCCCAACTCCTTTCCCTCAGGTCTCATCTCAGCCGCTGGTCGTCAGACCTCCATCACCTTCTTCACCCCTTTGTCGAGGTACGTGATCTTCTAGAATGTTTAAACTAGAATCGTCGGACCTCCATACAATGTAGCACTCGCCGTCGACGGCGGGCCTGGTGGAGGAGGAGCCAGAGCGGCGGGTGAGGGGGTAGAGCCAATAGAGTGCCTTGTAGAGGAGGAAAGCAACGAGGAGGTAGTAAGTGAGTGAAAGGAGTAGAGCAGGACGGTGAGGTGATGTCCCTACTCCGACCCCGTATGGGAACCCAACCCCTTGCTGCTGCGGCATCTTATTCTTCCTGAGCCCAGTTCTGGGTACCTTGCTTCCTTCAGATCAGAGCTAACCCGATCTGCTAGCTGCTTCTCTTGCTGTTGCTATTGCTGTCGCTTCTTGTGGTAATCACTCTATCCCACCTTTCATTACCGAAAAATGTGGGCAATGGCGAGCTATATGAGAACCAGGAGGAGAAGGAGAGAGACGAACGGTAGATGAGAGAGTGTTAGGAGTGGAAACTGGGGGAAGAGTTGGCAGATGAGTACTGGACACAGGAGAAGGAGCAAAGGCGGAAGGCACAAGAGTGGTCACAACAGCTTTTGCTACTGCTCCCACTCTCGATTGGCAGATGAACTCATTTATTTCCGTGTACAAATTGATAGGCTTGGAAAGGAGACGTGTGTTACCACTGTCTGAACTAATGGAGGAGGAGGAGAGGGGAGTGAATGCAGCTGGTGAGGAGCAAACGCTGGCCATCGATACTCTTATATAGGTGGTGGTGGTAGTAGTGACAATCCTGATTTGAAGAGCTGGTGGTGGTCCTTGAAGCTTACCCAGAGCTAACTCATGGATGGATCTTTCAGTTGGACTTGGTCATCTTTTCCTGTACTAGTTTGATTTACATATGTCTGCAATGATGATTCTAGTTTAAACATTCTAAAATGGGTGTATTGGAGTTTTGTTGTCAATTTTTTTCATTGATCCATGATCCTCTAATGGACTCTTTGATCCGCGATCCGCCGACAGTATGGTGTCTGACTCCTTGCTTCTACGCGCACCCCTCCTCTCTCTCTCTACTTCCCATTGTTGCTTCGTCTCCCCCCATCCAGAGACTCTGCAATCGTTGCCTTCCGTCTGCGACTCTTCACTGGCATCTACTCCGCCCAAGGTCAAACACAACGCCGACAACTAACTCCTCCGTTGATTGTAAGTTGTTGATGTCTCGTGCACTTCTTGTGAGCCGCCAAACTGACTCCTCGACTTTGATTTCTCGCTTCCTCCAATTACTCTATTTCATTGCCTTAAACAGAGAGGTATAGAATGCTTCCATTGGCGCAAAGGAACAAATTCTGGTGGATTTGATGATGCAGTGGCTGACTGGGGTGGAAGGGCTTTGAAGGTTGGTGTATCAAGCAACAAAGGTCAGGTCAGGAAGGACATATTCATCAATAATAGTAGGTGACCACTTATACTTCGTAATAGTTAGTAGCTTAACTTTTACAATTCCATTGTAATGGTTTTTTCTCTGATTAATAGCCAAATTGTTACTACAAACTGCTATTGTTACCATCACAGTATGTAATGGTGTTCAACTCATCAAATTTGAAAAGATATGGATGATCAGGACTAGTGCCAAACAGGCGGGCCTGATGTTCAAGTTAATTGTCAATGTTGTTTACAAGGTTGTTGCTTTATATGATTCCCTTTCAGATTAGATGCCAATCTTAGGTCATGGGTTTGTATTTCTCAAACCCAATCAGGTGAGCATGTGAAATCTCTTTAAATAGATATAGATCATCATTTCATATATTCGTGTTAGTAAGGTATATAAACAACGTTTGTAAACTAACAAGTGACAAATATGTTATGATTTATGATTATTATTCATAATATTTATTTGTACCCTCTTAAACAATTTTTATTTTTGTGTATGCACAAGCCTACTAAATTTTGCTCTAGTACTTTTGGAGTCTAGAAATTTGTATACCTCTGGAATGATGAATAGATGAAATGGTGTCTTCTCTTTCTATCTTTTATTAAGTTTAGGAATTATCTGTCTAGAAAAAAAACCATTATAAGAAGAAATTCTAAAATGTCGTAGTGTAGAAGAGGAGTTAGTTTGTCTTATGTGAATGAGTAATGACTCTTGCTCAATTTGTATAGTCTTTGGTTTATGATCAACGGGCAAAATATTGTAGCCAATAGAATTTGGATTATACCATATATGTTAAACAGTTGCATTCAGAAGAATATAATGATGCATATATTAAATGGTGGCATGCAGGAGATGAAAAACGATCCCTCCATCCTAAATGATGACGAAAAAAGGTAATGATTCGATCCTGTGTTGTATGACATCAGTAATGTCTCTTACATTAAATTTATGCATCTCGAAATAACCATGTCTTGTCTTCTATTGTATATATACTAAAGTATCTATTGATTCATTCTTTCATATCTCTGTAGATAATGATTTAAGCATGTGCAATGATATGACTGACTTAGAAACTAAAAATGAACAGTTAGATACTTTCTAGAAGGTCTCTTTGAATGAGACCTTATATATTCTTCCTAAACAAGTACATATTGTTTATCCTACCATTTCAGTGGGTAATGAGGAGCTACACCCTAGGAAGCACGAACACAAACATAGACATGGAACATGACGATTTTCAAAAATTTAGGACACGGACATGACGTTGGACACATTTGATTTTTTTTATAGATAGACATATGTTTGTGTCTTGTTTCTTATTTAGGGCTTGGGGATAGGTCTTGGGCTGGGTCCAGCTAGTCATTGCAGTAGTGGTTTATGGTGGGAAAATGGGTGCTCATTTAGCTCTAGGCCATCAAGAGTTTTGCAGGAAAGTCGGGCGGGGAGAGGAATCCAGAAACTGAGGTTATCATGTTGGGTGTCTGGCTGTCTACACAATGTTGTGTTTCATAGTTATGGCTTAAGGAGAGGTATATGGGATGGGTTTAGCTATTCATCTTGGCCATGGTTGACAGTGGTGCGATGGGTGCTCCTTTGGCCGTAGGACATCAAGAGCTTTGCAGGAAGGTGGGAGGAAAGTGGAGTGGAAAGACAAAGGTTATCGGGTTGGGTGTCTGGCTGTCTACATAATGTTCGTCTCTTAGTTAGGTCTTAGGGATAGGTAGGTAAATGGGCCCTGTCATGGGTGAGTAGGCACACTAGGCTCAAAGCTAATCTCACTTAGTTTATATATGCATGTCTCTATATATGCCAACATAAAATACATAATTAATATTTAAAAAATCCAATACAACATATACTGCCTCATACCTCATATACTCTATTCATTACCCTGTCTCTCCAGACAGCGCAACCTTCTTTATAAACCATGGTAGACGAAGAGGGAAAGGGGAAGAGAGGGTTTGGAGTTTTTAGGTCTTAGGGATAGGTAGGTATATGGGCCCTGTCATGGGTGAGTAGGCACACTAGGCTCAAAGCTAATCTCACTTATTTTATATATGCATGTCTCTATATGTGCCAACATAAAATACATAATTAATATTTAAAAAATCCAATACAACATATATTGCCTCATACCTCATATACTCTATTCATTACCTTGTCTCTCCAGACAGCGCAACCTTCTTTTTAAACCATGGTAGACGAAGAGGGAAAGGGGAAGAGAGGGTTTGGAGCTTTTTGGGTGGGAGGATTGGGGTAGTCAAGAATTGTGGAAGGGTTTAGTTTTGTTTACTTAACCGGACCTAGACGTAGTTGGACTGGGATGACTGTGTCCAAGTTTTTTCGTAGCTATGTCCATGCCAAAAACTAAAAAAAAAGCTGGACATGCCTAGGCCATGTTCACTGTCTGTCTGTATGGAACACGTGTCTGTTACCCCGACGAAAACTCCCAAGAAGTGTTTGTGCTTCCTATTCGTCAAGCGACTTGTGATTCTTACAAAACCTACACACTCCTTTTTTGTTATACTTCCCAAATTTGTTATGTAATTATGACTGCAACAAGAATGAGATTATAGTCTCAATCAACAATGACAATCTTCTCGTCATCCCCACTTTATTAGATAGCTTGTTCCACAATTGAACTCATTAGTTGGTTATCAACTGCAAAAGTTAGAAAAGTTTTATCTTTACAATGTGCTTATTCTTGAACATGCTTAGTTATTATGTTCGCCTTGGCCAATGAAGGAATGACTGTACATCAATCTAAATAGAGGCTCTTCCATGATAATTAATTATGCCTCCTATATTATGAAGCCATGCCACGATGTTGAGATGGTGTCTTTTGTTATATGAATAATATTAATCAGATGAGTATCATACCATTTGGCTTAATAAATTAAACCAGGAAAGCTACTTTGCATCCATATCTAATATTGTGGATGGGTGATTTTTTGGGGAATTAGAATGGTAATTAATCTGTATTCTACTCAATGTTTCTTTACAGAAGTTTTCTTGTTGCTGAACTCTGCACATCGAACACCACAGGAAGCCTCCAAGTTCTGTTGTCGGCGCCCAAGCAACATATCCAATAACACAGGTTTGGCCCAGAGCTATGTTTGCATGGTGCCTAAGTTGCAGATGATGAGAGCCAGTGGTTGTTGCACCTAGTAATGATATATGTCAGGTGAGCATATTTCCAATAAGGTGATGCTAGGTTAATTTTATAAAGAAAACCAGAGAAAATTCTACTACTTCATATCTTTCTTAGCAAGTACATGTACGAATATAGAAAAACCATATGTGACAGACATGGTACATTAGATATGGATTCTTGCCTAACTAGTTGGTTCGCAATTTCTTTCCTTGTCCTACCTATGAATGATCTAGAAAAATTATGTAGTTGGCTGCCCATGTGGATGCTAACCTTCGCAAGCACATGCACATCCTTTGTTTTTGTGGTTTGTGACTTTCTAACTTATAATGGCTTGACATTTTTGCATACAGTAGTTTTACTTCTATCACAATTATGACAAGAGTATATATCTCATTGCAATCGGATGATGACAAGCGGTTGGGCGATTAGACGATCATATGTATGAAAAAAGATATATTTGATGTTCATTAAAAAATTATGTGTCAACCTTAATAAAAAGTGATAGTTGAGTGATTCCAAACAGTAAAACCCCTGAACAACCTCCTAGATATGTTGGACATATGAAGTTCGATTTTTCACTACTAGTTCAATCTATCTGTTCTTACATTATTAGCTTTAACATACTTCGTACAGTAAGCTGAAATAGCATTTTTCAAAATTTCCACCATTAATTTTAGTTTATGATATTGCTATGTATGATCACCCTTCGAGTTGGCTATATAGCTCACTCGTGGTATTCATATACAGTTGTAGGTAGTGTAAACATCGTATTCATAGGATCCATCGTTTGTGTAAAGCTAAAACAAACGTTAAGTGAATGATTTTACAACTGTTTCATAATTTACTTAATTATAGTTGTTTTGACCTGAATAATTATCTTTATCTTTCCTTTTCATGCATCATTGGCATCATCTAAACGTATATGTTATGCCTCGATTTTTTCTATTGCGTATAATAGGATATATCTTGGTACAATGTACTTTTCTACTGCAACTTTCTGAGGCGCCCGTTGTTTTCCAGATTTGCTTACCACTAACCCTTTCTCGGAAAAGAAAAGTCACTGGAAAGGGAAGATCATTGAAAAAATAATTAAAGCCATTGAATTGCCTAAAATAGATTTTATATGAAACTTGAGATCGATATCTAGATCTGACTGTTTTCTTTCCTTTAGGCCATGCAAATCCACTTCTTCTTCCCTAGTGTACCTGCTCTGCCATGTATCTGCCGGAGGCATTCTGCCTGAGCTACTTGCTCTGCATTCTCTTGTTATCTACCCAAGCCAGTTCCTCATCCTTCGATTTCCCAGATTTCAGCCAAGTCGTCGAATCAACAAGATGCCAAAACTCAACGTAAACAATCTGCCTCTAAGGGGACGCATCCATTGTTAATAACCGTACCATTTCACTGACAGAGAAGGCGTACGACAGGCTCTTTGTAGGAAAGTACAACTACGGCAATGGCAGGGCCTACTATTCTGAGCCCCTGCTCCTTTATAACCGCACCACAGGTAAATTGATGAGTTTCTCTTCCACCTTTTCCCTTGAGGTCAATTCTCGTGGTCAGCAACTACAAAAATTCGCAGACGGAGTCACCTTCTTCCTTGCTCCCTACCCGTCAGAGATCCCCCAAGCGTCGACCGGCGAAAACCTGGGTCTCGTGTCATCATCCAAATGGAAGAATGCATATGGAAGGCCCCCTTTTGTTTCCGTTGAGTTCGATATGGAACACATCATTAACAGGAATATCCGTCTATAATATAGTTGTTACATTCTAACCCACCAAATATAATGTGCAGAGGCAACAGTAGCGACAGAAGCCTCCTTTTGTTTTCCTTCTCTTCACAGTTGTGTTTTGCCTATTTGGGATTGTCTAGGAAGATTTAGAAAGGCTTGCTTCTTTTCATATGTTGTATATTTGGTGGGTTTTCTATTTGAAGTGTATAGCTTGTTCACATCAATGTACCTGTAGGATGGAGGCCGCGACCATGAGGTGATGCTCAAAGAAGGAGGGTTCTATGCTGCTGCTGCAGCCGCCAACATGGGTGCTACCCCCTACTAGTTTCAGAAGAACGAAGCATGCATGTACACGCCTGTACTAGAGCAAGAACACATGAGCATATATGTAATTCTCTAGGGAAGGGGAAGCTGCGGGAAGGAGTCAGGGAAACAAGAATTTTATTCTAAAAATGCCCATGGCTGGTTGTAAAGAGAAATTGAAATTCCTTGAAAAGAATGTTGTGTAAACTTGACATAGTTGGAATGGAATTGATATTTCGTCATCCTCTATCTTGCGTATCGCTAATGGTGTTGTGAATGTTATTTTCTAATTTGTGATCAAGATAACGAATAAATATTTTATAACCTTAACCTGGATTCATCTTTTAATGTAATATGTCATTCCATAGTAATTCACCATCACGAATAGGTGAAGCATATATATGTCACCTTCATTTTAATAGGTGACAGTATCCTGAATCACGTTCCATGGAATAGGTTATGGCTTATAATGTCATCTATTTGCCACTTTCTGGAAACCTGAGAACCAATATAGATGACATCACTTGCAAAAGCTAACACAGTGTATAGCTTACACTTAATTCACCATTTCACTGACAGAGAAGGCGTACGACAGGCTCTTTGTAGGAAAGTACAACTACGGCAATGGCAGGGCCTACTATTCTGAGCCCCTGCTCCTTTATAACCGCACCACAGGTAAATTGATGAGTTTCTCTTCCACCTTTTCCCTTGAGGTCAATTCTCGTGGTCAGCAACTACAACAATTCGCAGACGGAGTCACCTTCTTCCTTGCTCCCTACCCGTCAGAGATCCCCCAAGCGTCGACCGGCGAAAACCTGGGTCTCGTGTCATCATCCAAATGGAAGAATGCATATGGAAGGCCCCCTTTTGTTTCCGTTGAGTTCGATATGGAACACATCATTAACAGGAATATCCGTCTATAATATAGTTGTTACATTCTAACCCACCAAATATAATGTGCAGAGGCAACAGTAGCGACAGAAGCCTCCTTTTGTTTTCCTTCTCTTCACAGTTGTGTTTTGCCTATTTGGGATTGTCTAGGAAGATTTAGAAAGGCTTGCTTCTTTTCATATGTTGTATATTTGGTGGGTTTTCTATTTGAAGTGTATAGCTTGTTCACATCAATGTACCTGCAGGATGGAGGCCGCGACCATGAGGTGATGCTCAAAGAAGGAGGGTTCTATGTTGCTGCTGCAGCCGCCAACATGGGTGCTACCCCCTACTAGTTTCAGAAGAACGAAGCATGCATGTACACGCCTGTACTAGAGCAAGAACACATGAGCATATATGTAATTCTCTAGGGAAGGGGAAGCTGCGGGAAGGAGTCAGGGAAACAAGAATTTTATTCTAAAAATGCCCATGGCTGGTTGTAAAGAGAAATTGAAATTCCTTGTAAAGAATGTTGTGTAAACTTGACATAGTTGGAATGGAATTGATATTTCGTCATCCTCTATCTTGTGTATCGCTAATGGTGTTGTGAATGTTATTTTCTAATTTGTGATCAAGATAACGAATAAATATTTTATAACCTTAACCTGGATTCATCTTTTAATGTAATATGTCATTCCATAGTAATTCACCATCACGAATAGGTGAAGCATATATATGTCACCTTCATTTTAATAGGTGACAGTATCCTGAATCACGTTCCATGGAATAGGTTATGGCTTATAATGTCATCTATTTGCCACTTTCTGGAAACCTGAGAACCAATATAGATGACATCACTTGCAAAAGCTAACACAGTGTATAGCTTACACTTAATAGATGACGTTCATCAGGCAGATCATGTTGATCCATGTAAACTTTCAGGTCAAAGATGACGTTCTTAATCATCACCTATAGAATGTTTTTAGTAGTGTCTCTTGGCAGCTGCCTCCAGCTGCTCCACCTGCTTTTCACCTCTTTGTGTCCCCGTCGATCGAGGCGGACACGAGCATAGAGTACTGGCGCTTGCGTAACTCGTCGAGGCCGGAATGCAAAGTTTCCACCTCTAACACTTTGGTATTGGAGCATGGAGCTAGTACAATACAGGGCAATTTTGAGACAGATCTGTATTATATATTCGACTAAGTAGTCATAGGTAGGTGCCAAATTAGCAAACTGTGTCGGTTTAGAAGAGTCATGTATTGGAGACAAAATAAGAAGCTAATTCGGCACACGTTAGATAAAGAAACATGTACATACGTCAGATTTGGGCAGTGCCAACTGCCAGTAACTGCTATAGTGAAGTGACAACTTCCTTTGTCAGATTATGCACGAGCTGTCCATAGGCCAAATAGCACTCTGTCAGTCTAGGACATCTAGGTTCCCGCGGTGGCCCACACGCATGCAGTACAACAAATTTGTGTAGATGTCAGTCCACCAACAATAAAATTAAATAAAATCCATATATTATCTCCTGCAAATGGTATCGTGCACTACTAAAAAGTGGGGTATAAGTGACATTCAAATATGTAACTCTTAAGGTGACATGATTGGCTAACACCTAAAAAATAAATGTCACCTATTAAGTGGGGGCAATGTGCGGTGTAACTTAATTGAATACACGTCACCTATTAGTGGCTTTCAGATTCCAAAATACAGCCATAAGTGACATCAAAGACTATCACCCACGCTTGAGTAAATCACATTTAACGATGTCACATATTCCATACAAAACAATAACAAACACTTAATAGGTGACAGATTTTGTTCCGGATGCAATTTGCTATTAATTCCCAACTTAATATGTGTCCAATTGCCCAATCATATTAGATATTTTGGGAGTGAGTAATGGGACTAATTGTAAATCACAATAAGTCAAAAGATACATTGAAAGTAATGCACACAATAAGTATAGACACGCCAAACATTCATTTTCATTGATTGGTAATATTGATATATACACAGGGGAGGATATCACCTTGCCCCTTGAACAGTTTACAAACACAACACACTAAAACACCTATAACTAACAAGAATCAGAGTGCCCCACCTTAAAACCAACTCAGCTTGGTAGCAGAAGCAACCCCTCATCTAAACTCCAGCAAATAGCACCACTTCGAACCAGCTACTACCCCCAAAACAGCGGCAACATCACCCTCAGCCAAAAAGAAACATAGCAACACAGCAGCCCCATGGGTTCAACCACCTATATCACCTCATTGGTTCAACTACCTATATAACCATCAATTACTAAAACATGTTGCAACAATAATCAACCAGATGACAAAGAGAAGGCCCACCCAGCTAACCCAAAAACCAGGCAACACCATGATAAGAAATCCAAACGCACCATCCACAAACGACTGAGAAGTTGTGTGTAATCTTTATCTTCATCCACTCTTAAGATCTTATTCTCTGCATAGCCAATGAAAGATAATCAAACAACCAAGATGTTCCTTCCTACTACAACCTTTGGTCGAATCCTCCACTTTAGTAGGAATAATGCTAACCAAGTGTTCCTCCTTGTATTGAGAGTTGCGAGATTCACAGAGAAGAACTGCAAAACCGAACAATAAATGTTATA
This sequence comes from Alisma plantago-aquatica, assembly GCA_963693085.1. NCBI lineage: Eukaryota > Viridiplantae > Streptophyta > Magnoliopsida > Alismatales > Alismataceae > Alisma > Alisma plantago-aquatica. Next base: position 662,209,588 of record OY856413.1, read on the forward strand.
TCCCAAACATTTGAAAGTATTTCATAATGTTGGCCCATAAATCAAAACTTATGTAGCTTCTTTTAGGCCAGAGATTAGGCCATTGGTGATCAGATGTACACATGATTCAATTTTGTGTTCCATATCAATCTTACCTCATCTTGCCTTTGTTGTGACTAAATGTAGTCTACCACCTCATACCGCTTCAACGCCTTGCCAGTGATCTAACCACAAGAATAAGTAGGACAATTAATAAGACCTAGTGGTGGAACCAATGTTGTTGCAAAATACATTTTTTCAGATGAGATTCTAAGGAGAAGAATATGACCTTATCGCATCCAGGAAGAATGTACTGTAAGAATAACATCCATTGGCTGATCCTTTCCCTCCTTACACGTAGAACTAGAAGATAGAAGCTTAGGAATTTTAGAATTCATATATATTAGTTAAAAGTAGGCTTTGGCAAGAGGCACCTACCCTTTTTGTGACGTTGTCGTTGTCCATGGCTTGTCTACACCTTGTACAAACATGAACATAGTCTTGTTTCCAATCTTTACCATCCTCCTCTTGTTGCTTCGTTTGTTTAGGACCCTGTTTTTCTAACATTAGAATCCCAATAGACAGTCTGGGAATGACATCAATTATGAAACTTATGCCAGTTCATATAAGACATAACATGGTGAAAATCTATTAAAAAAATCATTTGGGACATGCTACGCATCTGGTGATAACTTATGAGGACAAGAAACTTTGTAAGGTGACTTTAAAAAATGCTACACATCAAATAAATACTCAGGGAATCCCCATACCTTCTTACAGCCAAAACCTTTGTAAGCTGACTTATGGGTATGCCACACATCAGATGAGTTCTTCACAGAATCTCCACCTTGCCTTCAGAAGGTTAAGGTGAACATATGCACCATAATGCTACTAGTCAAAGAGATATGCACAATCTAATATTTGATGAGAAGAAATGAGGCAACAGCTTGGCAAACAACTGACTTAACCATCCTTCAGTTTTGAACCCATTGGAGCGGCATAGTTTTCACAAACATTTGACTAGTAACAAGCACTGAGATTTGGTGAATCCTCAAAGGAAGCCATCCGGTTAATGGTGCCTGGAACATAAGATGTGTGTTGACAATGATCAAATTGATGGTTAGGAAGTTTTGATGTTGATCAATAACCACTGTTAGGCTACTAAGCTGAGGAGTTTGCTAGGGCATAAATTTTACAATAATAATATGTGAGAAACAAAAATTCCATTCTATAACAAAGTGTATCAAAAATGTGAATGCAAGAGTTATCATGAGATCAAAAAAAGTACTAGGTAGAGAAGATGTTACATGCTCACAGAAGATCAAAATTCATTTGCCACCTTGAGATCTTCTTTCTTTTTGTAGCTTTGCATGTTTCCATGGAAACGCCTTACCTAACCAGCTTATCTTAACCACCATCATGATTCCAATGATGAAAACACTACATGATATGAAAAGTAAGACCGGATTTGCAAAAAAACCTATATCAAAATATATAGATATAAATACAAAGGAGCATGATGACACCATCTTGTGGTGTGTTTGCAGCACAGTGCACATGGCATAAATAAACCAAATGTATTTCATTTGATTCATTATTCCTAAAGAGATGGGCCTATACAACTGATATATATTCACATCAAACTTAGAAATAAGTAAACATCTTTGATATCTCATATGCATCTCAAAGAAAAAATGATGACAAAGTCTTAACAAGAAAGTCATCCGCACAAAAGTATTCATAGTAAATTGTGGAATATTATTTTCTTTTGCCAAAAGTGAACACTTCATCCCACTGGAACATTATTTCCATTTTCGTATCTCGGGCGTCTATCATCACTATCTCCATATAAAAAAAAGGGTAAAAGACTCCTACTTGTGAGTAACGCTTTCATAAGCCAAATCCTTCATGATCATAGGAAAGGGAACTACCTAAGAGTCAATACCAGAGCACACATCTACTGTTATATCCTTAAACAGGGCAAATAGAAAATAAAGGTGAACCCCCATGAAATAGGGAAGCACCACACATTTTACTGTGCTAGAAAGAAAATAGATGATCTGCAACCCAGTTCAATAGATGCGAGAATTGACTAGAGGACAACGTACTCACCTGAGAACGAGAAGTGAGATCAAGCATCCAAAGATAAGATGAACAGATATACTGGGGTGATTCCAGTGCCTCAGGATACTCAATTTCAAGCTAGGGTATCGGGCAATGAGATGGGCTTTTAGTTGATAGTTAGAGCTATGGCGCTGGAATTTGGGCTTCAGAGCTGTGTGACATTATGACTTCAATGGATGACACTCCAGCAACGATCGTCTTCGGTCAGAACACCAACCTAGGGCGGGCGCCAAACATGGCTGGGCGGTGCGAGTTGTGGATTATGGCTTGTTTCCTACTATGGCGGCAGTTGCAAGGCAAACAAAGAAGAATGGGAGGGGAGCTAGCGGAGACCACCTGACGAACGAAGAAGAAAGCGGGTGAGATGGCAGGCGGTAGGTGTCTAGATGTAGGCGACTTTGTTGGGCTCTCGAACAACAGTCGCCGGCCCTAGATAGGGCTTCATCACTCACTAGCTCCCATTTGAGAAGGGCTTCTCTATAATTTGGGAGGGGCAAACGACAAGGAGAAACCACCTGGGCGAACGGCGGGGAGAACCATCTGGGAGAACGGTGGGGAGAGACCACCTGGGCAAACGGTGGGGAGAAGCCGCCAGGGGAAGAAAATGCCACACAGGGCTGAGTGTGGTTGGATTAATAGACTATTTCTCTTGACTGAGTTTTAGGGCGCGGGTGTTGCAAATTTGGAGTGGCTCTATTGTGTAGTGGGATAATATTTGGCGGGCGAGCCAAATATTTGGGGAAATATTTTTCTTCAATTAGAGTATTCATTTTTATCTTTAATGATTGTTGGAATTTAGATTATGAATGTGAGGAGAGGGGGAGGCTAAGATAATGATATGATGGACAAACTCATGTATTATACATGTACTTTTATTGAAATGCAAATGGGTTGATTTTTGTTGTATCCGGACAAGAATAGACCCAAATTGTATTGGATCCCAACCCGTACGCACTTGACTTGAAATGCCCAAGGCCTAACAGGATGAGTGGCCCCAGACCCATACAAACCTAATTTGAAATGAACCCATACCCAAAGAGACCCAATTGGACCCGAAAATCTCAAAAAGTACTCTACTATGAAATTAGCAGAAAAAATATGACAAACTTGAAACCCACTCTGACTTGATCGAACACAACACAGAGTAGACAAGACATGACTAGATCTGACCCAAGACAAAAATGGGCTAGACCCAACCACCCTCTAGGGCTTCATCCACCTCGCCCTCTCCCTCTTATGTGGCTCTATCCCATCTTAAATTGATTAAGAGATATCTCTAGATTTGCTTGATTTGCACTTTGATCTCCCTAATTTCATGTTTCCTTGTAAATTGTGGACTTAAATGCAAATTCAACATAGTATGAGGACCAAATTTCAAAATATGTGAAATTTTTATAAACTTGGTTTTTCCTTCATATGAATTCTTAAGTGAACTTTGATAGCAAAAGAGTCTTGGACCTATCAATCAATGGAGTTACTAGACTCATAAACCTACGAGAGTCCTGGACTCAACAACCGATGAGAAGTCTAAACATCTGAACTAATGAAGCTTGGTGTGTGTGTTTAGATAGATGGAATCTAGGTCACCTATAGATGGGAATTCTAGAGCATGAAAATAAACAAAAGATCATCCTTAGCAGATTGACAACTCAGTTTCCTAAACCGATGTGAATGCTAAGAAGGTCAATTAAAATGTTGATTTGACCAATGAAAGTCACGCATTGACCAATGGAAATTCTAGACACCAGTTATGGGAAGCCCCGTCTGTTCCCCGAAATCACTAAGAAACTTTTTCAATTCAAGAAGTGTATCCACTTTTGCCTCCATAAATAGAAGAACATCATCAGCAAAAATGAGGTGGCTCATTACCTTCATTCCATGTACAGTATATGCTTTGATCAATTTCCTATCTTCCGCTGCCTTGAGCTTCCTTATAAAGTATTCCATGACCAGAGTAAAGAGAAGTGGCGAGAGAGGATCACCTTGCCGTAGACCGTTGTTGCCTTTGAACATACCAGCTGAAGTACCGTTAATCAACACAGAGAAACTCGTGGTGCCAACACATTGTTTCATCCATTCTATCCACGTTTGGGAAAACCCCATCTGTTGCATGATCCACCAAAGCTTGTCCCAACTAACATTGTCATAAGCCTTGGACACGTCCAATTTTAGGCAAGCTTTCCGGCTTCCCCTCATCACATTATAGTCAGCTAAGAACTCATCAGCAAGCAAGGTGCAGTCACTAATACTCCTTCCAGTAACAAAAGCTCCTTGGTTTTCAGAAATAAGGAAAGGGAGGACCATCTTCAGTCTAGTAGCCAGAATCTTTACAATGATCTTATATTGGACAGAACAACAAGCAATAGGGTGAAAATCAGCTAGAGAAGTAGTAATCTTCTTCTTTGGAATGAGGACCAAAAAAGCATGATTGACTTGTCTCACCATGTTACCTCCCTCCAGGAACCATCTAACAAATTTTAGAAGATCATATTTGATTATCTCCCAAGCAGATCTGTAGAAGAAGGCATTGAAACCATCTGACCCGGGTGATTTATTGCAGCCTATACTCCATAGGGCATCTTTAACTTCTTGTTCGGTAACCTCCCTTGTAAGAATGTTATTATGAGTGCTAGACATCTTGAATTTCCAGTCTAAGTCTACCTCCTCCTCCACCTTGGCTGTGAAATTTTTGTTATATAGCTCGATGTAGAACTGCACGGCTTGGTCCTCAATGTCTTCTTGCTTGTTGACCACTTGTCCGTCGTCATCAATCAGCTCATAGATGATGTTAATAGCCTCCCTTTTCCTTACTGCAACATGATATAACTTTGTATTCCTATCCCCGTCATTCATCCATTTTTCCCTGCTCCTTTTCCAGTAGAATTTTTTTTTAGCTTTCTTTAGATCCTCAAGAATACTCCTTAGTTCTCTGCCCTTCTCTATTAAATCTTTGTTTAGTGGATCTTCCAGTAAAGACTTTCTCACCTCGCTACACTCCCTTTTAGTTGCCGTGATCATATTGGGGATGTTGACCTTCTCTTTCACCCATTTCTTCAAGGTTGATTTCAATAGTGAAAGTTTATTAGCAAAGACAAACATAGGATTCCCATGAATGTGTGTGCTCCACACTTCCTTCAAAATATCATTATAACCTTCCCATCCTACTCAAAAATTAAGAAATCTGAAAGGTCTCCTTTTTTGTTTTTTCTTCATTATCTGCACAAGAAGAGGTGCATGATCACTAAGCTCAGAGCCACCTGCCTTTACCTACACTTTGGGAAAGAGTTTCAACCACTCGTCATTGACCAACACTCTATCCAGTTTGCTTGCTATTCTGTCCTCTGGGTCTTGTTCATTATTCCATGTGAAGAGATCTCCACCTATCATGGGAAGCTCCGTCAGCTCTGCTTTATCAATGGCCCTATTAAAAGCATCAATCACACCATGAAGCGCAAGTCTACCTCCAATCTTCTCTCCCAGTAACCTGACATTATTGAAGTCTCCAATCACCATCCATGGTGTCTTTATCTGCATAGATAATAGTGCTAGATCATGCCAGAGCTCATTCCTTCTCTTAGCGTCATTATGGGCATAAACTGATGTTAGGCACATGTGCAGTCCGGCTGCGTTCCTGCAATCTAGGGTAATGTGTTGGTCTGTCATCATCATCACTGTCATCTGCCATGCATTGGGCTTCCACGCCACACACACCCGTGCTAGTTCAGAATGTGGTAGGTTAGATACATGTTCCCATCCTTGTGGGAACAAGTACCCAATACTCTGCTTATTCGGCTATCTAATCTTTGTTTCAACTAAAGCTGCAATTGAGGATCCACTAACACCAATCCACTCCCGGATTTCCTTTTTCTTTCTCCTGTCGCACCCTCCTTTAATGTTCCACATGACAATAGACATGTTTAAAGGTTCTTATTTGCCTGAGTGCGCCTGGGCTGCTCCTTCTTCTTGTTGCCGTCCCTCTTTTTCTTGGGTTCCACCTGTTCTAGTTCTTCCACATCTGACTTGCTGAGGGCTTCAAACCTGTTGGTAGAGTCTAGAATAGACCCCACCCCCTGCGTTTTTGGAATCCCACTCACGGTCTTTTTCCTAGATGCAGACGTAAATTCACCATCTTCCTTTTGAGTTGCTTCGGTCTCACTACATACATGTACGTGTGTGTATGAATGTATGTATGTATCATACATAAATACATACATACATACATACATACATACATACAAACATAACCGACAAGGAGTGGCTCAAGTGGTCAAGCACGATGTCTCCTCATGAAGGGACCCAGGTTTGAATCCCAGTTGTCACCTTGATTTACCACCCTCCCAGACGTTCAACCTCCGCCACGGGAATGGGAGAGGGGGGAGAAATCTTTTTCTCTTAATCCCATACATACAAACATACATACATACTGTAACGACTGCCACCAAACCGATAGCCAAATCGTTACTAATTAAGAAGAATAACCATAAGCAGCAGATTAATAGCTGTCACTAAAAATTAAAACCATTTTGTAAAAAGATCCATTTCTAGGAAAACTCTTTAAGGAAGAACCAAAACCTGATATTCATCATTGATCATATTGTACATACACTATACCATCTCTTCTCAAGGATAACATATAACAGTTGCTTTCTCAAAAAATATGCTTAAAGCAACATAAAACCTCGAAGCATACAAGCCAAAATCTCAGATTGTTCATAAAACAAACACTTACTAAATCCAAGGACCTGAGAGTACAGAGACGACACATAGGACTTCTATCTACAAGACACGACAAACAGTACACTCAACATGAGCTGTCATTGTTGTCCCTGTTGTTGTTGTTCATCCTCTACAGTACGGTCTCAACCCCCCTCGTGGACGCCCACCTAAAAAATGTGGATCCCACGGATTGAGACAGTTGTCCCAGTGAGAGATATAACTCTTCGCCAACAATGTTATTATCACACTTTAGTAGTATAAAACTGAGCAGAGATTCTTTTATATTAATAAGCAAGGTTAATCACTATGGATAAGAAGATTAGAACATTTCTCATCTTTTAAAGCATTGTAACTGTCTAGGATAGAGCAGTAAATCATCTGTTCACTTTATAAGGAATATGAAAAACATGTGTATCATTTACCCATCATATTATATCAACATCTCAAGCTTATCTTATGATAATATTATCATGGTATGACACCCATGAATCATTCTCATTTCTATCTTTCAGCCTCAACCAATCTGCTAACCAGGTATTAAATTGTACCAATCATGTGAATATACATCATTATGTTCAGCCAGGTATTGGACCATACCAATCCTGAGATCATAGAGTTCAGCCAGGCATTGGACTATACCAATCCCGAGATCACAGAGTTTAGCCAGGCATTGGACTATAAAAATCTTGAGGTCACAACCAGGCATTGGACTATACCAATCTTGAGATCGATTTCAGCCAGACATTGGACTATACCAATCCTGATATCGAGTTCAGCCAGGCATTGGACTATACCAATCCTGAGGTCACAACCATGCATTGGATTATACCAATCCTGAGGTCACAACCAGGCATTGGATTATACCAATCTTGAGATCATAGAATTCAGCCAGGTCTTGGACTATACCAATCCTGAGATCGAGTTCAGCCAGGCATTGGACTATACCAATCCAGAGGTCAATTTCATCCAGGCATTGGACTATACCAATCCTGAGGTCACAGCCAGGCATTGGACTATACCAATCTTGATATCATAGAGTTCATCCAGGCATTGGACTATACTAATCCTGAGGTCACAACTAGGCATTGGACTATACCAATCCTGAGATCATAGAGTTTAGCCAGGCATTGGACTATACCAATCCTAAGATTGAGTTCAGCCAGGCATTGGACTATACCAATCCTGAGGTCACAACCAAAAATTTTACCTTGGCCAAGCCATCATACTTATTCACATCCTTTATATATACATGTATTCCTCATATATCCTTTAAGCATATTCAAAACACTATAGCCATTATTTGGCTATAAGCATAAAGCATGTATGATCAAGGTTTCATTATTATTATTGTATCCATTTATTATTATTATTATTAGTAGTAGTAGTATGTTACTAAGTTTCCATTTCCTAGTTTATTTTGAATTATCATTTCTTACATGAGAATTTTATAAACATCTTGTTACCTTTCACTAGGAAACAACTAACCACATGGCTCACAATGCCCATTATACATCTTGTTACCTCTCACTAGGAAACAACTAATCACATGGCTCATAAGACCCATTAAACATCTTGTTACCTCTCATTAGGCAACAACTAATCACATGACTCACAAGGACCATTAAAAATCTTTTTACCTCTCACTAGGCAACAACTAATCACATGGCTCACAAGGCCCATTAAACATCTTGTTACCTCTCACTAGGCAACAACTAATCACATGGCTCACAAGGCCCATTAAACATCTTGTTACCTCTCACTAGGAAAAAACTAATCACAATGCTCACAAGGCCCATTAAACATCTTGTTACCTCTCACTAGGCAACAACTAATCACATGGCTCACAAGGCCCATTAATTGGTATTATATGAAAAATCATAGCTCATACTTAGCTATGGTCATTATTTCATGCTATCATCATGGTTTCAATTTGGTTAAGGATTCCCCTTTATTAACCAATTGTAGTTTCAAATCACATCATTATCCTTAATTAGGGTTAAGGTTTCCCTATTTAAGCTAACTAGGGTTTTCAAGTACATTCATCAAGAATCACAACCCTAATTCAGATTCCATACATATTATGAGTATCAATGTATGCTCATTTCATGATTATCACAGAAGTATGAGTTTCTCTCTCATCCTCACTAGGATGTTGATTACTTCATACTTTATTAAGTTGGCTCAACCTTTCCTTCAAGGTACATTAGCCTACTTAATCAATATTCATTAAACTCCATACCTCTTAATGTATGACTTGATATATGACACTTCATGTGTTACTCCATCAAGTACATTGCATCTAAGGTGCTTTCCTTCATATGGGTTTTGAGGTGCTTCCACCATATCGGGTATGAGGTGTGTGCTTGCTACCCATATTACTTTAGAGGTGTATGTGTTCTTACCATCTCGAGTTTGAGGTGTATGCTTGCTTCCATATCGCTTCAGAGGTGTATGTGTGCATACCATATCGGGCAAAGAGGTGTGTGTGTGCTTCACACCATATCGGGAAAGAGGTGTGTGTGTGCTTCACAACATATCATGCAAAGAGGTGTGTGTATGCTTCACACCATATCAGGCAAAGAGGTGTGTGTATGCTTCACACCATATCAGGCAAAGAGGTATGTGTATGCTTCACACCATATCGGGCAAAGAGGTGCTTACTTATGTGCTTGAACCCGATATAACTTTATAAGGTGATACCATCATCTTCAAGCTCTAGACCTTCGTTCTACTTGTTCTAGTTCATGGACAACACTCCTAGGTTACTGCTAGAGCTCATGGATTCATCAATTATGCAAGAAAATTCTATTTGAAAGTAAATCATTTAACTAAGGGAAGATTGATGATAAATAATGACGTAATTGAGTTCAAGTTATATAACCTACCTCAAGAGCAATTTCAAAGCTCCAAAATCCAAAGCTTCACATTCCCAAGGTTGTAGGTGATTTTCTCAAAGGTATAAGACTTGAGCTCCTTAGCCTCATGCACGATACCTCACCACTTGTGGTCAATATGGCTGATATTCCTCACTTGGCCGATATCACCTTGCAATAAGTGATATCACTTTACTATGGGTGATACCAAGGCTCTATGCATGATACTCCTTCACCTTTGCACGATACCAAGACTCTATGCACGATATCTAAGAGCAAGGGGGTGATAGATTTCGAAAAATTCCATTTGTGGGTGAAAGGAGGGTATATATACTTGAGGTTCATGAAAGAGTGTGTATATGAGGTGTCATCTTTTTAAGCTACTAGGTGCCACGTGTCCATGCATGGTTGATGTAACACCCCTAACCTGGGTTATGGCCTAACCCCAAATGTTTTTCTTAAGTAAGCTACTTACAACTTGTTCTTATCTTTTGGGAAAAGTAATTAAGGACTTTGTGAAGTTTATTCTCAAAATTGAGCTTATATGCAAACTATGTGTGCATTATATAATAACCTAAGTGAAAAGTACAATTTACCCAAGATAAAGGTTATGTTGCAAATGTTACATGTTGAATATATTCTAAGTGTTTTGTATATCATGAAAGAGAATATGATGCTAAGTGGTGGCTTGTGCAAAGCCTAAACCCTAAGTGAGAACTTGTGTAAATAATGCTAAGTGCTTGGTGCATCTATTATAGTATTGTTACGACCCCATTTGAGCTTAATTGGTAAACTAGGGTTTACCTAGACAATTGCAAAGATTAATTAGAATAATCATTCTTGAAATCTAATTAATGACGATAACACAATTAGGATGTTTTAACTATGATAAGAAGTCCAAATGTTCTTTTTTCTTGAGAATTAGGGTTTGAGAAACATAAACCCTAATCGGCCCAAAATAGGGTTTTGATGATACATGAACACAAAATTTGATAAGTATAGTGTCTCAGTAAAGGATTTTTAGTATTTTATGTGTAACTCTGATTTACTTCAAATTTGGATATGATTTGTATATATAAAATTTGAACAACATTGGTAAATATCAGAATTTGTGAAGAATGTGCTGACCTGTTTATCGGTCGAGTTTCAAACTCGACCGATCATATTTCCAGATATATATTGCAGTGTGGTAATTGAATTTTATCTTTTTATTGGTATATCCAATTGATCTCAAATTTTAACTGTGCTTGAAAAATACAGTTTTAGACACTCTATTAAATTGGAATAATTTTTGGATGACTTTTGATCTCTACAGTGAGGGTGTCGGTCGAGTTCTGTGCAGGACAAACTCAACCGAATCTGCTGCAGACTGCAATATAGCAGTGCACTGTTCTGTTTTTAATTATTTATTGGTAACTCCAAATGATCTCAAATTTTAACTGAAGCTTTATAGATCAATTATAAAAAATGTTCTAAATTCCCATAATTGTTGGAGAAGTTTTGATCTCTTAAATAAACGAATTACAGTAACTTTGTGTAACTGAATATTCAGCCAATATAATAAAAGTTGAGTGTTGGGTCAATATGCAATTGACCCAACCAGCTCAAATTGACTTATATGATCGACCACACACACACACATCTCTCATTCTTCGTCATCCACCCCAGAGAAACGAAAATCTAGAGAGAGAGGGAGAGTTAGGGCTTGAGTGGAGAAAGAGGAGGAATTGCTGACCTAGGGTTTTGCGGTCCGAGGAATGGTGAAATCAAGTAAGTTTGGATCCTTTGCATAGACTTTTATGGTGAATCTTCTCTCTCATGTCAAGATTCCTTCAATGCTCTAATTTGATCCAAGATGATGTCGAAATTCCCTCTTTTCTCACCCTTTCTTCATAATCCCTCATTTTCAAGGTTTCCGAGTTGAATGGAAGAAGAATTGGGAGATTTTCTAGGGACTTGATATGAGTTCGAGATTCCCTGAGTTGAGCTACAGTTTTGAGGTGTTTTCACACCTTAGGGTGAGTGGGTTCTTCCTTCAAACAGTGTAATGCACAAAATTTGATTATAGCATCCAAATCCCTAAATGCTTAGTATGTGATTCTAAACCCTGACATGTCCGTATGATTTAAGTTGTTGCAAATTGATATGATATGGATTCCTTCTCTGTTTGAATGACTCCTTGATGGTAGATTCACATCAGAAACGTATACAACACATCCTAGAAAGAATGCTTTTCAGATTTATACCATATGATGTAATTAGGGTTTAACCTAATTGAGATATCTCTAGAGTTTCAACCTTATTGAAAAGGACAAGTAATCTTATAAGTGGTTAGGATGTACCTCATGGATTACCTTATTTGAATTTTATCCTTGGTGCATGATATCTCAGTGAATAGCATGGAAACCTAAATTTAGTTCAATTTCCATGGTTTCATACATATATCAATTGTATATGATTTGTTGAAAACAATATTTATTTAGTGAATGCTTATATCCTATGAAATCCTTATGAGAGCCATGTGACAAGTGAATGAGGTAAATGAAAAGGTGAATGAGGCGAATGAAACCCTAAGAGTAGGGTGTTGGCATGTGATGAATGAATAAGGCAAATGAAACCCTAAGGATAGGGTGTTCAATGAATCATGTTATGGTGACATGAAGGGTCTCGATATGAGATGTGGTGATACTTAACTGTTGAATTGTATGTTTCTAGTGCATTTAACTTTATATGCTTGTTCTCTCTGAGTTGATATCTACATACTGTAGGGCTTCTTATATTTCAATACATATCTCGTAAATTGCAGGTGATGAGATATGACATGCCCTAGAAAGGGATGTTACTGAGACATGGTATATGTTGAATACATGAGCTATGATGTTTTATATGATATGATATGGCAGGCCGTGTGAGCCTTGTGAGAAATGTAAAATGAGTTATGATTTCTGTTTTACATGTATCTATAATATTAATGTTAGACTTAGGTTCCCTGAACACCGTAGAACCCCTTTGAGAGGTCTGCTTCTTAGGGGTGAAACTCGTGTTGCAACAATAATCGTGTGGAGTCACGGTGGCACGAGGACAGAGAGGCAGTGTCCAACAATAATCTGTGCGGAGTCACGGTGGCACTGGAGAAAATAGGGGTTATTCAACATTAATCCGTGCAGAGTCACGGTGGTAACCCAGTGAGACTCTCCGCCTGTGTACTCAGGTTAGAGGAGGAGTCTAGAGCACTCGGAGTTAGTGCATTGAGGCCGGAGAGCCTGTGGTCCTGTAGCAGAACAGGGCTGGCAGTCAGACTTAGCATTTCCCGGGTGTGTCACTAAGTCTTGTACGGTGTGGCCGTAGTGCACTGCGAGTCTCTATGCAGAGTACACTGCATAGATCAGGGCATAAGCTAAAATATGATCATATAGGTTCACAGAGTTCCTTATAAATGAAAGAGTTAAGGAAGACTAGAGCATAGTCTTCTAGTAGTTATTCTTTGGATGCAATATTTACATTCTTTGTTATTTCAATTATATTGTTTTAGAACTGCTCAGTGTAGTATTTATTGTTGTTAAATTTCATAACGTTTATTCAAAGTTATACCTGTAATCACATTAGTGCCTTAGACTGTTTCTTTGAAGTACTCATTCACTGAGCGAGTAGGCTCACCCCTCTACTCAAACATTTTAGGGTTAACCGCGTGGACTTGAAGATGGTCAGAGCATCAGCGTAGATCTTCCACAAGAGTTAAGTACAAGATTAGTTGAGTCAGTCGGTCCTTGTCACTCTAGGTCCTTAGTAAGAGATAAGAGAGAGAGTTGTAATTATGATGTGTAATATTATTCCTCTTTTGAAATTGTATGCTATTAGTAGGTCTTATGTGCATAAGGTGTGAGAGACATCATGAATGTTTATACATGTATCTTTACTATTAAAGTCTGATTAGTAAAAGAAATGTTCAGATTCCTTTGTTAAGATGTTATGTGGTTCAATGCGGGGAAACAAGAGTTTTAAAGAAAAGAAAAAAAAGTTAAGGGTGTTCTTTGTGTTACATTTAAGTCCTATCTTATGCCCTAATCTCATGATTTGAGGAAATTGTGAGATCGGGGTGTAACAGCTTGGTATCAGAGCTTAGGGTGAGTTGTCAAGGACCATTAAGTTAGTAAGTTAGCATCATAAGTGTGGCAGATAGGAGATGTTTTGATGTTAGCTTTGGGGATTTGAGTATTTGGATATCCTGGCCCGATATCTGAGTACTTGGATCAACCAGTACAAGCTACTCTATCTATTCTTTCACGTATACCCTGGCCAGGTGTACAGTGGAAGAATGGGCTAGAGAGGAACCCTAGAAATGTTAGGGTTAGAAAATGAGAAAAGAAACAAGAATTAAGAGCATAAATGTAAAAGGAGATAGAACTTACATTTCATAATGTTGTTTTTGTTGGAAATGTATAGAAATGCTCTTATATGTTTGAATTGAAATATTCAATACTTTGAAATATGGGTCTTTAATATTTGTTGTACACTATGTAGTGGTAGAATTTATTGATTTCATTCTTTGTAACAAGTAGACTAGAATTGACCTTTGAATGAGCTTTTGTTAGTGGATAAGTTTTCTTCCACACTTCTGAGATGAATAGGAGTTGAGTAATCCTTTGTAGTTCTTGGCTTCAGGACTTCAGGTTTGGCCTGGTTCGGCTGGCAGGATGCGTTACTGGGATCTAATGACTCCTATTAATAGTATAATAAGAATAGACTCTGGAAAATTAGACTCACATTAGAGTGAGAATGTACATACAGTAAGATGTTGAAACAGATGGGCAAGATCAGAACAACTAAGAATCAGTTGAAACTGGTATCTGAGGTTCAATTTTGGGGCCTCATATGAGAAACCCTTAATTAGGAATGAAGGAACACGATATAAGGATTCATAATCAGTTTATTGATTAATATTATATGAACTATACATATGAAATATAGAAAGGATATGTGAAATGTATGTATGGTTCTAGATAGCAAGAATCGATCATGAAGAATGGAGCATATAATTGAGTATAATGCTTTTATGAACTCTAAAGCAAAGGCTAAGTAGAGAATAGGGTTGAGCATTCAATAGGTCCATAGAAGTAAAGAGTCTTCAAAAGAGTAAAAGTAAAGAGAATTGTATGAACGTGTAATTCATAAGACTAGAACAACAAACTAGTTTCTAAGTAAAGAACATAGGTGCAGTTTAACGAATGAATAAGTCATACAAAGGTAGATTGTATTCAAGAGAGAAAAACTTGATTAAAAGAGAAACTATGTTTGACCCATGCATGATCCACTTGATTTAAAAATGAAGAATATGTAATGTATTCAACATGAGGAAAAACTAATAGAAGGACTATTAATTTAGAACGTTAACTTCGCAATAGTATAAAGATAAAGGAGGAAATATGTGCAACATGGTATACATGACCATACATATGAATAAGCAACATGGTCATAAGAGAAAAATTTAGAATTAAAGATGATGGGTTAAAGAGTAGTATATGGTAAGAGGACTATGAAACGTAAGATAGGGTTTGAAATATGATGGAGAAGTTATAAAATAAAGAGGTTGTGAGATTCAAGCAAGTGCTAATTAATCAAATATCTCTGTTGATAACTAAGTAAATCTACATACGAGAATGTATTAAGGGAATGTTTGAATACAAGTATTCCAAGTCTTAAAATCATCTTCTCTTTCATATATTCCTTAACAATAGCAAGGTGGGAATGAAATGATAAGAAAATGAATCATATATGATGCATAACTACCTTGGTAGGGTCATCTAGTGAATGTAATAGTGACATACATTACGATGGAGTGCGATAAGAAATAAATTCTTGTGTGATAGCAAGAATGATGAATAATCTATTCTTACCTTGAATGTTTTAATGTTAGGGATGTTTATTGTATATGATCAAAATGAGAAGGAGAGGTAGCAAAACATAAGTAGTAAAGAATGAGGAGAGAGATAAAGGAAAACACTAGCTTTGTGTAATAGGTGAACTCATTTTTAGAGGTATGCTTTGTTGAAGGCATACTAAGGTATGTAAGTTGGTTCTATGTATGATTTCAGGGTATTTGTGTAAGCTATATGTTAAATTAAAGGCGTATGATAGTTGTAGTAATTCATACCTGATATGCATCTTACTATTGTGTATTTGTAATATGGTGATACAGTTTGGATGATGACGGAAGACATGAAGGGATATCCTGAATAAGGTAGTTATACCTATTCACTCATATTAATAGAAAGGGATGATAATCAGATTGTCTGGACAAATAACCCTAATGAGGTGTAGCTTGTTATACCTAGCTCTAATATAACTGAGTGATGGTAATTGAGTATGATTAATGCTTGAATGACTGATACAATTGTGGATTACTTTAATACTGTGGTTGAAACCCTAAAATGATATAATACGATGGTTACACTTTGAATTGTGTGTGGGCCCATAACCCACAGGTCCCAGGATCGAAACAGGATAGTATGGAATGAGGTGGTAATGCTTCACCTCATGCATCCATGACCCAATGGGGATGCCAAGAGTAGTATTGTGCAATTGATTGTTGAATCTAGCCTTTTAATTCAAGACTGTTTTGCTATTTGAATAGCACTTTATTAAAGTTAAATTCAAGACTGTTTTGCTATTTGAATAGCACTTTATTAAAGTTTAAAACAGCATGGTGAACTCGCTTTTGTCACTTAAAGGTGATACAGAACAATAGAACTTTCTGAGCCGCATAAGTTGAGATAGTTGTATCAGAGTATCAGAGTTGCACATCGAAAGCGTGGTGGTTTATCTTTGCATTCTATGTTTGACTGCGGCATAAAGAATTTGCTTGATATCATTGAGAACTATTTGAAATATGTTGTGATTTAGTAAAGAATTAAAAGATCTAATGTTGAAAACTACATTCAGGTATGAAATACAAGAATATAATGACATGGAAGGCTTTAGAAGCTTAGAATAACCTTGAATATATCTTTCTTGTAGGTTTATGTTTCGAGGACGAAACATTCTAGGGGGGGGGAGTTGTTACGACCCCATTTGAGCTTAATTGGTAAACTAGGGTTTACCTAGACAATTGCAAAGATTAATTAGAATAATCATTCTTGAAATCTAATTAATGACGATAACACAATTAGGATGTTTTAACTATGATAAGAAGTCTAAATGTTCTTTTGTCTTGCGAATTAGGGTTTGAGAAACATAAACCCTAATCGGCCCAAAATAGGGTTTTGATGATACATGAACACAAAATTTGATAAGTATAGTGTCTCCGTAAATGATTTTTAGTATTTTATGTGTAAATCTGATTTACTTCAAATTTGGATATGATTTGGATATATAAAATGTGAACAACATTGGTAAATATTAGAATTTTTGAAGAATGTTCCGACCTGTTTATTGGTCGAGTTTCAAACTCGACCGATCATATTTCCAGATTTATATAGCAGTGTGGTAATTGAATTTTATCTTTTTATTGGTATATCCAATTGATCTCAAATTTTAACTGTGCTTGCAAAACACAGTTTTAGGCACTCTTTTAAATTGGCATAATTTTTGGATGACTTTTGATCTCTACAGTGAGGGTGTCGGTCGAGTTCTGTGCAGGACAAACTCGACCGAATCTGCTGCAGACTGCAATATAGCAGTGCACTGTTCTATTTTTAATTATTTATTGGTAACTCCAAATGATCTCAAATTTTCACTTAATCTTTATAAATAAATTATAAACAACTTGATAAATTCCCATAATTGTTGGAGAAGGTTTGATCTCTGAAATAAACGAATTACAATAACTTTGTGTAACTGAATATTCAGCCAATATAATAAAAGTTGAGTGTTGGGTCAATATGCAATTGACCCAAGCAGCTCAAATTGACTTATGTGATCGACCACACACACACACAGCTCTCATTCTTCATCATTCACCCCAGAGAAACGAAAATCTAGAGAGAGAGGGAGAGTTAGGGCTTGAGTGGAGAAAGAGGAGGAATTGCTGACCTAGGGTTTTGCGGTCCGAGGAATGGTGAAATCAAGTAAGTTTGGATCCTTTGCATAGACTTTTATGGTGAATCTTCTCTCTCATGTCAAGATTCCATCCATGCTCTGATTTGATCCAAGATGATGTCGAAATTCCCTCTTTTCTCACCCTTTCTTCATAATCCCTCATTTTCAAGGTTTCCGAGTTGAATGGAAGAAGAATTGGGAGATTTGCTAGGGACTTGATATGAGTTCGAGATTCCCTGAGTTGAGCTACAGTTTTGAGGTGTTTTCACACCTTAGGGTGAGTGGGTTCTTCCTTCAAACAGTGTATGCACAAAATTTGATTATAGCATCCAAATCCCTAAATGCTTAGTATGTGATTCTAAACCCTGACATGTCCGTATGATTTAAGTTGTTGCAAATTGATATGATATGGATTCCTTCTCTGTTTGAATGACTCCTTGATGGTAGATTCACATCAAAAACGTATACAACACATCCTATAAAGAATGCTTTTCAGATTTATACCATATGATGTAATTAGGGTTTAACCTAATTGAGATATCTCTAGAGTTTCAACCTTATTGAAAAGGACTAGTAATCTTATAAGTGGTTAGGATGTACCTCATGGATTACCTTATTTGAATTTTATCCTTGGTGCATGATATCTCAGTGAATAGCATGGAAACCTAAATTTAGTTCAATTTCCATGGTTTCATACATATATCGATTGTATATGATTTGTTGAAAACAATCTTTATTTAGTGAATGCTTATATCCTATGAAATCCTTATGAGAGCCATGTGACAAGTGAATGAGGTAAATGAAAAGGTGAATGAGGCGAATGAAACCCTAAGAGTAGGGTGTTGGCATGTGATGAATGAATAAGGCAAATGAAACCCTAAGGATAGGGTGTTCAATGAATCATGTTATGGTGACATGAAGGGTCTCGATATGAGATGTGGTGATACTTAACTGTTGAATTGTATGTTTCTAGTGCATTTAACTTTATATGCTTGTTCTCTCTGAGTTGATATCTACATACTGTAGGGCTTCTTATATTTCAATACATATCTCGTAAATTGCAGGTGATGAGATATGACATGCCCTAGAAAGGGATGTTACTGAGACATGGTATATGTTGAATACATGAGCTATGATGTTTTATATGATATGATATGGCAGGCCGTGTGAGCCTTGTGAGAAATGTAAAATGAGTTATGATTTCTATTTTACATGTATCTATAATATTAATGTTAGACTTAGGTGCCCTGAACACCGTAGAACCCCTTTGAGAGGTCTGCTTCTTAGGGGTGAAACTCGTGTTGCAACAATAACCGTGCGGAGTCATGGTGGCACGAGGACAGAGAGGCAGTATCCAATAATAATCCGTGCGGAGTCATGGTGGCACTGAAGAAAATAGGGGTTATTCAACATTAATCCGTGCGGAGTCACGGTGGTAACCCAGTGAGACTCTCCGACTGTGTACTCAGGTTAGAGGAGGAGTCTAGAGCACTCAGAGTTAGTGAATTGAGGCCGGAGAGCCTGTGGTCCTATAGCAGAACAGGGCTGGCAGTCAGACTTAGCATTTCCCGGGTGTGTCGCTAAGTCTTGTACGGTGTGGCCGTAGTGCACTGCGGGTCTCTATGCAGAGTACACTGCATAGATCAGGGCATAAGCTAAAATATGATCATATAGGTTCACAGAGTTCCTTATAAATGAAAGAGTTAAGGAAGACTAGAGCATAGTCTTCTAGTAGTTATTCTTTGGATGCAATATTTACATTCTTTGTTATTTCAATTATATTGTTTTAGAACTGCTCAATGTAGTATTTATTGTTGTTAAATTTCATAACGTTTATTCAAAGTTATACCTGTAATCACATTAGTGCCTTAGACTATTTCTTTGAAGTGCTCATTCACTGAGCGAGTAGGCTCACCCCTCTACTCAAACATTTTAGGGTTAACCGCGTGGACTTGAAGATGGTCAGAGCATCAGCGTAGATATTCCACAAGAGTTAAGTACAAGATTAGTTGAGTCAGTCGGTCCTTGTCACTCTAGGTCCTTAGTAAGAGATAAGAGAGAGAGTTGTAATTATGATGTGTAATATTATTCCTCTTTTGAAATTGTATGCTATTAGTAGGTCTTATGTGCATAAGGTGTGAGAGACATCATGAATGTTTATACATGTATCTTTACTATTAAAGTCTGATTAGTAAAAGAAATGTTCAGATTCCTTTGTTAAGATGTTATGTGGTTCAATGCGGGGAAACAAGAGTTTTAAAGAAAAGAAAAAAAAGTTAAGGGTGTTCTTTGTGTTACATATAAGTCCTATCTTATGCCCTAATCTCATGATTTGAGGAAATTGTGAGATCGGGGTGTAACAAGTATAATTTGCAATATGTACAAAATGTAGGGTTAATATGTAATTTATCACCTCTAGATTGTTTTTACTCTTATCTAGTGTTATATAGAGGAAAGAGAAAGAAGGAGACAACATGATTGAAGCATATTGAAGTGTTATTACTCTTAATAATAAAGAAAACAAGAAAATACTTAAGTTGAAGTTTTACACGTGAGCCATATCGATTGTGGACTAAGGAAAAAAGCCCCTATCAGCCATAGAGCTATAAGGAGAGCATTCTATCGGTTTGTGGAGCCTTGGTTTCACCCATAACGGTCAAGGTACTTCAAGGAAAAAGAAAAGGCATCGATTTGCAACTTTCCTTGGAAATGATGGAGTTGAATAAAATAATAAGTTAGTGGAAGAGAGCTTGCCCTAGGGGGCAACTCAAGGGCCACCCCCTTATCTTTTCTTTATTCTTTTGCATGGCAAAATAATAGTGTCTTGCATGCAAGAGCATGTGTCGACCTTGCATGGTTAGGTGGCATGAAGCACCTTAAGTGACACCTATGACACTCTTTTCTATAAACCTCAAGTATAAATACCTTGACCTTCATTTGTTGGCAAGATTTTCGGATTAAGAAAGTGTCCTTTTCTCTTGTATCGTGCAACAACCCCTCTTGTTTCACCCATAGTGAAGAGGGTTGAGTGGTATCGACAAAGGAGGAGTGATATCAGCCAAGGAAGGTTGAAGCAACCAATTAAGGTGATATCACCCAAGATGATGAAGGATATCATGCAAAAGCTTGGAGCTTGGAGAAGGTCCACCTTCAACCTTGGGACGTGAGGAAGTGAATCTTGAAGCTTGGAAGCTCTTTGAAAGTGGGTTATATAACTTAAACCCTTCAATATTATTTATCCTTTCTTCAATGTTGTTCAAATTGTTGATTTTTTGCAAAATAGGGTTTCCTATGATCAATTGATGTAATCATGGGTTCCAAAATATAATTAGGATTGTTATCCATAGTTTTGAATAAGATTAATGATCTTGAGGTTGATGATAATGACATCATCATTGGATACCCGAAATGAGTTGTTCACTCTTGAACATCCCGATATGGGTTGGAGATCTTATAACCCGACATGGGTTCGAGACTTGGGAAAACCAATATGGAACCCAATATGGAGACTTTCCCGATATGTAGGTAAGTCATAGTAGGTCTTATGGATGATATGAAGGATCCTTATCCATCACTTGTACTTAGCACAAGGGTGAAACAATACCTTGTGCCCGATATGTGTAAAACCCTAGAATAAGGATGGGTTCCTAATATGCATGGCCGATATGGTGCCCAATATGCATGGTCGATACGGTGCCCAATATGCATGGCTAATATGGTGCCCAATATGCATGGCCGATATGGTGCCCAATATGTGTGGCCGATATGGTTCCCAATATGCGTGGTTGATATGGTACCCAACATTCATGGCCGATATGGTGCCCAACATGCATGGTCGATATGGTGCCCAATATGCATGGCCGATATGGTGCCCTCCATGCATGGTCGATATGGTGCCCAACATGCATGGATGATATGGTGCCCAACATGCATGGCTGGTATGGTGACCCCAAAATGGTGCACAGTATGGTAACTTAAGTGGATGCATGATATGGTGATAGGGGATATGCCCTATACCCGATATGAGGATGTGGTTATACCACATGATAAAATTGAATACTTGATAAAATGATATATGTATCTTCAAATACAATAGAATGACATTATCAATCATGCTACTTGACATCGTAGGCATGTCCTCAATTATTAAGATCAACTAAGTGATAAATATGATCTATGTAATATTGAGATACAATGAGCTTAACTCATTTGATAATGATAAGGCTGTAAACCTTAAAGATGTGAACTAAGTAATTTACATAAATTAAGACTTGAAAGATAAGTATGTGACTAGCATAGACTATTACTCCTGAGATGAGTGGAGTATGAGTTAGGGCATGGTCATTGCTAATGAAATCTTAAAACCCTAATTGGTTAATTATAACCCAAATTCATTAGAGAGGATGTGTTCCTTAGTACTTCATGGTTAGAATCATATGTTGAGATGGTTGATAACATGATATGATAATCATGCAAGTATCCTTAAGTAATAAGCATGGCTAAGTAAGAGCTATGTGGCTATGTGCTATAGACTCAATCAACTATGTGGACTATGTGAACAAATATCTGGGTCTGATGATCTAGGGATAATGATCATCTACTAAGTGATGACAATACTTAGTGATGAATTAGGGGTTTGAATACCCAAGTATGATAGTGATGTAAGATTGAGATTCTAAGTGATTTATGCATCTCAGTGAATATGAAAGTATTTGATAAGTGAAATTATGTTTTTCTTTGTAGAAAATAATATAATGTTTTTTAGAAACATTGGTTGATGAATTAATACTTTCATACATCTTGATAAAATAGACGTTATACATGTTCTTTATATTTCTTTTCAAGTAAATAGATGTTTTATAATTCTGTCCAGTTTTATATTATTTTCTGTGATAATAATATTGTTGGTGGATAGTTATATCTCTCACTGGGACAATAGTCTCACCCCGTGGGATCCACAATTTTTAGGTAAGGCACGGACGAGGGACTAAGAATTGGGCTGCAGAAGAAGGAGCGTATCAACAAGGATCATAATTGTATCTCAGGTCGAGTACACTATCTATAATGTCCTGTAGATAGAATTCTTATGTGTCATCTCTGTACTCTCAGATCCTTGGGAGATAGTCTTAATGGTTTTCATGAGTGACTTGAGATTTTGGGTTGCTTATCTCGAGGATTTTATGTTGTTACTTTGTGTATTAAAGCAAAGCAGCTAATACTTGTGATCCTTGAGAAGAGACAAAACACTGAATGTATAATGTGTATATAAAGCTTTGGTTCTTTATGTAATAGTTTTATGGAATATGTATCTATGTGCAAAATGATTTTAAATTTTAGTGATTTTTTGTTAATCCTATTTTCATGATTATTCCGCTTAATTAGTAACGATTTGTTTGTCGGTTTGAGAACGGTCATTTCAGTTGACACCTGTCCTTGCATGCACTCATATTTATATTAACATGCAAAACACTTTAGGATAATCTAGAGATGATATTTCAGCAATTAGTTATCTTGTTTGATAATATATCTCATCTTATCTCATAATTTATGCAAACTAATACAACTTTTACAAGGAGCATCTAATTCGACATGGATCACCTCCTTGAGGTGCTTTTACCATCATAGACAAGGCCAAGAGGCCACAAACTTATATGGGATCCCCTCTATGTCTCCTTGGCTGATAGACACTCCCATATGGACTCAATAACCCGATACAAGCTCAATTAGGGTTTCACATTCAACACTTTCTTGGTCTTTTCATCACCAAGAGTATCATACTTTAATATGAGTCAAAAATGGTTCCCCCTTCTTTCTCTCTCCTCTAAATGATAAATAGAGGAAGTAGGAACACTATAGAGGTGGTAATTTTCATATCAATCCTACATTTTGGTTAAATTACAATTTGTACCAATATTGATGCACAAGGTATTAACATTATTCAAACAAGCTCAAACTTGGATTTTAGGCTTTCCACAAGCCACCACCTAGCATAATTTTCTTTATTATGATGCTAAAACACTTAGGGAACGTTCAACATGTGACAAATTGCAATATAACCCCTCATCTTGGGTAAATTGCATTTTGGTCCAAAATATGAGAACATTGGTCAAACATTATTTAAACATGACCAAATTTGAAACATAAGTTTGTTACCTGATAGAAAAACACTTTAGAGGATTATATTAAAGTTATAAGCAACTTACTTAGCCAAAACAAATAGGGTTACCTCATAACCCAGATCAAGGTCATTACAAGTTATAAACCCCTAACAAGGATTTTGTCCCCAAAATCCTAGGTAAAGGGAGATAGATATTATTCATTCATCATGTCATCAAGTCTCCACATAACATCTTAATGTCATGGATATGCCATAGAACTTTGATCAACACAAAGTTCTTTCACACAGGGTTATCATAGAATCTGTCATACAGGACACATACTCCACTGTCCTTTTCATTATTGAATGTAGAGTCAACTCTATGTCAGATAACATTTTTCTTAGTCAGAGAATAATTATACATACCTTATTTAACTCAGGTGTCAAACCTCACTGATTTGTCACCTTTTCAACTTACATCTTTATGTAATAAGATCCTTTATCTTGGGAGTTTTCCATACCACTTAGTTGTCATTTCTCTTTCAAGGAAAGACCAGAGTTACGTTCTGTCACCCACTTGGGGACTACAAGTCTTATCATGCATCTGCTATGCCACTCAAATCTACTGACACAACACTAAACTTTCTTGTGACTTGTATCAATTATCCCCTTATCTGTTTATTTTCTTGTCATAAGGAGAGGCTACTTATTAAAGAAGAACTATCTCAGAGGCATCTCTAGATGTTATCTATAAGCTTCCTTAACAATCTAGATAGAGATATTCTAAGAAGTTATCTTTAGCTTGATCAACTTTTCCCAAAACAAATCTACAATTGTTCCTTCAACTCATACATCTTTTTTGATGTCTTGTTTATGCGGGGCATAAACCCCTAACATATGGTATCCATACTACAATATGTAACTAGACTAATCTCAAAGTTACCCTTTCTAGATAACCAAACATATAATAGGACCTTTCTTTCATCTCGGAATATTACTTAGCACACATAATTTGTCTTGGAACTAAAATCCAGGATTAACTGATATTTTTCAAAGTATCCATCTAAAGATTACTTCTTATTCATGCATATCAAGTGTCATAAGACTTACTTGATTGTCATGTTCCTGAAAGGAAATGTTACAAGGGAACATAATCCTTCTTATCACCCCATCATTATTAAGAGTTGTTTATTAAAGAAAAGATATTATCGCCTTCTTTGAGTATTGCATGAACTTTCAATTGTTCATGTGTCATTCAATCTTGTTTCCCCTTAGGCTCCTTGCCATTAGCATAGGAATTATAAGGATGATTATATGTCATCATCCTTTAGCATTATCATCATCATGATGACTAGATTTGGATATTCAAACCCTTAGTTCATCACTGAACATTATTACCTCTCATCAAAAAACGGTTACCTCTAGGTCCTCAGACCAAGGTATACATTATACTAAATATCTTCTTTTGTTTATAAGTTGATCTTTTATTGACTCAGATTCCTTCATATAACAATTAGGATGTGGTATAAATATCCGTGCCACATCTCCTACTTCATTTGGCTCTTTAGATTGTCTCAAAATGACTACTTGATCAGAGTAGTCAGAAAGATAGCAATCTAAGAGTTCCATACTTACCGTGTCTTCAATAGATGAATACCTAGCCAGTGTATTCAAGAACTGAAATTAGGTAGTATGCATTTGTTTTATATTATGTTTCATCTCTTTAAATTTTTACTACTTAGTATCCCAAATTTTCTCTAGGTTTTTCTTTTACATCTCTTCCCTTCCTTCATGAAGAGAGAAATTTCAAAACATATAAGAGAATATTGGACTAAGTATAGGTTCTCATCCTTCTTACCCCTTCTCCATGTCCTCATAGGACTAATTAACAACAACTACCTTTCTTATAATTAGTAGGCAGAAAGTGGAAATGGAAAGATAATTCAGAAAAAAAAAAGTTTTATCTGACATGTTACCTCTTATGGTTTATCTAGTGTCTCGTCTGACTCCACATGGAGTGTAGTTTCCAACTTGTTATTTCCTTTGTCCACTACCACCAGAAGTAGATGGACCAATCTGTGACACTTGTCCTCATCCTCAACCTTCTACTCCCCTAAACTGTGGTCCTTGTGGGCGTTGCAGATTATACCTTGACTGTTGGGTCACCTCATCACTTCTCCTTGGACACTGCCACCTCAGATGTCCTCTCTATCCACATCTATAGCAAGATCAGACCATTCTTGGTGACCACTGTATTGGTGTACTATATTGTGATTGAGCTGGTATTACTGAAAACTTTGGTTGTTTAGTACTACCAATCCATTGTTCATGTGACTGTGTAGACCTCCTTTTGAGGTTTGCCTCATGTCTCTTTGTCACAGACCTTTCTATACTTTGAATTGACTCCACAAATGTGGTGAATCTTTCTCTACTTTTTAATGCGACATCCGAGATAGACACCTCAACATTCAGTCCTTTCTCAAAACGTCAAATCTTCTCCTGCTTAGTAGTAGCCATTTGAGGACAAAACCAAAAAAGTTGATATTCATTTATTGACATGGTTCCCTATCAAACCTTCTCAAACTATGATATCTTTTTGTCTAAGTATGTTCTTGGAAAACACTTATTAACAAATTCTTGATGAAATCCCTCCCGACCAACCTCTTCATCATTCCTTTTTACCTCTTCTATGGCCCACCAATGGGCAGCACTACCCTTCAAAAGGTATACATCATGTTTGACTTTGTCAGCATCTGGGATACCAAGGATCTTAAAAGCCGTTTCTAACTCAGTGAGCCACAAATCAACATCTGCTGGGTCAGTTGTTCCAGCATATTCTATAGCTCCTACACGGCGTAGTCGTTCAAAAGTCTTACAAGACCCATGTTCCTCATTTGGAACTGGTGTCCTAGGTGCTGGTGCTGGCATCTGATCTGCCATATGCATCATTGTGCTCATGAATTGCCCAAAAAGAGCATGGAAGGTTGGATTTTCTATCGTAGCCTCATCATAATGGGGATTCTCAGGCACTGATTCCTCTCTTTCCTGATCCCTTACACCTCCTATTGGTGCAGCAACATTGATCTCAACAACGTGTCCCTCATGTTATCCGGACATCTTTGAGTTATATCCCTTCTTCTACATAAGTAGAAGTCACTATAAGATATACTGGGGTATACTTAGAACAGACTCGACACCTTAGTCCTATGTCTCTGTAGACTCAGTGAGCCTTAAGATCTGATACCGAACTTGTAACGACCACCACCAAACCAACAACCAAATCATTACTAATTAAGCGGAATAACCATAAGCAGCGGATTAACAACAATCACTAAAAATTAAAGCCATTTTGTAAAGAGATCCATTTCCAGGAAAACTCTTTAAGGAAGAACCAAAACCTGATATTCATCATTGATCATATTGTACATACAGTGTACCATCTCTTCTCAAGGATAACATATAACAATTTCTTTCTCAAAACATATACTTAAAGCAACATCAAACCTCAAGGAATACTAGCCAAAATCTCAGATTGTTCATAAAACAAACACTTACTAAATCCAAGGACCTAAGAGTATAGAGATGACACATAGGACTTCTATCTACAAGACACGACAGACAGTACACTCAACCTGAGTTGTCACAGAAGTCCCTGCTACTATTGTTCTCCCTCTACAGTACGGTATCAACCCCCCTCATGCAAGTCCACCTAAAAAATGTGGATCCCACGGGGTGAGACAATTGTCCCAGCGAGAGATATAACTCTCCGCCAACAATGTTATTATCACAGTTAAGCAACATAAAATTGAGTAGAGATTCTTTTATATTAATAAGCAAGGTTAATCACTATGGATAAGAAGATTAGAGCATTTCTCATCTTTTAAACCATTGTAACTGTCTAGGATAGAGCAGTAAATCATTTGTTCACTTTATAAGGAATATGAAAAACATGTGTATCATTTACCCATCATATTATATCAACATCTCAAGCTTATCTTGTGATAATATTATCATGGTATGACACCCATGAATCATTCTAATTTCTATCTTTTGGCCTTAGCCAATCTGCTAACCATGTATTAAATTGTACCAATCATGTGAATATACATCATTATGTTCAGCCAGGTATTGGACCATACCAATCCTGAGATCATAGAGTTCAGCCAGGCATTGGACTATACCAATCCTGAGATCACAGAGTTCAGCCAGACATTAGTCTATACCAATCTTGAGGTCATAGCCAAGCACTGGACGATACCAATCCTGAGAATGAGTTCCACCAAGCATTAAACTATACCAATCCTAAGATCAAGTTAGCCAGGCATTGGACTATACCAATCCTGAGGTCACATTGAGGCATTGGACTATACCAATCCTGAGATCATAGAGTTCAGTCAGACATTGGACTATACCAATCCTGAGACCGAGTTTAGCCATGCATTGGACTATGCCAATCCTGAGGTCGAGTTTAGCCAGACATTGGACTATACCAATCCTGAGGTCACAACCAGGCATTGGACTATACCGATCCTGAGATCATAGAGTTCAGCCAGGCATTGGACTATAGCAATCCTGAGATCGAGTTCAGCCAGGCATTGGACTATACCAATCCTGAGGTCACAACCAGACATTGGACTATACCAATCCTGAGATCATAGAGTTCAACCAGGAATTGGACTATACCAATCCTAAGATTGAGTTCAGCCAGGCATTGGACCATACCAATCCTGAGGTCACATCCAGGCATTATACCTTGGCCAAGCCATCATACTTATTCACATCCTTTATATAATACAAGTATTCCTCATATCTCCTTTAAGAATATTCGAAACACTATAACCCTTATTTGTCTATAAGCATAAAGCATGTATGATCAAGGTTTCATTATTATTATTGTATCCATTTATTGTTATTATTATTTTGTTACTAAGTTTCCATTTCCTAGTTTATTTTGAAATATCATTTCTTACATGAGACTTTTATAAACATCTTGTTACCTTTCACTAGGCAACATCTATTCTCATGGCTCACATTTCTCAATAAAAATCTTGATACCTTTCACTAGGCAACAACTAACCACATGGCTCACAATGCCCATTATACATCTTGTTACCTATCACTAGGCAACAACTAATCACATGTCTCACAAGGCCCATTAAACATCTTGTTACCTCACACTAGGCAACAACTAATCACATGGCTCACAAGGCCCATGAAACATCTTGTTACCTCTCACTAGGCAACAACTAATCACATGGCTCACAAGGCCCATTAAAAATCTTGTTACCTCTCATTAGGAAACAACTAATCACATGGCTCACAAGGCCCATTAAACATCTTGTTACCTCTCACTAGGAAACAACTAATCACATGGCTCACAAGGCCCATTAAACATCTTGTTACCTCTCACTAGGCAACAACTAATCACATGGCTCATAAGGCCCATTAAACATATTGTTACCTCTCACTAGGAAACAACTAATCACATAGCCCACAAGGCCCATTAAACATCTTGTTACCTCTCACTAGGAAACAACTAATCACATGGCTCATAAGGCCCATTAAACATCTTTTTACCTCTCACTAGGCAACAACTAATCACATGGCTCACAAGGCCCATTAAACATCTTGTTATATCTCACTAGGCAACAACTAATCACATGGCTCACAAGGCGCATTAAACATCTTGTTACCTCTCACTAGGAAACAACTAATCACATGGCTCACAAGGCCCATTAAACATCTTGTTACCTCTCACTAGGCAACAACTAATCACATGGCTCACAAGGCCCATTAAACATCTTGTTAGCTCTCACTAGGCAACAACTAATCACATGGCTCAAAAGGCCCATTAATTGGTATTATATGAAACATCATAGCTCATACTTATCTATGGTCATTATTTCATGCTATCAAAATGGTTTCAATATGGTTAAGAATTCCCCTTTATTAATTGATTGTAGTTTCAAATCACATCATTACCCTTCATTAGGGTTAAGGTTTCCCTCTTTAAGCTAACTAGGGTTTTCAAGTACATTCATCAGGAATCACAACCCTAATTCAGATTCCACACATATTAGGAGTATCGATGTATGCTTATTTCATGATTATCACAAAAGTATGAGTTTCTCTCTCATCCTCACCAGGATGTTGATTACTTCATACTTTATTATGTTGGCTCAACATTTCCTTCAAGGTACATTAGCCTACTTAATCAATATTCATTAAACACCATACCTCTTAATGTATGACTTGATATAAGACACTTCATGTGTTACTCCATCAAGTACATTGCATCTAAGGTGCTTTCCTTCATATGGGTTTTGAGGTGCTTCCCCCATATCGGGTATGAGGTGTGTGCTTGCTACCCATGTCACTTTAGAGGTGTATGTGTGCTTACCATCTCGGGTTTGAGGTGTATGCTTGCTTCCATATCACTTTAGAGGTGTATGTGTGCTTACCATATCAGGCAAAGAGGTGTGTGTGCTTCACACATATCAGGCAAAGAGGTGTGTGTGCTTCACACCATATCGGGAAAAAAAGTGTGTGTATGCTTCACACCATATTGGGAAAAGAGGTGTGTGTATGCTTCACACCATATCAGGCAAAGAGGTGTGTGTATGCTTCACACCATATTGGGCAAAGAGGTGTGTGTATGCTTCATACCATATCAGGCAAAGAGGTGTGTGTATGCTTCACACCATATCGGGCAAAGAGGTGTGTGTATGCTTCACACCATATCGGGAAAAGATGTGCTTGCTTATGTGCTTGAACCCGATATCACTTTATAAGGTGATACCATCATCTTCAAGCTCTAGACCTTCGTTATACTTGATCTAGTTCATGGACAACACTCCTAGGTTACTACTAGAGCTCATGGATTCATCAATTATGCAAGAAAATTCTATTTGAAAGTAAATCATTTAACTAAGGCAAGATTGATTATAAATAATAACATAATTGAGTTCAAGTTATATAACCCACCTCAAGAGCAAATTCAAAGCTCCAAGATCCAAAGCTTCACATTCTCAAGGTTTAAGGTGAGCTTCTCAAAGGTCCAAGACTTGAGCTCCTTATCCTCATGCATGATACCTCACCACTTGTGGTCAATATGGCCGATATTCCTCACTTGGCCGATATCACCTTGCAATAAGTGATATCACTTTTCTATGGGTGATAAGTCTCTATGCATGATACCCCTTCACCTTTTCATGACACCAAGACTCTATGCATGATGTATAAGAGTAAGGGGGTGATAGATTTCGAAAAATTACACTTATAGGTGAAAGGAAGGGTATATATACTTGAGGTTCATGAAAGAGTGTGTATATGAGGTGTCATCTTTT
Source organism: Alisma plantago-aquatica (assembly GCA_963693085.1). NCBI lineage: Eukaryota > Viridiplantae > Streptophyta > Magnoliopsida > Alismatales > Alismataceae > Alisma > Alisma plantago-aquatica. The sequence continues at coordinate 662,240,796 of OY856413.1, forward strand.
TAAGGTACTAGGTTCCACGTGTCCATGCATGGTTGACACTTGTACTTGCATGCACTCATATTTATCTTGACATGTAAAACACTTGAGGATAATCTAGAGATGATATTTCGGCCATTAGTTATCTTGTTTGATAATATATCTCATCTTTATCTCATAATTTATGCAAATCGATACAACTTTTACAAGGAGCATCTAATTCGACATGGATCACCTCCTTGAGGTGCTTTTCCCGTCATGGACAAGGCCAAGAGTCCACAAACCGATATGGGATCCCCTCTATGGCTCCTTGGCCGATAGGCACTCCCATATGGACTCAATAACCCGATACAAGCTCAATTAGGGTTTCACATTCAACACTTTCTTGGTCTTTTCATCACCAAGAGTATCATACTTAAATATGATTTAAACATGGTGCCCCCTTCTTTCTCTCTCCTCTAAATGATACATAGAGGAAGTAGGAACACTCTAGAGGTGGTAATTTGCATATCAATCCTACATTTTGGTTAAATTACAATTTGTACCAATATTGATGCACAAGGTATTAGCATTATTGAAACAAGCTCAAACTTGGATTTTAGGCTTTCCACAAGCCACCACCTAGCATCATTCTCTTTCCTATGATGCAAAAACACTTAGGGAACATTCAACATGTGATATCACTTTTCTATGGGTGATACCGAGGCTCTATGCACGATACTCCTTCACCTTTTCACGACACCAAGACTATATGCATGATATCTTAGAGTAAGGGGGAGATAGATTTCGAAAAACTACACTTATGGGTGAAAGGAAGGGTATACATACTTGAGGTTTATGAAAAAGTGTGTATATGAGGTGTCATCTTTATAAGCTACTAGGTGCCACGTGTCCATGCATGGTTGACACCTGTACTTGCATGCACTCATATTTATCTTGACATGCAAAACACTTGAGGATAATCTAGAGATGATATTTCGGCCATTAGTTATCTTGTTTGATAATATATCTCATCTTTATCTCATAATTTATGCAAACCAATTCATCTTTTACAAGGAGCATCTAATTCGACATGGATCACCTCCTTGAGGTGCTTTTCCTGTCATGGACAAGGACAAGAGTCCACAAACCGATATGGGATCCCGTCTATGGCTCCTTGGCCGATAGGCACTCCCATATGGACTAAAAAACCCGATACAAGCTGAATTAGGGTTTCACATTCAACACTTTCTTGGTCTTTTCATCACCAAGAGTATCATACTTAAATATGATTCAAACATGGTGCCCCCTTCTTTCTTTTTCCTTAAATGATACATAGAGGAAGTAGGAACACTCTAGAGGTGGTAATTTGCATATCAATCCTACATTTTGGTTAAATTACTATTTGTACCAATATTGATGCACAAGGTATTAACATTATTCAAACAAGCTCAAACGTGGATTTTAGGCTTTCCACAAGCACCACCTAGCATCATTCTCTTTCTTATGATGCTAAAACACTTAGGGAACATTCAACATGTGACAAATTGCAATATAACCCCTCATCTTGGGTAAATTGCTTTTTTGTCCAAAATATGAGAACATTGCTCAAACATTATTTAAACATGATCAAATTTGAAACATAAGTTTGTTACCTGATAGAAAAACACTTTATATGATTATATTAAAGTTCTAAGCAAGTTACTTAGCCAAAAAAAATAGGGTGACCTCATAACCTAGGTCAGGGTCATTACACATACGTCGACAAGGAGTGGCTTAAGTGGTCAAGCACGATGTCCCCTAATGAAGGGACCCATGCTCGAATCCCAGTTGTTGCCTTGATTTACCACCCTCCCAGGCATTCAGCCTCCGCCATGGGCATGGAAGAGGGGAGGAGAAATCTTTCTCTCTTAATCCAATACATACATACATACATACATACATACACTGACAAGGAAGGAACATACATATAACACACCGTGTGCCCTCTAGGTCACGCTCTGGTGACCACCCAGGCTATTTCCCATGGGATGATGACCAGGGCATGAGATATTCCCTCTCCCATCGTCCACACCACTGACCCCAACCCATCCACTAAATCGACTTCCACCGTGACTACCATGGGTGAGTCGAGGACAGAGGAGAACGCTACTATGATAGCGGGTGACAATAGAGGTTACAGAGACCCTAAGCGCAAGAACAACCCACCTATAGCGACGGGTGCAACCAAGAGTGGAGAGGGTGCCAACGATGCAAACCTTGGAAAGACGAGAGAATCCACATCGGCCGTGTGCAGCAGTGGCCACCAGCGGTTGGCCTGGAACCAGGTGCTAAAGAAACTGTTTGTGGAGAAGGGGAAGGAGATGGTATACTCAAAATCGAAAGTGGTAGAGGGTGAAGTGCACGTCGAATTGGAGGAAGAAGAGTTCGATCGGATGAAGGACATATGGGATTTCACCATTATGGTGTACGTCCTAGGCAAGCGACCATTCTTTCCCCACCTTCAAGCCTGGATCCATCGAACATGAATGCCAAAAGGGTCCTTTGAATTATTGTCGAGGAGTAATGGAGTCTTCTTGGTTCGCTTCTCTACTGCAACAAATAAAGAAGATGTCCTTTCCCTAGGACCTCGATGGTTTGACTCACAACTGGTAATTGTAAAGAGAGATGAAATGAAGAAGGAGGTCTTCTCATCGATCTCAACGTGGATCATTCTTCATTCATTCGGAAGATCGTAGATGAGGAGATTGGCTGTCACGATTGCATCGGGTACGGGCATGGTCCTGCACATTGATGACTGGTCTCTAGAAGGCGAAGAAGCTCGGGTTCTCATCAAACTGGAACCAGCTGCCGAGGCCCTGACCATGGTGTGGCTGAATGTAAAAGGACGGGAGCCTATCCCGATGTTGATTGAATATGACTACATTCCTAAGAAGTGCAGTTGTTGCTGCACCTTTGGCCATGATACAAATGGTTGTGAAGAGTAGGAGGCTATGAAGATGGCAAGGGTGGAACCGAAAAAGGATCATACTAAGGTCTGGAAGGTTGTTAACCCTATGGAGAAGGCCAAAAGAATAGGTGATGCAGAAGGAACAAGCAAGAAGCAAGAAATGCAACAACAGAAGGAACCACCAACGATGAACCAAACAAAAGATATTGTTGATGTTGTAGCCATGGAAGCAATGGGTACACCTGATGCAAGAGGGAGTTCTCATGCTACTGATGAATGAGAAGAAGAGGAGTTCACTTCCTCCACTAGCAAGAGGAAGGGGTATAAGAAGATAGGCATCCCTAAAACCCAAGGAGTAAGCTTCATCCTAGCCACCACCAACAGTTTTGAGGTGTTGAGCGAGTCAGAAGGAACAACCAAAGAAAACTAATAAGAAGGAGCCAGTGAGGCAAAATAGGGAACACACAACTTGTTGATATGTCCATGATTTTATGGAATATTAAAGGGGGGTGTGATAGGAATAAAACGAAGGAAATTCGTGAGTGGATTTCTGCTAGTGGGAACTCATTAGTTGCCTTGGTAGAGACAAAAATAAAGGTACAAAACCGCAATAGTATTAAATATCTTTTTCCACAGGGATGGAACCATATGTCTAATGTGGAGTGCAATGAGGTTGCTAGAGTCTGTGTGGCGTGGAAGCCCAATTATTGGCAGATGTTAGTGATACAGATGTCAGATCAGCATGTTATGGTAGAATGCAAGAATAATGGAGGATTACAAATATGGTTGTCTGTTGTTTATGGCCATAATGATGGAAAAGCCAGATTGGATCTATGGAGAGATATGGTTCTCTTATCCAAGTAGGTTCATGTACCGTGTCCAGTGATAGGGGACTTCAACACGGTCCGCTTACAGGCTGAGAAAATGGGGAAAAGACTTGCACTAATGACGAAGGTTGATGCTTTCAACCAGGCTATTGATAAAGCGGGTCTTTATGAACTACCTATGGTGGGTGGTGATTTGTTCACATGGATTAATGAAAGGGGATAGGAACACAGAATAGAAAGTAAACTTGACAGAGATCTAGTGAATGATGAGTGGCTAAATTTTTTTCCTAACATACAAGTGAAGGCAGGAGATTCTGAATTAAGCGACCATGCACCAATCTCAGTTCAAATCACAGAAAAGAAATAGAAGAGGAAGCCGTTCAGATTTCTAAAACACTGGGCTAAATGGAAAGGATTTGATAATGTCATAAAAATAGCTGGGGTGCATAGGTGACATGTAATCCAATGTATGTCTTTGCTAAAAAGTTGGCGGACACTAAGACTGCACTTAAGAAGTGGGCCAAGGAAGAGCTGAACATTCCAAACCTGATAAAGGAGACAAAAGGTGAATGCAAAGAAGTCCAAGAAAGACTACTGCCTAATCCACTTGATCCAATCTTGATTGAGAAAGACAGGGAACTGAAAAAGATTCTTGAAGAACTGAAAAAGGCAGAGGAAAAATTCTACTGGCAAAGAAGTAAGGAGAAATGGATGGATAATGGGGACCGCAACACCAAACTCTACCACACTACAGTGAGAAGAAGAGAGGTAGGTAATATTATTTCTGAACTGATTGATGTTGATGGGAGGGTGGTCAATAAAAAAGAGGACTTGAAAGAGTAGGCCATAAAATTTTATACGTCACTATACAACAAAAATTTCAACAGTGACGTAGAGGAAGGAGAGGAGGTGAAATGGATGTTCAAGCTTACGAGCATGCACAATAATATCCTCACGAGAAGTACAAATGAGAAGGAGGTAAAGGAAGTGGTATGGATCATAGGCAGCAACAAATCACCCGGATCTGATGGCTTTAATGCTTTCTTTTACAAGAAGACTTATGACATTATCAAAAAAGACTTGATTGCTTATGTGAGTTGGTTCCTAGAAGGGGGAAATATGGTAAGAAAAGTCAACCATTCTTTCCTTATTCTTTATCCGAAAAAGAAGATTACCTCCTCACTTGTTGATTTTAGACCCATAGTATGTTGTTCGGTACAATATATAATTATTGCAAAAATGCATGTTGCAAAACTGAAAATGGTTCTTCCCTACCTCATTTCTACAAATCAAGGGGCTTTTGTGGTAGGTAGAAGCATTAGTGATTGTGCTCTTTTGGTGGGGGAATTCTTGTTGGATTATAATGTCATGAGAGGAAGTAGGAAAGGCTACTTAAAACTGGATGTTTCCAAAGCCTATGATAACGTCAGATGGGAGAAACTATGGTGGATTATGCAACAGATGGGGTTCAATGAATAGTGGATTGGTTGGATGAAATAGTGTGTTGGAACCACAAGCTTTTCTATCCTGGTTAATGGCACATCTGCATGTCTGTTTAGAGAGGGCAATAGACTGTGACAAGGTGACCCCCTATCACCTCTTCTTTTTGTGATCGTCATGGAGTATTTTACAAGGAAGATGCAACAAGCTAAGGAAAATAAAGAAATCAAGCCTTATACGGTGCATGAAACGAAGGTAATGATACATTTGATTTTTGCGGATGATGTTCTAGTGTTTATAGAAGCCAAACAACACGACCTAGAAAATCTTAAAAATCTACTTGGTGAATTCAGAGAACAAACGAGGTTGTGTGTAAATGCAAATAAAACACATATCTTCTTCTCTAAGAACTGCTACCAGATGGAGGACAGGCTAGTATAGGCTATGGGTGTGGAGAGAGACAATTTCCCAACAAAATATTTGGGCTTTCCCTTAGCCGGAGGTAATATGCACGTCAAAGATTTTGCTGATTGCATTGATAAGGTGGATGAAATGATTAACAGATGGCCAACGCAAAAGACATCCATGGCGGGATGAAAGATTCTGATTAAAGCTGTCGTAGAAGGACTTATTATTTTTTGGGTGCAATAAGGTGAGATCCCGGGTTCTGTCTTGGATAGAATAAAAATGAAGATGGCAAATTTTTTATGGGGAAGCGAACATCATCCTATGAAATATTCTAGATTGGATCTCCCAAGTGATGAAGGTGGACTGAATCTGAAAACTCCCAAAGACATTGCAAAATGGGAAACTATGTGAAGAATCATCATTTTTAAAGAAAGCAATCCTATATGGGGAAAATGGATGAGAGAAAGATATCCAAGAGGGCTGGATTTCATACCGAAGACAAGGGAAGGATATTCACGCACCATTAATGTCATGATGAGATGTGGCAACAAGTCAAACACCTATTTGTTGCAAGCAAAACCAGCAGATGGCGACTTAGAGATCAGAAGCTAAGCATTTGGGACATGACTCATTCAAAAGGTACAAAGGACCTCCTTGGAGATCAGATCTAGACCGGTAGGTATGTGCCGAAGTGGAGCATGTGTGTATATAAAACATTGTACAATGTTCTTGCTACCTTGGACTAGATAAAGAGTTGGAACTATGAAGTTTCTACTCTATTCTTGCTATGCCAGGAGGGGGAGGAATCCCATAGCTGTCTTGTGGGTGAATGTAAGTTTACAAGGAAGATATGGGAGTCCATATGTAAGGAATGCAGATTACAAGTTCAACTTTTCGGGGACCCAAGAAGAATGTTGTCCAGGTATGGTAATGATGAGAGGAAGAAACTTCTGTTTGCTATTCTATGCTATCATATATGGGAAGAGAGGAACGCCAGAAGACACCAAGGAGATGCTACACACACCACTAGTATTTCTTTAAAAATATGTAAAGGTGTTAGACGTAAATTACATATTAGATAGAAGAGTGAGTTGTAACTCTATTCTGGATGTATGGTGTTGGGCCTACATGTACTCTTGACCTCCTATAATTTTAAGAGGAAGTCGGAATATATTTACCTGATTCCGATACATACACTGACAAGGAGTGGCTCAAGTGGTCAAGCATGGTGTTCCCTCACGCAGGGACCTGGGTTCGAATCCCAGACACCTCCTTGGTTTACCACCCTCCCAGACGTTCGGCCTCCATCACAAGCATGGGGGAGGAGAAGAGAATGCCTCTCTTTATCCCATACATACATACATACATACATACATACATACATACATGTACCGTTGACAAGGAGTGGCTCAAGTGGTTAAGAACGGTGTCCCCTAACAAAGGGACTCAGGTTCGAATCCCAGTTGTCATCTTGATTTACCACCCTCCCGGGTGTTCAACCTTTTCCACTGGCATGGGAGAGGGGGAGAAATCTTTCTCTCTTAATCCCATACGTACATACATACACCGACAAGGAGTGTCTCAAGCGATCATGCATGGTGTCCCCTAACAAAGGGACCCAGGTTCGAATCCCAGTTGCTACCTTGATTTATCACCCTCTCGGGAATTCATCCTCTACCACAGGTGTGGGAGAGGGGGAAAATCTTTCTCTCTTAATCCCATACATACATACATACATATTGACAAGGAGTAGCTCAATTGGTCAGGCATGGTGTATCCTAAGAAATAGACCCATATTCGAATCCCAGTTGCTGCCTTGATTTACCACCCTCCCGGGCATTCGGCCTCCGCCACGGACATGGGAGGGGGGATTCTTTCTCTCTTAATCCCATACATACATACATACATACACAACACCCGCCCCCTCCATCTCTAGGGTTCCTCTGGCGATCAGCCAGGCGATCCCGAGAAGGACCGACGGCAATGGGGTCTCCTTATTGAGATCCTCCCACCTCATCCACCCCACCCATCCCTACCTCCACCCCACCTCCACCCAAACCCTCTGGAAATGGATCCGCATCTGCAGAGAAATCAAGTGAGTCCGAAGGTGCATCCAAACATTTATGGATGCACGTCATGATGCGAATGATGACCTAGGAGAAGGAAAGTTCAGAACTGAACTTCCCTAAAGGATCAAAGGTTGATGGCAGGGTCGTCGTCATGCTCGAGGAAGAGGAATACATTGGGATGAAGGACATCTGGGAGTTCTCAGTCTCCATCTATGTCATGGGGAAGAGACCCTTCTACCCTCATCTTGCTGCATGGATCAGGAGAACATGGCGCCCTAAAGGAGAGTTTGATCTGATATAAAAACCAGATGGATTCTTTATCATCTGTTTCTCTAATGACACAGATAAGAAAGCCTGCCTTCTTGGTGGTCCTCACTAGTTTGACTACCAGATGGTCATCACCAAAGACTACAAATACGACGACCCTCTCGTCAAGGAGTACTTGTCATCTGTTCCGACATGGATCAGGATCCCTTCCAATGGTAAGACTTGGACCAAGAAGGCTGTAGGCACTGTGGCAGCAGGGGTAGGAACTGTGCTCCATATTGAAACCAGATTCATGGAAGGGCCTGGTACAGATGAAGCATGTGTTCTTGTCAAACTGTAGGTGGAGGAAGAACAACCTGACACTATGTGGCTCAGGGTTTCGGGCAGAGGAGAACAACCGTTCAAGATTCACTATGATCATATGCCTACGAAATGTTCTTCTTGTTGCGTCTTCGGTCATGACGAAGATGACTGTCCCATGAAACCTAAAGAAACTACACCCCAACAAGGCGAAGAAGAGAACTTTCAGGTCCCAAAAAAGGTATGGAGGCAGAAATTTGTTGATAAGCAGGTTGTAGAAAAACCAAAGACACAGAGAAAGGGGAATTCGTCAAACCTAATTCGGAGGCGACTACTTCCACTTCAAACCAATTTGGTGCTCTGGATTCATACAAAGAAGAAGAAGAACTCCTGGTGATTGAGAAAGAGAATCCTCCTCCATCTTCTTCCCAGAAAAAAGGAAAGGAACGTGAGAAAGTGCCTTCAAGGCGTACAAGGAACTCAAAAAACTCTTCTTAATGTCCATCATAGTCTGGAGCGTAAAGGGTATTAATAAACCGACTAAATCAAAGGAAGTTAGGGAGTGGATCGCCAAAAGTGATGTGTCTATTTCTGCTATCATTGAAACAAAAATTAAAAGATGCAATTCCAGTTGTATCAGCTCTATCTTTCCCAATGGATGGAGTAGTACTTCAAACCATGATGAAGTAGATCTGGGAAGAATTTGCTTGGGTTGGAACCCAAACGTCTGGAACATAGATGTCTTTAAGAAAACTGATCAAATGATCACTTTAACATGTAAAAATAATGCTGGTCTACTTATCTATTTCACAGCTATCTATGCCTATAATCTCCACAACCAACACAAAGAACTGTGGAACGACATTGAGTCTCTCTCAAACATCATTAATGAACCCTGGCTAATTATGGGGAACTTTAACAATGTTAGGCTCCAAGAGGAAAAGAGAGGGGGTCTTCTCGCCCATGAAGCAGCCATAAAAGCTTTCAATCATACTATTAGTGTGGCTGACCTATGTGAACTACCAATGAACGGGGGCATCATCTATACTTGGAACAATGAAGGCAAACTTGACAAAAGAATCACTAGTAAGCTTGACAGAGCTACTGTCAACAACCAATGGCTTCAAATCCTTCCACATGCTCATGTCAAGGTAGTGGGAGCTGACATAAGTGATCACGCACCACTAATCATGCAAGTTTAGGAAAAGAAGAAGAAGGCAAGGCCCTTTCGATTCAAAAACTTCTGGACCACTTGGAATAGTTACTCAGACATCATCCAAGAAGCTTAGAACGAAGTGATAGAAGGAAACCCCACATTTGTTTTCACAAAAAAGCTTATGAAAGATAAATATCTCCTGACACGATGGTCTAAGCAGCATGTCAATATACCTGAGCTTATTACTGAATCTAAAAAAAAGCTAATCACTGTCAGGAATGCTCTTCTCACTGACCCTCTCAACATCCAACTTAATGAAGAAGAACTGAAGATTAAAGCACAACTAGAAGATCTCAAAAAAGCAGATGAAAGTTATGCCTGGCAACGCAGCAGGCTAGCCTAGATAGCAGATGGGGACCGCAACACTAAACTTTATCACAATTCCATCAGGAAACGTGAAGCCCAAAGCACTATTGCCGAGCTTATAGATGATGAAGGCAAAGTAGTGGACAACCAAGAAGATTTAGAAATTCAAGCCAATGACTTCTATAAGGCACTTTTCAACAAACAACAAGAAGACACTCCCCTTCTTCATAATGAAAATCTTAGATGGAGGTACAAGCTTACTAGTTCTCATAATAAGTCCCCAGGACCTGACGGGTTCAACGAACACTTCTACAGAGAAGCTTGGCAAACAATCAAATTTGATCTCTTCAACATCATGAACTGGATTATGAAAGGAGGTAATATGCTCAGGTAAGTCAACCATGCCTTTCTCACGCTCATTCCTAAGAAGAAATCTACTTCTTCCCTTGCTGACTTCAGATCTATTGCATGTTGCAACGTCCAATACAAAACCTTGGCAAAAATCCTAGCTGAACGTCTCAAGCTGGTTCTCCCTTTCCTCATCTCGGATTCTCAAGGTGCCTTCATCAAGGATAGAAGCATTTTAGACTGTGCACTCCTTGTAGGAGAATTCATGCTAGATTTCAATGTCAAAAGAGGCCATAAGAAAGTTTATATGAAGCTCGATGTCTTTAAAGCCTTCGATAGTGTTCGTTGGGTCAAACTCTGGAAAATTATGAAGGAAATGGGTTTCTCAACCATTTGGATCTCGCACATTCAGCAATGTGTCACTACAGTCAGCTATTTAGTGTTAGTTAATGGCACCCCTAATGGCATCTTCAAAGCCTCTAATGGTTTGAGGTAGGGAGATCCACTGTCTCCTTTGCTCTTCACCATCATTCTGGAATACTTCTCTCAACTTATGAAACAGACATAGGACAACAAGGACATAGCTACTTATATAGTGAGAGGCACGAAGATAATGAGTCATCTTGTATTTGCTGACGACGTTCTTACTTTCCTAGAATCAAAGCCTAAGTATCTGTTAAATCTAAAGGAGCTTCTTCAAAGGTTCGGAACTCAAATAGGGCTACACATCAATGAGGACAAAATGTAGATCTTTAACTCCTCCAACTGTGAACACATTAAGAACGACATTGAAGATTCTCTGAAGATGCATATCAATTCCCTTCCCACCAAATATCTCAGGTTTCCCTTAACTGGTGGCAAGCTTCAAGTTAAGGACTTCACAAATTGCACAGACAAGATTGAATCCATAATTTCCCATTGGCCTCAGAACAAAACTTCCATGGAAGGCAGGATCACCTTAACCAAAAGTGTCCTTGAAGGTCTCCTCATATATTGGGTACAGCTAGGTGAAATTCCACCTGCTGTCCTTGATCGCATAGAGGTGACTCTTTCCAATTTCATTTGGGCAGGAGGCACACATGCCATGAAGTACTCAAGAGTAGAAAAACACAAAGATGAAGGTGGTGTAGGTCTGAAAACTCCTGCAGAAATAGCAAATTGGGGTACAATCAAATACATCATCAACTTCCACCAGGGGTCTTCCACTTGGGCACGATGGATGCGGAAATGATATCCCAAAGGTGTTGACTTTGAACCTTCCACCAGAGAAGGTTATTCTCGAGTCATCAACCAGATGTCAAATATTTGGAAGCATAACAAATACACTTTCAACATCAACGAATCTGGTAACTGGATCTGTAGCAACATGTCTGATCCTTGGAACTTGGCAAAGTTTTGAGGATACTCACAACCTCCTTCTCAACACTTCACTAAATATATTTGGAATGAGTTCAAGATCCCCAAATGGAGTCTTTGCATTTATCGAGCTGCATTCGAATATTTTTCCACTTTGGATAAGATTGAAAAATGGTATCCTAGAACCTCTTCCACCCAATGCTTGCTTTGCAATGAAGGACCACAAATGCATGAACATCTCTTTCAAAACTGCACGTTCATCACTGCTCTATGGAGTTATTTCTGTGCAAAAACAAACCTTAGCCATTCACAACTTTTGTCCACGAAGGAGATGATCATCAATCTTGGATCAAGCCTCAACATACAGAAGAAGAAGCTGCTGACAGCCTTGTCTGCAGTATACTACTATACCTGGAAAGAAAGGAACTCAAGGAAGCATAAGGCAAAAGTCAACAACACTGAATACATTGGGAAGAAAATTTTTAAAGTTCTAATTCATAGGCTCAATGTATAGAAACTTTTCTTTTTGAATAGTTTAGTAGCGAGTAGGGGCTACTATGTAATTTTGTCCCAACTTAGTTGGGGATTCAGAATAAAATTTACCATATTCCGATACATACATACATACATACATACATACATACATACATACATACATACATACATACATACATACATACATAAATACATACAAAGAGTGGGATTAAGAGAGAAATATTTCTCTCTTAATCCCATACATACAAGGAGTAGCTCAAGTGGTCAAGCACGATGTCCCCTAACAAAGGGACCTAAGTTTGAATCCAAACTGCCACCTTGATTTACCATCCTCCCAGATGTTTGACCTCTATCACAAGCATGGGATAGGGAAGGGAATGCCTCTCTTATTCTCATACATACATACATACATACATACATATTGCCGACAAGGAGTGGCTCAAGTGGTCAAGATGGTGTCTCCTAACAAAGCGACCTGAGTTTGAATCCCAATTTCCGCCTTGATTTACCACCCTCCTGGGCATTCGACCTCCACCACAAGCATGGGAGAGTGGGGAGAAATATTTCTCTCTTAATCCGATGCATACATACATATACACATACATACATACATACAACCGACAAGGAGTGGCTCAAGTGGTCAAGGATGGTGCCCCTAACAAACGGACCTGGGTTCGAATCCCAATTTCCACCTTGATTTACCACCCTCACGGGCATTTGGCCTCCACCATAGGTATGGGATGGGGGGAGAAGTATTTCTCTCTTAATCTCATACATACATACATACATACACACATAATAGATACATACATGCATAATAGATAGATATATACATACATACATACATACATACATACATACATACATACATACATACATACATACATACATACCCTAGCTGACAAGGAGTGGCTCAAGTAGTCAAGGACGATGTCCCCTAACAAAGGGACCCAAGTTCGAATCCCAGATGCCGCCTTGGTTTACCACTCTCCCGGACATTCAACCTCCATCACAGACATGGGAGAGGGGGATATAATGCCTCACTTAATCCCATACATACATACACTAACAAAGGGACCCGAGTTTGAATCCCAACTACTGTCTTGGTTTATCATCCTCCTAGACATTTTTCCTCCATAACGGGCATGGGAGAGGGGGAGAGAATGCCTTTCTTATCCCTATACATACATAAACTTCCATACATATGTATTCCTACCTACAAGGAGTGGCTTGAGTGGTCAAGCATGATGTCACCTCGTGAAGGGACTCGGGTTTGAATCCCAGCTACTGCCTTGGTTAACCACTATCCCAAACATTTGTCCTCTATCATAGGTATGGGAGAGGGGAGATAATGCCTCTCTTTATCCCATTCCTATGCATGTCGACAAGGGATATCCCAGTTGGCAAATTCTACCAGTCGGCAATGAAGGGGCAGACCCGAGTTTGAAGCACATGAAGAAGCATTTCTTGATTTACCATCATCTTGGGTGTGTGACCTCTGTCACAAGTTATGGGAGAGGGGGAGAGAAATCTCTCTATAAATCCCATACATATGTATGACATAGTGTGAGATGGGATAAACTTTGGTGGGTAATGCAATAGATTGGATCAATGATACATGGATAAACTAGATAAAACAATGTGCATGCACTACTAGTTTCTTTATCGTTGTGAATGGTACTTCTACAAGTATGTTCAAAGTGGGAAATAGATTATGTCAGAGTGATCCATTATCACCCCTACTTTTTACTATTGTATGAAATACTTCACACAAATGATGAACACAAATTAAAGGAGCAAAGATATTAGAGTCTTTTATGTGCATGGTATGAAGCTAATGAGTCACCTAATATTTGTTGATGATGTCTTAACTTTTGTGGAGGTGAAGGCTGGAGTCCTTTCTAGCATGAGATATTTGATGGATGTGTTTGGTGGATGAACAATAATGCAAGTCAATATCAATAAAACACATCTTTTTCTCTCAAAAAACTACAGGCATATGGAAGATAAACCGACAGATGTTACATGTGTGGATACATAGAAAATTCCTACAAAACATATCAGGTTCACTCCCGCTGGGGATAATGTTATGATGAAGGGTTTTGATGAATGTATTGATAGAATTGATGAAATTCTTAACAAATGGCCTACATAGAGACTTCTATGTCAGGAGGAGATACAGTAATAAGAGTTATAGTGGAGGAACTTCTTATCTTCTAGGTGTAGTAAGGTGAACTTCCTGATTATGTTTTTGATAAAATGGATATGAATATCTCAAATTTCTTATGGACATGTGAAATCCATCCTACAAAATATTCTAGGCTTTCCCTTAACAAAAATGAAGGAGGACTTGAACTAAAAACCCCAAAGATATTGCAAAATGGGGCACCTTGAAGAGGATCATAAACTATCAAAAAGCATATTCTGTATGGTGAAAGAGAATGAGGATGATATATCCATGATTCCTTGACTTCAATCCTATAATAAGAGAAGGATACTCACATACACTCACTATCATGAAAAGCATTTATTTTATCCTTTGATGTTGGTAAATGGAAACTTAAGATTGAAGATGTAGACCTATTAGAGGTTGCAAGGGCAAGAGGTAGAAAAATATCATATCATGGAGTATTTTTGGTTCAAGAAGAAGGTACCTTAATGGGTTTTTCTGTCTATAAGATAGTGAATGGAGTATTGGCTATATTAGAAAAAAATTCATGTATGGAATTCTGATGTGAGTCCTACTTGCTTCCTATGCGATGATTTAAAGAAGAAGTGGAGGTGAACATAATATTGATAAAATGCAGCCATGATGATAAAGGGAGTCTGTTGTTCGCTACTATATTCTTTCACGTGTAAAGGAAAGAAATAGCAAGAAACATGGTGGTAACAGTGCAAATGAAACCAATGTGTTTGTAAACATATTTAGATGTGTAAAATATGGAATATGTATTTATTTTAAGAGTTAGATTGATCTTGCCTTTTACAAGTGTAGATTTGGGCTGCATGTAACTCGTTGACTTTCCTCCTTTGTAGAATGGAGTCAGAACAAATTTACCTTATTCTGGTACATATAAGGATGGATCCAAGGGGGACAAGCATGGGCCAAGCCCCCCACGAAAAAAAAATTAAGAAGACAAAATGCATACATTGGTTATACATTAGTGATATAATTTTTGAAGAAGTCAAGAGGTCATCTTATTCAACCCGCCCTCCTCTTGCAGACACAAAATGAAGGTTACATGCATTTCCTATTGAAAAAGTAAATTGGGTAGAACTTCTACCATTACAAAGAGGGAAAGGGAGGGATAGACCCACAAGGTCGAGGGGAGGATCAGAGTACAGACGATCCTCCTTGGAGTTCTTAAGGTGATACTTTGTGAGGGAGTCATCCAGACCAATTGACTCCATGTCGGCCTTCATCATTTGTACCTGTTCGATATCATCCATATCTCTCTTGATGGATTTCACCCACAACTATAGTTTATGTGTTTGATTCACCATATTTTAGTGGCAATGATCGTAGTTGAGATATCAAATTGGATAATGAGATGTGGCATAATAAATAAAGATTACAATGTAATACTTACTAGAAAATTGGATTTGGAGTAGTGTTTTTTTGGTTTTGTATTGAACAGAAGGTCACAGGTTCAAATCCTACCTTTTGTAATTTTGTGCATTTTTAATACATGTACTAATCAGTGTAAGATATATTTATCAAACATCATAATTAAATCAAAAGCAGAAAGTGGTGTAGTGGTCTCTAGTGTTGTTGTGTTTCATGAGATTTCATGTTCAAATTGTTGGGGAATTAGGACGGCATAAAGGATAGCAGAAACACAAAATTTTGTCCCTATTCCTTGATCAGGGAATCACATCAACAACGATGTATCTAGGAAAGAAGGTAGCAAGAGATTTACCTAGTCTTAGAGAAAGTCTAGACACTACTCTTGTAAGGTGATGTGCACTCTCCACAAGACGGAAGGAACGACTGGGGATGAAAACCTCCTAATGCAGCACCGCAGACGTATGCTCCCAGTGTGGTGGAAACAACCTCCACTCCTCTATGTAGTCCACACAAACCATTGAGAATAGTATGTTGTGATACCAAAACAAACATGAAGGAGTTGTCCCTTCGAACATCAACCTACTAGGGTTGATTTGGTCTCCCGTATTTTGGGTTGATTTGGTCTTCCGTGTTGATCTCTCCCTTGTTGTCCTTCCCTTTTACGGTAGGACTTGATCAGGATCTCACATTACCACAACTGTGAGAGGACAACAATTGCCAGAGCTTATTGTTGTGTCTTCAGAAAGCCTTGACTGCCCCCTTATTTATAGGATGGCCATGGTTCGGGTTTCCAGATCATTTGGGAGTCAAAGAGATGGAATTTTATTAATTTTCTAGAAACTACGAATGTGAACCAGTTGGTTCGCTAGTGACCCGATTGGTTCACATGTGAAACAACCGGTTCAACACTTGAACTAGTCAGTTCACTTGCTTTCCTATTCTCAATCACATTGACTTTCAATATTTGATTATTGCACAATGTGACATTACCACCAATCCTTGATCCATAATGATCATTGGACCAGGCTATTCATAAGTTGAACCCATCATTTTATACCTTGGACCGGTAGGATCACCAACTGAATTTCTTGATTCATGTCATAGTTCAGGCAATGTTCAGCCAATGTACTTTTAATTTACCTAACATTTAAATCTATCTGTTCAACACTTCCGGTCGGTTCAAAGTTTAGTCAATCAATTTTCAACCAATGTTGTTTAAATTGAATATGTAAACACTTTAGTAATCAAGTAAAACATCATTTATGAATGAACTCCTATTTTATGTGAATCCAATGTGTGTAACCATATAGGTCCCATGTTATGTTGGAAGTGAATGTCCATAACTAGTTTATGACATCACAAGCGATGAGTGGTATTTAGAAACACATAATTACTACCCAAGTAATTGGAAAGTTGGAGAACAACTTCACCTACAATCTGTGATCAGTGTTACCATGATTGTATGGTTCCTTTTTCTATGATATACGGATTGAACTTGAGGCATGGAATCGTCATCCTATCAACATTTATTCCATGTTCCTTGAACTAGAGTACACTATCTAAGATGGATGTGATCTCACATAAAATAGATTCGTTTACATGAGTATGACCATACATTTCTCAGTATAACTATCAAGTGGCCATGATGTCAATCTCATGTAGAGGGACAAATCTCATCTACATCTCTCACACTCAATCCCCATGAGTCGCAATGTACCTAAGCATCACCTTTATGGCAACCCTAATTCAAGGTCACGTTAAATGATGTCAAAATGCATCGAATGACATGTAATGAGCGTATTAACTTCAAGTCTAAGAGACACAATCTCCACTATCACTATCAAAGTTGATTCTGACTACCATTCCATGGTCTACCTGTATCACTCTAAGGTGGGTCTGTTGAATACATTATTCTCTAACATGTAAGTGGTTGGTTTGATATCACATATCATGACCAATGAGATTCCTTCATCAACCAACACACATTGTAGTCTTATATATTATTGTTCTCTCTTTTGCTTCCATAGTAATGTCTGACTAGGGACATAACAAGAATGTATGTAATCTTATCATACACATCATATCATTATTCAAGTTCTCAACCTAAAGACATATGTCTTCGAGTAACATCATTCTTTAGACATCTACTATGTCTATGTCGTCATATCATGATTGACACAAACATAATATACACAATTACATTTATCATTATCGAATCAAGTATATGATGTCCTATTACCAACATCACATGATTGGCTCTATGGGCATGCATGCCAATAGACTCCCACTTCCACTTAGAGAAAATTAATTATGAATCTTATTCCAAGTGATCTTCAACATGTCCTTCATGTTTTTGCTACACAAGCACTTTTATAGCAAGTTAGCAACATTTGCTTCTAGTCATATTTTGCAAGTTTTCACATCTCCTCATTGTACCACTTCTCACATGAGATGGAGTTGCCATAGTATGCTATATGAGATTCCTTTCCTATCAGTATCTCCATTGTTGTCATAGTATTTCTACTTGTACTTTTTGGCCCATATAGTATCCTATGCTATTATGAAAACAACAAGGTTCTATTTATAGAATTAACAACTATCTCATACTCAAAACTGTACCAACTTATAGTTCTATTTTAAGGTTAAATGCAAATTTTTGATTGCAATCATTAATTTTCTTTTTCATTTTGGAAGCTTGCATCGATGTAACCCTTTACACCCAACTCTACTTATTTCCATAATCTAAGAACTGATCCTTTTAGTGCTTATCAAATACTTAAGGATGTTCTTTATGGCAGTCCAGTGAATTTCACCGGGATGTGACTAATATCTACTCGTCATGTCCAATACATACAAGACTATAGAACAAGTATATAAAATTACATACATGATAGATCCAATTGTGAATGCATATGACATCTCACTCATTTTTCCCACTCTTTACAAGAACTAAAACACTAGGCTCTAGAAAGACTATTTTCACAAATTTTCTCTCTTTGAGTCTTGCATTCTGAACCCCTTCAACATCTTGCCAATGTATTTTCTCATACTTAGGTTAAGAACCTCTCTATATCTATATCTATAGATCTTGATTCCTATCATATAATTTGATTCATCTAAACCCTTCATAGAGAAGATACTTCCTTTCCAGGTTTTAGTATATGCATGATAAGGATGTCATTCTCCATCATTATGTGAAATATAGATATTCCCCTACTCAACTTTTATAATCACAAAGTCCATCTTCATTTTGACTAAATTCATACTCTTGATTATCTTGTAAAATTGAAGATTCCATCTCTGAGATGCTTGTTACAATCCTCATATTGACCTTTGTAGCTTACGAACATTATTTGCAATCGTTGGATTTAGGAAACCTTTTAGGTTGTGTTACACACACATCCTCTACAATATTCCTAAGGAATGCAGTTTTAACATCCATTTGCAAAAGCTTATAGTCATATTAGGATGCAACAACAAGCATGATCTTGATGGATTTAACCATGACAACTGGTGAAAATATTTCATCATACTCAACATCTTGAACTTGTTTGAAATTTATTTCAATCAATCTGTCCTTATAGGTTTGTACATTACCATCCATGTCGGTCTCCTTTTAAAGACCAATTGCACCCTATGGTTTTTACCCTTTCAGGTAGATCCACCAAGGTCATACCTTGTTGGTGTACATGGAGTCCATCTAGGATCTCATGGTATCAAGCCATTTCTCATACTCTAGTCCCTCAATAACTTCTAGGTAGGTTGTTGGATCATCATCTATGATAAACTCACTGATGTTATGAGTTATAAGATATAATCTCTCAAGCTCAAGGCATGTTCCTCTAGATTTACCACTAGTACATATACTACCTTTAACATCGATTAAAATGGCCTTTTAACGTTGGTTTCAAAGTGACACCCAAGTGGGTGATAGTAAAGGAAGAAGCCTATGGCGTCAGTTCCAAAACCGACGATGCAAAGTCTGCCCTAATTGTAACTAAAAAAGAACCAACACCAGTAGGATCCATTGTTGTCGGTTATGTAAACAAAACCAACTCCTATCCGAGAACATTTTCATCGGCGATTTATGTAAAATCGACGACTAACTCCCTTTCCAAACAAAAAGTGTTTGGTTCATAGTTGTCAATTCTATGTAAAACTGAGAATACAGGCACAAATTGTCATCAATTCTGGTTCATAAACCGACGCCTATGTCAAGATATAGTCGTCAGTTTCTTATAGAAAACCAACAATGTATACTTTCATTGACAGTTATCATATATAACTGACGACTAAGTGTCATTTGTTTTAATACCAGCTTGCAGACCTACTGCTCGGCTAGTCAGCAGGATGCAGAACCTGCAGTTCGGTTCTGAACTATAGGTTCATCCTGTGATTTCAGCTTAACAACAGGTCACAAACTTGCAATAACAAGATGATCAAGACCAGATGTATACATCATGTGATTCAAACACATGTAGAAACATAATTAATTCATTCACATGATTCACACACATGTAGAAACCTACAATTTTATTCATTCATCCATTTTCACATTCAGACACATGTAGAAACCTACAGTTCCATTCATTTCATCCACTTTCACATCCACACACATGTAGAAGCACATTCATTCATTCATATTCACATTTACACACATGTATATAGATCAAATTTCAATAAGATAATTCAAAAAAATCAATCACAAATGTATATATAGGTACCACATACATATGGAAATAATGACACCAACGTTTAGAAATGTCATTCTTTATCATCAATACCGTAATCATAATAAAAATTTCCCCCCTTTCAAAGGCTTTTTCCCATTGTTCTTTTATGTCATCAAATTGTTCTATCGTATAGGGCATATGTACATCTAATAGATTTTCCCCTATATTAAAGTCACTAGTTTTAAACACCTGCAAAAAGAATGATGTATATATATAATTAATAAGTTTGATATTTTCATATTATCTAATGAGACTGTACTTAGGATGATCATGGGTATATATTACATGGTGTATGTTTTCGATGTCTTGTGTAAAATATCTGAAAATCATGTCCATATACAACATTACGTAGTACCCACATACCCAGCCATTGTTTTCTATAGCACACTATAAATTTCAACATACAAAATGTTAATAAATAAAAATAGGCATAGTTCACATAAATAAAATATGCATTGGAGTTAGAAAACTACATCCACATTCTTCCATACTATCTCTTTCTTTTTCTTGTCCACATTTCCTCCAACATTTTTGAAATCTTTTAAAGCCCTATACATTAATGTAACACATTGAGTTGCATTAGTAAATAATCATGTAATAATATATGTTAACAAATATAAATATAAAAAATTCCTCACGTGTATAATGGCCTTTTCAGATCGTGTCCTAAATGGTCTAATTTGTTCTCCTTAGAAACTAGATAATAAACAGTCATTGTCTCAGGGACAACAACGATTAACTCCCAATGCTTACCTCTAGTGATAAAAAAGTAAAAAATATATAGCTCAAAATTGACAATGAAATGTAAATTTCTTAAGTAAAAAATATAATCAAAGTAAACTTACCCAACATTATATGGAGATATTATCACACTCTTTTTCTTTTCACCAAAATATTTAAAAATGATAGAGCAGTAATGGGTAACTGGTATAGGGTCTTCATTTACAAGACTGATCAAGGATGGAACTATAAATCCCACATGAGTCATTGAAAAATCTTTACATAACCTATGTAAGTGGCTGTAAAACATATATTATGTATGCTTTAGTATATAAGAAAATAGATCACCATATATAAAATGAGGTATATAGATATATAAATAAGATCTCACCGTATCCATAGTTCTATCATAGATGAATTCATCCAATCATAATGGAACAACTCCAAAATATCTTGTAGAAATATATTATTATCGTATGAATGGCCTATATCCTCCTCCTCCATAGAAACAATAATAGGTGAAGTTTCAGAATGTTCACCTATCCATATTGACATACCCCTGCATTGAGAACCTATCGAGTCGTATAGGTCCTTTGGAAGCCAACTAGGTACTTGAGGAAGAGGTGGAGGTGGAGGAGGATGAGTTGTAGCGGGTTTCTTCCCTTTGTCCTGCATATATAATTTCATATCAATTTCCATGTATATACGAATACCAGTTAACGTATTGTAAATGTACCATACATGATCAGTATAGACGACTCCCCCTTCGGGCCACATGACCACTCTGCCTTATGCTTCACCAAGAGTGTCAGCATCTAGGTGGGAATATGGCAATGGATGCTGCCTCCAAGTGGGGAAGACAAGCCTCAAGCTCACACAAACTGCACCATCGGGTATTAGAGTGCCATGAATCGTGTGCCTTGGAAGGTATTGGTAAGCCTCGTCCTCTACAACGATGAATTATTGCAATTTTGGATGGCATGGCCTCAACCCCTACAAATTTACATAGAGTATGTTATATACATACATAAACATATCATCTTGAAAAGACTATCTACTTGATGTATGGATTTTTAGTCATTTTCACAAGCATGTTTTCCTAGATTTTATGTGTTGTTTTGTCATTTAACTTATTAATAATGCATGAAATGCTATTAATGGCCTGTGATATTTAAATGCATCAAATTATCTGACTTTTAATGTTTAAGATGATTTAATATTTATCTCGAGTATTTATCCACATTCTTGTGTATTTTCAGGTACAATGGAACTTCACAGAGTCGATGCTACTGACACCAAAACTTAGTGGTACCAAGGTGGTACTGATTTCACATCAGTACTTGCTCAGAAGAGACTCAGATAGACTTGATACTACCAACACTCCAATTCAGTAGTATCAAAATCACATCAGTAAAACACAAGGATGAATTGCAAAAAGTCGATACTATCGAGTTCACAAACTCAGTACTACTGAGATGACGTCATGCAGACAATGCTCGGGTGACCTGAAGACTCAGTGTTATTGAGACAAGTTGATAAAACCGACATTGTCAAGAGTCACAGCTACCATAAGATCTCGATACTACCGACTAACAAGTCGGTACTACCGAGTCTGCCTGATTTGGCCAATCTAAATTCGGCAATCTAATCCAACGGTGGATGTTATTTTGTACTATAAGTGACTCCTATCACCTAAGGGGAGTTCGGCCAGATGGAAGAGAACATTCATAATCTATTGCACAAAACTAGAGAGAGAGAAGAGGAGAAAGGAACCAAAGGCTTCATCTGGGACGACTAGAGCACCTTCGAAAGGTGAATCGGCAACATGTTGATAGCCAACTGCACGCACAACGTAGGGGATCATTCAGATCAGCTATTCACCAGGGGTTACTTAGTTTCTCTAATTTTCCCCACATTTTTCTCTTTCTATACCATGTATTCATTAATGAAAACTATGTGGGGATAATCCCCTTGATTCCTTAGGGCCCGAGAGTAGCCTGGATATGCATTGTAACTGATTTCCATGCATTAATATCACCTTTATCCTTATTTTCTGGATATATATCTATGAAGTTGTATTGTTTTGTTTATGCCTGATCAACATAGATTAATTGATAGGCTCTTAATCATTTTAGGAGAGAGGTTAAGGGTTGGAAAGCATGGATTTACATGTTTATTGCACCCCTTGGGAAAGGCGGAGAATAAATGGGAGGAGAAACCCATAGTTCAATCATATAGAACCTAACTAATCAACCAATTGCTATAGAAATGGGGTTGGCATTAGAATAGGTAGTGAACTACGTTGTGGGGGTGGGTAGTTCTGACTACAGACTCTTTATCTAGGGATAAGGATAGTGGATATTGGTGTATGGAATGAAATGCAATGTTATTTGTGGTGAAACCAAAATCCTAAGGAATTCCCTAAATCTGAGTAATTTAAGTGTTAAGTTTGTTTGATTCTATTTTTTCTTCTGTTCAATCAAACCCATTCATTTACACCATCCTAGATGATCAGACCATAATTAGTAGTAGTCTTCTGGAGAACATTTCCATGTGTTTGACTCAAGCCTCAAAAGGGCCTATATTCTTCAATACGTTCACTTGCGTATAACACACGGTAAACACGTGTCAGTACTATGTCATAAAAATACTTACAATGGACGTGCTAGGTGGTGGGTCTACAGGTTTACTCCCAACCACCTCTACAGGATCACTCCCAACCACCTCTGTCATAGGGGAAGAGTGACACACCACAAGTACTTTCTGAGTGGCAGCCTGAGATGCCTGCCACTTGCTCATCGCTTCTGGAACTCTCTTTTCAATCAACTCATCTACCTATACATGGATAAAAGAAAAGCTTTTTGATTCCCGAATTCCCTTTGCAATAACATTCTAAAAAAAGAATATGTTACCTCAGCTTTTAAAAATCCCCCTTTTTGGACATTTTTGCATTTTGATGGCCCAAAGAATGCTCTTAGGCCCACACTAGTTCCTACATCCGTAACACATCTAGAATGCTTTAGGTTACCGAGAGAAACTGTCAATCCATCCATTGTGCCCTCAGGGATGAACAAGCCTTGCTTCCTCTGGTTGTGAAGCTCCCGCTAATCAACATCAATAGAAATTGGTAAGTAAACATAACAATCATCAATACTAATTTCTCTGAGAGTTGAATTTTACCATTTTTGTAGTCGCCTCAGTAGTTTTGGGGTTGGTTATATCTCCTTTTTTGTTTTGCCTCCCAACTATTCACATATCATGGCGATGCAGAGGTGCGGGAGTAGTAGAGGACTCAATAGTCTCAACAGTAGGAGCAGTAGGCTACTGAATGGAAGACGTCTATAGTTTTTGATGAAGGGCTTCATACCCACCTGGACCCATCGTGTGGTCTTGCACATTCAGTACACACCTTGCTCTTTGAGCATTGTTGATAGCCTTGTTAGTAAGTACATTGAATTGGTTAGTAACAATCAAGGTCAATTGTGAATAGGTGAATTCATAAGAATGTATATTAATTAAATTGGGAGTGACACCTAATATCTTGAATTCATCAATATTTTTCTTAGCAACAAACGCCTCACACTCAGTCGGGTCCAAGTAGTTCCATTTCTCAAGGGATGACTTCTTCCTCTTATCAACCTCTCGTATGTATTGTCGGTTGAGAGTTGCCTTGTAGTTTTTTAGGACCCTTCTACAACGTTGCGTCACCTTTTTAAGATGTAGGCTTTCATCCAATTCAAATATATTCTGCAACATTTCATATATTTAATACATTATTCAAAAAATAGAATTGTAAATAACTTTAAAAATAGAATTGCAAATGATAATATCTCACACATAGTTCTTTCCATACTATGTCTTTCTTCACTTTAGGAACTGTATGGAAAGATTCTACATTTACACTATAATGGCTACGAGTAAGAACCCCAAGATATGAAACAAATGAGCTACGGTTCATTCCAACTGGATTTCCTGCATGATCAAAATCTAAAACCAATTTTGGTCCATTGTCCCTTTGTTGTGGTAACTTGTTCATCATAGTGATGCCCCTAATTTTTTCAATTATTTTATATTGCTCATCAAGTGACACAAGGTTTTTAGGGGGTACATCCTCAACCTAGAAATTGACAAAAAAACATATATATGATATAAGTTATAAATGGACATATAGCTAGATATATTGTAAAACTTACATTGTGACGCGGAGCCTCATCCTCATGGTAATCATCATATTCATGGTCATCCATCCTTAAAAGCATCATATAAAAATCACACATTTAACATTTAATGATATTAATATAAAATTGTAAAGTTTGCATCGATCTAACATAAAAATATTTAAAAAAATAAAAACATGCCTCTAATATTGAGATCTTTTATCAATTAACATTCCTATAGTGTGATCTCCACACACATATAAGTCATCGTTAGCTTCAATATTTGGTGTTGGCAAGCCAACTGAGAATGGACTGAGTCATCATACTTATCATAGTACTCGTCTTCATCTATAGGATATTCAATGAACTGTCTTTTACCATGAAGAACAACCGACCATTTTTCATTTGTAGGATCATCGATATAAAATACTTATTTTTCCTGTGATGCCAATATGAATGGTTCACCCTTCTCGCCAATCTTTTCAAAATTCACTAATGTGAAACCCAATTCATCCACTATAACTCCTTTGGTATTATCAACCCAATTACGCTTAAAGAGAGGAATTCTGAAATCTACGTAGTCAAACTCCCATATGTCTTCAATGACACCGTAATATGACATTTTAGCTTCATGTGGACTATTATATTTTACACTAGAAAAAACAAAGAAGATGCTAGAAGGGTGACCCCACTATTTTGGACTATTCTATTATCATGTTGATGCTTTGTGTAATATGAGAACCCATTTATGTCAAACCCTTCATTAGACATAACATCAATTTTCGGTTTAAAGGCAACACATTTGATATTTTCAGCAATATTATCTGTTGTTTGAGATAGTTCATGTAAGACTTTATCTTCAAACCACTTAATAAATGTCTTGTTATGCTCTCTAACAAGCCAAATTGAATTGGCTCGAGGATATTGTTTCTTGATGAAATTGGTATATTCAACAGAGCACCAATGACGCTATCACATACATTTTTCTCAACATGCATGACATCGATACAATTCCTAACTGCCAAAGAACTCCAACAAAGAAGATCCCAAAATATTGACTTCTTCTTGAATAAATATTTGTCACTTTGTGTAGAAATGGTACATTGTGATCTCTTACCAAATTCATTGACAAAGTCTTCTACTCTTTCATAAACAACCTCCCCTGGTATAGGTTAAGGGGCACTCCGTTCCTCATTCCATCCATTGAATATTTTGTGCAACCTTCGATACATATGAAATTTTGGAAGAAAACTTCAATGATGAAGATATACAGTCTTGCTTCCATGTTTTAGATGTATTGAGGCAATGTTCTCTTCACATATAGGGCATGCTTTGGATCCTTTTACTCTTTATCCAGACAAATTCCCATATGTTGAAAAGTCATTAATAGTGTAAAACAACATAGCATGCAAACGAAATGTATCTCTACGTGAAGCATCATAGGTCATCACACCTTCACTCCAGAGTTTCTTTAAGTCATCAATCAGAGATTCAAGATAAACATCAATATCATTTCTAGGTTGTTTAGGGTCTGATATCAACAAAGACAACATAATGTACTTATTTTTCATACACAATCAGGGAGGAAGATTGTATATAAGAAGCATAACAGGCCAAGTGCTATGTTGGCTTCTCAATGTGCCATATAGATTCATCTCATCGGTACAAAGCCCAAATCTTATATTCGTGACTTATTCACCAAATTTATGGTATAATAAATCAATCTTCTTCCACTATGGGGAATTAGAAGAATGTCGTAAGATCCGATCATTATTTTTCTTAACCTTTGCATGCCACCTTAAATTCTCCATGTCTATATGATTTGCAAAGAAGCGTTGAAACTGTGGTATTATAGGTAGATAACACATCACCTTGATAAGAGAGCCATTTTTGGACTTCCCCAAAGTCAGCATTTTATACCTTGAAGCCCCACATATTGGACAATCATTCAAATCCACATTTTTGATATAATACACAATCATTCGGGTATACATGTATCTTCTTAGCCTCCATTCCCATTGGGCATAAGATTTTCTTTAACTCGTATGTTGATATTGGAAGCTCATTTCCTTCAGGAAGAATTTCTTTCAACAAAGACAATAATGACGTGAAGCTTTTGTCGCTCCATCTATTGTTAGCCTTCAGATTATACAATTTCAACACAATGCTCAACTTCATAAAGGAAAGAAATAAAGGCTTCATCTGACACCAGAGAGATAGAATAGGAGAAAGGAACTGAAGGCTTCATTCGGGACGATCCGAACACCTCCAGAAGGAGAATCGGCAGCCGAAAGACAGCCAACTACACGCACAACGTAGGGGATCATCTGAATTAGATATTCACTAGGGGTTACTTAGTTTCTCTAATGTTTCCCACATTTTTCTCTTTATCTACCATGTATTTGTCAATGAAAACCGTGCAGGGCTAATCCCTTTGATTCCTTAGGGCCCGGGAGTAGCCCGAATTTGCATTGTAATTGATTTCCATGCATTAATACCATCTTTATCCTTATTTTCTGGATATAAATCTATAAATATGTATTGTATAGTGTATGGATGATCAATGTAGATTGATTGTTAGACTCTTAATCATTTCGGGAGTGATGTTAAGGATTGTAAATCATATATTTATCTATTTATTGCCCCCCTTGGGAAATGTGGAGAATAAATGGGAGGAGAAACCCAAAGTTCAATCATAAAGCACCTAACTAATTAACCAATTGCTATGAAAATGTGGTTGGCATTAGAATAGGTAGTGAACTATGTTGCGGGAGTGGGTAGTTCTGACTATAGGCTATTTATCTAGGGATAAGGGTAATGGATATTGGTGTATGGAATGAATTTTAATGTTATCTATGGTGAAACTAAAATCCTAAGGAATTCCCTGAATCTCAGTAATTTAAGTGTTAAGTTTTTTTCATTTTGTTTTTGCTTCTGTTCAATTAAACCCATTCATTTACACCGGCCTAGCTAATTAGACCATAGTTAGTAGTAGTCTTTTGGAGAACATTTCCCTGTGTTCGACTCGGGCCTCAAAAGGGCCTATATTACTTTGATACGTTCACTTGCGTATAACATACGATAAACATGTGTCAAGTTTTTAGCACCGTTGCTAGGGAAACGACAACATCCAACACTACCGTTGTTGTGGTCGGCCACTCTAGGCCAACCATTTTTATTTTTATCTTTATTTTTCCATTTCACTTAGAGCTGAATTATAAAAATTATTATTGCTTCTATCTCTGCTACTGCACTCTGACAATTAATTTGCTACTTTCAGGCACTGGTGTATGGTGCATACTCGAGCCCATGATTATGGAGAGCCATCTTCACAGGGGTTTGGGCAAGCAGAACTCCTTCACATAGAGATAGAAGTTGGATGGTCAGTGGATAGATTCATATGAACACCACTGACTCCTCCGCCTGAGAGACATGTAACACCAGAAGAACCTGAGGAAGCAGAAATGGAAGGAGAAGAAGAATAGACAATATGGGAGAGGATCAGATCCTCTACCAAAATAGCTCAAAAAGGACCAATCAAAAGACAAGCCATCAATGTGGGATGCTACAAGATTGACCCAGGGTTGATCTCTTTAGTCAAATCCCAAGCTTTCCATGTCCATAGTTCTGAAGACTCAATGGTGCACATTAGTAACTTTGTGGAGAACGGTGATATGGTCAAGATAGATAGAATACTGACAACTGTGATATATCTGAAGCTTTTTCCATCGTCATTGGAATATGACACAAAGTCATGGTTTTGTAACCTTGATGATGAATGCATTGAAATGTGGGATCAGATGATTGATGCCTTCTTTGAGCATTATTTCCCTCCATAGAAGACCAATGACTTGGTAAAGAAGATCCAAAAATTCACACAACAAGCCGATGAATCCTATTATGAAGCATGGGAAAGGTTCCAGAATATTCTACGGAAAATACCTCATCGTGGTATTAATCTTCTGGGTCAGGAAAATATCTTCTATTATGTCATGCACAAGGGAGAAAGGACTACACTCGACAATGCATGAGTAGGGTTATTCCTCAACAATAAACATGCATGCTGTCATGAGATATTGAAGAATATGTCCAAAAATCAATCATGGGGAGATGAGAGAGAGATTGCGACAATAGTCAAAAGTGTAGCTGATTCTAAGGTCATCTCTGCATTAAATGAGAAGTTGGACTTGATTGCCAAAAAGCTATGTGCCAACGATGGATCACCTTCAGAAGAAGAAGATGAAGAGTGTAAGTTTGTGCGCCAACAATAGCAATATAGAGGAAATGATTATGCATGGAGAAAGGATCCTAGGTTTTCATGGAAGGATCCTAATAGTTTTCAACAGGACCCATCACAGGTGCAACAACCCAAGCTGCAACAGTTCGATGTCCAAGCACTATATCAACAAGAACAAAAGAAGATTGACCGTATTGTAGAAATGCTTGGGAAGATGGTAAGTCGAAATGAAGTGCTAATAGGACAAACATAAAAATAACTCTATAAGCAAGGGGTGAGGATCCATAATATAGAAACTCAGATTTCTCAAATAGCAGTGGATGTGGGTACCTTGAAGTAGTCAAACCAACAAAGGTTCCTGACTAATACCAACATGCCTTCTGGAAATCAACACGTCAAGGCAGTCCTACTACATAGTGGTAAGACACTGTTGAATAAGGCACCAACAACCACAGATGCAGTTGAAGCTACAGGAACAACAACTCAGACTGTGACAACAAAGGCAATTGAACCAGATAAGTTGGAGCATGAGAAACCATCTAAAGAGCATACTGATGAGGTGGAAAATACTAGATCAAAAGAATATGTCCCACCTCACCAGAGGATACTAGTACCCTTTCCAAATAGATTGAAGGTAACCAAAGTAGATTGATAGTTCCAAAAAATTTTAGAATGTTTTAAAAAGCTATATTTCAATATTCCACTTGTTGATACAATTGAGCAGATACCATCATATAGAAAGTTCTTGAAAGACATCATCAATATGAAGAGACGGATACCTGAGGCTGATGTGGTAGTGTTACAAGAGTAGGTGAGTGCTTTTATTCTGGGAATGCTACCTCCTAAAATACAAGATCCTGGTTGTTTCAACATCATGTGCTACATAGGAAAGACTAAGTTTGGTGAGGCCCTATCTGACTCATGGGCCAATATCAACCTCATGTCTTTTTCAACCTTCAAAAATCTAGATATTAAGGAGACAAGAAAAAGTACAATGACTATTGAATTGGCTGACAACTCTATGGTCATGCCATATGGCATTTGTGAAGATGTCCTAGTGAAAATGGATAGGTTTGTTTTTCCTACAAATTTTGTGGTAATAGAAGTGCAAGAGGAAAAAGGCAACAAACTTTTGCTAGGTAGGACATTCCGAGCCACAACTGACATGATCTTGGAAATGGGCAGAGGACGTCTGACAATGGGCACTTATGATGACCGGTTTTAAATAAAGATGCCTGACCACTCGAAAGAAAGGGGGGTACAACATAGTGTAACATGTTACAACACATGGAGGGCAAGATTTCTTTGTGTCTGGGGAAACCTATTTCTTGATATGGCTCACATGATGACCAAGGTGGAAAAAGATACTTTGGCAGTTGATATAATTGAAAACACCAAGATGATCTCATTGAAAGAAGTAATACATTACTAGATGATAGAGAAGAAGACTATGACCCAACTACCATAGAGGAGGTTACTACTGATTCACTAATGCAAACATATCCACAATTACCTTTAGAAGCATGTTTGATGAATAAAGAGATGACATCACACGCAACAACTCTCTGGAGGAGTGTGTATTGATGCTGAAGGCGAGTACCATGTTATTACACAAGATATTTTTAAGACTTGGGACCAACTCCCCCACTACTAGTTCCATCTCTACTAAACCCTCCTGAGTTGGAATTGAAGTCGTTGCCGCGACTTCTAAAGTATGTCTTCCTAGTTGTAGAAGAAAAACTCCTGGTGATCATATCATCGTCCTTGAGCAGTGAGGAAGAGGGGTAATTGCTTGTTGTATTGAAGAACCACTGAACTACTTTTGGGTGGTCTATAGTGGACATCAAAGGAATCTCCTCAAGTTTGTACCAACACAAGATCTGGTTGGAAGAAGGAGCTAAAGCAATAGTTTAACCTCAGAGGTTACTCAATCCAATCATGAGTGAGGTAGTGAAGAAGGAAGTGGGCAAGTTCCTGTCAACTGGTATCATTTATGCAATTTTTTATTCTATGTGGGTTATCCCAACTCAGGTAGTTCCTAAGAAAGGGGGATCACTGTCATGACCAATGCAACTAATGAATTGATTTCAACTAGGTTGGTGATGGGGTGGCATTTTTGCATAGATTATCTTCGTTTGAATGTCGTCACTATAAAAGATCATTTTCGGCTACCTTTCATTGATCAGATTTTGGAATGACTTGTCGGTCATTCACACTGTTGTTTCCTCGATGGGTATTCTGGTTACAATCATATCTCAATTGAGCCAAAGGATTATGAGAAATCTACTTTCACCTGTCCTTACAAAACGTTTGCATATAGACAGATGCCATTCGACCTTTGCAATGCCTCTACTACCTTCCAACACTGTATGCTTGACATCTTCTCTGATATGGTAGAGCGGTGCTTGAAGGTGTTTATGGATGATTTTTCTGTGTACAGGGAGTAATTTAGTGATTTCCAGTACAATTTGGATAAGGTTTTACAAAGGTGTGTGGACACTCATTTAGTCTTAATTTGGGAGAAGTGCCATATGATGGTGAGTGAGGGAATATACCTGGGATACAAGGTGTCCAACAAGGGTATGTAAGTAGACCCAGTTAAGATAGAAGTTATCTCCAAGCTACCTCCACCGACATTGGTGAAAGGAGTAAGGAGCTTTCTGGGACATGTTAGGTTTTACCATCAATTTATCAAAGATTTTTCAAAAATTGCTAAACCCTTTTCAGAACTTTTAGAAAAAGACGTTGAATTTTCCTTTGATGATTGATGTTTGATTGCTTTTAAAACATTAAAGGAAAAGCTAAGTTCTATGCCTAATGTGTAGGCTCCTGATTGGAGCCTACCATCTGAGTTGATGTGTGAGACATCAGACTATACTATGGGATCTGTGTTGGGACAACATAAAGATAAAGCTCCTACCGTCATGTATTATACGTCTAAAACTTTGAATGATGCACAACTTAATTATACAACCACTAGAAAAAGAACTCTTAACAGTTGTGTTTATGTTTGAGAAGTTTTGTCAGTACCTAATAGGAGCAAGGTTGGTTGTTTGGACTGACCACGCTGCCATCAAATACCTATTACACAAGAAAGATGCAAAACCTAGATTGATTAGGTGGATTTTACTGTTATAGTAATTTGACATAAAAATTAAAGACAAGGCATGGGTGGAAAATGTGGTAGAAGATCACCTATCTAGGCTAGAAGGAGTGAATGAAAAAGATATAGATATTCCCATTATTGAGGATTTTCCAGATGAAAAACTCTTTGCTATCAAGCTAAGGATCCATTATTTGCAGATATTGTTAATTACCTACAAAGAGTTTCCTGTAGATTGGGGGTATCAAGAAAAGAAGAATTTTTTCCACTCATTAAGGTTTTACATATGGGATGACCCTATTCTTCTTAAACAATGTAGGGATGGACTTTTGAGGAAGTGTGCATCCGAATGTGAGGTAGAGAGAATTTTGGCATGTTGCCATTCTTTACCTATGGGAGGGCATCATGCTAGCTCTAGGACAACAACCAAAGTGTTAGAGAGTGAATTTTATTGGCCAACATTGTTTAAAGATGCATATGATTTCGTTCATCATTATGATGCATGTCAATGTGCATGTAACATTTCTAAGCGACATGAGATGCCATTGAATGCATTTTAAGAGGTTGAAGTTTTTGATCTTTGGGGCATTGATTTCATGGGTCCATTTGTGTCATCAAATTCTAACCTTTATATTTTACTTGCGGCTGACTATATATCTAAGTGGGTGGAAGAAATTCTGACCCACACCAATGATGCTCAAGTAGTGTGTAGATTTATGAAGGATAACATTTTTTGCAAGTTTGGTGTCCCTCGACTGATCATTAGTGATGGTGGATCACATTTCACCAATAGGCAATTCAGAGCCTTACTTAGCAAATATTGGGTGAACCACCGAGTGGGTACTCCTTATCACCCATAGACATAAGGCCAAGTGGAGGTTTCCAATTGAGAGGGGAAAAAGATCTTGGAAAGAACAATTTCTACTAATAGGACAAATTGAAGTTTTATGATTAATGACGCTCTTAGGGCATATAGGATAGCCTATAAATAACCTATAGGGATGACACCTTTATGGTTGGTTTACGGTCATGCTTGTCATTTACCAGTAGAGCTTGAGCATAAGGCAAAATGGGCATTGAGAAAGTTAAACTTTGAATTGGATGAAGTAGGTAGAAAAATACTTTTGGAGATTAATGAACTAGATGAGCTTAGGATGGATGCTTATGAAAGTTTGAGGATTTATAAGGAGAAGACAAAGAAGATTCACGATATGCATATTGTGAATAGGGTGTTTCTTCTAGGCCAAAAGTGTGGCATACAGATCACAAAAACATGATCTACTTAAGCGGAAGCGTTCGTTAGTAGCAGATTACCGAAAATCACTAAAAATTAAAAACCATTTTACAAAGAGATCCACACATAGGAAAAACTCTTTCATAAAGAACTGAAGTAATTTAATTACATACTAGTTCACAAGTACATGTCCTGTATCATCTTTTTCTGAGAATTACAAGCATCAACTGCCCTGTTAAACTATACACATGCAGTATAAAATCTCGAGGCACTAAGACAAAATCTCAAAAGCACTAACTATTACTCCGAGGACCTGAGAGTATAGAGATGACACATAGGACTTTCTATACATATATACAAGATGTGACAACCAGTGTTTCCACCCGAGAAATCACTACCGTTCTCTTCTACTACTGTTGTTGCTATCCTTCACCTACTGAAGGATTCCTGCCTCCTCATCCACGTTCACCTAAAAATGTGGATCCCACGGGTGTGAGACAATTGTAAATTTCCCCAGCGAGAGATATAACTCTCCGCCAAAACATTATTATTGCAATTTAATTGAATAAAACTGTGCAGAGGAATTATATATTCAACAACAGATAGATCAATGTCTAAATAGATTAGAGCAGTATTCTTATTCAAAGCATTTTAGCTATAACTTGATAAAGCAGCATGATAATATTCAATGAGGAATTAAAGTACATGTATAACATTTATCCCTCTAGGATATGCTAAGCAGAGTAACATCAACCTTCTCAGTCAGTACGAGATTATATGGCAGAGACATCATGTGTCAAACTACAATTAGCTTCCCAGGGTATATTGACATCTTCTCTATAGAGTTATAGCCGCAACATATACTCTCTTCAGGCTTAGATCACACAACTAATGCATGGTATTGTTTTATGGAGCCATGGCCTGTAGCCATACTCTTCTAATAAAGTATTGGGATCTTAATCCCTCATCTCATCAGGTACATTTCCATTTCTTAACAAGTTCATCATCATGATTATAGAATATGGGTATTCAAACCCTCAGTTCATCATAGAAAACTTGTTACCACTTATCAGGTAACTTAATACCTTCAGGTCATCTGACCAAGGTAATCATGATTCTTGCTACACAAGCATTCTATATGGCTCACAAAGCTCATTTCACCTCTTATTACCTCTTAGTAGGAAACAAGGCATATTGTGGTTCATTAACAACTTTAATAAAAGAAACATCATAGATCATACCTGGCTATGTTCATCTTCTCATGATACCTGCATGGTTAGTACTTCATGATAACAGTTATAATGCTTACATATCAGCACCATGCAACACACAGTAATACCACTATTCCCTTTTTAGGGTTAGGATTTCTCTTACATATCATCACCCTC
This sequence comes from Alisma plantago-aquatica, assembly GCA_963693085.1. Lineage (NCBI taxonomy): Eukaryota > Viridiplantae > Streptophyta > Magnoliopsida > Alismatales > Alismataceae > Alisma > Alisma plantago-aquatica. Next base: position 662,275,873 of record OY856413.1, read on the forward strand.
CATTAGGGTTTTCCATAAATAACCATTTAGGTTCTCAAGATCATATTATTAATGATCAAGCCCTATTTCATTGCTTCACACAGCTAGGAGCCAACATTGAAAACATAACTATTTAATCATGCTTATTTATTCTCATCACTTATCACTAAATGAATTATCAGCACAAGATATAAGTTCCTGTCTCAACTTTACCAAAATATGATTACATCATACTCTATTGTTTTGGCTTAATCCTTTCATAAGGCGCATTAGCCTACACTTATCAAAGTGCATTACATCTCAATGTAACAATTGACATGGCACACTTTATGTATTAATCACCCAAGTATATTGGATTTTGAATACATCAAGGTGTATCAATCTTGAAGTGCTAGATGTGATACCTATCATATCTTGATGTATCACTTCCCTCATCACCTTTATCTTAAGTTCATCAACTTATCTTGTATTAGGGTATCTCCCATCCTAATACTTTACGCACCAGTTCATCACATTTATCATGTAATGTATTGGTCATAAATCACTTATTCGAAATATGCAACCATTATTAATGATATGGATTCATCTCGAATTAAGGAACTATTGACATAAAGATATACATTATCCACCTCTTTAGTTGTTTCACTTATCAATATATTAGTCACTATTCCATTATTAGGAATAGGGTTTTCCATCTTTATAAATTAAGGTTCACATAACATCTCCCCATATATGTGTTTCACATAACATTACTAGAAATTAGGGTTTCTCAACTCAACCCAAAGTTAGGGTTATGGTTTATCATCATATTGTCTAATATTAGGGTTTCATACAACATAATTCATGATTTGGGCTTCACATACCTTTACTCTGTATCAGGGTTAGAATTTCATATCAAGGTGTCACATATCATTACACATCATTACCTTAGATTAGAGTTTCACATCACATCATTGCATTAGGGTTTCACTTGACATCACCCTCAATTAGTGTTTCACATGTCATCACCCTTGATTACGGTTTTGCATAACATCTCTGTATTAGGGTTTCACTTATGATAACCCTTGATTAAGGTTCCTCATGACATCACCCTCACTTAGGATTTCACATATCATCATCCTTATTTAGGGTTTCATATGACATCACCCTCAATTAGGGTTTTACCAAGCATTACCCAAAATTAGGGTTTCACCAAGCATTACCCTAAATTAGGGTTTCACCAAGCATTGCCCTAAATTAGGGTTTGGGTTCATCAACCTTTTCAATTAGGGTTTCATGATCTCTTTATCAAGGATCATACTCTAATCACATATTCTATTCATTTTGAATGTGTTGAGGCTGGATTGCTACGTGATTATTATACATGTATGAATTTATCTCTCTCTCATCCTCTCTAGGATGTTCATTACTCCAATCTTGATTAGATTGAGTCAATTCTTTATTCAATTACATAGATTTAGGGTTAGAATAGTGTATTGAGTCATTGCTTCCATAAGCATCAAAGGTTAACCCCTCTAAGGGTACCAATCATCTAAGTACATTAGGGATTCAACCATTGTACTTATCTTTGATAATCATCATTATTAATCATGGGATCAACTGATCTTTCATCACTTTAAATCTTTAATCAATTTGTATATGCTGAACCTCTATTCAGTTTTGACCCTTGAATCTCCAAACGATTTGAAGTCAAACATACCCAAACGGTTTTGAACAATCATGTCCAAACGGTTTAATCAAACATGTCCAAACGGTTTGATCAATCATGCTTAAACGGTTTGAGACCATTTAGACCTCCAAACGGTCTTGGTCTCAACCTCAAACGGTTTTGAAAACCGTTTCCATTCAATCGGTTTTGGAAACCCTAAACACCAAACGATCTTGAAGATTGTCAATCATCAAACGGTTTAGAAACCATTTCCTTTCAAACGGTCAACTCAAATCCAAATGTTCAACTCAATCCAAACAGTCAAATAAATCCAAACGGTCAACTCAATCCAAACAGTCAACTATCCCAAATGGTTTTGAACCCCATTCCTCAAACAGTTTGCAAACCATTTGGTCACCAAACGGTTTGGTGAAACCAATTGACCAATTTTATTAGAAACCGATTGGATTTGCAATTTTTTGGAAAAGTGTCCAATATGATGTCATCATCATCTACCTTTGTTTCTAAGGTTCACATTACTACTGATTTCATTGAATCATCCATTACAACAAGCAATTAATCAAGAAGAAGGAGAAATCAACATAACTTGTAAAATTGAAATTGAATAATGATGTAAATGGGTTCAAGTTATATAACCTACCTTCAAGAATGATTCAAAGCTCCCACTCCACGTATTTAATGGTGGTTGAAGCTTTCTCAACTATCCCAAGCTTGTGCTCAACTCTTTGAGTGAAAAAGATTGGCCTGGATTGAAGATTGATTGGAGAAATGAAGAAATCAAGCATTGATTTGTGATTTCCACCATGAATTCATGGTTGAAGATGATCAAGGAGCTTACCTACAGGTTGGAGTTTGTTCCCCTGCTTCTACTAAGTTCCCTTGTGCTCATCCAAAGTAAGGAAGAAAGAAAATCTGAAAAGGAGTCTTTGGTTGAATGGGAAATGAAGTGTTTATAAAGGAATTTCAAGGAGAGAGAAACTTGAAAAGCAATCCTTCAACTCCCCAAAATGATGCCACTTAACCCCCTCTGCTCCTTGCATACTAAGGCATCCTCCTTTGCCTTTAATTCTTCTTCATTATCCACAATTTAAAGGTAAAGCAATTAAGCACCTTAATTCATATAATAATAATATCCATAATTGAGTGGATATTACTTTTGATTAACTAATGTGAGTGGGATCTCCACTCACTTAGATATTTTCGTGGCCTTTTCAAGGAATAAGGAAGTCCACACTTATCTAATTTCAACCATCTCATTTTTGGTTGAAGGGCACTTCAATTAACATATTTATTTTTGCATTAATTTGAAATAAAGTTCCATTTATGCTTAAATCTTGGTTATTTTAATATCAAGATTCTCTCTCTTCCAAAATGATTCAAATGAGGCTCCCCTCTCAAATTCTTTTCTCTACAGGATGCCAAGAATCATGAGGGACCATCTTGAAGTGGTATTTTGAATATTGAACCCTAGGTTTTGGGTAAATTGGACATTACACCAAAACTAGGTTTTAATGCACAAAGATTGCTCAGCAAGCTCTATCTTGGTGCTCAAGCTTGTGGAAGCAATACCACTGCATCATACTCATTCCTATGATGCTTCAACATCTGAGGAACATTTTATCATGTAAAATTTGCAAGTTAACCCCTCAACTTGGGAAATTTGCACTTTAGTCCAAAACAGACAAAACATTGTTTCAACATTATTCAAAAAGGACTAAAATTTGAAACATAAGTTCCTCTTGAGCCTTAATTACTTTTCAAAAGATAATAGCAAGCATATAATCAACTTTATTAAGCAAAACATCTGGGGTTGAGGCTTAACCCAGGTTAGGGGTGTTACAATTATAAACCCCTAATAAGGATTTCGTCCCCGAAATCCCAGGAAAAGGAAGATAGTTGTTACTCATGTCATCACATTTCTAGATAGCATATCGATGTCATGGATATTGCATAAAGCTGTGTCCAGTGCCAGGTTCTCCTACTCAGACTTATCATTTGAATCTATCATACAAAGCCTATATTCGATTGCCTTTTCATTATTGACTTACAGTATGTATACTGTGTTATGTAATACCTTCTATATAGAAGAAGTGTTATTCATACTTCAAATGATATTACAATTATTTCTTCAATTATCACTTCTCTATCAATGTTATGTTTATGCAGAGCATAAGCCCCTGATATATGATGTCCATACAGGTTTTATGTAGGCTAGACTGATTTCATAGTTGGCCAATCCAATTGACCAACATGAATCATCTAATTAAAAGTTTTCCCACATCATCTGATTAGGAGTTATGTCTTTATTTTCCATTACCATCTAGTATTTCTCAGATACCAGAATCCTTACTTTGGTATCTGTCACATGTGTCTAAAACACATCACATCCTTATCGTTTCCGTATTTCTTTTTGTTAAAGGCACATATTTTATCTTTGGAATCAAAATCCTAGATGAACTGATACTTTCTCAAGCATCAATAGAGCACTTTTTAACTCATGCACATCAAGTGTCATAAGACTCATTTGATTGCCATGTCCCTGAAGGAAAGGATACAAAGGAACAAATTCCTTTTATCATTCCCTCATTCCCCAAGGTTATTTATCAAAGAAGACACATGTATTTAGTTGAGAAAACCCACTTAGTAACTCTTATTTAGTTGGGAAAGTTCACTTAGCAATCCCTATATAGTTGGGAAAGTTCACTTAGCAATCCCCATATAGTTGGGAAAGTTCACTTAGCAATCCCTATATAGTTGGGAAAGTTCACTTAGCAATCCCTATATAGTTGGGAAAGTTCACTTAGGAATCCCTATATAGTTGGGAAAGTTCACTTAGCAATCCCTATATAGTTGGGAAAGTTCACTTAGCAATCCCTATTTAGTTGGGAAAGTTCACTTAGCAATCCCTATATAGTTGGGAAAGTTCACTTAGCAATCCCTATATAGTTGGGAAAGTTCACTTAGCAATCCCTATATAGTTGGGAAAGTTCACTTAGCAATCCCTATTTATTTGATTCCTTTCTTTATTATTATCTAGCATGTTCATGAACATTTTGTGGTTTTATCACATTTCCCATTTCCACATCATGGAAAAAGATCTTTTTTATTCACACATGCTTTATCAGACAGGGATCATCTCCCTTGTTCTTATTCTCATTTCATGAGGATCATATTATTTTTCTTCCTTATGCACACATATTGATCTGAAATTATCTCAGATTTCCTCTTTCTCATACATCGAGTGTGATACAATTATCTATACCGTATTTTCAGTTGCATTATACTCATTAGATTGTCTCAGAATGACTACTTGATCAGAGTAATCAGAAAGATAACAATCTAAGAGTTCCATACTTACCCTATCCCCAATAATTATATACCTGGCCAGGGTATACAAGTACTGAGATTAGGTGGCATGCACTTTATGTACTATTATATTCCTTACTTTTTGTATCATCATCATCACATGATTTAAAATTCCTAGACTTCCTCCAGGTACCACATGTATACCTCTTCCTTTTTCACACAGATAAGAGAAATTATAAAGCATTTAAAAGAATATTGAAAAAATAATAAATCCTCATCTTCCTTGTGTCCTCATAGGACTAATCAAAGGAAGCTCAAAACAACTACTTTCTTATTTTTAACACATAGAATCATGAAATGAAATATCAGAATGAATCTATTTCATCTGACCTATCACAACCTGAGGGTTGAATATTGCATCAGATTGATTCATTGCATAGAACCTCGCAGTTGCTTGATGTTGACCCTGTGCTTGATTGTTGGGTGTTGATGAACCAGCTTGGGATGCTTGTCTACATCCTCTAGTGTTACTATAAAACTGCCTCCTTTGTGAGCCTTGTTGACTCTGCCTCTGGGGTTGAGTCACCATTGATTCCCAACTGGACAATCCTTTGCTAGATGTCCCATTTGACTGCATAGGTAACAGACCCTAGTCCCAGAATAAGGTCTGTGAGGTCCAGTCACTGATGTTGATGTTGTACTGGGGGCTCTATTTGGAACAAAACTACGTCCCCTACTGAATCTTGATGGTGCTGCCGGTGTAGAAAATCTTGGCTTCTTAAAACTTTCAGATCTTTGTCCTTGAAACTGAGTGTACACTTTCTTACCACTGGTCTGTCGTTTCTCAATTACAGACCTTTCTATCCTCCTTACGGACTCCACAAAAGTGGAAAACCTCTCCCTGTTCTCTAAAGTAGACACATGAGTGGTCAGTTCAGCGTTCAACCCCTTCTCAAAATGCCGAACTCTTTCCTCATCAATAGCTGCCATATGCGGACAAAACCAAAAAAGCTCCATGAACTTAGCTTCATACTCACTAACATTCATCTGTCCTTGTATGATCCTCGCAAATTGAGAGATCTTCTCATCTAGATACGTCTTGGGTAAGTATCTACTGACAAATTCTCGTCGGAATACCTCCCATCCAACTTCTTCACCTGGCCTCTTGCCCTCCTCAATCGTCCACCAATGGCCAACACTCGCCTTTAGAAGGTATACATCATGTCTCACCTTCTCAGCTTTAGGAATATCAAGGATCCTGAAAGCCTTTTCCAGCTCTGTCATCCACAAATCAACATTTGCTGGATCAGCTGTACCAGCATAATCTATGGCTCCAACCCAGTGAAGTCTCTCAACAGTCTTGCTGGCTCCATGTCCATCATGGTGGGCTAGTGCCCTAGGTGCAGGTGGTGGCATCCTATCAGCCATGTGTGCCATAGTTGCCAAAAACTGGCCAAATAGGGTATGGAAGGCTGGATTTTATATCATAGCTGGGTCAAACTGGGGATGTTTAGGTACTGGGTCCTCCCTAGCTTGATCCCTTGCACCTCCTCCTGGTGCAACAACGCTGCTCTCAGTAGCATGTTCTTCATATGATCCATACATCTTCAAGTTCTTCTTCTCCTATGTGAGTAGAATATACTATCAGATAAACTAGAAGGCACTTAGAACAGACTCAACAACCTAAATCCTATATCTCTGTAGACTCAGTGAACCTAGAGCTTTGATACCACTAAATTGTGGCATACATATCACAAAAACATGATCTACTTAAGCGAAAGCGTTCGTTAGCAGCAGATTACCAAAAATCACTAAAAATTAAAAACCATTTTACAGAGAGATCCACACATAAGAAAAACTCTTCATAAAGAACTGAAGTAATTTAATTACATACTAGTTCACAAGTACATGTCCTGTATCATCTTTTTCTGAGAATTACAAGCATCAACTGCCCTGTTAAACTATACATAGGCAGTTAAAAATCTCGAGGCACTAAGCCAAAATCTCAAAAGCACTAACTATTACTCCGATGACCTGAGAGTACAAAGACGACACATAGGACTTTCTATACATATATAAAAGAAGTGAAAGCCAGTGTTTCCACCCGAGAAATCACTGTCGTTCTCTTCTATTGGTGTTGTTGCTGTCCTTAACCTACTAAAGGATTTCTGCCTCCTCATCTGCATCCACCTAAAAATGTGGATCCCACGGGGGTGAGATAATTGTAAATTGCCCCAGCGAGATATATAACTCTCCGCCAGAACATTATTATTGCAGTTTAATTGAATAAAATTGTGTAGAGGAATTATATATTCAAAAACAGATAGATCAATGTCTAAATAGATTAGAGAAATATTCTTATTCAAAGCATTTCAGCTATAACTTGATAAAGCAGTATGATACTTATTCAATGAGGAATTAAAGTACATGTATAACATTTATCCCTCTAGGATATGCTAAGCAGAGTAACATCAACATTCTCGATCAGTATGAGATTATATGGCAGAGACATCATGTGTCAAATTGCAATTAGCTTGCCAGGGTATATTGACATCTTCGCAATAGATTTATAGCCGCATCATATACTCTCTTCAGGCTTAGATCACACAGCTAATGTCTGGTATTGTTTTGTGGAGTCATGGCCTATAGCCATACTCTTTTAATAAAGTATTGGGATCTTAATCCCTCATCTCATCAGGTACATTTCCATTTCTTAACAAGTTCATCATCATGATTATAGAATATGGGTATTCAAACCCTCAGTTCATTATAGAATACTTGTTACCACTTATCAGGTAACTTAATACCTTCAGGTCATCTGACCAAGGTAATCATGATTCTTGCTACACAAGCATTCTATATGGCTCACAAAGCTCATTTCACCTCTTGTTACCTCTTAGTAGGCAACAAGGTATATTATGGCTCATTAACAACTTTAATAAAAGAAACATCATAGCTCATACCTGGCTATGTTCATCTTCTCATGATATTTGCATGGTTAGTACTTCATGATAACAGTTATAATGCTTACATATCAGCACCATGCAACACAAAGTAATACTACTATTCCCTTTTTAGGGTTAGGATTTCTCTTACATATCATCACCCTCCATTAGGGTTTTCCATAAATAACCATTTAGGTTCTCAAGATCATATTATTAATGATCAAGCCCTATTTCATTGCTTCACGCAGCTAGGACCAACATTGAAAACATATGTATTTAATCATGCTTATTTATTCTCATCACTTATCACTAAATGAATTATCAACACAAGATATAAGTTCCTCTCTCAACTTTACCAGAATAAGATTACATCATACTCTATTGTTTTGGCTTAACCCTTTCATAAGGCATATTAGCCTACACTTATCAAAGTGCATTACATCTCATTGTAACAATTGACATGGCACACTTTATGTATTAATCACCCAAGTATATTGGATTTTGAATACATCAAGGTGTATCAATCTTGAAGTGCTAGATGTGATACCTATCATATCTTGATGTATCACTTCCCTCATCACCTTTATCTTAAGTTTATCAACTTATCTTATATTAGGGTATCTCCCATCCTAATACTTTATGCACCAGTTCATCACATTTATCATGTAATGTATTGGTCATAAATCACTTATTTGAAATATGCAACCATTATTAATGATATGGATTCATCTCGAATTAAGGAACTATTGACATAAAGATATCCATTATCAACCTCTTTAGGTGTTTCATTTATCAATATATTAGTCACTATTCCATTATTAGGAATAGGGTTTTCCATCTTTACAAATTAAGGTTCACATAACATCTCCCCATATATGGGTTTCACATAGAATTACTTGAAATTAGGGTTTCTCAACTCAACCCAAAGTTAGGGTTATGGTTTATCATCATATTGTCCAAGATTAGGGTTTCATACACCATAACCCATGATTTGGGCTACACATACCTTTACTCTATATTAGGGTTAGAATTTCATATCAAGGTGTCACATATCATTACACATCATTACCTTAGGTTAGAGTTTCACATCACTTCATTGCATTAGGGTTTCACTTGGCATCACCCTCATTTAGGGTTTCACATGTCATCACCCTTGATTAGGGTTTTGCATAACATCTCTATATTAGGGTTTCACTTATGATAACCCTTGATTAAGGTTCTTCATGACATCACCCTCACTTAGGGTTTCACATATCATCATCCTTATTTAGGGTTTCATATGACATCACCCTCAATTAGGATTTTTCTAAGCATTACTCTAAATTAGGGTTTCACCAAGCATTACTCTAAATTAGGGTTTCACCAAGCATTGCCATAAATTAGGGTTGGGGTTCATCAACCTTCTCAATTAGGGTTTCATGATCTCTTTATCAAGGATCATACCCTAAGTACATATTCTGTTTATTTTGAATGTGTTGAGGCTGGATTGCTCATGATTATTATACATGTATGAATTTCTCTCTCTCATCCTCTCTAGGATGTTCATTACTCCAATCTTGATTAGATTGAGTCAATCCTTTATTCAATTACATACATTTAGGGTTAGCATAGTGTATTGAGTCATTGCTTCCATAAGCATCAAAGGTTAACCCCTTTAAGGGTACCAATCATCCAAATACATTAGGGATTCAACCATTGTACTTATCTTTGATAATCATCATTATTAATCATGGGATCAACTGATCTTTCATCACTTTAAATCTTTAATCAATTTTGTATATGTTGAACCTCTATTCAGTTTTGACCCTTGAATCTCCAAACGGTTTGAAGTCAAACATAACCAAACAGTTTTGAACAATCATGTTCAAACAGTTTAATCAAACATGTCCAAACTGTTTGATCAATCATGCCCAAATGGTTTGAGACCGTTTAGACCTCCAAACAGTCTTGGTCTGAACCTCAAATGGTTTTGAAAACCATTTCCATTCAATCGGTTTTGGAAACCCTAAACACCAAACGATCTTGAAGATCGTCAATCATCAAACGGTTTAGAAACTGTTTCCTTTCAAATGGTCAACTCATATCCAAATGGTCAACTCATATCCAAATGGTCAACTCAATCCAAATGGTCAACTCAATCCAAATGGTCAACTGTCCCAAACGGTTTTGAACCCCATTCCTCAAACGGTTTGCGAACCGTTTGGTCACCAAACAGTTTGGTGAAACCGATTGACCAATTTTATTGGAAACCGATTGGAGTTGCAATTTTTGGGAAAAGTGTCCAATATGATGTCATCATCATTTACCTTCGTTTCTATGGTTCACATTACTACTAATTTCATAGAATCATCCATTACAACAAGCAATTAATCCAGAAGAAGGAGAAATCAATATAACTTGTAAAATTGGAATTGAATAATGATATAAATGGGTTCAAGTTATATAACCCACCTTCAAGAATGCTTCAAATCTCCCACTCCACATCTTTAATGGTGTTCGAAGATTTCTCAACTATACCAAGCTCGTGCTCAACTCTTTGAGTGAAAAAGATTGCCTAGGATTGAAGATTGATTGGAGAAAAGAAGAAATCAAGCATTGATTTGTGATTTCCACCATGAATTTGTGGTTGAAGATGATCAAGGAGCTTACCTATAGGTTGGAGTTCATTCCCCTACTGCTCCTAAGTTCCCTTGTGCTCGTCCAAAGCAAGGAAGAAAGAAAATCCGAAAAAGAGTCTTTGGTTGAATGGGAAATGAAGTGTTTATAAAGGAATTTCAAGGAGAGAGAAAGTTGAAAATCAATCCTTCAACTCCCCAAAATGGTGCCACTTAACCCCCTCTACTCCTTGCATACGAAGGCATCCTCCTTTGACTTTAATTATTATTCATTATCCACAATTTAAAGGAAAAGCAATTAAGCACCTTAATTCATATAATAATAATACCCATAATTGAGTGGATATTACCGACAAAAAAAAAATTAAGTGGATATTACTTTTGATTAACTAATGTGAGTGGGCACTCCACTCACTTAGATATTTTCGTGGCCTTTGCAAGGAATAAGGACGTATACACTTATCTAATTTCAACCATCTCATTTTTGGTTGAAGGGCACTTCAATTAACATATTTATTTTTGCATTAATTTGAAGTAAAGTTCCATTTATGCTTAAATCTTGATTATTTTAATATCAAGATTCTCTCTCTTCCAAAATGATTCAAATGAGGAAATCCTCTTAATTTTTTTCTCTTCATGATTCCAAGAATCCTGAGGGACCCTCTTGAAGTGGTATTTTGCATATTGAACCCTAGGTTTTGGGTAAATTGCACATTACACCAAAACTAGGTTTTAATGCACAAAGATTGCTCAGCAAGCTCTATCTTGGTGCTCAAGCTTGTGGAATCCATACCACTGCATCATACTCATTCCTATGATGCTTCAACATATGAGGAACATTTTATCATGTACAATTTGCAAGTTAACCCCTCAACTTGGGTAATTTGCACTTTAGTCCAAAATAAGCAAAAATTGTTTCAACATTATTCAAAAAGGACTAAATTGGAAACATAAGTTCCTCTTGAGCCTTAATTACTTTTTAAAAGACAAGAGCAAGAATATAATCAACTTTATTAAGAAAAACATCTAGGGTTCAGGATTAACCCATGTCAGGGGTGTTACAAAAAGGTTCTCCTTTTTAACTCCCGACTTAAGTTACATCCGGTCAAACTGAGGTCCAAATGGGGTGGACCATTTGTGATTGAGCAAGTTTTTCCCCATGGTGCAGTGAAGATTTTGGATGGGACTAGGTCATTCCTTATTAATGGCCAAAGATTGAAGCACTACTATGGTGGGGAAGTGGAGCAGAGAATAGAAGAGGTACAACTTATGGGGATCCCTTAGTTTCTTGCTCTTAGGAACGTCTAGTCTAGGACATTAAACAATGGCACTTGTTGGGAGGCAACTCAACCTTCATTTTCCTTCTATTAATATCCATTTTCACATTGTAGCTATCTTAGTATTTTTTTATCCTTCTAAAAATGGTACATTGACTTGTGTGTGGAGTGTGTAGATTTTTCCCAGGTTGGTACTATCAAGTTACCCAGTCGGTATTACCGAGATTACATTAGTGAGCCATCCACACCAGAATGCTAGACTCAGTACTATCGACTCTCCCATTCGGTAATACTGAGTTTCTGAAGATTTTCGATTGTTAACTGGTAAGCTCTGGGTGGTATCAACACTCAAGTCGGTACCACCGACTTTTTAGCGCGCCCAGAATTGGAACATCGAGATGAAAAATTCAAAAGTACCAAGCCAAAACTGCCAACTCGATACTACCGACATTCTAGTCAGTAGTACCAATGCATGATGTCAACAACCTATGGATGCTTGATTCAACGGCAGATGCAAGCTTTATCGCATGGTCGGTAGCACCGATTCGTGACTTAAGTCAGTACTACCGGCTTGGACTCGATACTACTGACTTCGAGTGATCCGCACTCAAGACATCATCAAACGTCAGCCGTCGATACATCCAAGCCACATATTTGTGCCTATATCTCGGTACTACCAACACAAAAGTTAATAGTACCTACTCTGCCTGACTCAGCTATATAAGGAGGGGTGGTTAACCCATTTTCTTCACACCACTTCCTCCACTCCTCCTAGAACTCAGAGAAGAGATGCACCAGGCACCGACGATCTTCACCGAGCTTCTCTTTCCTAATCCTCTTTCTTGCATAGGCATCATGGCACAAAGGAGAGGCCCTTCTACATCTGCGGATCAAGGTGAGTTAATCCCTCGACCAACCCACATCCAATATCCATCCTCAGAGACCAGGAAGATCTATGAGGAGCTATAGATGAGGCCAATAATACCAACGTGATATGGAGATCACACATTGATTCGAAAGGGCAGGCTTTACTGAAAACATGCGATGGGTATGTCAAAAGAAGATCTTGGAGGGAGACAATCCTTTCTTCAGTGACTGGTAGACTTAACCAAAACTTGTCCTAGAGTTCTTGGCATCGCTAGATGTTCTTGTCACCCTGAGTAAAAGTTAGGAGGTGAGTGGCGGGAAGGCAAAGTCAACTTCTACCTCTTCAACAACAACTATTCCATCACACTATGGGCTTTCAACCACATCTTCAACTGGGTTCACATCCCAGAATGCTCGGCCCCTTCTGACTTCGACTTTGACTTGGCTTGGGAGTAGTTGACTGAGGTGCTAGAGGGCTTTCACATAAACTGGCATATAAACTCTATTACTGACATCAAACATCCCTTTGCTCGAATCCTTCACCGCCTCTGCACCAACACCATATTTGCCCAGTACAGTCAAGCTCAAGGAAAGGTTCAATAGGCATACCTCTACTTCCTCTACAAGCTACTGGAAGGAGAGACTATCAACTTTGGAGCATTCCTTCTGCTACACGTGATCTCTATTTCTGTAACGTGACAAGAAAGGCACCGATTCTATTTGGGGGTCTCATCACCCCCATTGCATTACATTTTCACCTTGATTTTTCCACCCTCGCGCCAATAGAAGATACAAAGAAGCTGGACCTCCTGCACTTCCACAAGGCACACCTCCTCAGCTTCCACCACAAAGTGCTCTATGCACATTGCACACATCGTGGACTATTTTGGGAGCAGAGCCTCCCCAACCCCATCTTCAACTTGCATGAAGTGAACCATATCTGGTGTCCACTGAATGAGGGGGAGGTAGAAGATCCACCAAGGGATGCAACTCAGGTCGACGATGAGGAGAAAAATGATAATTACTCTAATGGTGTTGAGGAAGTGGAGCCCACCATCCCCATCACTAGGAGAGAGGTCCTACGCAAATCGGCCTGCACCTACATTGCCTCGACTTCGTCTACCCCGCCTTGTTCCCAGGAGGAGAAAGAATCGTGCAACTTGGTGAGTATGTATACCATGTTGCATGAGATCCAGACTGGACAACAACAACATCAGGTGACATTGGCTGGTGTGCAAGACATTCAAAGAATGTTGTACTAAAACCAATAGGCAATATACAAGAATGACCGCCTTCTCCTAGCCATCCAAGAGAATGTTCACATGCGCCAACAACAGATGGAGCATTACCACCAGCCTTTCTTTGACCACTACTGGAACTAGGGGTAGCTTGGATGGTACCCACAACCACATCAGATGACACTACCTGATCTATCTTTTCAGGGGATGTTCCCCCCTCACGATCCCGACATGCCTCAGCCACCTCCATTTTGAGTAATGGTACTGCTGTTCCACCTCTTAAGTGTGAGTATTGACTATGTGGACATAGTCATATTCAAGCTTGGGGGGTGTTGGAACAACACTCTATCTCAGTTTTTATAGTTTTTTTTTCTTGCATTTTTTTATCCTAGTTGTTTTATTTTTAATTTGAATCATGCATTTTTAGGATCCACACCTATCTAGTGTAATCGTGGAGCGGTAATGTATGGTTGCATTTGTCAAGTCATAAGGTGTTAGTGCAATGAAATGGTTGTGTCTTCATAGCTTAATTTGTGACATCTTTGTGCATCACCAATCGAGGAAGTGTTTGGTTAAGTCAGCTCTAGGCTATAGGATATGAATGAACATCTAATCAAAATGGGAAAGTGAATGAAGATGTTGTTGAGCCTAAGCTGGTCAAACCTTTAATGAGATCTTAAATGGAAATTTAAGAAATAAACCACCCTGTGCACAAATTGTTAAAGAGGGACATATCATAATTCAATGAAAGACATTATCTCTTAGTTATGTGATTCCATCCATCTTTTCCATCTAACTTTGAATCACCACCTCAAGATGAACAAGTGCTCCAACTTATTTCCTTTGGTTGCATTGCATGGCATGATAGGTGATATGGCAGGCTAGCTGTTATCCTAAAATGCATTTGAAAAAAACACACAAAAGTTGCATTTGTATGCACGACCAATCTTAGTGCATACCATCATAGTTGCATTGAAATTGCATGTAGATTAAATACATTTCATCACATTCATTCCTTTTTGGTCTTGTGGATTGTAGTCTCTAATTGTGAAAGTTGAAGCAGGGGCACACCTCCACATCAAAAAGAAAAGAAGAGAAAATAAAAGAAAAAATGAAGTGAAAGCCTGAGCATAATTCCATCATGCTAAAGATAAGAAAAATTCTAAGCTAGAAAAAATTCAATCTCAAGATTTCATAAGGAGAAAGTTGAAAAACCACTAGAGGGGGGGTGAATAGGGTTTTATGATTATTTTAAAGTATTTTAACTCAAACAACCACAATTGAAATAATAAGAAGGAGATAAGGAGTTTAGAGTGGTTCCAGCCTTAGCAAATACTAAGGCAGTCAATCCACTACCCGGTTGCTTACCCAACTAGGATTTTGAAAGTATTAAATTTTATTACCTCTCAAGGAATTTACATAAAATTACAATACTTTCTACACCATTTGGACAGCCTTCACCTTGAAGTAGTTGCACCAACTTTGAAGCAGCCTTCTTGAAGTAACTTCAAGCTCCCCCTTGAAGTACCCTTCCTCTTGAAGTAGCTTCCCATTGCAACAACCTTCTAGAAGTAGGCCAAAGATCTCCTTCTTCACCAAGAATATCAAACCCTCTCCAATCCGTAGCCTCCAACCCTAGGAGTAGCAAGGAGAGTACAAGCAATAAGAGAGAGCAAGAAAGGAAATGGAAATTACAATTACCACTTTGAAGAACAAGGCTTGATTTGCCTATATCAAGTGTATAAATCTCCTAACCAATGAATATTGAAGTGTAGGTTTAGTGGATAGGAGATGCTAGCCTATAGGACATGAATTTAGAGCAAGGGAATGAGTAGCCAATGCTAGTGTTGCTCAATTGCTCAAAACAGATTGCCAATTGCAAGTGTAAGCTCAAGTATAGAACAAGTGTATTTGAGTGAGTTTAGGTGTCCTAAGGCATGTCCTATTTATAGAAATGACCTACAAGTACTTAAGGACGTTCTAGACACTTTCTAGGGGGTTCCAAGTGCTTAACTAGCCGTTAGGTACACTTTAGTTGCTTTAGCAATGACTAGTTAATTAATTCTGAAAAGTGCAGACAGAGACATTCTCGGTCGAGAAATTATCGACCGAGATCCCAGTCGGTCAAAGTTTTCTCGACCGAGGGACTGTCTGGAGTTAAGTGTATATAACATTCTGATTCAACTCCCAACTACTTTGTCTGCTGTGTCTAACGGCTACCTGGGTCATTCTCGGTCGAAGAGTTTGTCGACCGAGAGTGTCTCGGTCGAGAAGTTTTTCGATCGAGAATGACCCTGTTTCAACATTTTAAACTAAGTACTAAGTGTGTGTATGAGTGTGCAGATGTGACACTATTTTAGGGGAATGACCTATATAAGTGTTGTGTTTGGCTAGGGAAGATCTAACGCTTGATTTACATGATGTCTAAGTTCTTGTACATTATATACTTGTACAAGTTTTACAATTGATTACAATCATGAAATAACAACAGTTTAAGCATATAGATCTTCCAAATATTTGTCATCCACTTTATTCCTACAACACTCAAGTAGCACGTTACATCAACAAGAATGAAATGTTTTTCATTATCAAAACAAGGGGTTTTAAATGATGTCCATTTAGCTAACAATCTCCCCCTTTTTGAAGATGACAAACATTTCCAAAATATAAATCAACTAGTCTTTAAAATGAGTTGAGTTTCATACCTGAGATTTACTTTGTGAATTTCTTCTCTTATTTATGAAATGTGTGCTTATTATTCCCAATGAATTATGAAACATAGAATCCAATCCTTTAGGGAATATAGCTATTTTTAATGTAAAGCTAAGAGATTATGAAACTCATTGATTGAGTTTTTCAAAGTTATCATTTTAAGATTTATATTTATTTCTCCCCCTTTGTCATTTTAAAAAAAAATCCGTTAAAACCAGAAAAACTCCCCCTTAATTTGATATCCCTCATAAAAGGATAGCCATTAAATTTTTCGAAAAAGATGTCCATTTGAAAGACAAAAATAACACGATTAAAACCGTTTTTAAGAGGCACATATATCAAAGAAAACATCTTCTAAGGGAGTGATAAGTAGTTGCTTCCTTATTTTGTTAAATTGGTCTAGTGGAAGCGATTTTGTGAAAATATCAGCCAATTGATCTTCCATATCAACATGATGAAGGGATACATGATTCTTAGAGATATGATCCCATAAAAAGTGATGACGGATTTCAATATGTTTTGCTCGGCTATGTAGAATGGGATTATGTGCTAAGTTTATAACACTTGTGTTGTCACAAAAGATAGGCGTAGATGAAAAAGTAAAGCCATAATCAGTTAACACTTGTTGCATATAGAGCACTTGAGCACAACAAGATTCGGCTGCCATATATTCAGCTTCAGTTGTAGAAAGGGCAACCGTGTTTTGTTTCTTGCTAAACCAAGATACTAAGGCTCTTCCTAACAAGAAACAACTACCACTAGTGCTCTTGCGATCAAGTCGACAACCAGCATAGTCGGCATCAGTAAAGCTTTAAAATCCACGAATTGTCCTTTAGGATACCATAAACCATAACATGTGGTGCCGGCTAAGTATCGAA
This sequence comes from Alisma plantago-aquatica, assembly GCA_963693085.1. Classification (NCBI taxonomy): domain Eukaryota; kingdom Viridiplantae; phylum Streptophyta; class Magnoliopsida; order Alismatales; family Alismataceae; genus Alisma; species Alisma plantago-aquatica. The sequence goes on from OY856413.1 coordinate 662,293,359, forward strand.
CAATCCGTTTGACAGCTTGAAAATGAGAATGCATAGGCTGTGATTGAAATTGGGGCTCAAAGACCAACTGAAAACATTATGTCTGGTCTAGAAGCGGTTAAGTAAAGCAAACTACCAATCATGGCTCTATATAAGGAATCATCAATAGGTTCCCCATCTTCATCCTTATCAATTTTAGTAGAGGTAGCCATTGGAGTGGTAGAATGTTTGCACTGGTCCATCCCAAAACATTTTAAGATTTCATTTGTGTACTTTTCTTCGCTTATAAAAATCCCGGCAGGCGTTTGTTTAATTTGAAAACCAAGAAAGAAATTTATTTCACCCATGAGGCTCATTTCAAACTCTTGTTGCATAATATCACTGAATTGTTTGCATAATGATTCATTTGAAGCGCCAAAGATAATGTCATCAACATATATTTGAACAACTAGAAAATCAGATGCATATGTTTTGAAAAATAAAGAAGAATATGAATTTCCAATAGAAAAGTCATTACCAAATAAATAGTTCTTGAGCCTTTCATACCAATTTCTAGGTGCTTGTTTCAAACCATAAAGCGCCTTCTTAAGTTTGTATACATAGTCACCTTTGTCCGGTATTTCAAAACCTGGTGGTTGGGCAACATATACTTCTTCTTGAATTATCCCATTGAGAAATGCACTTTTTACATCCATTTGAAAAAGTTTGATGTTTTTGTGTGTAGCTATAGCTAGTAGCATTCTAATTGCTTCAAGTCTTGCTACTGGTGCATATGTTTCATCAAAGTCTATCACTTCTTGTTGATTATATTCTTGTGCTACTAGCCTAGCTTTATTTCTTACTACTTTTCCTGGTTCATTTAATTTATTTCTAAAAACCCATTTAGTTCCAATAATGGTTTTATTTTGTGGTTTAGGAAATAAGTCCCATACGTCATTTTTAGTGAATTGGTTTAATTCTTCTTGCATTGCCATTATCCAATAGTCATCTTTGAGAGCTTTAGTTACCTTTTTAGGTTCAATTATAGAGACAAATGCCATATTTGCAACATCTTTAAAAGAAGAACGAGTTTTGACTTTATCATTTGGATTTCCAATGATTAATTCTTGAGGATGATCCTTAATGAGTCTAGGAACAGATTGTGTTTTGACTTGATGATCACTAGTAGTGTTTTTGTCATTATCATTAGGTATTGATAAATTTTCTAATTGATGAGTAAGATCAATTACTTCAAGATTTTTAGATTGTGGCTCTTCATGAAAAGAGATGTGAATTGATTCCTCAACATTTCTAGAAATAGTGTTGTAGACTCTAAATGCTTTGCTAGAGGTAGAATATCCCAAGAAAAATGCTTTATGTGATTTAGAGTCAAACTTGTCTCTATCTTTTTTTATGTTTAGAATGTATCATGTTGATCCAAAAGTATGAAAATAGTCAACCCTAGGTTTCTTATTATATATGATTTCATATGGTGTTTTCTTCAAATAGGAATGAACAGTTACTCTATTTAACACATAGCAAGCTGTGTTTATCGCTTTAGCCCAAAATGTTTTAGGTGTATTATGTTCGAGCATCATAGTCCTAGCCATTTCTTGTAGTGATCGATTTTTCCTTTCAACTATACAATTTTGTTGTGGAGTGCGTGGAGCAGAAAAATTGTGAGTGTAGCCTTGAGATGTGCAAAATTCTTCAAATAAATGGTTCTCAAATTCTCCACCATGATCACTCCTAATTGTACATATTTTGTTTTGTAATAGATTTTCAATCTTGGAACAAAATTTAATAAAAACTTGAATAGTGTCATCTTTGTTTGCAAGAAAGTGTACCCATGTATATCTACTATAATCATCAACAATAAAAAAACAATATCTTTTACCACCAATAGATTGTGTCCGCATAGGTCCAAATAGATCCATATGAATGAGTTCTAAGGATCTACAATTGCTAAGTACATTTTTGGATTTAAAAGAGGTTTTTGTTTGTTTACCCAAAGTACATGGTTCACAATTTTCAGCTTGATCAAAAGATAAATTAGGCAAACCACGAACAAGATCATATTTAACTAGCTTTTTGATAACATGTGAACTAGCATGACCCAATTTTCTATGCCATAGTTGTAAAGAATTTTCATTTGCAAGTAAGCATTTTCCAACTACAGATTTCATAGAGTTAGGTCTAAGAATATAAAGATTTCCAATTCCTTTTCCTTCATAAACAACATTTGTAGTATTTTCTATTAGTAACTTGCAACAATTTTTGTTGAATAGAACATCATATCCACTATCACATAATTGACTAACACTTATTAAATTATGGTGTAAGTTGTCAACAAGTAAAACATTCTTTATTTCTAGATTTGTACCAATATTACCTATTCCAACAATTTTACCTTTACCATTGTCTCCAAAAGTGACTGTTCCACTTTTCTTTTCTTCAAAAGTTTGAAATGCCTCCTTATTTCCGGTCATGTGTTTGGAACATCCACTGTCAACCACCCAATCCTGCATTAAGATATAGGTTTTGGTACCCATGTAATGGTCCGTTATGGTTAGGTACAGTTAATTACTAACTGAAAATGTCTTAACAAAGAAAACTGATCAGAATCTCATTCGGTCGACAAAAGTTCGACCGACAAGTGTCTCGGTCGACCAATTTGTCGATCGAGAAAGTTGTTGTTTTGTAAATTAGAACTGAATAGGATCAGGAGTCTGTTCGGTCGACCATTTTTCGATCGATTTTTGCTTCGATCGATCATTTCTCGACTGGAATAGTTTATGTTTCACAAAAAATTCTGATGTATATTTTGGTATGTCACAGGCATTTGCTCGGTCAAAGTTTTCTCGACCGAGAGTGTATCTCGATCGAACTTTTTGTCAATTGAAAATGTTTCTGTTTGACTCATTAATCTATTTATATCAGTTTTGAATTTAAAACAATACATGAGGCTATTTGTTTAGTTGAGATAAGATATTTTGATTTTCAAGAGTAAGCATTAGATCATATCTCAACTAAATTACATTCAAGTTTTCTAAGTTTGAGGATTAGGGACCCAAACTAACTCACAGTCCTTATTCTTATAAGGGCATGAAAAAGAGTAATGTCCAAGACGTAGACAAAAATGACAAGAAATAGAGTCAATTTCATTTCTCTTTGTAGAATTTTGAATTGTTGTTTTAGGTACAAACATGGTCTTAGTCTTGGATGCTTGAGCTCTTTTACCTTTTGGAACATATCCCAAGCCTCTTCTTCCATTGTAGCTAGAGGAAGTTTTTAGAATATTATCAAGAATGTCATTTCCCTTTAAACCATTTATTTCTCTTTGTAGCTTAGCGATCTCATCCATCTTCTTATTTATATCCATTCTTGCTTTATCTAAATCAGATAATAGAGAGTTTCTTTCCTTAACAACATTATCATAATCTAGATGATTACATAGAATAGGTTGAGTCTAAAAATTGTTTAGTTTAGCAAGTAAATCAACTTTTCTTGGGAAAGAAGACCATGATTCATTTCTAAATTAAGTAGCTTTATATTGCAGTCACCTAAAGATGATTTCAAAGTCAAATTTTCACAAGCAATATTGTTCTTTTCAGCGGAAAGATAATTTAATTTGGCATATAGATCTTCATTTGTTTTGATGGTCTTCTTTAGTTTCTTTTTGCAGTCAACATACTTGTCATCAGTTTCTTGTAGACTAGCAATTAAATCTTCTTTTGGTAAATCAAGAAGGCTTACCTCTTGGGAATCATCATCATCTTATTTTGCCATGAAACATTCCACCTTCTCTTCTCCACTTTAACTATCACTTGACTCATCCCATGCAACTTTATAAGTTTTTTCTCCTTTATTTTTGTGTGAGCTTTTCTTTCCTTTCTTTGCTTTAGGACATTCATTTTTTAGATGTCCTTTCTTTCCACATTCAAAACACCTAGGAGGGGAAGAAGAAGAACTAGCAATTTTGTTAGATCTAAATCTTCTATATTTCTTACCATTAATAATTAGGGCTTCTTCTCCTCCTTCTTCACTTGTTTCATCACTTTCTTGGGTGATGATATTTGAAGCTTTTAGAGCTACATCCTTCTTTCTTCCTTGTTGCAGTTCACGCTCTCGTCGTTCCTCTTCCTCCAAGGTTGCCTCATGTGCTTCTAGGTTGCCAATGAGTTGCTCCATCCTTAGTCGGGTGAGGTCATTTGCTTCTTCAATGGCAGTCACTTTGGGCTTGTACTTGGGAGGAAGGGATCTAAGTATCTTTGACACCTGGTCTTCCTCACTAATCGCTTTTCCTAAAGCATTCAAACCATTCACAATAGAAGAAAATTTTGCATACATTTCACTAATAGATTCATTTTGATCCATACGGAATTGTTCAAATTTCTGTTTAAGCATTCCGATTTTAGAATTCTTTACTTGAACAATTCCTTCATATGTTATAGAAAGTCTATGCCATATTTCATAAGCTGTTCCACAATTTGATATTCTATTAAACTCACCAACTGAAATTGAACAATAAAGTATACTTACAGCTTTTGCATTCATTTGGGAAGACTTTACCGTATTGACATCCCAATTTGCATACTCCGTAAGAGGAAGTTCATAAGGAGTTGATACCATTCTCCATAAGTCCCAACTGATTCCTTGGAAGTAAAATTGCATCCTTCTCTTCTAGTAAGTGTAATTAGTTCCATCAAAAGCTGGAGGTCTAGCCACGAGTGTTCCTTCCAAGTAAAGGTTGTTGAGTAACCCTCACCCATTCTTTAAGACTTTGTTAGAGTTCCTTGAAGCCCTGCTCTGATACCAATTGAAAAACCACTAGAGGGGGGGTAAATAGGGTTTTATGATTATTTTAAAGTATTTTAACTCAAACAACCACAATTGAAATAATAAGAAGGAAACAAGGTGTTTAGAGTGGTTCCAACCTTAGCAAATACTAAGGCAGTCAATCCACTACCCGGTTGCTTACCCAACTGGGATTTTGAAAGTATTAAATTTTATTACCTCTCAAGTAATTTACATAAAATTACAATACTTTCTACACCCTTTGGACAACCTTCACCTTGAAGTAGTTGCACCAACTTTGAAGCAGCCTTCTTGAAGTAACTTCAAGCTCCCCCTTGAAGTAGCCTTCCTCTTGAAGTAGCTTCCCGATGCAACAGCCTTCTAAAAGTAGTCCAAAGATCTCCTTCTTCACCAAGAAGATCAAACCCTCTCCAATCTGTAGCCTCCAACCCTAGGAGTAGCAAGGAGAGTACAAGCAATAAGAGAGAACAAGAAAGGAAATGGAAATTACAATTACCACTTTGAAGCACAAGGCTTGATTTGCCTATATCAAGCATATAAATCTCCTAACCAATGAATATTGAAGTGTAGGTTTAGTGGATAGGAGATTCTAGCCTATAGGACACGAATTTAGAGCAAGGGAATGAGTAGCCAATGCTAGTGTTGCTCAATTGCTCAAAACAGATTGCCAATTGCAAGTGTAAGCTCAAGTATATCACAAGTGTATTTGAGTGAGTTTAGGTGTCCTAAGGCATGTCCTATTTATAGAAATGACCTACAAGTACTTAAGGACGTTCTAGACACTTTCTAGGGGGTTCCAAGTGCTTAACTAGCCATTAGGTACACTTTAGTTGCTTTAGCAACGACTAGTTAATTAATTCTGAAAAGTGCAGACAGAGACATTCTCGGTCGAGAAATTGTCGACTGAGATCCCAGTCGGTCGAAGTTTTGTCGACTGAGGGACTGTCTAGAGTTAAGTGTATATAACGTTCTGATTCAACTCCCAACTACTTTGTTTGCTGTGTTTAACAGCTACCTGGGTCATTCTCGGTCGAAGAGTTTGTCGACCGAGAGTGTCTCGGTCGAGAGGTTTGTTGACCGAGAATGACTCTATTTCAACATTTTAAACTAAGTACTAAGTGTGTGTATGAGTGTGCATATGTGACACTATTTTAGGGGATGACCTATCTAAGTGTTGTGTTTGGATAGGGAAGATCTAATGCTTCATTTAGATGATGTCTAAGTACTTGTACATTATATACTTGTAAAAGTTTTACAATTGATTACAATCATGAAATAACAACAGTTTAAGCATATAGATCTTCCAAATATTTGTCATCCACTTTATTCCTGCAACACTCAAGTAGCACGTTAGATCAACAAGAATGAAATGTTTGTCATTATCAAAATAAGGGGTTTTAAATGATGTCCATTTAGCCAACAAAAGTATGTCCCTAAGTCTTCTTAAAGGGATGAACTAATTCACATGACACATTTTTTAGTTTTTTACAGTCTCATTTTCTGTTATGAGATAGCCTTATACATGCATCATGTCTTAAAAAGAAAAAAAAGGAGAAAAAGTCAGTAGGCATTAGGTCTCATGCATAACATTATTTTCACTCATGCAGGTCATCATTCTTTCTGCATAAATAAGTTGGATGTAATTATGATTCTTCAATTGCCACCCATCTCATATCATTAATTGCTCTCATTGGTAGGCCAATCAAATGATTCATCTCCTTATCCATTATTATAAGGAGATCTACTTCCAAGTAGTTGTAGTTAGGAGAGAGAAATTTGGAGTAGGGAATCACATAGTGCACCAAGAGAATGCCTGAATTATTATGATATTAACTGCTTTCATGATAGTGTTGATTGATCAAAAGGTAGATGTCTTGTATTAAAAATTGTGTTCGCTATAGAGCAGTTATTGGTTCAGTGGTCATTGGAGGCCAGTTCAGGGATTGTTTGGTGGAAATGATTAAGAAAAGAGTTCATGTGTTGTATCCTTTTGCTGACTTACATCAAACAGATCCAAGAGTAGCATTGCTCAAGGACGAGCAACATCTAAGCTCAGAGTAGTTTGATGCATGGATTTTTAGTCATTTTTACATGCATATTTTCCTTTATTTTATGTGTTTTTTGTTATTTATCTGATTAATAATGCATGAAATTCTATTAATGGCCTATGATATTTAAATGCATCAAATTATCTGAATTTTAATGTTTAAGATGATTTAATATTTATCCCGAGTATTTATGCACGTTCTTGTGTATTTTCAAGTACAATGGAACTTCACAGAGTTGATACTACCGACACCAAAAGTCGGTGGTATCGACTTCACATTAGTACTTTGTCAAAAGAGACTTGCATAAACTCAATACTACCAACACTCCAAGTCAGTAGTACCAAAATCTTGTCAGTAAAGCACAAGGACGAATCGCAAAAAGTCGGTACTACCGAGTTCACAAACTCGATACTTCTTAGCAACTATATCCTCAACTCTCTTATTTTCCTATACATGGATAAAAGAAACATTAGCTTCTTATTATTGAATTCCCTTTTGCAGTAACATTCTAAAAAAAGAATAGGTTACCTCTTCTTGTGAAAGTCCCGCTCTGGGTTTGCGCTGGGATGGCCCAAAGAATGCTTTGATGCCCACACTAGCGCCTGCACCCCTAACACGTCCAGGATGCTCTGGGTTACCCAGAGCAACTGTCAATTCATCCCTTGTGCCCTGAGGGATGAACCTGCCTTGTTTCCTCTGCTCGTGCAGCTCCCGCTAATCACCATCAACAGAAATTGGTAAGTTAACACCACAATAATCAATATTCAAATGATTGCTCTAAGAGTTGTATTTTACCATTTTCGCAGTCGCCTCAGCAGTTACAGGCTTCTTTATTTCACCCTTCTTGTCTTGCCTCCCAGCTATCCAGATATCATGGTGAGGCATGGGTGTGGAAGACTCCTGAGTAGCCGCAGACTCCGCCTGTAGTCTTTGGCGAACGCTTGCATAGCCCTTTGGACCCATAGTGTGGTGATGCACAATCAGCGCACGCCTTGCTTTTTGCGCGTCACTGAGGGCCTAGTTAGTATGCACATTAATGATTTGGTTAGTAGCACTAAATGTTAATCTTGAATAGGTGAATACAATGTATATTAATTAAATTGGGAGTGACGCCTAATACCTTGAATTCTTTAGATTTTGTTGAAGCAACAAAATTGTCCCAATCTTCTTTGTCCAAGAAGTTCCACTGTTCAAGGGATAACTTCTTCTTCTTATCACCATGTTTTATGTATTCTCTATTGAGATTTGTCCTATAGTTCCTAAGCATCTTTCCAGCGTGTTGCATCACGCTTTTATGATGCAGCTTCTCATCCAATGCAAACAGATTCTGTAAAATAGAATTCTTATTAACTAGTATCCAAAAATAGAATTGCAAACAATATAATTTGTAATCTACAAAATAGAATTGCAAATAATAATAACTCACGCATAAATCCTTCCATATCAAGTATTTCTTCCCCTGAGGAACTTTATGCCAATTATCATACTTAACACCACAATGGCTTCGAGTGACACACCCAAGATAGTTTACAAAATTATTGCGGTTCACTCCAATTGCATTTCCTCCATTATCAAACTCCACAACCAATTTGGATCCACTGCCACTTAGTGCTATTAACTTCTTCAACAGAGTGATGCCCCTTTTCTTGTTAAGTGTTTGGTGCTGCGCATCAAGTTGCTCCAGTGCTTCAGTGGGCACATGTGCATCATCAACCTAAAATTTGACAAAAATAAACACACTGAATTAGCGCAATAGAAATATGGGATATATGACATAACTAGAAGATAATGAATTTTATAGAAATACAGGATATGTTTTTAGAACTTACATTGGTATCCTCGCCATGCTCGTCATGGACAACATGCTCATCATGGACTTCATGCTCAGTATGGACATCATGCTCATCATGGTCAACCATCTGAAAATGTCATTAAAAGGCAAACATTTAGCATTTGTATTAACTAGAAGATAATGAAACATCAAATCTGAAAATGATCTAAAATCCAAAGCCCTAGAATGGGTCAAGTTCAAGTCAAAATGGCTACAAGTGTGTGTTTTGGGCTTTCTATGTAAACAACCTTAGAACATCTATGTAATCACTTGTAATGATGAATTGACTTGTAACTTAGAAGAGAAAAATGTTTGGGACAAATTTCACCAAGTGCTAATCACTTTAAATGCAAATTAGAAAATCGATTACAGGAACTTGGTCGGTCGAGTTTTCCTGGATTGAAACTCGATCGATCATCCTTGTTCGATTTTCTGAAGATTGCATCGGTCGAATCTGTGAGTGCACAACTCGACCGATGCAATCTTCAGAAAATAGACCAAGGATGATCGGTCGAGTTTCAATCCAGGAAAACTCGACCGACCAAGTTCCTGTAATCCATTTTCTAATTTGCATTTAAAGTGATTAGCACTTGGTGAAATTTGTCCCAAACATTTTTCTCTTATAAGTTACAAGTGAATTCATCATTACAAGTGATTACATAGATGTTCTAAGGTTGTTTACATAGGAAACCCAAAACACACACTTGTAGCCATTTTGACTTGAACTTGACCCATTCTAGAGCTTTGGATTTTAGATCCTTTTCATATAACAGGCCATTTAGCATTTGTATTAACTAGAAAAAGGCAGACATTTAGCATTTGTATTAACTAGAAAAAAGCAAACATTTAGCATTTGTATTAACTAGAAAAAGGCAAACATTTAGCATTTGTATTAACTAGAAAAAGGCAAACATTTAGCATTTGTATTAACTAGAAGATAATGAAAAATCAAATCTGAAAATGATATTGATATTAAAAAAGCAAACATTTAGCTTCAATAAAAAAATATAAACATACATGCCTCTAAAATTGTGATCTTTTATCAATTAACAATCCTTCATTGTGATCTCCGCGCACATATAAGTCATCATTAGCTTCAATATTTTGTGGAGTTGGCAACCCAACAGAGAATGGACTGGAGTCATCATACTTATCATAGTACTCTTCTTCATCTATAGGATCTTCAATGAACTGTCTTTTACCATGGAGAACAACCAACCATTTATCATTTGCAGGATCATCGATATAGAATATTTGTTTTGCCTGTGATGCCAATATGAATGGTTCACCCTTCTCGCCAATCTTTTCAAAGTTCACCAAAGTGAAACCCAATTCATCCACTATAACTCCTTTGGTGTTATCAACCCAATTCCATTTAAAGAGCGGAATTCTGAAATCTATGTAGTCAAACTCCCATATGTCTTCAATGACACCGTAATATGACATTTTAGCTTCACGTGGACTCTTATCCTTTGCACTTGCAAAATACATAGTCGACACTTGAAGAGTGACCCCACTGTTTTGGACGACACTCTTATCATCTCGACACTTTGTGTAATATGTGAACCCATTAATGTCAAACCCTTCATAAGACATAACATTCAGTTTTGGTTTAAAGGCGAGGCATTTGATAGTTTTTGTAATATCATTTGGTGTTTGAGATAGTTGATGTAAGACTTTATCTTCAAACCACTTAGTAAAAGTCTGATTATGCTCTCTAGCAAGCCACATTGAACTTGCTCGAGGATGTTGTCTCTTGATGAAATTGGTATGTTCCTCGATATAAACACTCACTTCGTCCATGTTGTGTAAAATATACAAGTGAGCTTGTTCCAACTATTCACGGCTGATTACTTTCACCCGTGATCCCAAAATTCCTTTGCCCTCCTCAATATTCTTGTCATTAACATGAGTGTTATTACCACTCAGAAAGTCGTTGCAAAAATCCATAACCTCTCTCGCCACATAACCTTCAATAATACTCCCTTCAGGCCGATAATGGTTTCGAACATCACCTTTAAAAACGCTCATGTATTGTTCAAAGGGATACATCCAATGCAAGAAAACTGGTCCCAACATTTTCACTTCCCTAGCCAAGTGGACAACAAGATGTACCATGATATCAAAGAACGAAGGAGGCAAATACATCTCAAGCTGACATAGGGTAACAACCACTTCTCTTTGCAAATTATCAAGAGTATCAGGGTCAATAACGTTGTTGCATAGACTGTTGAAAAAGAAACAAAGTCTGGTGATTGCAAACCTTACATGCTTCGGCAATATAGATCGAATTGCCATGGGTAATATTTGTTGCATTAGAGTGTGACAATCATGAGATTTAAGACCTATCAACTTCAGATCTTTCATTGATACCAATCTACAGATGTTGGATGAGTAACCATGTGGCACCTTAACATTTACCAAGCATTCACAAAAAGCTTTCTTCTCCTTTCTAGACAACGTGTAACAAGCGAGAGGTATGTATGTTCTTATATTACCCATTTCACGTAATTCTGTTAATTCTGACCTTATTCCCATTTCATGTAGGTCCAGTCTGGATTTTATCCCATCTTTAGTCTTACCTGGTATATTTAACAGAGTACCAATGATGCTATCACAGACATTTTTCTCAACGTGCATTACATCGATACAATGCCTGACTGTCAAAGAACTCCAATAAGAAAGATCCCAAAATATTGACTTCTTCTTGAATGAAGAATTGTCACTCTGTGTGGCCATACTACATTGTGATTTCTTACCAAATTCATTGACAATGTCTTTTACTCTTTCATAAACAACATCCCCTGGTATAGGTTTAGGTGCACTCCGTTCATCATTCCATCCATTGAATGCTTTGCACTTCCTATGATATGGATGGAATTTTGAAAGAAACCTTCGATGACCAAGATATACAGTCTTGCCGCCATGTTTTAGTCTTATTGAATCAGTGTTTTCTTCACATATAGGACACGCTTTAGCTCCTTTGACACTATATCCAGACAAATTCCCATATGCTGGAAAGTCATTAATAGTGCAAAACAACATAGCGTGCAAATGAAATGTCTCTCTTCCTGAAGCATCATAGGTCATCACACCTTCAGCCCAAAGTTTCTTTAAGTCATCAATTAGAGGTTCAATATAAACATCGATATCATTTTCGGGTTGTTTAGGGCCCGATATCAACAACGACAGCATAACATACTTATTTTTCATACACAGCCAGGGAGGAAGATAGTATATAACAAGCATGACTGGACAAGTGCTATGTTGGCTGCTCAATGTCCCGTACGGATTCATCCCATCTGTACAAAGCCCAAGTCTTAGATTCCTATCTTCTTCACCAAATTTGGAGTACAATAGATCAATCTTCTTCCACTGTGGTGAATCAGACACATGTCGTAGGATCCCATCATTATTTTTCTTAACATCTGCATGCCACCTCAAATTCTTCGCATCTTTCAGATTTGCAAACAAGCGTTGAAACCATGATATTATAGGTAGATACCACAACACCTTGGCAGAAGAACCAGTTTTGGACTCCCCCGAAGTCGTCAATTTATACCGTGACGCACCACATTTTGGACAATCTTTCAAATCTACATAGTCCTTTTGAAATAATACACAATCATTCGGGCATGCGTGTATCTTCTTGGCCTCCATTCCCATTGGGCATAACATTTTCTTTACCTGGTATGTTGAGATTGGCAGCTTGTTTCCTTCAGGAAGCATTTCTTTCAACAAAGTCAACAATGAAGTGAAGCTTTTGTCACTCCATCTATTGTTAGCTTTCAACTTATACAATCTCAACACACCGCTAAGCTTCGTAAACTTAGCACAGCCTGTGTATAACAGTATCTCAGCATCATGCACAATGTTTCTAAAGATAGGAGGTGGATCGGTGTGCTCTACCCTACAACTATCCAGCATCGCATCAACGATGTCTACTGGAACTGGTTCGTTCACATCTACGTCATCGGAGGCTATTTCTTCATTTACCCAAGCACTGCTATCGACATCTACTGGTTTCAAGTTTGAAATCTCTCCATGCCAGTGCCATTCTGTATAGCCTTGTACAATCCCGTTGCACATGACATGACTTTTGATTTCCTCACCAGTGTTGACTTTCAAGTTGTTACCGCAATGCCTACATGGACAATAGAACCTATCTGTAGGTTTTTTCCTATGTTCCTCAGCAAATCTAATAAACTAATCAAGACCAAAAATAACTCTGGGGTGGAGCGATTGCGAATGGACATCCATGATCTATCCATTCTTTGATCAAAGAGAAAACAAGTATATATTAGGACAAGATTAGGGTATACACTTACATCCTATCCAAGATTTACTCCTATTATCTACAATAAAGTCGGACTCCATACAAATAGTATATAATTTAGTGATTGTTCATTCTAATTTATACCAATGTACAAGTAATATAAAGAACAATGATTATTCACTTTCTAGGCCAACAAACACATGTGATGTCATTCTTATATATAATAAATGTGTACCACCTATCCCATCCTTGAACACCTAATCTCACTAGTAAGTGTATAATGTGTATTGGGTTTTCAAAAAAAATTTGGCAGCATTTCCCCGTTGTTCCCTAAGTACATATGTACTTAGAGAACAAACGAGGAAATGCTACCGAAATTTTCTCGAAAACCCAATACACATTATACACTTACATCCTAAGTGAGATTAGGTGTTCAAGAACAGTCCCAAACCGGGGACTATCCAAGATTTACTCCTAATGAGTAAATATTGGACGGGTTTCTAGGTTTTAAAATAGCATAAGAGTATTAGATCTTGATTCTAGAGTGCACAAGACTATATGGAACTAATCCTACATTATATACATACTTTTCCTGAGTAAGATAATGTGCACTTCATGGAATTATTAAGATCTGAATATATATAAGTTGTTTCTACCTACTTTGATGGGATTTTATAACATTCGAGTCTTCCATTTAAGGAATTAGATGAATATATTGCAGTCCATTGTGTTGAGATAAGAATCCCATGTGATACACATGATTGAGAATGTTTCACCATACTAGGAAAATACTATAGCATGTCCTCTCTAAATATAGGTTCAGCATATACATCCAAATTAAATACACAACTAGATATTCATTTAGGTGTTAGACATTCATTTAGGTGTTCCTGATAACTCGTAGGTATGCACAACTAGACATCTGTGACGGAGCAGTACTAGAGGAAGCATACCTTTCGGTAGTGACGGCGGACAAGTAGGCGAGCAACAACAACTGACCTCCCAGCAGTGGTGGCAGTGACCGGCGAGCTCCAGGCGGCAGGGCAGGTAGGTGCAGCGGTGGCCGACGAGCTCCAGGCGGCAGGGCAGACAGACCAAGGAGCAGCGGCGTCGGTGGCAAGGAGCAGTGGCGTCAGCGGGCGGCGGCAAGGAGGAAGGCGGTGCGGCGGTGACGCAAGGAGGAAGGTGGCGGCGACGTAGAGAAGCAACAACACTGTCGACGGCGAGGAAGCAGCAAGCACCAGGAGGCGAGTAGCAGCGGGCGATGAAACAGAAGACGATGAAACAGAAGAAAGGGGACAGTGGCCGTTCGAGGGTCTATTGAGTTGGTAAAAGGCGTCGGTTATCGAATACAACTGAAACCTAACATCTTCGGCGTCGGTTCTACTTAAATAACCGACGTCCAATTAGACACATTTTTCCCTAAATAGTATGGCGGGAACCATTATCGGTGTCAGTTATCAACGGATAACTAACACTGCTTCATTTACCCAAGCACTGCTATCGACATCTACTGGTTTCGAGTTTGAAATCTCTCCATGCCAGTGCCATTCTGTATAGCCTTGTACAATCCCGTTGCACATGACATGACTTTTGATTTCCTCACCAGTGTTGACTTTCAAGTTGTTACCGCAATGCCTACATGGACAATAGAACCTATCTGTAGGTTTTTTCCTATGTTCCTCGACAAATCTAATAAACTAATCAAGACCAAAAATAACTCTGGGGTGCAGCGATTGCGAATGGACATCCATGATCTATCCATTCTTTGATCAAAGAGAAAACAAGTATATATTAGGACAAGATTAGGGTATACACTTACATCCTATCCAAGATTTACTCCTATTATCTACAATAAAGTCGGACTCCATACAAATAGTATATAATTTAGTGATTGTTCATTCTAATTTATACCAATGTACAAGTAATATAAAGAACAATGATTGTTCACTTTCTAGGCCAACAAACACATGTGATGTCATTCTTATATATAATAAATGTGTACCACCTATCCCATCCTTGAACACCTAATCTCACTAGTAAGTGTATAATGTGTATTGGGTTTTCAAAAAAAATTTGGCAGCATTTCCCCGTTGTTCCCTAAGTACATATGTACTTAGAAAACAAACGAGGAAATGCTACCGAAATTTTCTCGAAAACCCAATACACATTATACACTTACATCCTAAGTGAGATTAGGTGTTCAAGAACAGTCCCAAACCGGGGACTATCCAAGATTTACTCCTAATGAGTAAATATTGGACGGGTTTCTAGGTTTTAAAATAGCATAAGAGTATTAGATCTTGATTCTAGAGTGCACAAGACTATATGGAACTAATCCTACATTATATACATACTTTTCCTGAGTAAGATAATGTGCACTTCATGGAATTATTAAGATCTGAATATATATAAGTTGTTTCTACCTACTTTGATGGGATTTTATAACATTCGAGTCTTCCATTTAAGGCATTAGATGAATATATTGCAGTCCATTGTGTTGAGATAAGAATCCCATGTGATACACATGATTGAGAATGTTTCACCATACTAGGAAAATACTATAGCATGTCCTCTCTAAATCTAGGTTCAGCATATACATCCAAATTAAATACACAACTAGATATTCATTTAGGTGTTAGACATTCATTTAGGTGTTCCTGATAACTCGTAGGTATGCACAACTAGACATCTGTGACGGAGCAGTACTGGAGGAAGCATACCTTTCGGTATTGGCGGTGGACAAGTAGGCGAACAACAACAACTGCCCTCCCAGCAGTGGTGGCGGTGACCGGCGAGCTCCAGGCGGCAGGGCAGGCAGGTGCAGCGGTGGCCGACGAGCTCCAGGCGGCAGGGCAGACAGACCAAGGAGCAGCGGCGTCGGTGGCAAGGAGCAGTGGCGTCAGCGGGCGGTGGCAAGGAATAAGGCGGTGCGGCGGTGACGCAAGGAGGAAGGTGGCGGCGACGTAGAGCAGCAACAACACCATCGACGGCGAGGAAGCAGCAAGCACCAGGAGGCGAGTAGCAGCGGGCGATGAAACAGAAGACGATGAAACAGAAGAAAGGGGACAGTAGCCGTTCGAGGGTCTATTGAGTTGGTAAAAGGCGTCGGTTATCGAATACAACCGAAACCTAACATCTTCGGCGTCGGTTCTACTTAAATAACCGACGTCCAATTAGACAAATTTTGCCCTAAATAGTATGGCGGGAACCATTATCGGTGTCAGTTATCAACGGATAACTAACACTGCTTCATTTACCCAAGCACTGCTATCGACATCTACTGGTTTCGAGTTTGAAATCTCTCCATGCCAGTGCCATTCTGTATAGCCTTGTACAATCCCGTTGCACATGACATGACTTTTGATTTCCTCACTAGTGTTGACTTTCAAGTTGTTACCGCAATGCCTACATGGACAATAGAACCTATCTGTAGGTTTTTTCCTATGTTCCTCGGCAAATCTAATAAACTAATCAAGACCAAAAATAACTCTGGGGTGCAGCGATTGCGAATGGACATCCATGATCTATCCATTCTTTGATCAAAGAGAAAACAAGTATATATTAGGACAAGATTAGGGTATACACTTACATCCTATCCAAGATTTACTCCTATTATCTACAATAAAGTCAGACTCCATACAAATAGTATATAATTTAGTGATTGTTCATTCTAATTTATACCAATGTACAAGTAATATAAAGAACAATGATTGTTCACTTTCTAGGCCAACAAACACATGTGATGTCATTCTTATATATAATAAATGTGTACCACCTATCCCATCCTTGAACACCTAATCTCACTAGTAAGTGTATAATGTGTATTGGGTTTTCAAAAAAAATTTGGCAGCATTTCTCCGTTGTTCCCTAAGTACATATGTACTTAGAGAACAAACGAGGAAATGCTACCGAAATTTTCTCGAAAACCCAATACACATTATACACTTACATCCTAAGTGAGATTAGGTGTTCAAGAACAGTCCCAAACCGGGGACTATCCAAGATTTACTCCTAATGAGTAAATATTGGACGGGTTTCTAGGTTTTAAAATAGCATAAGAGTATTAGATCTTGATTCTAGAGTGCACAAGACTATATGGAACTAATCCTACATTATATACATACTTTTCCTGAGTAAGATAATGTGCACTTCATGGAATTATTAAGATCTGAATATATATAAGTTGTTTCTACCTACTTTGATGGGATTTTATAACATTCGAGTCTTCCATTTAAGGCATTAGATGAATATATTGCAGTCCATTGTGTTGAGATAAGAATCCCATGTGATACACATGATTGAGAATGTTTCACCATACTAGGAAAATACTATAGCATGTCCTCTCTAAATCTAGGTTCAGCATATACATCCAAATTAAATACACAACTAGATATTCATTTAGGTGTTAGACATTCATTTAGGTGTTCCTGATAACTCGTAGGTATGCACAACTAGACATCTGTGACGGAGCAGTACTGGAGGAAGCATACCTTTTGGTAGTGGCGGCGGACAAGTAGGCGAGCAAAAACAACTGACCTCCCAGCAGTGGTGACAGTGACCGGCGAGCTCCAGGCGGCAGGGCAGGTAGGTGCAGCGGTGGCCGACGAGCTCCAGGCGGCAGGGCAGACAGACCAAGGAGCAGCGGCGTCGGTGGCAAGGAGCAGTGGCGTCAGCGGGCGGCGGCAAGGAGGAAGGCGGTGCGGCGGTGATGCAAGGAGGAAGGTGGCGGCGACGTAGAGCAGCAACAGCACCGTCGACGGCGCAGAAGCAGCAAGCACCAGGAGGCGAGTAGCAGCGGGCGATGAAACAGAAGACGATGAAACAGAAGAAAGGGGACAGTGGCCGTTCGAGGGTCTATTGAGTTGGTAAAAGGCGTCGGTTATCGAATACAACCGAAACCTAACATCTTCGGCGTCGGTTCTACTTAAATAACCGACGTCCAGTTAGACAAATTTTGCCCTAAATAGTATGGCGGGAACCATTATCGGTGTCAGTTATCAACAGATAACTAACACCTAAGCTGGAACTTTTCGTGCAATTTTTCATCTTATATAGACATCGGTTTGTTGGTAAAAAACCGACGCTGTATGTGCCAAATTTTTTTCGCTCGAAAATTGGATTTCGTTGGCAATTTTAGGCGTCGGTTGTTTGTTATGCAGCCGACGCTGAATACAAAGCGGTACCCGTGTCTGGCTGGTCTTCAAATATAGACGTCAGATTTACTAAATAGCCGACATGTAATGTTATAGGAGGCGGTTTTTGTAAATAACCGACGCCCAGAAAAGCGACATTGAATGTTGTTTCTGTAGTAGTGGGCCCAATAACAAGGAAATTCAATTAATAAATGAATAATTGAGTTTTTGAGAAAAGAGAGATGTAGAAACCTCTGGAAGGCAAAAGAATGTAATCCAAAAGGTGGATTTCGTGCCACATGGGTTCCTTGGGTTCCAAGGAGTCCAAAGTTGCAAAGAAAAAGCAATAAGAAAGGAAAAGATTAATTAAGTATTTTTTATTAAGAAAGAAATTGAAAACAATGGTAAAATGCAGAAAACCAGTGAAAAGAGGTGTAATTGAGTTATCCTTAGTGGAATTTTTTATCCCAAGGATTCCTAATGATAAAAGGAATACCAATGAGGAAAATAAAAGAGAAATAAAGAAAGATTCTCAAAAAGAGCTATTTTAATAAGAAATATACATGATAATGAAGAATAATGCATTTAGATGCATCTAGAAGGATAATGAGTATTCAATAAAAAGGGATTTCGAAATAATAGAGTTTCTTGGGGTCCAAGGAGCCCCAATAAAGGAAAAGGAAGAGAAAATACCAGAATTGCAAAATAAGGAGATAATGGGAATACATAATTAATGGATTATGTAAATTTGATAAAAGGAAGTATTTCCTATGGATATATATATATATATATATATATATATATATATATATATTTGTGGCAAATAGATTAAAAGGCAAATAAAGAGAGTGAAGGAGAGGAATTTCAAATTCCTAATATTTAAAGAAAAGAGAATGTCAAAAGGATGGGGAAAATATGAGAGAGAATCTTGCTTCCTCATAAAGGAATTGGATTCCCAATAGAAAAGAACCTTGTTTTCTTCATGGCCAAGCACGTTAGGGCGTGGTTGTCCTCCCTATATAAGGGGTCGAATCCTTGCCCAAGTCCAGAGGGACCCCAAGTGACTATCTCTCTTCCATCTTCTTCTTCACGTTTCTTTGCGTCTAAACCCTAATCAAGGGAGGTAGGCCAACCCCAGGGACAAGGAGTAGCCACGGACTGGAACCACGATACCCCCACGACGCCGTATGGGAGCGCAGACATTCACATGTGCTCTGAATCTCGTGCACCATCCAAGGTCTAGCTGTAGGTCAGCCACGGGTTGTGGGACCAAGCATGCCCGAAGTAGCTTCTCGAAGTAGCTTCTCTACCTACGAACCAGAAGCACCCAGAGGTGCGAGAGGGTACGACAGAGGTGGGGGTAGCCACCCTGACGGCCATCAAGGTCGGGGATGGAGCCGGGAGCCGTGCCTAGGGCTACAGGCCGTCGCATCTACGGCATCACGAGGAAGAAGAAGGAGGCTTAGGCTTTGGACGATTCTACCCCTCGTGGGTATGTAGAGCCGACAACTTACGTGGGGGTATATGGGTCTTTTCGAAATGTTTTGAACCTACAAGCATGTTGCATGAAGAAGGTGACGTGGCGCAATCTGATTAGCGAAGTAAGTGAAATCCTACTAAATTCGTAATTAAATATTGGTAGCTCCAATGGAAACATATAATACATGAAAATTGCTCAGAAAAATGAGAGGAATCCATTAAAAATATAATGGAAGCCTAGTTCCTCTTGAAATTCGAAAAGTAATGGAAGATATCAAATTTAATGTATTAATGTTTGAAGAAACATATTTTGAGATGAATAATATATTTAGAAGGGTTTAATTGACAATTAAAGTTGATATTAACATGTTAATCATAAAGAGATACATTAAGATTGAAAAAGATGAATCTTGCACATAATTAGTTTAATTGAAAGTCCATGTGCATGAATAAGTTGTAATGGGCCTTAAAACCTTAATGTTGGTAATTAGGACTACTAATGGCTTTAATTATTTGATTTCATGTATAGAACTGAGTTTTCATGGTTATAAGCTATTTCGAGCATTAAAGTTCCTAATTTGTGGATAAATACCCTAAATGTAGTAATTAGGGTTTTCTCATGAATAAAAGGTGGAATTAATGGCAAATCGAGTTCATATGTGAACTGGACCATAATGAACTATGAATTGATGATAAATGTGTATAATGATCTTGTCATGGATTAAAGGGATAAAAATAGTAGCTTTAATGTAAAAGACACTTAATGAGCTTAATTAATGGTTAATTATGCCTTTAATCCGGAACTAAGGATTAGATGTGGAAATAATTACGGTTTGTGATCAATTGTGTTAAATTAGGGTTTAAAATAGTAAAAGATGAAGGGAAGCCCTAATTGCAATAGAAACCCTAAAAGTGAATTAGAAACCCTAGGAAGCGAGCTAGGTTTAATGGATCTTGATGACATGAATAATAAAAAGGGAATTACGTGATTATTTCAGGATCTTGTTGAAAATGATTGCTTGCTTGGATTCTTATTTGCATGGATATTTCTGTTCAAATCGTCAGATCAGGTATATGGTTAATTATGAATAACCGCCTTAGTTTCTCGAGGATTTTACGGATGGTTAATCGCATTGAATGCAAATTATCAGTTTGGATGTTCATACTTGCAAACTATAAAGTCACTATGATTATCACATTAATAATAGAAGTATGGATTCTCGCACTTACATGCCACCCTGATGGATGATGCCAAAGGTCAGACCCAGATGGGTAGACCAATGGACACCTTGAGTGGTGACCCCATGCACCAAGCTCGGGAATGAGAAGGTAGCCTATGATATTGCATGAATAGTGGGCACCATGAGTGGTGACCCCCAGGCACCAAGCTCGGGATTGAGAAGGTGGCCTTAAGTCATTGGCAAAGGAAACCCTAAGGTGGGTATGCCAGGGTTAGGGCAAAAGCGGTGCAGAATGTCATACTAAAAAGTGTAAATTGGATTGTTAATTAATTTGATTGTGATTATTAAATTGTTAGCCATATTTGCAAGATTTTGGTTGTTCCCACATACCAATATA
Organism: Alisma plantago-aquatica; assembly: GCA_963693085.1. Lineage (NCBI taxonomy): Eukaryota > Viridiplantae > Streptophyta > Magnoliopsida > Alismatales > Alismataceae > Alisma > Alisma plantago-aquatica. Next base: position 662,314,482 of record OY856413.1, read on the forward strand.
TTTTGATATACTGACCGACGTTTTGTTTGTCGGCATTTTAGGAACAATAATTGAAAGAACAAATAGTAAAGTGACACATTGTGGAAATAAGAAATAAAGTGCAAGGAGGATTAGATAGAATAATTCAAGCTCTAGATAGATAGATTTCCAAAGTTTTCAAAGGTAAGTAAAGTTTTAATTTTATACCAAATTCCAGTTAGTTAGTAGAATTTCATAATTATTATTGATTATTTGTCGAACCTTTGATCCTGTTAATTGAATAACGGCTCTGACCTTCGGGTCTCCCTTAATTGGGGGTTACCGGGAGGCGGGGTTGTTACAATTGGTATCAGAGCATAGGTTCCTCACTTAATCCTTAATAATTATTAAATTTTACAAATTCCATAGAACCCAAGGGAGTTATTAGAGGATTATCCAAAAGATTGAGGTGTCTAGAAAAGGATCACGTCTGGGGGCTGGCAATATTTTCCTCTGCACCGCTAGTTGGAATACGAGGACTCCCGAATTGTGTGACTGTCTGGCTGATGTCTTAGGATATGACTTGAAATAAGATACCTTTAGGACTCTCTCATCTTGTTCATCCCTTCTCAACTCAAATTCTGATAAGGAAATTAAGGATTAGGGTTTCCCTCTCTTCTCCTCACCCTCTTGAGGTATGGGTAAGGTTGATAAGGATTAAGGGATCCTCCATCAAATTAATGAAAAGCATGTAAACAAGATGTCATGGACATAATCTTAATAGAGTAAGCGTAAAAGAATAGATGCATGCTTAGGTCATATGACACAAGTTGTCATCGCCCTCATGAGAGGCCTTAGGATAGACTTCTTGTTAGGAGGATGAGTAGAGAGGGTTAGTCATGGAGGTAGAGACCTCCATTAAAGGTAGAGACCTAGCACATCCTTTGAGGATGATGGTAACCCTAACCCTATGTGAAGGTTAGAGGGAGAGATGACATGATGAGTTAGATGTCATGGTTGACTAGGTGTTTGGATGGACATGCCTTTAGATTGCCATACAAACCATGAGAAGTTTATGACCGAGTACCTTTGGCAACCCAACCCTGGGAAGGGTCGTGCATGTTTGAGCGAAGGATAGCTCCTTCATGGATGAGGTTAGAGAAGAACCTATAGAAACCTTATGAGCTATTGCAAGTAGGATATAGCTTGCACCCAAAGTACATCAGTAGTACGAGTTGTAAATTAAGACCGAGGCCAGAAGGATAGGATGGATGGCTTATGAGATAAGCATAAAAGGCTATGGATGATCTTGAACAAACATAGGTTCGAACCTAGACTTCACCCATGTAGAGGTATGCTTGTGAGCTTGATCCTTCATGGAGAGAGGACCTCTAGTAGTAAGGCTGGATGTGGAGTTCACTCTAGAGAGAGAAAGAAGGACCCCAAGAAGGAGGTTGGAAGCCTAAAACCCCGAGATATGAGGAATAGTGGGGAGTTGAGGATGATGCGACCTAAGTGGATGATAGCGGTTGCATTATGCTTGACCCTTGGGGGTTGATGATATCTTGGTTGCCTTTAGAGGAACCAAACCCTAAAGAGAGGATGATGCTTCTGGAACCTATGTGCCTGTGGTATAGGAGTTTACCTGCTGAGATGAGACAAAGAGTGCCTTAGACCCTGAGGAGGTTCAAGTAACCAGTTGTGGGGCTTTATACCTAGTTGGTTGTCCTTAAGGAGGACTCAACTCTGAGGTGTTGCTCATATAAAAGGATCATGGGAGTACATGGAATACCTTGGACATGCTTGATTCGTGGTTAAAAGGTTGAGCATGTAGTTGGATATCCAAAAGTGAACCTAGGGTTCCTAGCCTAAGAGGGGAAGTGGTGTACCTAATGCTCATGATGAGAATTGAGTCTCTATAGTTTTGAGTATGGTACTCTTCATGTATAGAGGAAAAGGAATCCCCTCGAGTTAAAGGTAGGTTTGATGAACCCCCCACAACTAAGTTGACCTAATGTTGAGGAAAGAGAACAAGTATGACCTAGCATGGTTTAATAGGTGATCTGCTTGTGCCTTAGTAGCTGTTGGGTTAGGCATGTTCATGTGAATGTAAACCCTAAGGACGGTTTTGACCTTGTTGTCAAGATTTGTAGTTTCCTCCCATCCTGGGAGAGGGACCCTTTGGTAGGGTGTATACCAGTTTTGCTGGTTTTGAGGTAACCTAAAGAAGTCCCATAGGATCTTGAGAAGCTAAGTGAAAAGTACATGGAATGAGAATGAACCTGTAGACCCATAGATAACCATCTCTAAGTGCATGTGGATGTGTTACCATGGAGGTAACCGGTATGGGGCCTAACCAAGGTAGGCAGGTTGCCATGACCCCTATGAAGGGATGAAAGTCGGTCGAGAATGCAGAGAGAGATGATGAAGGCTTGGGTAAGGTTCTAAGTTGGACATGTACTATAATGGAATCCTAAGTCTATCCTAGGGTCAGGTAGGGATGAGATCGATGGAAGAAGGAGTTTCATAATTCCCTAGTTGCACATGACCATAGGGTCGGAAGGTAACAACTATCATTGTCTGAGGGCCATGGGTCAGGAGATTGATCACCTTCATAAACTCATGGGACCCAAAGGGTAGATGAGTAGGGCACTCTCTAGATGCATGAGGGAAGAGGGATGACCCCAAAAGTGTTGGGACCCTATAGACCTAGAGGAGATGACAAAGGATTGTGTGTGGATCGAAGTAGGTTCGAGACTAGTTTTCCATGGAGGAAATGTTGATATCATGATGTTTGTGATGTAAAGACATGAGTTGCACGTTTCAACTTATATTTGAAGGTGTACTGGCAAGGTGGGATGTACCATGTCTACTTTTAGAATGGGAAGAACTCTGTATTTGGACGGACGCCAAATGCTTATTTCTTCTTATTATGGGAGTGAGAGATAGGAAAATACGCATGCCACACACCAAGGGTAAAGATGATGTGAGTTGGAACGTTGGTATAAGGAATGAGGACATAGATGATAACATACCTTGGTGGAGTGAATGCTACATGGATGGTTTACAAACACTAAGAGGAATAGTGTAGTCATCTTATGAGGATGTTTTATCAAGAGCTATGTGGAATTTGCAAGTTAACCAAGGTTGAGTTTGATCACCATGAGGATGAGCTCAAAGTTTCTTGATGAAGACAAACTTAGAGTTTGAGATGAGATGATAAGTATAATGCATGGAGGTGTATGTCTTCGACATTACATAACACCTAAGGATAAGGAGTGGTAATGAATGCTCTGGTTGAGATATAGCTACCTAGTTTAGATGGAAGCTAGAAGAAGTTGAGGTTGTTAGGCTAACCTTAAGTTGAGAAAAAGAGATAAGTTTGGCTAACACTCAGATATAATGAGATATGTTGAACAAGATTAGTGGTTGTTTGGATAGCCAGCCTAGTCTTTAATGCAATGAAAGGATGGTTGTAGAACCTCAGATGTTATTCTTTGGAAAGAAAAGTGATGAAACCCTGATGAGAGTGGCTTACGCTTTCTGAGGTATCAAGCTTGAGGAATCATGACATACAGGAGATCATGGTTTTAAGATCACCAAACACCGTGATACTACAAAGATAGTAAGTAATAATAGCACTTCGGTTGCTTGATGTGGAGTTGCATGTGACAGGTGGCCATGCTAGCCAGGGGTGAAGAACGAACTCCAGTAACCCAGTGTATCAATATAGAGGATAAAAGAGTCCCTAAGAGGGAATGGGATTTCATCACTATGGACGTTGTGGTAAGTCTCCCTTTGACCTAAAAGGTCAAGATGCAATATGGGTTATGGTAGATCGCCTTACCTAGACAACATGAGAAAGAAAGGAGTATTGTCAAGAGATAGATTATGTTGAACAACATAAGAGAGAGAGATGGTTCAACTACACCATGATACGAGTTCAAAAGTTCTTGAGTATGACCTAAAGGTTCACTTCCATAAGGTGGAAGTAGGTACATGAAGAACTCAGTGTCAGTACCGCCTATCACACCTAACTAATGGACAATATGATCCAGACTAGAGGGTCTGATGAGAGCATGTGTGCTCATTCAGGGTGATACATAGAGACAGTTCTTAAGATGTGATGTTAACCACCATAGCCTTTATGGGGATGCAAGAAGTCTTATAGAGAGGTTGTGTCGGTCACCACTTCATTAAGATGATGTTGGTGAAGGAGGCCTCACGAAGGTCAGAGAAGAACCATAGTGTGTGTAGATGAAGTCGCTTTGATCGTGCAATGGTTGAGAGAGAGCCCAGTGGTGACATGAGTCACGAGATGATGCAAAGCAGACTGACATGCAGTTCACGGTGGGAGAATATGTGATGTGAAAATCCGACCCCTCTAAGCTACAACTGAGAAAGTTGAGTCCCCGATATATGGGTCCATTTGAGATGGATTGGTGGAGATGGTTGTGTTTAGCCTTGCCCCTCAGGATAACATGATGTGTAATGTGTTCCATGGGTCTAATATAGAGCACTATGTGAGGTATCCAAGCCATGTATTGAGCCCTGAACCTATTCAACTTTTGAGAGGATGAAATGTCCTGAGTCACCTATGAGGGTATGATATACCAAGGTAAGAAAGAACTCAGATGGAAGAATATGAGATGATAAAGGTTCTTGGGAAGTACCATGGAAAGGGTGATGCCACATGGGAGCCCGGATGGACGTATGAAAGGCTTATCCTGAACTGTTTGTTTGCTTGATGGAATTTTGAGGACAAAATTTTTATAAGAGGAGAAGGATGTTACAACCCCAATTTTTGGGTTCCTTTGGTGAGGAATGTAATTTCTCACATTAAAGATATTGGAACAAATAATTTGTTTTGAATAAATGGATTTTGTTTACAATAGCCTTGATGATTGTGTTGTGGGCTTTATTGGCTATTGGGCCCAATAACAAGGAAATTCAATTAATAAATGAATAATTGAGTTTTTGAGAAAAGAGAGATGTGGAAACCTATGGAAGGAAAAAGATTGTAATCCAAAAGGTGGATTTTGTGCCAAATGGGTTCCTTGGGTTCCAAGGAGTCCAAAGTTGCAAAGAAAAAGCAATAAGAAAAGAAAAGGTTAATTAAGTATTTCTTTATTAAGAAAGAAATTGAAAACAATGGTAAAATGTGGAAAACCAGTGAAAAGAGGTGTAATTGAGTTATCCTTAGTGGAATTTCGTATCCCAAGGATTCCTAATGATAAAAGGAATACCAATGAGGAAAATAAAAGAGAAATAAAGACAGATTCTAAAAAAGAGCTATTTTATTAAGAAATATACATGATAATGAAGAATAATGCATTTAGATGCATCTAGAAGGATAATGAGTATTCAATAAAAAGGGATTTCGAAATAATAGAGTTTCTTGGGGTCCAAGGAGCCCCAATAAAGGAAAAGGAAGAGAAAATATCAGAATCGAAAAATAAGGAGATAATGGGAATACATAATTAATGGATTATGTAAATATGATAAAAGGAAGTATTTCCTAAGTATATATATATATATATATATATATATATATTCGTGGCCAATAGATTAAAAGGTAAATAAAGAGAGTGAAGGAGAGGAATTTCAAATTCCTAATATTTAAAGAAAAGAGAATATCAAAAGGATGGGGAAAATAGGAGAGAGAATCTTGCTTTCTCATAAAGGAATTGGATTCCCAATAGAAAAGAACCTTGTTTTCTTCATGGCCAAGCACGTTAGGGCGTGGATGTCCTCCCTATATAAGGGGTTGAATCCTTGCCCAAGTCCAGAGGGACCCCAAGCGACTATCTCTCTTCCATCTTCTTCTTCACGTTTCTTTGCGTCTAAACCCTAATCAAGGGAGGTAGGCCAATCCCAGGGACAAGGAGTAGCCACAGACTGGAACCACGATACCCCCACGACGCCGTATGGGAGCGTAGACATTCACATGTGCTCTGAAGCTCGTGCAACATCCAAGGTCTAGCTGTAGGTCAGCCACGGGTTGTGGGACCAAGCAGGCCCGAAGTAGCTGCTCTACCCGCGAACCAGAAGCACCCAGATGTGCGAGAGGGTACGAAGGAGGCGGGGGTAGCCACCCTGATGGCCATCGAGGTCGGGGATGGAGCCGGGAGCCGCACCTAGGGCTACAGGCCGACGCATCTGCGGCATCCCGAGGAGGAAGAAGGAGGCTCAGGCTTTGGATGATTCTACCCCTCGTGGGTATGTAGAGCGGATAGCTTACGCGGGGGTATATGGGTCTTTTCGAAATGTTTCGAACCTGTAAGTACGTTGCATGAAGAAGGTGACGTGGTGCAATCTGATTGGCCAAGTAAGTGAAATCTTACTAAATTTGTAATTAAATATTGGTATCTCCAATGGAAACATATAATACATGAAAATTGCTCAGAAAAATGAGAGGAATCCATTAAAAATATAATTGAAGCCTAGTTCCTCTGGCAATTCGAAAAGTAATGGAAGATATCAAATTTAATATATTAATGTTTGAAGAAACATATTTTGAGATGAATAATATATTTAGAAGGGTTTAATTGACGATTAAAGTTGATATTAACCTATTAATCGTAAAGAGATACATTAAGATCGAAAAAGATGAATCTTGCACGTAATTAGTTTAATTGAAAGTCCATGTGCATGAATATGTTGTAATGGGCCTTAAAACCTTAATGTTGGTAATTAGGACTACTAATGGCTTTAATTATTTGATTTCATGTATAGAACTGAGTTTTCATGGTTATAAGCTATTTCGAGCACTAAAGTTCCTAATTTGTGGATAAATACCCTAAATGTAGTAATTAGGGTTTTCTCGTGAATAAAAGGTGGAATTAATGGCAAATCGAGTTCATATGTGAATTGGACCATAATGAACTATGAATTGATGATAAATGCGTATAATGATCTTGTCATGGATTAAAGGGATAAAAATAGTAGCTTTAATGTAAAAGAGGCTTAATGAGCTTAATTAATGGTTAATTATGCCTTTAATCTGGAATTAAGGATTAGATGTGGAAATAATTACGGTTAGTGATCGATTGCGTTAAATTAGGGTTTAAAATAGTAAAAGATGAAGGGAAGCCCTAATTGCAATAGAAACCCTAAAAGTGAATTAGAAACCCTAGGAAGCGAGCTAGGTTTAATGGATCTTGATGACTTGAATAATAAAAAGGGAATTACTTGATTTTTTCAGGATCTTGTGGAAAATGCTTTCTTGCTTGGATTCTTATTTGCATGGATATTTTTGTTCAAATCGTCAGATCAGGTATATGGTTAATTATGAATAACCGCCTTAGTTTCTCGAGGATTTTCCGGATGGTTAATCGCATTGAATGCAAATTATCAATTTGGATGTTCATACTTGCAATCTATAAAGTCAGTATGATTATCACATTAATAATAGAAGTATGGATTCTCGCACTTACATGCCACCCAAATGGATGATGCCAAAGGTCAGGCCCAGATGGGTAGACCAATGGACACCTTGAGTGGTGACCCCAGGCACCAAGCTCGGGAATGAGAAGGTAGCCTATGATATTGCATGACTAGTGGGCACCATGAGTGGTGACCCCCATGCACCATGAGTGGCAAGCTCAGGATTGAGAAGGTGGCCTTAAGTCATTGGCAAAGGAAACCCTAAGGTGGGTATGCCAGGGTTAGGGCAAAAGCGGTGGAGAATGTCATACTGAAAAGTGTAAATTGGCTTGTTAATTAATTTGATTGTGATTATTAAATTGTTAGCCATATTTGCAAGATTTTGGTTGTTCCCACATACGAGTATATTTTGACATACTGACTGACGTTTTGTTTTTCGGTGTTTTAGGAACAACAATTGAAAGAACAAACAGTAAAGTGACACATTGTGGAAATAAGAAATAAAGTGCAAGGAGGATTAGATAGAATAATTCAAGCTCTAGATAGATAGATTTCCAAGGTTTTCAAAGGTAAGTAAAGTTTTAATTTTATACCAAATTCCAGTTAGTTAGTATAATTTCATAATTATTATTGATTATTTGTCGAACCTTTGATCCTGTTAATTGAATAACGGCTCTGACCTTCGAGTCTCCCTTAATTGGGGGTTACCGGGAGGCGGGGTCGTTACAGAATCCACATTGGATCATGGATACATAAGGTGAAGCATAACCATCACATTCCATACCATTCTCACATATGGATCCACACATAACTCAAGGTGTAACCATCAGGTCATGACATACTAGGGTTCAACCACAAAATAGAGTACTCCATGATTCTATTCATCATTGAAGGGGTTGTTCATAATCAATTACCATCACTTGGTTATGTTAGGATTAAGGATAACGAAATATACTTCATCAGGGTTGCCCATTAACTCATTATATTTATTATCAATTCTAATTATATGAGGGAAAAGGTAAGATTATATTATTAAGGTAAACCTCCATTAGGTTTCAACACCACTCAAACTGTACAAACTTATCATAATCATCATCCCAAAATATTGGATTATTAAGAAGGTAAGACTATTGGTTGTTTACATAAGTAAACACCTTGGATAAACCACCTATGAAGTGGTTTATTTGTCCTCTAGAAAGGGTCACCATTTAATCGTATACATCCCTTGATTAACAACATAAAAAGTTCCATTAAGAGTAGGGTAAAACCCACAAATGATTGTTTATTTAAAACAAACAATCCATAAATGAGCTTAGTTACTAAATGAACGGTTTTTGTAGCTTAGTTACTATTTTTATAACTTTAATGAGATCAATAAATGATGATTATATTGCATTTATCACTATATGATCAATCATTATCTTAATCCCCATGAACGATGGTTCTTCCTAGGGTTTTTGAGCATATTTTTCCCTCCTTGTGTTTCAATCCGATAGTTGGTTTTGGTGATGTATGATTTGACCATTTTGTGACAATTAATGGTTTGATTTTATCTTCTATTTTGGACTCTCTTATGTTTGAGAAGCGAATGTCATGATGCTCTCCCAAGTGGTTCAAGTCAATGGTCTTAGTTCTCTCTCAAATGATGGTTTCTCCCTAAATGCTTTGAGCTGATTTTCTCCTGTTTCCATAACTCGATTGTTGGGATTCTTGTACCAACTAATGAAGGCCACTTAGTCGCTATTTTGGGATCTTCTTTTGTGCTTAAAATTGATGGCTTTGTTTCCTCTAACAACCAAAGATTTTAATGCTCTCTCAAAGGCTAATTCAATGGTCTCTAGATTCACAATCGATGGCTATACTAATTGCTAATTTTCTTGATTCTTCAAGTCTAAGATCAACGACACTCTTTAGGTTCACAACTGATGGTCATCCTAAGAGTTCATGGACTATTTTCTCTTAAGCATTAGATCAACGTTTCACTTATTTTTTCAATTGATGGTTTGTTGGCTAAGACAAATGTTGGTTTCACTAATATCTAATTTGATGGGTTTTCTTGCTCATGAAACCAATGGTGAGTTTAGGGCTCGCACCTGATGGTGATACATGTTTTTTTCTAAGTCATAACTTGATGGTTTTCCTAGATGATTATCCCTAGGTTTTACATATTTTACATTTTATGGTTATGTTTTATACAACCATTATTCAACGGTTTTAATTGACTAGAATCCGATGGTTTGATGTGTGGTCTGTGATTTGATAGGTTGTGTTTATTGTACCTGATGTTGGGGATTTGATGAGTTATGATTAATGGTTTTGAGTCCCATGGGTTGGCACTCTTACCTTTTCCCTCAAATGGATATAAAATATAAGATTGTTGTAAAGTGTTGATTTGCAATGTTAAGCCAACTTGTGTTGTTAACTCTAATCCTAGTACAACTAAATGATGGTGGTAAATTATGCCTAGTTCCCTTGCATATTTTTATAACAAAGGAATTCCCTTAATTCTAAGATTTTTTGTAAATAATAAGAACTAGGGATTACATACAATTGTTGTTTTGGAAACCCTAAATTAGTTAAGTTGTTGAACCTTAATCCTAATTCAAGAACACAAAGTTATTGCTTAGTTTCCTTATGCATTTAATATAATAATGGAATACTTTCTCTCTCTACACTATTGTAACTCTAATTTGTTGTTATGTGCAATGTTAAGCCAAACGTTATATGTTACATGTATGTGATGCTAGTTGAGCCTTGATGAGGCATGGAAAGGTAATGGTGTTCTTACATGAGATAATGTGATGGTCTTAAAGACCATTGGGCATGGTTGAACCCTAATAAAGGTGTGATTCTATTCAAGATGTAATAATGGTTGGTACCCTGGGATAATGTGATAAGGATTTATATCCAATGTTGGTGTGATGACAAGTAGAGTCTCATGAATGGTAATGAAATAGTACCATGTGTTTTTTAAATAAGGATTATGCATCATACACTTTATATCTTCTAAAGTTGTTATATATTAATGCTTGCTAGAAATAAATTAGGTTTTATTTTTCCACTTGTTTGATAAATCCTTAATTCACCCAATTGCATTAACTAATTAAGTCAAACCTTAATCATGTAGTTGCCTTTTTCCATAGATCCATCTGCAATGTCAGTACTTGTTGGATGGTGAAATGAGTAACTCCTAAGGCAAACTCAGAGCACATATTTTTGAATATGCGGGGGTGCAACTTGAGGATACATTCTTGCATCCATAATCATAGGTTATCAAGGATGATTGTGGTCATGCCTTGGCATCAGAACGGTTGAGACTGTATCTCAAATGATATGTTTATAAGGATGGTTGCTGTGACATCCTGGACATGGGTTATGCTTTAACCCTAGATGTTTTGTTTAAGAAAGTTAATTATATTCTTGCTCTTATCTTTTGAAAAATAATTAAGGATCAAGAGGAACTTATGTTTCATTTTAGTCCTTTTTGAATAATGATTGAAATCAATGTTTTGCCTATTTTGGACTAATGTGTAAATTACCCAAGTTGAGGGGTTAACTTGCAAATGTTACATGATAATGTTCCTCAAAGTGTTGAAGCTTCATAAGAATGAGAATGATGCAGAGGTATGTCTTGTGATAGTCTGAGCACCAAGAAAGAGATTGTTAAGCAATGTTTGAGCATTAAAACCTAATTTTGGTGTAATGTGCAATTTACCCAAAACCTAGGGTTCAATATGCAAAATACCACTTCTTGAGAGTCCCTAATGTTTCTTGGTATCAATTAAAGACAACAAAATTAGAGGGGCATATCATTTGAATCTCTTTGGAAGAGAGAGAATCTTGATATTAAAATAATCAAGATTTAAGCATAATTGAAACCTTAATTCAATTTAATGCAAAAAATAAATATATTAATGGAAGTTCCCTTCAAACAAAAATGTGATGGTTGAAATTACATAAGTATGGACGTCCTTGTGCCTTGCAAAGGCAACGGAATATCTAAAGTGAGTGGAGAGTCCACTCACATTAGTTAACTAAAAAGTAATATCCACTCAAATTTGGATATTATTATTATAATGGTTAAGGTGCTTAATTTGTTTTCTTTTAATTCATGGATAATGAAGAAGAATTACAAGGTAGGGGATATGGCTTCGTATGCAAGGGATTGAGGGGAGTATGTGGCACCAATTTTGGGAGTTAAAGGAATTATTCATCACTTTCTCTCTCATGAAATTCCTGTACATATATCCCATTTTCAACCCACATGAAAGGCTTTTCCGATTCCTTCTTTCTTTCCTTGATTTATCTGTGCACACAGGAGCTTAGGAGCAACAGGAGGACGTTCCCCAACCTGTAGGTAAGCTCCATAGTCATCTTCAACCTTGATTTCATGGTGGAAATCGAAATTCAATGCTTAATTTCTTCTTTTCTTCATTCAATCTTCAACCTTAGCCATTCATTTCACTCAAAGACTTGAGAACGGGCCTTGGATAGTTGAGAGAGCTTCATTCACAATTGAGGACGTGAAGCTTGAATCTTGGATTCATCTTTGAAGGTGGGTTATATAACTTGAACCCTTAAATGTCATTATTGCTTGCAATTTATTCATCATGTGTTGAACCTTTCTTCTTTCTCGATTTCCTTTTGATTAGTTGTTGAAATCACCATAAGAATCACAATTGATTTTGAAGGTTTGAAGCTTGAAGATGATGATGTCATCTTAAGCACACACCTCAACAAAGGAATGGGAAAATAGTTTTCAAAACCGATTGAGCTAATTCAGTTTCAAAATAGATTGAGTTGAATCAGTTTCAAAACCGATTGAGTTGATTCAGTTTCAAGACTGAATGGGTAATTGAACCCAAGACCGAATGGGTAATAGAACCCAAGATCGAATAGGTAATTTAATTTAAAAACCGAATGGGTAAATGAGTTCAAAACCTAATGGGTAGTTGACTTCAACATTAAATGGGTAATAGAGTTCAAAACCGAATCGGTAATGGATCTCAAGATCGAATGGGTAAATTGAACTTCAAGACCATTTGAGGTCTATTACTGATGTGATTGATGAAGATCAAATGTCTCAAATTGATTTAATTATAATGGATTCAATGATGGGTGACCCATTTATTACTAACCCTAATTGGATTGAATGGTTGAAACCCTAGTTCGATTGAGTCAATTTCTAAGTTGAATGGCTCAAACGGTCTCAAGACCGTTTGAGACCAAATGGTCCCAAGACCGTTTGGAGGTCAAGGGATGTGATGGATGGTTGGAGATCCAAGGGCTGTGATTTGATGTACTTTCAATGGTCCAATTGATGTGTGATTCAATAAAGCAAACCCTAAAAATCAATTGATTGATTGGAGGAAACCCTAATTGGTCCATTCAGTTTCAAGGTGGTTTGGACCAAACGATCTTGAGACCGTTTGGAGGGCAAAAGGTCTCAAACCATTTAATGTTCAATTGGTTTCAATAATGAGTTTCTCATGCAGTTTCAAACCATTTGGAGATAATTATATTTTATTCAAACAGTCTCAAACCATTTAGGGACTTTGACGCCAAGACCATTTGATGGTCTAACGATCTTAAGACCGATTGAAGGTTTTGGGACCAAGACCATTTAAGGTCTAACAGTATTCAAACTGTATGGAAGTGCAATTGATTCAAAGACCGTTTGAGGGTCTAATAGCTCAAGACTGTTTGAAGGTCTAATTGACTTAAACCATGTAAGTATTATTAAACCCCATGATTGTTGATTATGTTTATCAAAGATATTTACAATGGTTGTACCTTTAAGGTACTTAAGTGATTAGTACCTTTTGAGTGGTTAACCTTTTATGCTTATGAAAAGCAATACCTCAATACACTATGCTAACCCTAAATGTATGCACTTGAATGAAGGGTTGACCTTATCTAATAAAGTTTGAAGTAATCAACATCCTAGAGAGGATGAGAGAGAGAGAGTAATTCATACATGTATAATAAGCATATAGTGATTATGCCTCAACACTCTCAAGATGAAAATAATATGTAATTAGGGTATGATCCTTGATAAAGAGATCATGAAACCCTAATTGAGAAGGTTGATGAACCCTAACCCTAATTTAGGGAAATGTTAGGTGTAACCCTAATCTAGGGTAATGGCGTAACCCTAATCCAGGGTAATGATACGAGAAATCCCAATTCAGGGTAATATAATGAAAAACCCTAATTTAGAAGGATGCTTCATGAAACCCTAATTTCGGGTAAAGTTACATGAAACCCTAATTTGGGGAAAAGTTATAATGAACCTTAATTCAAGGTAATGTGATGTGAAACCCTAATCAAGGGTGATGTCAAGTGAAACCCTAATCAAGGGTGATGTCACGTGAAACCCTAATTAAGGGTGATGTTATGAGAAACCCTAATGCAGAGATGTGATGTGAAACCCTAATCAAGGGTGATGTCAAGTGAAACCCTAACACATATATGTGATGTGAAACTCTAACTCGGGGTTGCTGTGTAATGCTTTATGAAATCCTACCCTAATATAGGGTGAAGGTATGTAAAATCCTAATTTTGGATTATAATGCATGAAACCCTAATCTTGGGCAATATGATGATAAACCATAACCCTAATTTGGGTAATGGGATGAGTATTCCTAATTGACATGAATTGGGAAATCCTAACTCTAATGAGGGAATAGTGATGCTACTCTTACATTACATAGTGCTGACATGTAATTGATATAACTATTATCATGAGTACTAATCATGCAGGTATCATGAGATGTTGGACATAGCCAGGTATGAGCTATGATGTTTTATTATTGAAATTGTTTTATGGGCCTTCTGAGCCATAATATGTTGTGTTCCTAATAATAGGTAACCAGAGATTAATGGGCTTTAAGTTCCATGTGAGATACCTGTACTGCAAGTATCATGTTTACCTTGGTCAGATGACCTGAAGGTATCAATTACCTGATAAGTGGTAACAAGTGTTCTTGATGAATTGAGGGTTTGAATACCCATATTCCATAATCATGATGATGAGATGTTAAGGGATGAGAATGCCCCTGATGTGATAAGGGATTGAGATCCCAATGTTTTATAAAGCTTTGAAAAGTACTTGATAGAAGTAGTACTCATTCTTTGTAGCATTTGTTATAATAAATTATATTGAAAACATGATTGATGCTAAACAAATATGGTAATGTACTTAATTAATCAAGTGAAATATTATCATGTAGAGCCCTGGACAAAGATCCATCATCGTCAGTAGTTGGTAATGGTGAAACAAGTTTTCCTATGGGAACTCTTGGAGGGCATACTGTTGAGTATGTGGGGGTTATGGGTGCAAATATCCTTAAGCCCGAATGAAGGAATTGATGTGAGATAAACATTAAATCTCTCAATCCTTCATTATATATGCTGGGATGGATGTATCACTAATCTCCCGATGTCGGGATGGATGTATCATGAATCTCCCAATAATGTTAATACCGAATCGATGTGAGATAAACATGATATCTCTCGATTGTGAAGAGAGTACAACTGCCAATGTAACTCTATAGCGAAGTTTCCAGGATACCCTGGAAAGCTATTTAGCAGAGACACAAGATGTCCTGCATTTTGTCCTCATACTGACTGAGGAGGATGAGGTCATGGGAATCCGGCTCTTCCTTGACCTATGTATGGTACCGATTTCGATTTCGCAATGGTCGGTTGGAGTATGAGCGGTATATCTCATCTCCTCAGGGCTTAAGTATGTTTGTAAAATGTAATCAGCCGTGTAGCATAATTGCTTAAGGTTGAAATATGAGAATCATTGGTTGATGTTACCTTGTATAGCATGTCTTAAATGGATAAATGTTATATATGTTCTTTTATTCCTTATTGGATAAGTGACATGCTACTTTATCAAGATATAGTTGAAATGACTTGATTAAAGAATAATGCTCTAATCTGTTTAGACATTGATTTATCTGCTGTTGAATATATATGATTCTTCTGCTCAGTTTTATTCTATTAAACTGTAATAATAATATTTCTAGCGGGGAGTTATATCTCTCGTTGGGACAATTTCAATTGTCTCACCCCCGTGGGATCTAACTTTTTAGGTAGATGCAGAAGAAGCAGCAGAAACCCTACAACAGGGGAAGAACAACAGCAACAACAACAACAGGGACAACAGTGAGATTCCAGGTGGAAGCACTGGTTGTCATGTTTTGTATAGAGAGTCCTATGTGTCATCTCTGTACTCTCAGGTCCTAGGAGTTAGTAGTTAGTACCTTTAATGAATCCATATGAAATTTTGGCTTAATGCCTCAAGTTTTTTATGTTGTCTATGTATTGTTTAACAAGGCAGTTAATGATTGTAATCCTCAAGAAGAGACGGTATAGGATATGTACTTATGAACCAGGATGTGAATGAAATACATTGGTTCTTGATAAAAGAGTTTTCCTGTGTTTGGATCTCTTTACAAATGGTTTTAATTTTTAGTGATTTTCAGTAATTCTGCTGTTAATGATCACTTCTGCCTATTTAATAACATTTTGTTCAAACGCTTCACCACAATTATTGGTATCAGAGCTCTAGGTTTGCTGAGTCTATAGAAACATAGGATTAAGGTTGTTGAGTCCGTTCTAGTGTCTTCCAGTTATCTGATAGTGTCTTCTACACATATAGGAGGAGAAGAAGAACTCAAAGATGTCTGGATCACACGAAGAACAAGTTGTTGAGAGTAGAATTACTACACCAGGAAGAGGTGCAAGGGATCATGATAGGGAGGAGTCAGAACCTGAACATCCCCTGCTTAATCAGGCTACATTAGAAAACCCAGCCTTCCATGATCTGTTTGGGCAGTTCATGGAAACCATGATGCATATGGTGGATAGGATGCCACCACCTACACCTAGGGCACCAGCTCACCATGAAGGATAGGGAGCCGCCAAGACTTTTGAATGACTTCGCCGGGTTGGAGCCACAAATTATGCTGGTACAGCTGACGCAACAGATGTTGACATGTGGTTGACCGAGCTAGAGAAGGCATTCAGAATCCTTAATAGCCCAAAAGCTGAGAAGGTTAGACATGCAGTGTACCTTCTTAAGGGGAGTGCTGGCCACTAGTGGACAATAGAAGAGGGCAAGAGGCCAGGTGTTGAGATCAGATGGGAAGTATTCCAATGAGAATTTGTCAATAGATACTTCCCCAAGACGTTTCTAGATGAGAAGATCTCTCAATTTGAGTGGTTAAGGCAAGGACCAATGAACATTAGCAAGTACGAAGCTAAGTTCATGGAGCTTTTGCGGTTTTGTCCGCATATGGAAACTACTGATGAAGAAAGAATTCGGCATTTTGAGAAGGGGCTGAACGCTGATTTGACCACTCCCATGTCTGCCTTAGAGAACAGGGAGAGGTTTGCCACCTTTGTGGAGTCCCTGAGACGGATAGAAAGGTCGGTGATTGAGAAGCGTCAGAATAAGAGTAAAAATATGTATACTCTGTTTCAAGGATAAGGGTCCAAAAGTTTCAAGAAACTGGGATTTTCTGCACTAATAGCAACACCAAGATTCAATACCCAGACGCAATGGACGTTGAGTAGGGGTAGAGGCTATAGTTTACCACCGGAGGGATCCCACAACTCAGCCTCAGTGTCAGTAATAGGACCACCCAAGCCACTGAGGGAGACCAGAGGCTGTTTTATATGCGGAAAGATGGGCCATTTAAGGAAAGACTGTCGAGCTAGAGATGTAAGAGTGACTCAACCTCTGAGGTAGAGTCAGTAAGGCTCTCAGAGGCAACAGATTCCGAGTGGTGCTAGAGGATGTGGACAAGCGTCCCAAGCTGGTTTGTCGGCACCTAACAACCGAGCATAGGGTCAACAGCAAGCAACAGAGTGGTTCTATGCAATGAATCAACCTGAAGCAGTAGTCAACCATCGAGTTGTGACAGGTCAGATGGAACTATTTCATTCTGATTTGTCTTCATCCTGCTTCGTATCTATTTTAATTGATCCGGGTGCTACGCATTCCTTTATCATTTGAAGAGTGATCTATGACTGCAACATGACTGTCAGTCATAGAGCAAACAATCTATTATTAGAAACCCCTTTGTTGGGATCTACAGTGCTACGGGAGGTGTGTTCTCCATGCATTCTTTCATTTTCTGAACATCACATTCAGGTGGATCTTATACCACTTGAGATGCATGGTTCGATATAATCCTTGGGATGGACACCCTAGAAAAGTATAAGGTTGTTTTGGATTGTGATTCCAAGCAAGCTGTGTTCACAGATGATGGTGACACATGGATCTTTCAGGGAGATAGAAAGATTCTTCCAACCTGTCTTGTGTCATCTATGGTAGCTGAGAAGTTGATGAGACAAGGATGCTTTGCATTTTTGGCACATGTGGTAGATACCACAATAGAGATCCCTAAACTTTCTGAAGTTCTGATAGTTAGGGAGTTTGAAGATGTATTCCTTGAGGAACTTCCAGGTGTTCCTCCACCCTGAGAGATTGATTTTGAGATTAATCTAATCCCAGACATGCAACCAATAGCACAAACACCATATAGAATGGCACCTGCTGAGATGGCAGAGCTCAAGAAATAGCTACAGGAGTTTCTTGAGAAAGGTTTTATCCGACCGAGTACTTCAACATGGGGTGCTCCGGTTCTCTTTGTTAAGAAGAACGACAGATCAATGCGGTTATGCATTGATTATAGACAGTTGAATAAAGTAACCATAAAGAACAAGTATCCTCTGCCAAGGATCGATGACCTGTTTGATCAGTTGCGTGGTGTAACTATCTTCTCTAAGATAGATCTGAGGTTGGGATATCATTAGTTGCGTATCAAGGAGAGTGACATATCTAAGTCTACCTTTAGGACAAGGTATGGTCACTATGAGTTCACAGTTATGTCGTTTGGACTAACTACTGCACCAGCTGCATTCATGGAACTCATGAATAGAATCTTTCGACCTTTTCTTGATCAGTTCATAATAGTCTTCCTAGATGACATCTTGATATACAGTAGAGATGCTCAACAACATGAACAGCACCTCCGTCAGGGTTTAACTTTGCTGAGACAGCATAAGCTGTATGCTAAGTTTAGCAAATGTGAGTTCTGGTTACCAGAAGTTTCTTTTCTAGGACACATAATATCTGCCTCAGGTATCCATGTTGATCCTAAGAAGGTAGAATCTGTCCTGCAATGGGAACAACCAAAGACACCAATGGAAATATGCAGTTTCCTAGTTCTGGCATGCTATTACAAGATGTTCTATAGCTTTACCCCTAACCTAGTTGACTAGGAAGGAGGTTTCTTTTGTCTGGAATGACAAGTGTCAACATTCTTTCCAGCTGTTGAAAGAAAGGCTAACAAGTGCACATGTGCTGGTGTTACCTGAGCAAGGGAAGGGGTACATAGTTTTTTATGATGCATCCAAGAACTGTCTCAGATGTGTGTTGATGCAGGATAATCAAGTGATTTCTTTTGCCTCTCGACAACTTAAGAAACACGAGGAGAATTATCCAACACATGATCTAGAGCTAGCTGTTGTGGTCCATGCTTTGAAGATTTGGAGACATTATCTCTATGGAGAAACATTCCATATTTTCACATACCATAGGAATCTAAAATATATCTTTTCACAACCGGAGTTGAACATGAGACAACGCCGCTGGATGGAGTTAATCAAGGACTATGATTGTACAATTGATTATCATCCAGGGAAGGCTAATGTAGTGGATGATGCATTAAGTAGGAAGTCATCATCACCAGCCTTAGATAAAGCACAGTTGAACTCCTTAGTGTGCTTTAAAAGAGATATGCTTATCTTATTGAGGCAAAATAATATATAGCTTAAGGTATCATTGTTATTCGGGTTGTTAGCTGTGATACACATAAAACCTACTCTGAGATAGCATATTAAAGAAGCACAACAAGTTGATGTTGTGGTTCAGCAGATCAGGTCAGAGTATGGTAGTGAGAAATGGGATGACTTTCATGAGTCAGAGGATCAGGTAGTCTGTTACCATGTAGGATGGTAACACCTAATGCCAATGACTTAAGAAAGTTAGTCTTGGAGGATGCTCATTCTTCGATGTATGCAATGCATCCAGGGAGCACCAAAATGTATCATAACTTGAAAGATATGTATTCGTGGCCATGTTTGAAGAAGGATGTAGCTATGTTTGTTATGTGGTGTCCGGTGTGTTAGTAGGTTAAAGCTGAACATCAAAAGCCCGCAAGAATAATGCAACCTTTGCCTATACCACAGTGGAAATGGGATCATGTGACCATGGACTTTGTGGTTGGTTTTCCTAGAACAACCAAAGGTCATGATTCCATATGGGTGATAGTTGATAGGTTGACTAAGACAACACATTTCCTTCCTGTCAAAACAACCTACACTGCTGAGAAGCTTGCACAGATATATGTAGATGAGATAGTGCGGTTGCACTGGTTTCCAATTACTATTGTTTCTGATAGAGGACCTCAGTTCACGAATCATTTTTGGGAATGACTACATAAAGCTTTGGATATGCAATTACAGTTTAGTACATCCTTTCACCCATAGACAGATGGACAATCTGAGAGGACCATACAAACTTTGGAGGATTTACTTAGGGCATGTGTCCTTCAGTTTGTAGGAAGTTGGGATCTACACCTGAGCTTGATAGAATTTGCTTACAATAATAGCTATCAGCACAATATTGATATGGCACCATATGAAGCATTATATGGTAGATGTTGTAGATCTCCTTTATGTTGGCATGAAACAGGAGAATATCAACTTTTGGGTCCTGATCTAGTGCAGCAGACAACTGAGAAGATTAAAGTAATACAACAACAGTTAAAGACTGCACAGAATAGACAGAAGTCGTACGTTGACAAGTGACGAAGACCTTTAGAATTCCAGGTTGGAGACAGAGTATATCTCAAAGTCTCACCTTGGAAAGGTGTCCTTAGATTTGGAAGGAAATGAAAGTTAGCTCCTAGATTTATGGGGCCTTATCCAATCATTGAACGGACTGGAAAGGTAGCCTATAAGCTAGAGTTGCCACCTGAGCTGCATAAGTTACATCCAGTGTTCCATATCTCCATGTTGAGAAAGTGTAATCCTGACACAGAGTTAGTTTTCCAACCTGTGGAGGTAGAATTAAATGATGATATATCATATGTTGAAGGACCTATGATGATCCTTGATAAAAGAATTAAAAAGCTGAAAAAGAAAGATATATGTCTTGTTAAAGTTCTTTGACATCATCATGACATTGAAGAAGCTACGTGGGAGCTAGAGGAAGAGATGAGGAGGAAGTACCCTTCTCTTTTCTCTTGATGATTTCAGGGACGAAATCCTTGTTAGGGGTGGATAATTTGTAACATCCCTAACATGTGTTATGCTTTAACTCTAGATGTTTTGTTTAAGAAAGATAATTATTTGCTTTCTCTTATCTTTTGCAAAAAAATTAAGGCTCAAGAGGAACTTATGTTTCATTTTAGTCCTTTTTGAATAATGATTGAAATCAATGTTTTGCCTATTTTGGACTAATGTGCAAATTACCCAAGTTGAGGGGTTAACTTGCAAATGTTACATGATAATGTTCCTCAAAGTGTTGAAGCATCATAAGAATGAGAATGATGTAGAGGTATGGCTTGTGATAGCCTTAGCACCAACAAAGAGCATGTTAAGCAATGTTTGAGAATTAAAATGTATTTTTGGTGTAATGTGCAATTTACCCAAAACCTAGAGTTCAATATGCAAAATACCACTTCTTGAGAGTCCCTAATGTTTCTTGGTAATAATTAGAGACACGAAAATCATAGGGGTGTCTCATTTGAATCTCTTTGGAAGAGAAAGAATCTTGATATTAAAATAATCAAGATTTAAGCATAATTGAAACCCTAATTCAATTTAATGCAAAAATAAATATATTAATGGAAGTGCCCTTCAAACAAAAATGTGATGGTTGAAATTACATAAGTATGGATGTCCTTGTGCCTTGCAAAGGCAATGAAATATCTAAAGTGAGTGGAGAGTCCACTCACATTAGTTAACTAAAAAGTAATATCCACTCAATTTTGGATATTATTATTATAATGGTTAAGGTGCTTAATTTGTTTTCTTTTAATTCATGGATAATGAAGACGAATTACAAGGTGGGGGAGATGGCTTCGTATTCAAGGGATTGAGGGGAGTATGTGGCACCAATTTTGGGAGTTAAAGGAATTATTTATCACTTTCTCTCTCATGAAATTCCTTTACATATATCCCATTTTCAACCCACATGAAAGGCTTTTTCGATTCCTTCTTTCTTTCCTTGCTTTAGCTGTGCACAAGGGAGCTTAGGAGCAATAGGAGGACGTGCCCCAACCTGTAGGTAAGCTCCATATTCATCTTCAACCTTGATTTCATGGTGGAAATCAAAATTCAATGCTTAATTTCTTCTTTTCTTCATTCAATCTTCAACCTTAGCCATTCATTTCACTCAAAGACTTGAGAACAGGCCTTGGATAGTTGAGAGAGCTTCATTCACCATTGAGGACGTGAATCTTGAATCTTGGATTCAGCTTTGAAGGCGGGTTATATAACTTGAACCCTTAAATGTCATTATTGCTTGTAATTTATTCAGCATGTGTTGAACCTTTCTTCTTTCTCGATTTCCTTTTGATTAGTTGTTGAAATCACCATAAGAATCACAATTGATTTCGAAGGTTTGAAGCTTGAAGATGATGATGTCATCTTAAGAACATATCTCAACAAAGGAATGGGCAAATAGTTTTCAAAATTGATTGTGCTAATTCGGTTTCAAAACCGATTGAGTTGATTCAGTTTCAAAACCGATTGAGTTGATTTGGTTTCAAGACCGAATGGGTAATTGAACCCAAGACCGAATGGGTAATTGAACCCAAGATCGAATGGGTAATTTACTTCAAAAAGGAATGGGTAAATGAGTTCAAAACCGAATTGGTAATTGACTTCAAGATTGAATGGGTAATAATTGAGTTCAAAACTGAATGGGTAATAGATCTCAAGATCGAATGGGTAAATTGAACTTCAAGACCATTTGAGGTCTATTGCCGATGTGATTGATGAAGATCCAATGGATCAAATTGATTTAATTATAATGGATTCAAGGATGGTTGATCCATTGATTACTAAACCTAATTGGATTGAATGGTTGAAACCCTAAATCGATTGAGTCAATTTCTAAGTTGAATGGCTCAAACGGTCTCAAGACCGTTTGAGGGAAAACAGTCTCAAGACCGTTTGAGACCAAATGGTCCCAAGACCGTTTGGAGGTCAAAGGTTTTGATGGATGGTTGGAGATCCACGGGATGTGATTTGATGTACTTTCAATGGTCCAATTGATGTGTGATTCAATAAAGCAAACCCTAAAAATCAATTAATTGATTGGAGGAAAGCCTAATTGGTCCATTCAGTTTCAAGGTGGTTTGGACCAAACGGTCTTGAGACCGTTTGAGTCCAAATGGTATTGAGACCATTTGGGGTCAAACAGTCTTCAGACCATTTGGAGGGCAAAAGGTCTCAAACCGTTTAATGTTCAATTGGTTTCAATAATGGGTTGCTCATGCGGTTTCAAAGCGTTTGGAGATAATTATATTTCATTCAAACGGTCTCAAACCGTTTAGGGACTTTGAGGCCAAGTCCGTTTGATGGTCTAATAGTCTTAAGACCGATTGAAGGTTTTGGGACCAAGACCGTTTAAGGTCTAACGGTCTTCAAACCGTATGGAAGTGCAATTGATTCAAAAACCATTTGAGGGTCTAATACCTCAAGACCGTTTGAAGGTCTAATTGACTTAAACCATGTAAGTATTATTAAACACCATGATTGTTGATGATGTTTATCAAAGATAATTACAATGGTTGTACCTTTAAGGTACTTAAGTGATTAGTACCTTTTGAGTGGTTAACCTTTGATGCTTATGAAAAGCAATACCTCAATACACTATGCTAACCCTAAATGTATGCACTTGAATGAAGGGTTGACCTAATCTAATCAAGTTTGAAGTAATCAACATCCTAGAGAGGATGAGAGAGAGACAGGAATTCATACATCTATAATAAGAATGTAGAGATTAAGCCTCAACACTCTCAACATGAAAATAATATGTAATTAGGGTATGATTCTTGATAAAGAGATCATGAAACCCTAATTGAGAAGGCTGATGAACCCTAACCCTAATTTAGGGCAATGTTAGGTGTAACCCTAATCTAGGGTAATGGCGTAACCCTAATCCAGGGTAATGATATAAGAAATACCAATTCAAGATAATATAATGAAAAACCCTAATTTAGAAGGATGTTTCATGAAACCCTAATTTCAGGTAAAGTTACATGAAACCCTAATTTGGGCAAAAGTTATAATGAACCTTAATTCAAGGTAATGTGATGTGAAACCCTAATCAAGGGTGATGTCATGTGAAACCCTAATCAAGGGTGATGTCATGCGAAACCCTAACATAGAGATGTGATGTGAAATGCTAACTTGGGGTTTCTATGTAATGCTTTATGAAATCCTACTCCAATATAGGGTGAAGGTATGTAAAATCCTAATTTTGGATTATAATGCACGAAACCCTAATCTTGGGCAATATGATGATATACCATAACCCTAATTTGGGTAATGGGATGAGTATTCCTAATTGACATGAATTGGGAAATCCTAACTCAAATGAGGATATAGTGATGCTACTCTTACATTGCATAGTGTTGATATGCAATTGATATAACTGTTATCATGAGTACTAATCATGCAGGTATCATGAGATGTTGGACATAGCCAAGTACGAACTATGATGTTTGTAACATACTGAATTCTGGACTTTTTACCTTTTTGGTCCTATTTTCTATCTTTTCCTTTGATTTATATCCACTTTGACCTTTCTATTTAATTTGTGGAGAATATGATGGTTTAATGAACATTTGTTCAATTTTTTTCTCAATATTTGGGTTTTATACACAAATACCTCAGTGAAAGATTAGAAATGGGTTTAATATATAAAATGTCAACTTAAATGATAAAAAGAATAAAAAAATTCATCCAAGAACTTTCTAGTGCTTTTTAGAATATGAAAAATAAAGAAAATCCCAAAATATACATAAAGGAGATGATAAATTAATAACTAGAGTTAATATGAGATATTTTGGATAAAAGAAGATAATGAGGAATATGTTGTCTCAAAAATCATAGATGGAATCCCACGAAGATAATTTGGATCACCATCTCATTTTATTGATTTAAAAGATACTTAATGGCCAAGTATCATCTAATTTGGATAATAAATAAATATGTATAAGCCTTTATTACAAGATAATGGGAAATAATCCAATAAGGTAAAATAAAATATCTAATATCCTCAAATGGGAAAAATAACTCCACATTCGTAATCTATATATCAAAATTAGTCTATGTGTGAATTTGTATTTAATTTGGCCTATGTTTAATATTTTATTTTATTCAGGAGAGAAAAAAAGACTCAAAGACAAAAAAAATTTAATATATGTTTCAAATAAATTAATTAATGCCAAAATCGTGTTCCACACGTTTATTATTTCTTATAGGCAGAGTTTTATATTTTTAGAAAGTTTCTTGATACCTCTAATAAATAAAAAAGATAAATAAGTGATACAATTTAAATGAATTAAATAAAATAATAAATGTCTTCAAAAAAATAAAGTGATACCAAATTCGTATTCTACATGTTAAAATAGACCTTTGGATTAATTTTGACTCAATTTGGAAAATATTTGTTGAGAAGATAAATTTTAGGAGAGAGAAAGTGTGCAAAACTTTCAACTCATTATTTAAAATGACAAACAACTTTGACAAACAGAAATAATGACAAATTCTTATCTAGCATACTTAATAAGACTTATGGATGAAGTTTTATAATTTTTGGAAAATCCTAGAGGCATTAAAGAAGGAGGAAAGTGAAAATAATATTTGAATTATTTAACCTATTAAAATTCTCCAAAATGCAAAACTAATTCCATATTCGAATTTTACACTTCAAAATCAGTCAGGGTGTCAATTGTTATAAAATTTGGAAATTATTTAAGCCTCAAAAGAAGAAAGAGAAAATCATTAACTAATATCATGTCACTTTAGTCGAATAGGAATCAAATATTTAATGTCACGCTATAGGCAATGTGCGCGTGAATCCTGGCCATTGGACCAGGATCGCACACCTGCTGGTCATCTTCCTTGTAAGCCAAGCTAGCTACAGTGCCACCGATTTTGGTAAAGTTTCCAATCTGATTTTCTCTCTACTTGTTTGATCATTTCACACGATTTCTTCACCTATGAGTCCGGTTTATGATTCCGCATCTAACAAGCCCCTACTCGAGATGTTTGGTCGAGAATTTTGGAAACCCCCAATTTGTGGGAAACAAGCCACCGCGGTCACTTTCCTACTCCTCGTTCCATATATCCTCACCTATAAATATTTATGCCCCGAGCTTCCCCATCGACTTTACAACTCAACACATCTCTTAATTTTGGGTTTCATCATGTTTTTGACCTCCCACGAGCGGCCGAAGACACTATGCTTGCGGCGCCCCTTGCTCTGACCTCTCTTCGTCTCTGGCTCGATTGAAGGTATCATTAAATTCATCTCATCTTTATCTTTCTTTTGAATACCTTTGCACCGAGTTTCACGTTGATTTGCAGATTTGCCCAAAATCTACCATGGCCTCAACCTGCTACTCATGCAGCCATGGCATGAGCGGGAGGAAGGGGATGATCCCCGTTGTTTTCCCAATTTTTCCCTCTCACCGAAGTGGCTTTGCCTATGTGGCACTTCGCCATTGGCTGATCTTTGAAAAATCATAGCTTTTTACTCGGTTATCCAAATTTAAAACTAAAATATGTTTTGGAATCAGGAAAATGTAATCTATCTAATAAAAATATTTTCGTGGTTTTATTCTGATGTTTTTGAATATGCATTTTTAAGGATGATTTAAATTACTTAAAAATATGGAAAATAGCCTAAAAAGCCAGTATCTCGAAAATATACAAACTTATATGTTATTTTGATCAAAAGAATGTAAATAAGACAGTAGTGAGGTTTTTAGAGTCTAATTCGATCGTTTGTGGAAAAAGTCGATTGTTTTGAGGTTTTAAGCCTTTTGATGTATATACATATATCTAATACATAAATATGATGATCATATTAGGGAAAGTGGATCTGATCTCGTGTAAAAGTTATGAAAAGTGGTTTTAGGATTCTAAAGAATAAGTATGTGCATCTACCCCCTTCAGTGGGGAAATTTTATACCAATACCCATATTCCCTAATGAGGCTTAATCTGAACTAATTCTTGATTCTTGAAACTAAATTGTCTATTGCCTCAAAATTAGTTGTAGTATTATCTTATTTGGGTTTTCATACCCCACTGCCGTGTTATTTAAATCTTTTGCTTAATCTTGCCATAACGCTTTTGCTAGCATGTAGTTATATGTTCTATTTAATTGTAAAGTAGTGGTACTTATGTACAACCACCCATAGAGGGCATGTATATAATCGCCCTAGGGGAATGTTTATAATTCTCCCCATTATATTATAGGTGACTGGGAATGTCTTATTCTCCCCTCACCTAAGGTTAGAGGTCCGGTAGGTTCCTCAACCCTACTTAGTTAGGTAGACATATTAATTTACATGCAAATCCTTTATTTACTTTTGTTATTGGCAAGTTTCCTTAATTAAAGCATCATACTCTTGATGTCTCATCTTTTGATGAATACCTAGCCTGATTTACTTATTATATTTATCTTGTCACCTTTAGCATAGTTTAGTGACACATACTTTTATTTTCCTTCCCTCTTGCTGGGTGCTTTCCCAACCACCCAAATGTGGAGCAAGGTGATGGATATGGCATGAAGATCTTAGCGTTGACATGGACTAGCTAATGAATATGTTTCTTGGAGACAAAAGTGGAGTAGTCTAGACTTCCCTCTATCTAGATCCTGGTTGTGTATGATGATGTAACCCTAAAAGGGAGATTTTTGATGTATCTTATACTATCTTTTATGAAATTGAATATAGTCAGAAATTTTTTATTCCGCTGCTTTTCCAAATGAGTTTTGATTATCATAATTAGTAGACGGTGGTTTATCCCACTCTTTACAATGTTTTATTATTGAAATTGTTTTATGGGCCTTGTGAGACATAATATGTTGTGTTTCCTAATAAGAGGTAACAAGAGATTAATGGGCTTTAAGTGTCATGTGAGATACTTGTACTGCAAGTATCATGTTTATCTTGGTCAGATGACCTGAAGGTATTAGTTACCTGATAAGTGGTAACAAGTGTTCTTGATGAATTGAGGGTTTGAATACCCATATTCCATAATCATGATGATGAGATGTTAAGGGATGAGAATGCCCCTGATGTGACAAGGGATTGAGATCCCAATGTTTTATAAAGCTTTGAAAAGTACTTGATAGAAGTAGTACTCATTCTTTGTAGCATTTGTTATAATAAATTATATTGAAAACATGATTGATGCTAAAAGAACATGGTAATGTACTTAATTAATCAAGTGAAATCTTATCATGTAGAGCCCTGGACATAGATCCATCATTGTTAGTAGTTGGTGATGGTGAAACAGGTTTTCCTATGGGAACTCCTGGAGGGCATACTGTTGAGTATGTGGGGGTTATGGGTGTGAATATCCTTATGCCCTAATGAAGGAATTGATGTGAGATAAACATTAAATCTCTCAATCCTTCATTCTATATGTCGGGATGGATGTATCGCTAATCTCCTGATGCTGGGATGGATGTATCATGAATCTCCCGATAATGTTAATACCAGATCGATGTGAGATAAACATGATATCTCTCGATCGCGAAGAGAGTACAGCTGCCACTGTAACTCTATAGTGAAGTTGCCAGGATACCCTAGAAAGCTATTTAGTAGAGACACAAGATGTCCTGCATTTTGTCCTCATACTGACTGAGGAGGATGAGGTCATGGGAATCCGACTCTTCCTTGACCTATGTATGGTTCTGATTCTGATTTTGCAATGGTCGGTTGGAGTATGAGCGGTATATCTCATCTCCTCAGGGCTTAAGTATGTTTGTAAAATGTAATCAGCCGTGTAGCATAATTGCTTAAGGTTGAAATATGAGAATCATTGGTTGATGTTACCTTGCATAGCATGTCTTGAATGGATAAATGTTATATATGTTCTTCTATTCCTTATTGGATAAGTGACATGTTGCTTTATCAAGATATAGCTGAAATGACTTGATTAAAGAATAATGCTCTAATCTGTTTAGACATTGATTTATCTATTGTTGAATATATATGATTCTTCTGCTCAGTTTTATTCTATTAAACTGCAATAATAATATTTCTGGTGGAGAGTTATATCTCTCGTTGGGACAATTTCAATTGTCTCACCCCTGTGGGATCCAACTTTTTAGGTAGACACAGAAGAACAGGAAGAAACCCTACAACAGGGAAGAACAGCAGCAACAGCAACAACAGGGACAATAGTGAGATTCTAGGTGGAAGCACTGACTGTCATGTTTTGTGTAGAGAGTCCTATGTGTCGTCTCTATACTCTCAGGTCCTAGGAGTTAGTAGTTAGTACCTTTAATGAATCGATCTGATATTTTGGCTTAATGCCTCAAGGTTTTTATGCTGTCTATGTATAGTTTAACAAGGCAGTTAATGATTGTAATCCTCAAGAAGAGACAGTACAGGATATGTACTTATGAACCAGGATGTGAATGAAATACATTGGTTCTTGATAAAAGAGTTTTCCTGTGTTTGGATCTCTTTGCAAATGGTTTTAATTTATAGTGATTTTCAGTAATTCTGCTGTTAACGATCGCTTCCGCCTAGTTAATAACATTTTTTTCGAACGCTTCACCACAGTTGTGATCATACCCTAGAAGGAGAACGGTTGTGATCATATCTCAATTTTCTAGTGTCATGCCTATATACTAAGGTAGACTAGGTTGTTTTGCAGTTTGACTCTATATGCCACTACAGAGGACTCAGACTGACTGAGGGTGTGGGAGATCGTAGGAGTCCAATCCTCCTATGTCATGTATGGAACTGATTTTGGCTTAGCAGTGGCCAGTTGGAATTGACTGGTATAACTCAATTCCTAAGGGCATTAATAAAATACATAATCAGCTGTGTATCATATCTTATTAGGATTATACGTAGTGGTTCAGATTGGATGATAACCCTTATTTCTCATCTCACATATAGATGATGTGTAGCGCATTATGAAACATAGATATTCTTATGCTATAAACATGCTTATACAATTGGCTATGCTTATGTTATTAGAATTGCTTATGATGTTAGTATGCCTATGTAGTTAGCTATGCTTATACTACTAATCATGCTCATGCCAATAGTTATTCTTATGTTGTTAATTATACTTATGAAGTAGGTATGCTTACATGTTATATTGTTAGAGATGCTTATATTGTTATAAATGCTTATATTGATAGAGATGCTTATATTGTTAGAGATGCTTATGCTGTCAGTAGTGCTATGCCATTAGACATGCCTTACACTATTAGACATGCTTTTGTTGTTAGCTTTTATCATCCTATTGGGTATGCTTATGTTGTTAGATATGGTATATTATTTGAGATGCTTATGCTATTAGTTTTTTCTATGAGTGTAGTCATTCTATATTGCTAGACATGCTCCTATTATTCAAATATGCTCATACTATTATCAACATGCTCATAGTAATAATTGCATCTGGTAATTAAGAATAATGCTAGATTTTGAGACTCTGAGTAGAATTTCTCTTAACGAGCCATTATGATTAATACTTTTGTTATGTTTATTTATCTATCTATCTGTTTAATCTCCTTAACCTACTCAACCTATTTAATAACATAAATTGTTGTCATCAATAAGCATTGTTTGTGAGTTATATTTCTCTCTAGGACATGGGTCTCACACGTGGGTCACCACAATCGTTTTTAGGTGATGTTCAAAAGCAATAGCAGACCCGTGGCAGTGAGGAGGAGCTGATGTGATGGATCATAGATGGATAGTTGTTTAGATGTCTATTATTTCCTAGAGTCATCCCTGTACTCTCAAATCTGGGCGAGAATGTTTTGACTATAGTGTTTTATCGACTCGAGCTTTGTTAGTATTCTGATGTTGTACACGTGGATGCTATATCTTGTGTATATGTTGTGTCTGAGGACACATGGCTTTTGTAAGATATTTTGGTATGATTTATGAAATAATTCAAGATGTGGGCTTTTATGCTAATGTTGTTAAGAAAAATTGTGAAAATTTAATTGGTTCTAGTTAACCCTCTTTTTAGTGATGTGATTTATTAGACATTGATCATTTTTAGGTTTTGAGTAATCTCACTTTGTGTGTTGGGTTGTCACAATCATCATCACAGACTTGGGCTTGTGTCATAAAACCATAATCCAAGTCCCATGAACCAAAGGAATACTGAAGAAAAAATGTAGAAGCATGAAATGCTTAGCATACATGAACGAGTAACAAGATAAAGGCACCGACAATATCTCAACATTCAACAATATTATTAAGCAACATCCTTTTATAACAAGCTTTCACTTACATATTCAAGGGTACATTTTTACAATACTGTTCATGTATACTAGGGATCCTACAACAAGTACACCTGATATAGGTCTCCAAGCCCATCACTTCTAGCCATCTATGAACCTATAAAATACATGAAACAAGGCGGGTCAAACACACGAGGTGCTGAGTACAGGGCTAAAAGATACATATACATAAGCTTTGCATACTTTGAAAAGAATTGCAGAAGTAACGAACAAGAAATAAACAAGTTAAGTATTTAGCTAAATGAGAGCCCATGTTTTATGTTTTAGGATTGCGTTTGATGATGTCAAAGTGTACCCAATGACATGTGATGAGTGCAGTGATTTCAGGCCCAAGAACCACAACCACCACCATCACTATGAGAGATGACTATGACTTCCATGATGATGGCATCCATGTGTTATTCTCACGGTTGGTATGTCGGATATACACTGTTCTTTAACATGTATCTGTGAGCTTGGTTTGATATTTCCATATCATGACCAATGAGATTCAATCATCAACCAACTCACACTCTGCTCTTATGTGTCATTATGGTCTATCAACCTTCCATAATGACAACCGATCAAGGACATAATGAGAATATGTATATGTACTCTTAACATCCATATGATCTCATTTCTTCCAAGTCTAATACTTGAAGACATACATCATCGAGTAATAATTTTATGTAGACATTTACTATGTTATTCATTATCTCATAACTGAATATACAAAATAAATTGGAAGCTTGCCATTGTTATTAATCAAATCAGTTATATGTTATGCCATTGCAATCATCATATGATTGTCTCTTTTGGCATACATACCAATAGACTCCCACTTGCACTTGGAGCCAATCACCCTTGGATCTCATCCCAAGTGACCTAACATGATCATCATGCTTCTGCTGCGTAAGCACTTTTATAGAGGGTTTAGCAACGTTTGCTTTAAGTCGGTATTTTGCAATTTTCTCATATCTTTATTGTATGACTACTTGTATGAGATGGAAGAGCCGTAGTATGCTATTTGAGATTCTCATCCTAACTAGCAACTCCATTGTTGTCATCAATATTTCTACTATGTCATCAATGGTTGAAACCTCACACAATCTCACCCATGTGAACTTCTTGATCCATATTGTATCCTCTATTGTTCTCATAACACAAAGATACTCAACTTATTTTGTAGATCCAAATAATTGTGACTAGCTCAAAACTATTTCTAGCTTACAGTTCTCATTTAACGTCAAACACTATTACAATAATTTTGTCAGTTTGGAAGCTTGCATGGGTGTAACCCTTTACATCCAACTCTTACTTATTACCATAACCAATAAACCAACTATTTAAGTGCTTCACAAGCATCTAAGGATGTTCTTTATGGTAGTCCGTTGACTCTCCCTGGTATCTAACATATACCCTCTCATCATGTCCAATACATACGAGATTTCTAGGTAGGTATATATATGTCCTCTCATCATGTCAATACATATGAGATAATTGGATATACTCTTGTCATGTCCAATACATATGAGATTACTAGATATCTTCTCGTCATGTCCAATACATACGAGATAATGGGATAAGTAGATAACATTACATTCAAGATAGATCCAATGACATCTATCCATGTGTCCCTATTCTTCATAATAACTAGGACATGAGGCTCTTACAAGACTAACTCCATGGAACATGGACAAGTTTTCTCTCATTGAGTCTTGCATTTAGAACCCTCCAATGAATGTGCTTTTACTTAGGTCAAGAAGCTTTCCAGATATATCTCTATAGACCTTGATCCCTATCACATAGGATGCTTTACCTAAACCCTTCATATAGAAGGTACTTTCCTTGCCAGGTTTTTATAGGATAAGGACGTTATTATGCATCATTATGTGGAATATTAATGTGCTCCCACTAAATATTTTTTAATCACATATTCCACCTTCAGTCTGACTCAAGTCATACCCTTCGATTGTCAAATCAAAGATTCCAACTTTGAGATGCTTGCTTCAATCCTTAGATTGACCTTTGTAGCCTATAGACTTTATTTGCATTAATGGATATATAAAATCATTAGGTTGTGTAACATACACATCCTCTTAATTATTCCAATTAAGTAATGTGGTTTTAACATACATATGCCAAATCTCATAGTCATAATAAGTTGCAATAGAAAGCATGATCTAGATGGTAACTGGTGAAAAATTTCATTACGTTCAACAATTTGAACTAGTTTGAAACTCTTTACAACCTATCTACCCTTCCATGTTGGTCTTCTTACAAAGACCCGAATGCACCCTATGGGTTTTACCCCTTCATGTGGATCCACTAAGGTCATACCTTGTTGGTTTACATGGAGTCCATCATAGATCTCATGGCCTTAAGCCATTTTCAGAATCTAGATCCACAATATTTTCTAGGTAGGTAGTTGACTCATCACTATGATCAACTTACTGTCTTCTTGAGTTATAAGATATCATAATCTTTCAAACTCAAGGCGTTCACTAAAACTATGAGTTTTGTATTTACATAAGGAACTTGAGATTCCATAAGAACTTGTGATTCTCCTTGTTCCTATTATACCTCTTTAGGTTCTATGTTTTCTTGTTTGTCTTGAACATTTTGAGTTCTATTTTACTCCCACTGATTCCTTTGGAACTAATTTCCATTTAGGAATTCAGCCATCCTAGAAACAAACACTTTGTTGTCCGGTTGGAATATAAGTAGTTTTTAACAAGATAACATTCATGTGATTTATGGATAAATCTTTAAGAAACATTTTTCTTATTTAAGACTTCAATCCTTATCACTACAAAAAGACTCATCGGGACTCCTCCCATTCCATATATGATATGGTGTTTTTGAACCATTTTATATGGTACATTATTTTAGTGTGAAGCATGTACCCAAAAGAAATGGTAAGATAAGCTAGATTTTATTGATAGTTTCACCATAACATGGTGTGATACCTTCTTTCTAACACATCAGTATGTTTCAAGTAGAGTTCACTATGATACACTATCACGATCTCTCTAGAAGGTTCTCAAACTATTGGTTTATATATTTCAACATTGATCACGTCAATGTATTTTAATACTATACCAAGTGAGTTATGTACTTCATTCATAATCTCCTTGAACACTTCAAGAGATCAAAACTTGTATTTCATTATATACAAATTTCAATATTTACAGATTGTATCATTAAATATAATGAGGTACTTGTAACTACCTTTAACATTCATCCAAAAAAGGTCTATGTACATCACTATGTACTAGTCTAATGGAATAGTCACTCTCCCACTACATCTAGTGAAAATTCTCTTATAATATTGCACAACAAATAAGACATGCATGGTTTATTGGTTCAATAACCAAAAGAGTCTAGATAACCATCATATGGATTTTAGAAATGCATTTTTTGTTTATGATCTCTAGATGACAGTGCTATAGGTATTCAATGTTTGAGTTATCAAGTCATTCAATATATGTGTCATACACATATTTGTCTATACAACTATCAAGTACAGTTTTGAGACATAGGGAATTGCCGTAAAAGATCATCATGTTATTGTCATACAAAACATATGATGTTTGGCAAGTACACAATAGCAATTCACTAATTCTATTATGTGCCCATTTATGACAACCTTTAACTATAGTGGCAACAACCCTTGGTCGATATAGTTCTAGCTTACTTCTTCTCAGGTCCTGAAGTAGAGATTTCTATCTCTATCTTCTTCCGAAGATCCTCTATGAAGAGGTTAATTCCTTTCCAATGTCCAAATAGGTGACAATGGTGGAACTTTAGTTTCTTTATCCTTTAAGTGAAAAGGACAAATTCTCTTTACACTTACCCTTCTCATACATTGAGTGCAAGAGACTTGGTCTTTAGCTTAGCCTTAGACTTCTTAGCCTTGCTTTTACCCTAGGACTCACTTTTGTTGATCTCCATCATAGATTTGTCCTTCTTCTTCCTTGCTATGGCATGAACATGCCAAACATGTAATAAACTGACTGTATGATTCATGCAACACTTGCATAATCATATTCATGATCAATTCTTAACCTAAGAGAAATCCCAGTTATTCCACATGTCTAATCATATTGAACATATGGGGTTCTACTGGACCTTCCTTTGTCAGTTTACACTTAGATTAGTGCTTTGGAGACATTATACCTTCTTTGCTTTACATGATTCTTAAGATGTGCTACCATCTCAAGAATGTCCATGTATTTGTGTTGTTCATGCAACTCATAGTTCATACAACATAAAATTAGGTATTCAAAATGTCTATGGCATCATTTGCATGCTTCCAATAAGCATCTATTTAGTCTTAGGTGCATTTGGTGTAGGTTCCTCTGGCATTGGTCTATCAAGGACATAGAGCTTTCAATCATTTATGAGAACATTTCTCAAAGTCCTTAACCAATTGTGGAACTTTATCCCATTATTGTCTTTCTTGAGGACTGATCACAATTTGAACGTGTTTGTGTTTGACATTTGATTATATAAAGAAATATTGCAACTTTTCAAAGCATTTTTGATTTGATTTGATTTGATAATTTGATGATATTAATTAGGTCTTTAATTAACTACCTCTCCCGCTATTTTGTTCAAATTGATAGCCCTTAATATCAATTCTCAATATTTTAGCGTACAATATTCTAGTGGGCAAGGATCCTAATTTCATCATATCATGAGTCATCATCTAGGGATATCACCCACAACTTGATTCTATCAGGTAGGAAATCATGCCAATTGCATCATATGCATCTCTCAGATAGATACATGCACAACTCTTTTCCATGATCATCTACATGCCTCTAGGTGCTTAATCCAATTCAGGTCACCTAGTTAAGCCTAAGCTAAAAGTCAACATGAGAAATATACAACCTACTAGGGAAGACCCACATATCTACCATCACACTTTTACGAGATAGACGACGCATCACACTAGGGCACACCCACACGTAGTCGATCGAACTTTTCATGTGTGTTGCTTGTGGAAAGCATATAAGACTTAATATTTTGATGTGGGAGTTTGTATAAATATATATACTTTATCAAATCACCACATATATAGTATGTATCATATACATACTATAACCACAAATGAGAACATGTAATAAATAAAATGCATAAGCGATGGTTATGGCTATAATAATGTAATTCATTGGAGCCATAAGGAATTACAACCACCTATGGTCCACATCATATGAAACCTATTTTTGGTGAAGATCTATGCTCAAACTAATTAGGGTTGATCGGTTGCACTCTTGAACCGATCGGCTCATCTCCTGGTCATTCAGTTGGGCTCTTCTAAAATGGTCATCTGGTTTTCATGTCCAAGTAGCATCTAGATACCTCCAGCTGATTGGTTGGGCCACCAGTCAATTGGTTCACCCTCCTGTCATTTGGCCTCCTCGGTCCTCCAGTTGATCAGGTCGTCTAACGAGCTAATCATTTTGCCTTTTTGCAGATCATCATCTCACGTCAAAGCATAAATTAAAACTATCATATTTCTTATTACATTGTATATGGGAAAACCTTGAGTTACATTCAAGGGGAAATAAAAAGAAGAGCATTAATTTACATGTGGAAAGGAGAGAGAGGCTTGGTACGCAGACCAATTGACAATAGGAATTAAAACTACAACCATGTACACACAGATCTGGGGTTTTGACCTTAACCATGCTTTTCATCCACCATCAAAACCAATTGTATGGCGACATGTGTAAATTGCATATTATATCATAATACACACACACATAGATATATATATATATATATATATATATATATATATATTCATTTGGGTTCTTTATGTGGTGATAAGATGGATGTGTACATCAATTAGTTTAAATATTCGCATCACATGTAATAAGTAAACATGGTAAAACCAAAAATCTGATCATATCAATTATCCCAAACCATAATTAATTGATGTGGCTCTGATACCACTATAGGGAAATACAACATCAGATAGGCAGTGGAAACACAAATTTTACTGACATATTTTTCATTAACCAACAGATCGCGTCAATAATTATGCAATGGGAAGGATGGTTTCATGAAGATATACCTGGTCTTAGAGCTAGTCTAGAAACAATCCTTGTCGATGTAGATGCACACTCTATCTTGGAAGGCACTTGTACAACTCCTGGTCATACTAGGACTTGTCTGGTTGCTCCTCATGGACAGTAGACTCAGACAACTTCTGCAGTGGCTCCTCAGATCTTGCCACAGATTGCGAGTTGACATTGCCTTCCTAGCAACAACCAACAAACTCCTGCCTCTAGAGTAGTCCTCACGGACCAACTAGAACTCATGTCATCCTATAGGAATGGATAGGAAGGAGTTGTCCCTCCCACTGGTGTACTAGTCACCAACATGGTCTCCCACAACAATGATCCTCAACTATTGCTCTCCCATGACTATCCCTCCCTAGTCGGGTAGGACTTGCATGGGATCTCGTGGATACCACAACTAGAGAGGACAAAACATATCAGAGCAACTGATTCTCAATTGTCTGTGTAGTAGTTGTACTTTGGGAAGCCCCCAATACCCCTCTATATATAGGAGGGGTTAGGGTCAGGGTTCCCAGTCCCCAGCTAATGCGAGACTAAAGAGGGAGTGGAAAGGATAAGTAGATCTTGAATTTTCACAACTTTTTTAGAAGTTTCACAACCTACGTGCAACGAAATGGTCATCTCGCATGCGAGACGGTCATTTCACTAAGCGAAATAGTCGTCTGGGATGCGAGATGGTCGTTTTGTGCTTTCCCAGTCAGATAGGCAAATCATTTCCTAATTAATGACATACATTAATTTATTTGCACCCCAAGTATCTACAATTGAAACGAGTTTGGGAAAACTCTAAAACCTTCATTCACCCCAATCAGACTGTCTCACACTAGAAAAATGCACACCTCACTCACCTAGATGGTCGTTTGGTGAGTTTGAGTCAATCCCATCAGTTCAACAGCTTGAACCTTTTAGTTCATAGGGAAAATTTGTGCCAATTCGATTTCTAATCTTCCTGACAACCCAAACAGTTGTCTCAACACTTGAGACACCCATCCGGCTACCCAAACAGCCGTGTCAGCCAATGAGATGGTCGTTTGGCAGTTCAATCAGCCAATCCATCGATCTACTGTGTTAATTGAGTACCTAAACACTTTAGCACTTAATTCAATTATCATTCAAGATCAAACTCGTCTTCTATATGAGTTGCTATGCGTGTGACCCTATAGGTCCCATATCACATTGGCAGTGAATGCCCATAACTAGCTTATGACATCACAAGCAAAGAGTGGTGCCTAATCGCACACCATTGCTACCCAAGTGAATGGAAAGTTTGGGGGCAACTTAAACCTACAATCTTTGTATGGTGTTACAGTGTTTATATAGTTCCTTTATCACTGATATCTAGATTAGGCATGGAGCAGTCACCCTCATTATTATTCAATCTTGTTCCTTGAACCATAACTAAATATACAAAATAAATTGGAAGCTTGACTTTGTTATTAATAAAATCATTTATATGTTATGCCATTGCAATAATCATATGTTTGGCTCTCTAGGCATACATACCAACATCGAGAACATCCGCATAAGAGAAGATAAGGTGAAATTTATCAGTGAAAATTGGTATGCACTTATAATAGAGATTGGGCAATTAATATGGAAAAAGAACATCAAAAGTAAATTATCATGGTTCCCAATGAAAAGGGAGGTAGAAGCATCCAAGTGGATATCAAAAGAGTTCTCCATATAGTAAGAAAAAAAGAATACATGAAGAAAAAAAGTACAATGGTAAAGTTTTTGACTTTAAATCACAAAATCAGAGAAAAAGAATAAATAATAATGTTTTATGTGTGCACATTAAATATTAGAATACAACCATATAAAAGTAGGGCAAGAACACTTCCGCATTCTGTGCCTAGAAGGAGGTTAGAGAACCCATTATCCTTTATGTAATGGTGAATATATCATGTGAGACAACTAAAAGCCCATATATAGGAAAATATTTATGATGGGGTCGAAACCCGTAGTGTACCACCACTAATAGATAATAATAGTCTTATCAATCAAACATGTGTGTAATAGAGAGGCAAGTTAAATTTAGTCCAAGCAATTCATCAAATTAGAATTTTCTATATGAAATGGAGCAACAAGATACAAGAATGCAATTATGTTTTAAAATTGAATAAGCATCAACGAGATTAAAGAAAGTAGCTTCAATTTGCAGATTAACAGTTTATAAGATATAATTCAGTGAAATGGACCCAATCGGGTCAAGCATGTATAACTAGTGACATGAAAAGAGAGCAAATTTCAGTTTTCTGAAGGTTGAATCAATGACGTGTTGTGAAATTGGGTGCATAGGAAAGAAGCTAGTGTCTATGCACAACTCGGTGTGGGTTTGGATATTTATAAGGTGGATCCTTATGATTCTAACAAAGATCGGTTCAAGAAATCTTGAGAAGGAAATTTGGAGATTCTCTAATTCTTAATGTTAGGTCATGAGTAGTACATCAGCCAGTGTGTAATGAACCATAGACATTAGAGGAGAAGAAAGATCAAGAAAATATGGAGTAGAGTGTGAGAAAATCGGATTTTTCAGATGCTTTTTATAACCTCCTATTTCCGTATCAGGCGCGAAGTAGATGATGAGTTACCGCTCTTCTAATCGTGATCAAGCAAATAGAAAGCAGTGTGACATTAAATCAAGAAACCTTATCCAAATCAAATTAGGATAAAGTGATATATTCAATTATTTATCTTCTTCTCTCTCCCCATTAGAGGGTGCAAACAAACTCAAATTAAACAAAATTTGACACCTAGCCTATTCTGAACATGTAGAATTTGAATATGACATTAGTTTTCACTTTTGAAGACTTTAGATATTATATTTAATTCTTTTAGACAATTTATTTTTTTCTTAATGCATTAGAGACTTCTAGAATTACCCAATTGATGTGAAACTTCACCCTCAATCAAACTTAAGCATGTTAGACACAAATTTTCCATCAATTTTCTCTTTTGAGATTATTTAACACATTGTTTAATTTTTGGGCTTTATTTACACTTTCTCTCCCCTAAACACAATAGAACATTAAAGATTGTCCAAATTAGCTAAAAAATTACTTATAGGCTTATTTTAACATGTAGATTAGAATTTGATATTAGTTTTCTCTTTTGGAGTAATTAAATTGTGGGGAAAACCCACCTTTTCTTTTCTAAATAAAATAGATGTAGTTGTTATTATCTCAGAATTGTGAAACTTGGACTCCAAGCCATATCATAGCCAAAGAATTCGATTCTAAATTTATCCTTGTCCAATTAGTATAATTTTTATAAATTATTCATAATTAATATATGTAACCCAATATTATTTTAGTTCACATATTACTTCATTATTATTACTATTATTCATCTAATTGTGTCTCATACCTTCACATTACAACCTAAGGGTTATATATTATTATTTTGGATGAAATTCTTTGTTTAACATTTAACTCATTAAATTCATCAATTCCCTAATTGAATTATGTATCAATATTCTCAATTATGGATGCCTAGTCCTTCTATGCACATTATTTCTATTAACATCATACCTTAAACAATAATATCTCATGTATAATATTTTATGTATTCCATATTGATTAATATGAGAGTTCTAGATCATATTTGTTTTCATGCATATATCTTAGGGTGATTTATTCATGTATTAACATATTAGGGTTTCAATTAACAACTATTGGGTTTATCTTCATACTTGTTTGGCTAAAACCAAGAACTAAACTTGTTATCCTTCAAGGCATAAGTTTGGGGTCAAGAGGCTAGGTTTCGGTTTGTTACAACACTCTAGCCCTTAAAAGGATTTGGTCCTCAAAATTTAATCACCCATACTTCACAAACCAACTACTCTCCACCCCTTAAAAGGTTTTACCTAATTAGCCCAACTAAACCACGTCTAGGTATTGTGGTTATGTTTTCATGTTTTTAGTTGTGAATATTTTAGTGGTTAAGTTGTTCATGTATCCAACTAAGAAGTCATAACCAACTAGGGTTGAGATTTAGGTCCTTGTGTCTCTAACCTAACAACCTTAAGATTCATATTTTCAAACCAAAATGTCATAAGGTATAAAGGGTAGGTCCACTACACCTCTACATTATTCCACATATCCTTAGTCACTTCTTCATAGAGAAAACTAGGGTTTGGGGTATCTATGTCAAACTAATTCTAGGGTCTCACTATCCATACTTCACACATCTCTTATTTGTGACATAATTCAAGAAAAATTGATAAAATCTAGGTAAAACTTCTTTTGTACATATAATAGTATAATGAAAAATAATTTCAATGATGAAAAACTTTGCGATGTAAAACAAACATGTCAAGCAAAAATCAATGGCAACCAAGTCACAATTTTCCATGATAAGATCTCCTTATCCTACCAGTACCTCATCCTCATAACATGACTCTATCAGTAAACCAATACCTCATAACATCGAAAGATACATTCCATCACTATGGTAGGGTAAGATCACTTGAAATCTCATCACATTAGGGTTTTCTCATCATGATTCTAATGTGAAACTCATATCAACTTTTCATCATCTCATGCATAACATAGATGGATTATAGGGTGAACATAGGGTTTGCTCATCATGATTCTAATGTGAAACTCATATCAACTTTTCATCATCTCAAGCATAACATAGATGGATTATAGGGTGAACATATCACCTAGAGGGTAACTATCTAAGGAAAGGGTTCTATTTAGGAAGACAAAATTGGAATAGTCAGATTCCAACTATCATGGGCTCTGATACCATGTTGTAAGGAGTGGAACCCAGTGGAGATCCACTCTGAACTGAAATTTGAAGAATAAAACATCCATTTGAAACACACTCAAAGGGTATGCTAAAATGGGTGTAAAGTTTTTAAATCTTACATGATGGTATACAAAAGACCAAAGTATAGCAGTGGATAAAAGTTTCATGACTATAAACAATTTTATAGAAGTACATCAACATCTCCCATATTGGGTTTACATGGATTTTCATCATAAGGATATAGTAGAGAGAAATCTAAAGCATATCAAGTTTGTATTCAAGCATCCACTCCTTAAACTAGGTTCACCTCAGCATGCCATGTCATCCATATGCTACACCTGGGGTTGGAAGCATACCCCAGCAAGAAGGAGAAAAGTAGATGACATCAACAAAAGGGCTGGTATGTGCATACTAAATCATGTATTGAGCAATGTTAAGAAATAAAGGACGTCAAATAAAAGGATCACCATAGAAAATGAAAGAACTACCCAACTAGACATAAAAGAATACAACTTCAATAAAATAAGAGCAAGGCATCCATGTGTTTCACCTATGACAATTCTTGACCAATATAAACATGTTGGTAGGAAGTAATACATCTACCATAAATAACGGGTGAGTAGGATCATATACACATCAACTATGAATATGGGGTGAACAGGAACATATACACAGCTGCTCTTAGCAAGACATGATAGACATCTGCTCTAAAAATATCTATTGTAGTAATTTTCACGTCTACATTTTCAAATTTGAGGGAATTTACACATCCACATAAAATAACACATGTAAAAATATACTATAAATCACCACATGATGCATAACAAAAGAGTAAGCATGAATAAATCAAAGTATGAGGGATGAGAATATCTAACAAAATATAATGTGGAATCAGAGGATCCATATAAAATTCCCATCACATAAAAGGCAATATAAACATCCACCACAAAAGTGGGAAAATTTAGGGATTCATCAAGAATAAAGACATAAGTTGATGTTAAAAGAAATTTTAATTAATAGGATGATAAAAAGTTCAGAGTAAACATAAATATTTCACATGAAATCATGTTCTGAAAAGAAAGCAATATTGTGTAGGCTATTATCCATGGGACCAAGAGAAAGATAAAAATAGGCCAATTGCTCCATGTGAATAATAGAAGATGCAAACATACATAAGAGAAAGAAGTTTCTCAATCACAAATAATATGGGATCCAAACATACCTCAATTCAAAGTCCTAAAAACACTCTTCACCAATCCTGTTGTTTCCAAAATCACCTTTGCAATTTCAAGTTAGAC
The DNA here is from genome assembly GCA_963693085.1 of Alisma plantago-aquatica. NCBI lineage: Eukaryota > Viridiplantae > Streptophyta > Magnoliopsida > Alismatales > Alismataceae > Alisma > Alisma plantago-aquatica. The sequence continues at coordinate 662,357,562 of OY856413.1, forward strand.
ACATGTATTAGGGTTTTTAATCCACATAAGTATGAACGACATCCTAATCTTAGACATTTTTTAGAAAACCTAGGATTTTGGTTAGAAAACTTAGACCAAACTATTCCTTAGGTTCTCCTAATCAAGAAAACATATTTATTTTTTCAATTTTGAACTTATATGATTAAGTTCCAATTTTTAGGGATTTTATATAATTTATAAGATTCTCAAAACTCATCCTTTGTAAACATAGAAACTAGCCTGTCAAACTATTTTTCTTAGAAATATCACCATTTTCCAATTCCAAAACATATTTTTGTAGAATTTTTGGACAAGTAGATTAAATGTTACAATTTTTATATAATCGGCCAATCAGAATATTAGAAAAAACCTCATCAACAAATAAAGTCTAGTCAGCGGTCAAAGTTGTTGTGTTGGACCAATCAGGGATGGATAACTAGCTTGGGCCCATCGCCAGTGAGGTGTAAGACTTAGTGCGAGAAAGGAAATCAAGAGAGGGTGAAAACACTATATTCCCATGACAGAAAAACAAAGCAAAATAGTAAACGAGAGGGGCAATGTCAGGGAAGCACAAGGGATCATACCCTTCCTTCGTTCAGGGACCATGTTAGTGAGTTCTAGAAGCAAGTAGCAGACAAAACTGGGGAAAACTGAGTGTGTTGATGATCTATCAATTTGAAGGATCTTAAATCAAAGGGTGAGGCGTTGCAAACTTAGAGTAAACTTCAGTTTGGAAAAGGTCAAATAAATGATGGGTTGTGAAATTGGGTGCAGAGGAAAGAAGCTAGCGGCGATGCGCAATTCGGTGTGGATTTAGATATTTATAGGGTGGATCCTTAGTGTTCCAACAAAGATCGATTCAACAAGCCTTGAGAAGGAAGTAAGGAGATTCTCAAATTCTTAATGTTAGATCATGAGTAATACATCAAACGATGTGTAATGAACCAAAGAAATTAGAGGAGAGAAAAGATCGAGAAAATATGGAGTAGAGTGGTATAAAATTGGATTTTTCATATGCATTTTAAAACCTCTTGTTTAATATCAATCATGAGGTAGATGACGAGTTATTGCCCATCAAATCTTGATCTAGCGGTCAGAAAGAAGCATGACATTAAATTAATAAACCTTATCCAAATCGAATTAGGATAAAGTAATATATTCAATTATTTTTCTTTTTGTCTCTCTCCATTAGAGGGTGCAAACAAACTCCAAATTATATAAAATATGACATCTAGCCTATTATAAATATGTAGAATATGAATATGGTATTAGTTTCTACTTTTGAGGACTCTAGATATTTTATTTAATTCTTTTAAAGTAACTCATATTTTCTCTTTCTTAATGCATTCAAGACTTCTAGATTTAGCCAATTAATGTGAAACTTCACCCTCAAGAAAATTAAGCATGTTAGACTTGAATTTGCCATCAATTTTCTCTTTTGAGATCATTTAACACATTATTTAATATTTTGGACTTTATTTATAGTTTCTCTCTCCTAAAAACAATAGAACAATAAAGATTGCTAAACTTAGTTGAAAATTAACACATGGGCTTATTTTAACATGTAGATTATGAACTCGAGATTAGCTTTCTCTTTTGGATTCATTAAATATTTCATTTCATATTTTTGAGAAAAACCACCTTTTCTTTTCTACGTAAAATATTTGTAGTTATTATAATCCAAAAATTGTGAAACTTGGACTCCAAGCCATATTGTATCCAAAGAATTTGATTATAAAGTTATTATTATCCAATTAGTCTTGTTTTTATGAATTATACATAATTAATATATGTGGCCCATTATTATTTTAGTTAAAATATTACTTCATCATTATTACTATTATTCATCCAATTATGTCTCATACCTTCACATTTCGCCCAAAAGGGTTATATATTATTATTGTTCATGAAATTCTTTATGTTTACTATTTAACTTATTAAATTTATCAATTCCTTGTTTGAACTGTTATCAATATTCTCAATTATGGACATGAGTCCTTCTATGCACATTATTTCTATTAACATCATACCTGACACAACATTATCAGATGTGGCATATTTTCTGTATTCCTTATTGATTAATATGAGAGTTTTAGGTCATATTTGTTTTCATGCATATATGTTAGGGTGATTTATTCTTGTATTATCATATGAGGGTCTCAATTAACTACTATTGGATTTATCTTCATCCTTGTTTGGCTAAACCTAAGAACTAAACTTTTTATCCTTCAAGCCATAAGATTGGGGTCAAAAGGCTAGGTTTCAGCTCATTATAGGCCCCTCCCTCTCCCTATTTCCCCTCCCTCATGCTCCCTCCCCATCCCCAGTGCCCCTCACCTCCTCCCTCCCCAGTAACAAACTGAAATCTAGGTACTTTCTTAGTCTAGTCCTTTTTATTTTATTTTTCCTATCTTATCTATCCTTTTTGTCCTTGATGTTGAATTTGTAGAATTATTGGTTGTTTGCAGTATATTTTATCTCTATTCATGCCAATGAATGCGTTTATGCACAAATACCTCAGTTAATGTTTCAATCTAGGTCTAAGATGCAAAATTACCACTTAAGTGATATATCGTTAAAATAATTTCATTCTAGAACTCCCTTAGCCTTATGGAGCAAGGAAGAGAAAAATGAATAAATAGGAAAGCTTTAACATGATAATGTGGCATTTAGTAATTTAAGATGAAAAATAGTGATAATAATGTTTAAAAGGGGATAATATTAATAAAAGGAAGACTACTTGGTTAAAGATAATTTTAGATTCATTTTCTTTGTGATTGATTTGTCTTGGAGACCAAGTTTCACAGATTTGTGATAATAATAATAACTATATCAATTTTATTAGAAAAGAAAATTGTGATTTTCCTCCAAAATATGAAATAAAACATTTAAAGACTCCGAAAGAGAAAACTAATATTAGATTCGAAATATACATGTTAAAATAAGGATATGTGTGAATTTTCAACAAATTTGGATTAGCTTTAATGTTCCAATGTGTCTAGGAGATAGAAAGTGTAAATAAAGCTTGGAATACTAAATAATGTGTTAAATAATACCAAGGAACAAAATTGATGGAAAATTCATGTTCCACTTGCTTAAGTTTTCTTTTAGGTGAGGTTTCACATTAATTGGGTAATTCTAGAAGTCTCTAATGGATTAAGAAATAGAAAATATGAATAACTTTAAAAGAATTAAATATAATATTATATGTCCTCAAAAGCAACACTAAGGCTACATTTTGATTCTATATGTTCAAACTAGGTTAGGTGTTTGGAGTTTGTTTGCAGCCTCAAATGAAGAGAGAGAAAAAAGAATTATTAATGCATCACTATAGTCAAATCAGATTAGGAATGTCATTTAATGTGTCACACGATCGATTTTTTTATTTTACTTATGCGTGCCGATCTGAGCTGTTAGATCTGTGTCTCGACGGCTTTGAGATCATCACCAACCTCGCATTTGCAAAGGAAACTGGAGTCAGGATTCATGATTTTTTATTTGCATTTTCTCGCTCCTTAGACCATATTTCTTCACGATTCTTCTTGCATTAAATTCCTCACATATTTATGCACACAATCATACTCACTTTCCCTATCTTCTGTGCCCTATAAAGGAAACCCCTAATTCCTTCTCTCCCTCTAGATACACCCTGATGGGTTTCCACTTAAGACATAGGGTTTTTATGCCATATTAGATGCCATATAAATCTATTAGGCTACCCAATTCTACTCAAATCATTCCCCATTGTTCCCGCAAGCATGACCTACCCTCTATGACTCCCTGATCCACCATTGTCGGTACATTGCAAGGAACTTCAATCCTTCTTTGCAAAACAATCCTTGTACTCTACTCGAGGTTCTTCTTAGCACAAATGACCTTGGGTTTCACCAGGTTGTTTCCCCATAGTATCACCTCAGCATCACCCCATGCCATCATCGTCGGCCCTTCTCGGCCACTCTTTAACACTGGTAAGGCCTCCTCTGCCTTGCCTTGTTTCTCTAGATCCCTCCAAGTAACAACTTTGATTGTTTCCCCATTGTTTCACTGCATATTCCTTTCTTTTTCTCATGTTGATCTATTCTATGGAATCAGGGGTGAACTATGAGCGTGTATCTCCTCCCCTATTGCTTGTTGAACTTGAGCAACAACTCATTGAGTTCAGAGTGGTTCTGTAGACTTGTATGGCTTGTTCCCATATCATGAGATTGGGCATGGCCTTGTTTCGACTCACTAGCCAGGATCTTGAGGATGGCCACAACGTGTGAGGAGGGGAAGAAGCAATCTTCCTTATGTTTTTCCAACTTCACGCCTCTCATTTTCTTCACTTCTTTTCTTTTCTGCCACGGGTAATTTTGTCTTTTCGTATCGTTGTATTTGATTTGATGCGAGCCTCATTGGATGTTGACTTGGTGAAGTGTCCGTCGATGATTGGGCCACATCAATGAGCTCAATCCCTCTCTTATAAGGTTTTCTTTTTCTTATGTGGCATTTTTGGCAATTTCTGATTGGTTAGTCTTAAAAAAATCATATCTTTTGTTCTAGTTGACCAAAAATTCTATAAAAATATGTTTTAGAATCAGAAAAATATGATCTTTATAATAAAAATAGTTTTAGAGTCTGATTTCCATGTTTCTAAGGAATGAGTTTTGAGGATCTAATAAATTATATAAAGTCCTAAAAATTGTAACTTAATCATATAAAAACGGAATTTTTCAATGAGTTATGATTCTTTTTGGCACAAACTACATTATTTGCTTGGGTTTTGAAAGCTACCTACAATATTTCTATTATTTCAGGTTGCCATAATATTTCTTTTAGCATGATGATTTGTTTTGATTATTAGATAATGTAGTGGTACTTATGTACAACCTCCCATAGTTTAGGCATGTGTTATTTTTCTCTAGGGAATGTGTTTACTCTCCCCCATATATAAATATATTTTAGGTGACTGGGACGTGCTTACTCTCCCCTCACCTATTGGTTGGGGTCCGGTAGGTGCCTCAACCCTACTTAGTTAATTTAGTCTAACTTAATAATTCATGAAGAATTTCTTATTGTTTGACATGGCAAGATTCTTGTTTGATATGTGCCTCACACTCTTGACTTCCTTTGTTCTTGATGAACATACACACTTTGTCATGTTTTATTGACCTTATCTTGTTCTTGTTCTTTATTTGACGCATACCTTGTTTCTTTCTCTTTCTGGGTGATCCCAACCACCCATGCCCTAGGACAAGGAGTGGAATAAGATCAAGGAGGACCAACCTAGGTTTAGGATAAGGAGTACATAGCTTTCAGCATGAACCTAACTCATGAAGATGTTGCTTGGGGACAAACTTGATATGGTTTAAATTTCTATCTATCTAGATCCTTATGGTGCAATATCCATGTTAACCCTTTATCAGAGATGATGATGTACATTTGTAAAATGGAATCTAGTCATTATTTTTATTCCGTTACTACACTTTGGTTGTTTGAAATAAATTTGCTGAGATTTTAAAAGTTTACACCAATTCCAGCATATCTTTTGAGTGTATTTGGAATGGATGCTTTATTCTATAAATTTTAGTAGGGAATGGATCCCCTCTAGGTCCCACTCTTTAAAGCATGATATCGATGTTAGGTTTTAGAGGAGGCAGAGATGGCAGCGGAAAAAAAATTCTCCCTAAACCCAGTATAAAGGAATCACGTCAACGTCTATACAATAGGAAGGATGGTTTGTAGAGTCATACCTTATCCCTAGGCTTGCTCGACGAAGTTACCTCACAGCTTGCATGGTCTTCACCTCTGGTCTTGGACAGTGTCTGTGCAGCTCCTGGTCTCATCGGGACTATCAGGATTGACAACTGTCCTCTGAGCGATAAAAGTCTCCTGTCTCTGTAGTAGTCCACACGGACCACCTGGAACTCCAATCTCCTTATCGCACAAGGCACCAGAATGAGTCGTACCCTCCTATCAGCGTACTAGTCACCGACACATTCTCCTACCACAAGTCGCTTTTCTGCAGTTGTCTTTCCCTTATTGTGCCTCCTTTGTCGGGTAGCACTTGCTCGGGCTCTCTTGGTTACCTCAACCAGAGAGAATGACAACTTTATAGAGCAACTGGTGTTCTGAGTTGTGTTGTCTGAGAAGTCCCCAATACCTGTATACATATAGGAGGGTAATGGGACATGGTTCTCTACCCCAGGCAATGCGTGATTAAAGCAGGAGTAGAAAGGTTTGAGATTTTCCACAAAATCTTGACAAACTGCGCTAGTTGAACTGATCGATTTGGCCCTGAACTGATCGTCTGGGCCCTTGAACCGATCGGTTTGTGGTCTTGGTCCAACTCAAATTGACTTTCCATGTTTGTTTCCAACTAATCAACTATTAGTCCTTGTCCAAATCAAATTTGAACAAGTGAAACAAACTCGGTTGGTCACTCGACCAGTTCAACAATGTGAACCAATCAGTTCATTGACTTGAGTCGTTCGGCTCACTAGCCTAAGTTGATTGGTTCATCTCTATGAGTCGATCGGTTGGGGCAACAGATCAGTCAATTGTAGTTTCAATCAATCTGATACTCTAATCATCTGATCCAACACCTTGAACACTATGATTTTGAGCTATCAATCGATTGGGTGTTTAATTGAACTACTAAACTCCTTTAGTTATCAATCTAAACAAGATTTATGGAGAAACTCCTCTTCCAGGAACATGTCCTAGTGTGTGTGACCCTGCAGGTCCATTTCACGTTGGTAGTGAAAGTCCATAACACTTATGACTTCACAAGAAAAGAGTGGTGCCTAGTCACACATCAGTGCTACCCAAGTGAAATAGAAAGTTGGAGAACAACTATCAATCCTACAATCCATGAATGGTGTTACAACGAATGTATAATTCCTTTGTCACTAATGTCCTGAATGAACTTAAGGCATGGTACAATCATCCTTTCAACATTCATCCATTTTCTTGATCTCAAAGCAGACTGGGTGAGATGTGTGTGACATCAATGTCACATATTGATTCACACATGCATGCACATGCCTTTCTCAATCCTACTCATCAAGTGGCCATGGACATCAAACTCCCTTAGGAGGGACAAATCCCATATCTATCACTCACCCCTCAAAACCCCATGTGTCAAAGTCACCCAATCATCACCTTTATAACAACCCATGTTTTTGGACTGCGTTTGATGATGTCAAAGTGTACCCAATGACATGTGTTGAGTGTAGTGATTTCAGGTCAAAGAATCACACTCACCACCATCACTGTGAGAGTCGACTGTACCTACCAAAACATGGTTCCATGTGTCACTCTCACGGTGGTTCTGTCTAGTTCACTTGTTCTCTAACAAGTACCTATGTGCTTGGTTTGATATCATTATATCATGACTAATGAGATTCTATCATCAACCAATACACAATCCAATCTTTAGTGTTATTGATGTCTATGATTATTTCCACAATAACAACTGACTAGGGACAAAATATGAATGTATACTCTTAACATCCGTATGATCTCATCGTTTAGGTCCTGAACCTAAAACCATACGTCATCGAGTAAAACAATTCTTTAGACATCTATCATGTTACACTATCTTCTCCAAAATAGTTAAAACATCTAAATCTGAAATTGCCTTAATTATTATTCAAATCATTTACAAAGTATCCCATTATAATCATAACATGACTTGCTCTATGGGCATACATACCAAAAATCGGAGCCCATGGTATTCAGAATCTAACTATTTCAATTTTATCTCCCCAATTAGTAACCGTGTCGGCCTTACATAGTTCCCCTTTAAGTGACATGTTTGTCCTAGAATTGACCTATGTTTTTCATGAGATGATGAAAGGCTGATTTAGGATCATATGAGTTTCACATTAGAGTCGTGTTTAGTTAATGTGATGAGGTTGAGGATGATCTTACCCTACCTTATAGGTTAATGATGACATGATGCAATACGATTTGACTTGAGGACTAAATTAGGTTATAAGCTTGAGGAAATAGTAAGATAAGGAGATCTTGTTATAATTTTTTTTTTACTTGATTAAGGTAATGAAGAAATATGAGAAGTTTTATTGGAACAACCCTAGTTTGGCTTTGAATAAGTGACTAGGAATATGTGGTTCATTTGACCTATACTTTATGACTTTTGGTTGTTAAATAGAACCTTAGGTTTGTTAGGTTAGAGATACAAGGACCTAAAGCTCAACCCTAGTTGGTAATGACTTATAGTTTTATACATAAACAACATAAACCCTTAAGATACTCACAACTAAAATATGTATAAGTAACCATGATACATTGAGGTTTTATATCTTGGCTAGTTACGTTAATCCTTTTTAAGGGGTGGAGAGTAGTTGGTTGATGATGTTTGGGAGATTAATTTTTAGGACGAAATCCTTTTTAAGGGGATGGAGTCCTACAACTTACAAAAATCTAGCTACTCTGACTCTAGAAACCTTAACTCCATAAATAAGAGGATAGTGAGCTTAGATTGTTATAATTGACCAAAACAAGTTATAGTTATAACCTAACATGCTTGCTTATATACTAATGAACATATGCTAGTCATCTAATGAATAGTTCATATGTTTGAACCCTAATGAATATCAAATGCACATAATATGAGTAACTCACATATTAATAATAATGGTGGATGCATGATGTTGACCATGTTATCAACCAATAAACCTTAATGATATGATGAATAAGATTATTGGAACCTAACAATGGACTTAAGGCATGCTAAAAGGGTATCGGTGAAATATAATGATCATGTTCATCTAAACCATAAGTTGTATTCATCTAACCTTATCCAATACATTCTTAATGGCATTCATGATACATTAGGTGTCATAATTATATAATATACTTTGATACACATAAATGGTATATAATCATCTAATAATGGATTAAACATGTCATCAATATGAAATGCATATCCCCTTGTTCTCTAATACACACCTAATTAATCACCTAATCAGAACTTGGTATGTGAATCAAATCATTATTATGTAATATGTCCCACCTTGTTCACTAAAATACATATAATGACCTAAATATGGATAAGAAGTAACTGGATTCACACAAATGTGCATAATATATAATAAGAAGTGAATAAATATGAGAAAATGGTTAATGATGACATTAATATGCGTAAGAAAGCTAATGTGAGAATGTGACAATGTTTAAGTAATTAATGTGATATTTTTTTTGGGTTAATTGTAGACCTAATAACAAATTGGATAAAATGTCTTATTTCATGCAAAATAATTTGATATGATTCAATACAGTGATAATGGAGACTAAATCCAAATTATTAAGATTAATAGACCTTGAGATAATTCAGTAAACTCTGATTGTGTTAAAACTCTTAATGAGATAAATAAGGAATATACATAATTTCATTCATAATAATGAAATATAACTCTTTTGGTAATAAAGTGAATATAATTAGACACAACTAATAGAAAAATAATGATAATGTGATATCTTAATAAATATATTGCATATAAGACAAAATGTTAATTTTGTTATATCTCATAAAAGGAAATCTCAATAGTGGAACCCAAGGTGATCCATAAGAACCTGACCCATGGGTTGAAAGAAACAACCCATGATCTTAAATATGAGATTTTATGTACAAACCCTTCCCTCTTTGGTTGAGATTTTGGGGATGAAATCCTTTTAAGGGGTGGAATATTGTAACAAATTGAAATCTAGGTAGATTCTTAGTCTAGCCCTTTTTCCTAAGTTTTTTCTATCTTTCCTATCCTTTTTGTTCTTTATGTTGAATTTGTGGAATTATCAGTGGTTTGGAGTATATTTTATCTCTATTCATGCCAATGAATGGGTTTATGCACAAATGCCTGAGTTAATGTTTCAATTAGGGTCTAAGATGCAAAATTACCAATTAAATGATATATTGTTAAAATAATTTCGTTCTATAACTTCCCTTAGCTTTATGGAGAAAATAAGAGAAAAAGGAGTAAATAGAAAAGCTTTAAACATGATAATGTGGTATTAAATAATTTAATATGACAAATAGTGATAATAATGTGTAAAGGGGATAAAATTCATAAAAGGAAGACTAATTAGTTAAAGATAATTTAATATTCATTTTCTTTGGGGTTGATTCGGCTTGGAGGCCAAGTTTCACAAATTTGGGATAATAATAATAATTATATCAATTTTATTTAGAAAAGAAAAAGGCAATTTTCCTCCAAAATATGAAATGAAACATATAGAGGCTCCAAAAGAGAAGAGTAATCTTAGATTCGAAATCTACATGTTAAAATAACTCTATGTGTGAATTTCAACAAATTTGGATAATCTCTAATGTTCCAATGTGTTTAGGAGAGAGAGTATATATGAATCCTAGAATATTAAATAATGTTTTGAATAATACGAAGGGAACAAATTATGGCAAATTTGTATGCCATATGCTTAAGTTTTCTTGTGGGTGAAGTTTCACATTAATTGGGTAATTCTAGAAGTCTCTAATACAATAAAAGAAAGAGAAAATATGAATTACTTTAAAATAATTAACTAAAATATTAAAAGTCCTCAAAAGTAAAAACTAAGGCTATATTTGAATTATACATGTTCAAATTAGGTTAGGTGTCAAATTTCAATTAATTTAGAGTTTGGTTGCACCCTTAAATGAGGAGAGAGAAAAAGAGAATTATTAATGCATCACTATAGTTGAATTAGATTGGGAATGTCATTTAATGTATCACACCATCTATGTTTCTTTATTTTACTTTTGCACATGGATCTGATCCGGCAGATCTGTGATGAGATGGCTCCAAGATCATCGCCAACCTTGCGCACGCGAAGGAAACTGGAGTCGGGATTCATGATTTTTCAATTTGCATTTTCTCAATCTTGAGACCATATTTCTTCGTGATTCTTCTTGCATTGAATTCCTCACATGTTTCCGCAAACAATCATACTCACTTTCCCTATCTTTCGTGTCCTATAAAGGAAACCCCCAATTCCTTCTCTCCCTTTAGATACACCTTGGTGGGTTTCCGCACCTAGGGCTTCGATGCCATATTAGAGTCCACATAAATCTATTGGGCTACCCAATTCCACTTGAATCTTTCCCCATAGTTCCCACAAGCATCACCTTCTCTCTAAGACTCCCAGAGCCACCATTGTCAGTAAACTGCAAGGAACTTCAATCCTTCTTTAGAAAATGATCCATGTACACTACTTGTAAAGAGGCAAGATCACCTCCTTACTAAAATTTAAAGGAAATACAAAACATCCACAATTTTAACAAAATAGAGACTTTGTGATGCTTGCATAATATTCCAAGTAAATAAGCATGATTCCAGATATATTTTAAAATGTCAATAGCAGTGCAAAATAAAAATACTAAGCCTTCACATGGCTTTCATTGTTTACTACATTATTGATTCTGAAAAGAAAAGACAAGAGAAATAAGATCTACCTATAGAAACCTAGTCCTCCTTTCTAAAAGCTTGAGATCAACTCCTGAGAAATCCTCCTTCAAGCTTGTCCTTCTCCTTGCATAGCACAAGCACCTGGGTGGTTGGGAAGCACCCAACAAGAGGGAAAAGGAAGAAAAAGTATGTGTCAAAAAAACTAGTCTAGGATAACAATATAGTAATGCAAGTAAAATAGGCTAGGGTTCAAGATAACAAAAGTATGAGGCAACATCAAAAGATAACTTGCCAATAAAAATTATATTAAAAAGAGGTTTTGCATGTAAGATAATTATGTATACCTAACTAAGTAGGGTTGAGGCACCTACCGGACCTCAACCTTAGGTGAGGGGAGAATAAGACATTCCCAGTCACATATAATATTATGGGGAGATTAAATACATTCCCCAAGGTGAATTAATACATGCCCTCTGTGGGTGGTTGCACACATGTACTGCTACTTTAATTTTAAATAGAGTATAAATCTACATGCTAGAAAATAGTTATGGCAAGAATAATTTTGTGAACAAATAAGCATGGCAGTGGGGTTTAAAAACCCCAACAAAAAGAGACAATAATCTGATTTGAGGCATAAGCAAATTAGGGTTTCAAAAATAGAAGATTAAGGATCAATTAAGCCTCATAATGGGGAACTAGGTTAAGGCATAAATATTCCCAACTGATGTGTGTTAGATGCACATACCTTAGCCTCAGAGTTCTAGAAACCACTTTCCAACCCTTTACATGTAATCAGAGTCTACTTGTCCTAATATCATCATTATGTTCGTGGATTAGAACTAGGTATGCTCATTAAAGGCTTAAAACCCTAAAGTTACTAACTTTTTCAACAAACCTTCGAATTAGACTCTGAAAATATCACTACTGACTTAGTTAGGGTTTTCTAATCAAAATGACATAAAATTTGATATGATTTGAAGATATGGAGTTTTAGATGTATTTTTAACAAATTAATTCGTTCTCGAAAACACCTTGACGACAACTCAAAACCAGGTTTCGAAAACGTTTTTAATGGATAGATGGAATTTTTCCAAGTTCAAAACATTTTTAGATTAATTTTTGAAGATCGACCTATTACCATGTGCCACGTAGGCATCTCGTCCAATCAGGGAGAGCGAGAGAGCAATGGGGGTGGGACCGGTCTGCCACTTGGCTCAATGGGTGATGACCAAGTAGGCGGCCCACCCTCACTTGCTACCCGCATGACCAGGGTCAAAGGCTGGGTCAAAGGAACAAAAAAAAATGAAAAGAGCATATTATCCTCATGCGAAGACACAACAAGAAGGAACCTGATCAGGGGCGATTTGGTAAAATCATGGGGAGTTTTCTTCCTCCCCTCGGCCATGCCATGATGGCGTGTTGTGAGCATCTTGCTTGGGGCAAGACTGGGCAAAACCGCTATGCACCACCAAACACAAAAAGAAAAGATGCAGAAGAAAGCTAAGGAAAAACCGAACTGAATGGTACTTAAAATTGCATTGGAGATGGAGAGAAGAGGGAGAATGCTGCCACAAGCACTTGCTCCTTCGACCACTGTCGGGGGGTCAAAATACAACGAAGCAAGCAACTGGAAGATGCAACGAGTTGCAAGGGTGGTGGCGAAGCTTGGGGTGCAAGTATTTATAGAGGAGGAGATGTGGTTTAGGGTTTGTGTATGTGAGGTGAGAGGATGAGTTTTGGCCGGTTTGGGAAAACTTTTATAATTGATGAAAACACAAAAAAATTGGGAGAATGTTATGCGAAATCTCACAAGGAATCCAACGATCCTAAGAACTCATGATTTGGTTGAGAAACGAGTGAGATAATGCCAATAAAAATCGAACAAATTTGTTTCTGTTTCCTTGTCCGAACTTAGGTAGAAGATGACTGACCACTGTCGGATCCAAGATCTACAGTCAGCGATCCGTGCAAATACAACCTTATCCAATTATGATTTTGACTATAATAACATATGCATTATTTAATGACTTTCTCTCTCTTCTTTTGAGGGCTCAAATGATTTTCAAAATTAACAAATTTTACAACCTGATTGATTGACATGTAGAATCCAAATATGGAATTAGTTTTGCCTTTTTAGGACTTTTAATATGTTAAAAAATTCATATCCCGTTTTCTCTTTCCTCCTTCATTAGTGGTGATAAGATTCCTCAAATTTCATGAAACTTCACCCATAAGTGTCCCTACATGATTTGGACACAATTTTATCATTTATTTTACAAGTTGGGATTATTTACTTATTTATTTGATATATAGAAGATTTTACACACTTTCTCTCTCCTATTTTTACTCATTATCCAAATTCATTATAAATTTTCCCAAAGGCTTATTTCCATGTTTAAATTATGAATTTAGAGTTATCTTTCCAATTTGAGGATGTTAGATATTTTATTTCACCTTATTGGCTGATCTCTTATTTTCTTTTAAAAAAGATTTTAATATATACATTTATCTTCCAAATTAGATGATACTTGGCCCTCAAGTTTCTTTTAGGTCAAGAAAACGTGATTGAATGCCAAATTATCTTCGTGGGTTTTCATTTATGATTTTTGGAACAATATATTCCTCATTATATGCTTTTATCTATTATATCCCATATTATCTACAATTATTGCATTTATCATCTCCTTTATAAATAGTTTGGTTTTCTTTTCTTTTTCATAGTCTATAAAGTACTAGAAAGTTCTAGGATGAAATGTTTAGTTATTTTTATTACTTAATGGATAATTTGCACTTCATGCCCATTACTTAAGTCCCTACTGAGGCATTTGTGCATAAAACCTTATATTAAGAATATATGGGAAATATTTATCCAATAACCATCATAGTTCCACTAATTAGAGTCCAAAGACATAGAGGATGAAATTGAAGAACAAAGCTTATAGAAAAAGAGTACAAAGGATTACTTAGCAGATTTCAGTATGTTGTAGCACTCCACCCCTTAAAAAGTATTTAATCCCTGAAATCTCAAACAAAGAAGGAAGGGTGAGTACGTAACATCTCATCTCTCAACTCCCAATTGGTTTCTTCCAAACCATGATATCTCCATAGAACCTTCACCAGCTCTATCTCCTTGTTCTTCAACTGCTTTACTCGGGAATCAAGGATCTTCACAGGAAGCTCTTCATAAGTCAGATTCTCATGAGTCTCCACAGGCTCAATCGTGAGTATGTGACAAGGGTCCTTCACATACTTTCTCAACACAAAGACATGGAACACATTATGAATCTTGTAATAGGTAGGAGGTAAGGCTAATCTATATGCATAGTCTCCAACCTTCTCTAAGATTTCAAATGGTCCAACATAGCGGGGACTCGGCTTGCCTTTTACTTTAGATCTCACAATAGAACGTATAGGCTTGATCTTCAGAAAAGCATGGTCTCCAACTAAGAATCTTACATCAGACCTCTTTTTATTAGCATACATCTTCTATCGGTCGTGAGTAGCTTTCATCCATTTATTTATCAACTGTACCTTCTCGAGCATCATCTACATGTCATCGGTATTTACCAGAGACTGTTCACCAACATCATCCCAATGCAAAGGTGAATGACAGGGTCCAGCATAGAGAGCTTCAGAAGGTGGCATACCAATACTGGCTTGGTAGTTGTTGTTGTAAGAAAAATCCACTAATGGAAGATACCGATCCCACGAACCACCCCAATCCATCACACAAGCACGTAGCAAGTCCTCCAGAATCTGAACTATTCTCTCAGACTGTCTATCAGTTTAAGGGTCGCAAGCAGTACTGAAATGCAAATAGGTACCCATCTCTTCCTGAATCTGACCCCACAGATGAGATGTGAATTTCAGGCTGCGATCAGAAACTATCACAGTAGGCACACCATGTAGACGAACTATCCAGTCCACATATAACTGAGCCATCTCAACAACTTTATATGTGGTTTTGAAAGGCAAGAAATGAGCATATTTTGTAAGACAATAAATAACCACCCAAACAACATCATAACCTTTCTTGGCCTTAGGGAAACCAGTAACAAAGTCCATTGTGATCTTCTCTTACTTCCATTCTAGAATTTCAAGAGGATGGAGAAGGCCATTGGGTCATTGATGTTCGATCTTAACTTGCTGACATGTCAAGAACTTTGTGACAAACAGAGCTATATCATTCTTCATGTTCTTCCGCCATACACTTCGTTGTAAGTCCTTGTACATTTTTGTTGTTCTAAGATGAATAGTGTACTTAGTCCCATGAGCTTCACTCAGAAACTTGTGTCTCAGATCACCTACATCGGGAATCCACAACCTTTGTCTGAAGTGGACAACACCATTGACTCTGACAGAGAATTTGGATTATGGTTTCTAGGTCAAGGTCTTCATCTCTTCTAGCTCAGAACTCTCCAACTATGCAGCAATGACTTCTGAGATCCAGGTCAGTGTAACAATCAAGCTGGCCATATGAACACACAACTTGTCTTCATCCACTGAATCGATAGGCTGAGGTCTCCAACTAGTCACATGTTCAAGGTTTTCCCATATTGAACATCTCAGAGCAGCACAAACATCGTCCTTCTTATGACTCAAAGCATCAGCCACGACGTTCGCTTTACCAGGATGATAGGTGATGGTGAAGTCATAATCTTTGAGGTATTCAATCCACCTACGTTGTTGCAGATTCAGTTCCCTCTGAGTCAACATGTATCTCATACTCTTGTGATCAGAAAAGACTTTGAACTTTTTTCCGTAGAGGTAGCGTCCCCATATCTTCAGAGCATGAACTATAGCATCAAGCTCCAAATCATGTGTAGGCCAATTAGATTCATTAGGTTTCAATTGGAAAGAAGAATAGGTGATCACCTTTCCGTCTTGCATCAAATCACATCCTAAGCCTTCTCTAGATGCATCAGTGTAGATGACATAGGGTATGCCCTCAATAGGCAAGGCAAATAGGGGAACAAAAGTCAGACTCTCCTTTAGCTTTTGAAAACTGTTCTCACATTCAGGGGTCCATGAGAACTTGACCTCCTTTTGAGTCAGCTTGGTCAAAGGCAAGCCCAACTCAGAGAAGCCTTTGATAAACCTCCGATTGTAACCGGCTAATCTGAGGAAACTACAGAATTCAGATGGGTTCTTTAGAGCATTCCACTTTGTCATAGCTTCTACCTTTGCAGGATCAACAACTATATGACTGGAAAAAATCACATGACCAAGAAACATAACTTCCTTTATCCATAACTCACACTTTGAGAACTTTGCATATAGTTGATTTTTTCATAGCATGTTGAGTACAATATGCATATGCTCATGATGTCATTCTAACGTCTCAGAATAAACCAAAACGTCATCGATAAACATCACTACAAACTTGTCAAGGTATGGGCGGAATACTTAGTTCATCAGGTCCATGAAGGCGGTAGGGGCATTCGTCAAACCAAATGGCATAACCATGAATTCATAATGCCCATAGCTAGTTCTGAATGCCATCTTTGGGACATCATCATCCTTCACTTGCATCTGGTAGTATTCACTTTGCAAATCCATCTTGGAGAATACAGTGGCTGACTTTAGCTGATCGAACAGGTCATCAATGTGAGGCAAAGGATAACAGTTCTTCACCGTCACTTGATTTAGCATGTAGTAGTCCATACACATCCACATCAATCCATTTTTCTTCTTCACAAATAGGACAAGGGATCCCCATGGCAAAACACTAGGGCACATGAAGCCCATGTCAAGAAGCTCTTCAAGCTGCTTCTTTAGCTCAGCCAGCTCAACAGGGGCCAAGCGGTATGGCGGCTTTGATATCGACAAAGTTTTGGGTACAAGCTTGATGGAGAATTCAACCTCGTGAGTTGGTGGCAACCCAGGTAACTCCTCAGGAAAGACATCCGGGAAGTCCTTCACCACATCGATGTGGTCGAGAGCAGGAAGTGTAGCATCGAGGACTATAGAAGCTAAGAAAGCTCTAAACTCTTGTGAGACAAGCTTTTTCAGCTTGAACAGTGGAGATAACAAATTGTCACTCCTCTCACTTCTTACCCTTGACACACATTCTTCCCTCAATAAGATGAATCAATCTAACCTTGGATTCCTCATAGTACAAAACCGCTTTGTACCTCTTTAACCAATCCATTCCCAGGATGACATCAAAGGCGGTCATATCAAGTAGGATGAAATCCATGGGAAACATTACTCCATCTATACAGAGGTCCATGGTCAGAGTTTGGAGGTACAAAGAGTAGATCTTACCACTAGGGGTTTTTACGTCTAACACATGATCCATATATTCAGATTCTATTTCTAACATAGAGGTAAACTAACAAGATATGAAGTTATTGGATGAGCCAGAATAAAATAGTGCTTTTAAAGGATGCATATTAAGGTTCAAGGTACCTTCAATCACTTCATTGTCTTCACCTTCTTCCTCAGCATTGAGAGCAACACTTTCCCATTCCGCCTCTCCACTGGAGGTCACCTCAGATTTTGGTTGTTGTTTTTATTGTTATTGTTGTTATTGTTGTTCCACAGAGGCGGGATCTACTTTGGCTGTTGTGGCTGATGGGCATTATTCTGCCCTTGCTAGAAACGAGGGCAGTTGGGTCTAATGTGCCCAACTTGGCCACACTCATGGTAGGTTGGTGGAGGATGGTTGCCTTTATGAAAAGGTTCATTGTTGGCAGGGCATCTTCCAAGAGGATGGTGGCAATTGTACCTGTTGCAACAATCATGTCTGCAGTTCTCATTCTGGTTCTAGTTCTTCCTTTTGTTGTTCTAGTTGTTAGAAGCTTGGAATCCGGGATAGGAATCGATGGCCAGGGCCTTGTCCACCATTTACTGAAATGTAAGTGGAAGCTGCAGGATGAGGCTTCAGCCCACCTGGTTTTTCAGGCCCTCCAAGAACAAGGTTACTCTTCTATCAGCTCCAAGGTCAGTGGCGTAACACTCCATTAGTAGAAATTTCTAAACGTAGTCGGCCACACTTATGCTTCCCTACTTGAGGCTATACAACTCAGCCTCCTTCTTCCTTAGAAAGTAGGACAGTGTACTTCTCCCTGAAGAGCTTCATAAATTGGTCCCACTCCATAGTAGAGGTGTCTCGAGTGCGGGAAACACCATTCCACCACACACGTGTCGGTCCATCCAACACATATGTCATGAACCGAACCTTCTGGTGAGGAAGGCATGCCATAACCTCAAAGGTTTGATCCAGAGCCAACACCCAATCATCATATTTGTCCACCATGTTGGGTTCACTCTCACCCTAGAAGTAGGGTGGTTGCATCTTTATGAAGTCAGTGAGGGTGAACTCCCTTTTCTTGTTGACATTGGCGGCCATTGTGTTGAGTTGTCCCATCAAGGTGGCAGACAACACCTGGCGTAACATTTCCATATCATGCTTCGATGTGAAGGCGGGGGTACCTAGAGTAGTATGGTTGATCGCATGAGTCACAAGAGTGTTGGGGTCATTATGGTTCAAATCCTTCTCCTGGTTCACGTTGTTGAACAAGTCACCTCTCCTGAAAGGTAGGGTGTATTAGGTTCCCCGGAGTATGGAATCATAGATGAGAAGAGAATAGAAATAGAGATGACAAAGGATATCTAGAATGCTATTTCCTAAAAGCATACTATTTCAAGAAATTTGTATCAGCTCAGACCAGGACAGTATCATGTGGGCACATGAGTCATCATAAACTAAGCTAGTGGCACGGAGGAAAATATTGCCAGCCCCGAAACCCTGATCCTTTCTAGACACCCTTGCTTCAACTTCATGCCCTAATAGTCACCTAAAGGCTCTGATACCATGCTGTAAAGAGACGAGATCACCTCCTTACTAAAATTTAAAGGAAATACAAAACATCCACTATTTTAAAAAAATAGAGACTTTGGGATGCTTGCATAATATTCTAAGTAAATAAGCATGATTCCAGATACATTGTAAAATGTCAATAGCAGCGAAAATAAAAATACTAAGATTTCACATGGCTTTCATTGTTTACTACATTATGGATTTCCAAAATAAAAGATAAGAGAAATAGGATCTAGCTATAGCAACCTAGTCATCCTTTCCAAAAGCTTGAGATCAACTCCTGAGAAATCTTCCTTCAAGCTTGTCCTTCTCCTTGCAAAACACCATCACCTGGGTGGTTGGGAAGCTCCCAGCAAGAGGGAAAAGGAAGAAACAGTATGTGTTAAGAAAACTAGTCTAGGATAACAATATAAGTAATACAAGTAAAATATTCTAGGGTTCAAGATAACAAAAGTATGAGGCTACACCAAAAGAAAACTTGCCAATAACAATTATACTAAAAAGAGGTTTTGCATGTAAGATAATTATGTCTACCTAACTAAGTAGGGTTGAGGTACCTACCAGACATCTAACCTTAGGTGAGGGGGGGAGAATAAGACATTCCCAGTCACCTATAATATTATGGAGATAATAAATACATTCCCCAGGGAAAATTAATATATGCCCTCTATGGGTGGTTGTACACCTGTACCACTACTTTAATATAAATAGAGCATAAATCTACATGATATAAAATAGTTATGGAAAGAATAATTTTTGAACAAATAATCATGGAAGTGGGGTTTAAAAACCCAAACAAAAAGTGACAATAATCTAATTTGAGGCATATGAAAATTAGGGTTTCAAAAATAGAAGATTAAGGTTCAATTAAGCCTCATAATGGGGACTCGGTTAAGGCATAAATATTCCCAACTAATATGTATTATATGCACATACCTTAGCCCCAGATTTCTAGAAACTACTTTCCAACCCTTTACATGAAATTAGAGTTCACTTGTCCTAATATCATCATTATGTCCATGGATAAGAACTAGGTATACTCATTAAAGTCTTAAAACCCTAAAGTTACTACTTTTTCTACAAACCTTTGCATTAGACTCCGAAAATATCACTACTAACTTAGTTAGGCTATTTTAATCAAAATGACATATAATTTGATATGATTTGAAGATATAAAGTTTCAGATGTATTTTTAGTGATTTTTAACTAATTAATTCATTCTAAAAAACACCTTGATGAAAAACTCAAAACCATGTTTTAAAAACATTTTTAATGGATAGATGGGATTTTTTTGTGTTCAGAACATATTTTAGATTTATTTTTGGATGCACGGTTTAAGAGATATGAATTTTTGAAGATCGATCAACCTCAATGTGCCACGTAGGCATCTCGTCCAATCAGGGAGAGCGAGAGAGTAATGGGGGTGGGGCCAGTCTGCCACTTGGCCCAATGGGTGATGGCTAAGTAGGCGGCCCACCCTCATTGGCTACCCGTGTGACCAGGGTCAAAGGTCGGGTCAAAGGAACAAAACAAAATGAAAAGACCATATTATCCTCGTGCGAAAACACAACAAGAAGGAACTTGATCGGGGGTGATTTGGTAAAATCATGGGGAGTTGTCTCCCTCCCCTCACCTGCACCATGGCAGCATGCTACGAGCAGCTTGCTTGGAGCAAGATTGGACGAAACCGCTATACACCACCAAACGCAAAAAGAAAATATGCGGAAGAAAGCTAAGGAAAAATTGAACTAAATGGTATCTAAAATTGCACCAGAGATGGAGAGAAGAGATGGATAATGCCGCTGCAAGAACCTGCTCCTTCAGCGGCCATCGGGGGGTCAAAACACAACGAACCAAGCAATTGGAAGATGCAACAAGTTGCAAGGGTGGTGGTGAAGCTTGGGGTGCATGCATTTATATAGGAGGAGATGTGGTTTAGGGTTCATGTATGTGAGGTGAGAGGAGGAGTTTCGACTAGTTTGGAAAGGATTCGATAATCGATGAATACACAAAAAACATGGGATAATGTTGTGTGAAATCTCACAAGGAATCCAACAAACCTAAGAACTCGTGATTTGGTTGAGAAACGAGTGAGATAATGCCAATAAAAAATCAAACAAATTTGTTTTTGTTTCCTTGTTTGAACCAAGGTAGAAGATGACCGACCACTGTCAAATCCAAGATCTACTACGGTCAGCGATCCACACAAATACAACCTTATCCAATTATGATTTCGAACATAGTAACATATGCATTATTTAATGAATTTCTCTCTCATCTTTTGAGGGCTCAAACAATTTCCAAATTTAACCAAAATTTACACCCTAACTAATTTTGATGTGTAGAATCCAAATATGGAATTGGTGTTGGGCTTTAGGGACTTATATTAGGTTAAATAATTCATATCCCATTTTCTCTTTCCTCCTTCATTAGTGGTGATAAGATTCCTCAAATTTCATCAAACTTCACCCATAAGTCTCCCTAAGTGACTTGGACATGATTTTATCATTTATTTTACAAGTTGGGATTATTTCCTTTTTTATTTAATATATAGAAGTTTCTACACATTTCTCTCTCCTATTTTTACTCATTATCCAAACATTATCCAAATTAGTTGCAAATTTTCCCAAAGGCTTATTTACATGTTTAGATTATGAATTTGGAGTTAGTTTTCCAATTTGAGGATGTTAGGTATTTTATTTCACCTTATTCTCTTATCTCCTATTTTCTTTTAATAAATATTTTAATATATGCATTTATCTTCCAAATTAGATGATACTTGGCCCTTAAGTTCTTTTAGGTCAAGAAAATGAGATTGAGTGCCAAATTATCTTCGTGGGTTTTCATTTATGATTTTTGGAACAATATATTCCTAATTATCTGCTTTTATCCATTATATCCCATGTTGTCTCCAATTATTGCATTTATCATCTCCTTTATAAATAGTTTGGGTTTTCTTTTCTTTTTCATATTCTAAAAAGTACTAGAAAGTTCTAGGATAAAATATTTTATTTTTAGTACTTGGTGGACAATTTGCACTCAGGCCCATTACTTAAGTCCCTACCGAGGTATTTGTGCATAAAACCTTATATTAAGAACATATGGGAAGTATTTATCCAATAACTATTATAGTTCCACTAATTACACTCCAAAGACATAAAGGACGAAATTGAAGAACAAAACTTATAGAAAAAATGTACAAAGGATTACCTAGCAGATTTTAGTATATTACACTATTCACAGTTCTTCTAAGCCTAGATGACCCTGGATGTCACTAGGTTGTTTCCCCTTAGAACTTACCTCAACATCGTCATCGACCATCATCGTCAGACATTCTTGGTCGCTCTCTGACACTGGTAAGACCTCCTCTATCTTGCCTTGTTTCTCTAGACCCCTCCAAGTAATAAATTTGATTGTTTCCCTGCTATTTCACTACCTATTCCTTTATTTATCTCATGTTGATCTATTTTGTGGAATCGGGGGTGACCTGTGAACGTGTTTCTTCTCCCCCTTTTGCTCTTTGAACTCAAGTAATAGCTCATTGAGTTCAGAGTGGTTCCACAAACTTGTATGGCTTGTTCCCAAATTGTGAGATTGGGGATGCCCTTGTTTCGATTCACTGGCCTGGCTCCTGAGGATGGCCATCGTGTGTGAAAGAGGAAGAATCAATCTCCCTCATGTTTTAACAAACTTCACCCCTCTCATTTTCTTCACTTCTTTGTTTTTCCACCATGGGCATTACTATCTCCTTACCTTGTTTTATTTGCTTCGATGTGAGCCTCGTTGGTTGCTGACTTGGTGAAGTGGCCGCTAATGCTTGGGCCATGTCAGGCGACTCAATCCCTCTCTCGTCAAAATTTCTTTTTCTTTTGTGGCATTTTTGGCAATTTTTGAATGGCCAATCTTGCAAAAATCATATCTTTTGATCTGGTTGTCCAAAAATTCTATATAATTATGTTTTAGAATCATAAAAATAAGATATTTCTAATAAAAATAGTTTGAGAGTCTGATTTCCATATTTTTGAGGGTTGATTTTTTAGGATCTAATAAATTATATAAAAGCCCTAAAAATTGTAACTTAATCATAGAAACACCAAACTTGACAAATGAATATGTTTTATTTTTGAGAGAAACATAAGGAATCATTTGGGTCTATGTTTTGTAAGCAAAACCTGAGGTTTTCCAAAAAGGTTTAAAATTAGGGTTTCTTTACACATTATGCTTTATAAAACTCTGACACATGTGAATAACTTGTAATTAGTCAAAGAAGATCTTGGAATATACTACACTAGTGAAGACTATTAACTAGGACTCTGAGTTGAGGTATGTACATTTTAGCCCTTAAGTTGGGAATATTTGTAATACAAAACCCTAATTTCCCAATGAGGCATGGATTAAAACCTTTATTTTTGTTATTATTCTTTTTGGCACAAACTATATTATTTGCTTGCGTTTTGAACCCAACCTACAATATTTCTCTTATTTTAGCTTGCAATAATCTTTCTTTTAGCATGATGATTTGTTTGGCTTATTAGCTAATGTAGTGGTACTTATGTACCTCCATATATTAGGTGACTAGGAATGTGTTTACTCTCCCCTCACCTATTTGTTGGGTTCTAGTAGTTGCCTTAACCCTACTTAGTTAATTTAGTGTAACTTCATTATTCATGCATAATTTCTTATTATTTGACATGGCAAGATTCTTATTTGATATGTGCCCTCTTGACCTTCTTTTTTCTTGATGAACATGCACACTTTATTATCTTTTGTTGATCTTATCTTATTCTTGTTCTTTATTTGACACATACCTTGTTTCTTTCTCCTGCTAAGTGATCCCAACCACACTGGACTAGGACAAGGAGTGGAATAAGATCAAGGAGGACTAGCCAAAGTTTAGGATGAGGAGTACTAGGCTTTCAACATGGACCTAACTCACGGAGATGTTACTTGGAGACAAACTTGATATGGTTTCCTATGTCTAGATCCTTATGATGTAATATCCATGTAAACCCTTTTTGGGGGATGATGATGTACTTTTGTAAATTTTAATATAGTCATTATTTTTATTCCACTTCTATACTTTGGTTGTTCTGAATACCATTATTGAGATTTGAAAACTTTACACCTATTCCAACATACTTTTGAGTGTCTTTGAAATGGATGTTTTATTCTTCAAAATTTAGTAGGGAGTGGATCCCCTCTGAGTCCCACTCTTTACATCCCCCATCCCCGCTCCTCCCTCGCCTCACCTCCCCATCCCCCTATCCCCTACCCTCACTTCCCCCAACTCCACTGCCTCCCCCCAACACTTTATCCCCTTCGTCACCACCTTCCCCAACACCCCTTCCCTCCCCTAGTGCCCCTCACCTCTCCCAGCACCCCTTCCTTCCCTCCAGTGCCCTTCACCTCCCCCAGCACCCCCATTCCCTCCCCCTATCCCTCTTTATGGTTGGGTCAAATTGGGGTACTTTAGGCATCCTCCCATCAACATCCTACCTCCTTGCACCTCCACCTGGTGCAACAACACCACTCTCAGCAATTATCTAAGTTGGGTGCTTCTTTATTTTTATTATATTTCTCATTCTAATGCTTATTTGTTTCTTAGTACTATGGATTTTGATCAGGTCAATTAATTATTTACCCATGAGTGGGCACATCCTTCTTGAACTCATCCTTGATCCATAACCTTGAAATAACTTCATATTCAAATTTAGAATTCTACTTTTTTCCTTGGTCTTGTTCTTTGTGTGGTTGTCATGGGACATCTTCATTTTCTTCAATAAAAGTTTTAAGGTGATTTCTCCATTCTAGAGTATATGACTGAGACATACATGTGTCAGAATTTTGGTTCCCATAACATTGCAATGCCTTCAACTCTTATTAAAAGTATCTATTTCTTTTAAAAAATCACTAGGAAGTGCCTATACCTTTCTTTTGAACATTCCCACCATGTCAGAGAGGAGTATTATCATTATGTATATTGGTTTCATTGGAAGGTGAGACAGATGCATTAGAGGGAGATACACCCACATTTCTATCGTAGTCATAATAGAGATAAAATCATGGTGCCTTAAACTTTCAACCACATGCTAAAATAATTGCCATGATTCCTTGGAAGGTTTCTCCGTGAAGTTTCCATCACAGAAATTGTTGACAACAATTTGATTCAATTGAGATAGTACATCATTGATAGATTGTGCCAACTACCATAGTGGTACCTCATGGTGGGGAAGTATCTCTAAAACTTTTAAAACCTATATAGTGAAATTCTTAATTGGATAAAGGAGGTAATGGACCAACGCATAGAAATTAGCTTGGGTACGGGATGGAACTTCTTTAGGAACTCATTATTCATTCTCTCTCATGTCATTATGTCAGTCTTTGAAGAACACATCCCTTTTGCCTTGTCGTTGAGTAAAAAGAGGGAAATCATATAACAAACAACATCATTAGTAGTGGTAACAATGTAGATGGTGGAGCACACTTCAAAGAAAGAGTCCAAATGCTTGTATGGATTTTTTGATTCCAAATTGTAAATGAAAAGAGGAGTTTCACTAGAATTACTTGGATTTAGAATGATTGGATTGGTAGTTGCCCCACTATTTTGGCAATAACAAAAGTGCAGTTCCCTAGACTGAAGTGGTCTTTCTTAGAGGTGGTGGAGTATTTTGTGCTAAGGGTTTCTATTTTTCATAATATCTTCCTTCTCGATTGAACTGTTGATCATCATTGAGGAGGGGACCACCATCTACTTTAAAATCTTAGCTTCTCTCTATTGTTGGTACTATATCCTTTTCTTAAGTACCCTCTCTCAAGGTCTTCAAATAAAGTATCAAAAGACATGAAGCATTTTCCAAACATGTGTTTCCACCTAAATGATCACAACTATTTGAGAGAGAGAGAGAGAGTTAGTAAAAAGAATGCAAGAGTAATGCAGAAATATAAGAAATGGTGAAAGTCAAAGAGAAACAACTAGAAATGTCTATAACTACCATCCCCAACATTGGCTTTAGAAAGTTTGATTCTCCTAAGAACACCAAGCTTACAACATGTAACCTTGATATAAACACTCTATTGTAACATACCCGCAAGTACACAAATTGGGATTGCAATAGAGATGGTAAGTTGGGGTCGAATCCACATGGATGATGAAGGCGCTAGAGCTAGGTTGGTTCTATAGGTTCCTAGATTTGGAGTTTAGGTTTGAACTTAGTGTTGGATTATTAAGATATATAGGGATGGAAACAATAACTATCTACCAACACCCAAACTACCATCGAACCATAGCATACCATTGTGAGAGGATTTTTAACACCCAGTCAGTCTATAGGGACCCAAAGGTGGGCAACCAAATTTTTGGTTCGGTTGCTGGGAACCCAAAATTTCTACCCGTTGTCCTCCTCCACCTGACGTGGTGCAGTATGCTATAACATGGTGAATGGTGTGCTGACATGATGTAAATACATGATGTCATGGAGGATATCCTCATTAGTGGTAGGGCCAGCGTGGAGCCAACCTTCCTCTGTGCATTGTTTAGGAGCAGTCATTGTCGCATCCACAAGGCCCTAAGTGTTGAGGGAGTGACCATGGTTCTCGTTAGAGTTAAGAGGGTAGGGTAGGGAGTAGGTGGATCTCCATACATGTGTGATACTGCACTCACACCTTGAATCTAGTTGTCGAGCCGCTTGGTGCGGTTGACAAACCTGACGGTGTAATGCTAGTCATAGAGCCATCAGAGCACTTACCACTTCTTTGATCTTCCAACCAAAATCCACATGGAACAACCTCGACAATCTACTCACACTCAACATAGACTACCTCCTTTTCCTTTGACAGTACAAGCACAAGTCTTTCCTCATTACCTCCTTCACTAGGGTGCCCAACTTCACCTGCCCATCTATCATTGCAGGTGACCTCATCTCTGCCACCAACTACCCTTCCATCTCCATCAAAAGATTGGATGGGATAGTTACGTTTCACAAGATGGTCACAACACATGTAGCCTATAACACCCAGGACCACTACCTAAGGCTCTAGTAGAGTTTTAGGAATGACGACTGGCCCCACAGTGTGCACTTTGGCCTCACTCACAAGAAATCCAGGATCAACTTCCCTAGTGGTCATCCATCCTAGTACTACTATGGGTTGAGCACGCTTAACCATGAAGATCTTTAGTTTGTGTGGAGGTGATCAACTTCCTAAGGTTTTTGGAGTTTTTAATTTATGTGGTATAGTATGGGCCAGTTCTTGAAAAAACTTCTCCATTGCCATCCCTAAAGATATGGTTTCATGCAATGAAGTAAAGGCAAGGTGAAAACTAAGTTAGCACTAGAAACAACGGCTAACTAGCTAACAAGAAAGCAATTAACAACTATGCTAGAAATTCAAATAGACTATTCTAAACTACAAACCCTTATGAAACTATGATATCAAATCAACTAATTAATTCAAGAAAAAACCACACTAAGATATTAACTAAATCACTGAAAAAAGTAACCATAATTAGGAACTTAGTACCCTAATAAAAGTAATTCACCATTAATGAATAAATTATCCTTAAGCAAGAGATGACTAAACTAGAAAACAACTAGGGAAATGGGTTTTTAGCAATTATTATATGATTGGGATATTTGTGGCATCTGGGAAGATCAACCATTCATAGGAGAATTTTCAACAAGAACAACCCATAGTATTGACACCAAAATAAAAGGGAGATGTTGGTTAGAAATTTACTCTATTAGTGGGACATGGATGGAATATATTGTATATAGGGGAACAATACCATATATCATAATATATTCACCCTTATGGGAATCAAGTCACTAGGGGGTATATGAAGTTAAGATAATATCAAGCCTATTCTAGTTTTCTAAGTAATATTTTCTTAATCCACATGGTGGCAAGGGGTGGTATAAGTGACAGGAAGAGGAATTTCAACTCTTATTACTCCATATGTAACCTCTAGACATTCTCTTTTCTGATGGAGATGGAGATACACACCTAGATACTTGAAATAATAGAAATTTAGAACAATACTCAATAAGAACTAAGTAGCTCAAACAAGTAGGGTGGTCATGATCTTCAGAAAGTGATCATAAGTGGATGTTTAGACTAATCCCTAGACTTTTCAAATTAGGTAAAAATACTTGGGCACCAAGGGGAAACCATTTTAAGTTGGATTGGGTGATGAAATTTTCCACCCACTAGAATTTACCCAAACCAATACCCACTCGTTAAGTTTGCAGGTTTCGTATGTGTCATGTGGGCACCCACGGTAACCCACTTATCTATATTAATTATAGAAAAATAAATATAATATACTACAACTACTTGAAATAATAGAAATTTAGAACAATATTCAATAAGAACTAAGTAGCTCAAACAAGTAGAGTATCCAAGCATATGGACCCATGCATATAATACACATAAATAAATTTCATAATCAGGGCCAATATGAGGATAAAGTGTACCTTAAAGATTACAATAAAGATCTTGGATAAGTTCAAGTGCAGATTATCAATTCCTGGCATTTAAACAAGTACACATGCATCAAAAATAAGAATTTCAAAATATTGGTGTCACAAGACCAAAATTGGGGTTTTAGTTCTTATTAGTAAACTTAGGTGGAGTATTAAATCCATTATTAAATTTTCATGTTACCAAGATTATCAAGACCAATATCAAGTTTTGCACTTACTTCACAATAGGACTTAACCCTATATTATAATCAATACAATCAAATTGTCAACTATAGATCAAGATCCAATATAGATTCCTCAAAATAGTATTCAAGATCTTATATGGATTATTAGAGTCTAATATCCCAAGATTATGATTAGATAAGGATAATTTGATTCCATATTATTTTCATGACAAAGTATCAAAAGTGATTAGATTTCAGTGTATATATCATCATGACTAGATCTAGGATGCAAGAAATCACTAGTTATTCTATGGGGACAAATCTAGTGGTTTGAATTCATAATAATCAAAGTTAGATTATTTCATTGTCAAATAAATCAAAAGGTATCATGATAAATGATCAAGTCTAGATACAAATCTAATTTTGATTTTAGGATCATAACCAAAGATTTATCATTTAGGACCTTTTATAATAGGGTTGAGGTTTATTCCTTTATAATAGTCTCACGGGATTCATCTCATTCTACTGATCAAAATAGACTAAAACATTGCACATATCTAAGTATTTATGAAATTTTTACAATTTTTAAGAAATTTGAAGAATATATTGCAAGGGGAGAGAGAGAAAGATAGAACACCTATAAGAAGAAGGGGATGAGGAACAATCACCATGGTGGTCATGGCACCAATCATTTTTGGTAGAAGACCAAATAGAGAAAAAAATGCCAATATATATTGTTGTTCGTATTTGCGGGGGTGTCGTTGAGTCAAACAGATGGTATATTTATAGCTAGGGGTCCTAGTGTTAGTGTAACAACCCCGCCTCCCAGTAACCCCCAATTAAGGGAGACCAAGAGATCAGAGCCATTATTCCAATTAACAGGATCAATGTTTCAACAATTAATCAGTAATAATTATTAAATTCTACCAAACTAAACTAAAATATGGTATAAAATAAAACTTTGCATACCTTTTTCAAAAACTTAGATATCTACTTCTATCCACATATAGAGTCTATTCTAACTAATCCTCCTTTGTACATTAATTCTTATTTAATTCTACATATGCCACTTTACTATTTGTCCCTTTATATCTTATACCTAAAATGTCGACAAACAAAACATCGGTCAACATAAATGAATATGCCGGTATTTGGGGACAACCAAAATTTCACAAATATGGCTAACAATCTAATTATCACAATCAAGTAATTAACAAGACAATTTATGGTTTGAATGTGTCATTCTCCACCGCTTTTGCCCTAACCCTGGAATACCCCCTCTAGGGTTTCTCTTTTGCCATTGACTTAAGGCCACCTTCTCAATCCCGAGCTTGGTGTCTGGGGTCACCCTTCATGGTGCCCTTTAGTCATGCGATATCATAGGACACCTTCTCAATCGCGAGCTTGGTGTGTGGGGTCACCTTTCATGGTGCCCATTGGTCTTCCCTCCTGGGCTTGACCTTTTTGCATCATCTATTAGGGTGGCATGTAGGTGCAAGAATACACACTTATTTTACAATTGTGATAATCATAGTGACTTTATAATTTGCAAATATGAACATCCAACTAATAAGTTGCATTCAATGCGATGAATCATGTGAGAAACTCTTCGAGAAACTAATGCGATTAACCATAATTAACCACATACCTGTCAGGCTGATTTGAGACATGATAATTCAACCAAGCAAGAAACCAATCAAGCACACAAGTTGATCCTAAAATATGCACCCAATTTTCCTATCATTAATCATGCCATCAAGATCTATTAAACCTAGCTCACTTCCTAGGGTTTCTAGTCCACTTTGAGGGTTTCCATTGCAATTAGGGCTCCTCTTCATTTTTACTCTTTTAAACCCTAATTTTATACAATTACTTACAAACCCTAATTATCTCATCTATTCTTCACAAAAGATATTAAGGTTACCTTTTAACAACATATAACCTACATTTTAGATTAAAGGCACAATTAAATGTCAAATAAGTCTATTATGTTCCTTTTACATTAAAACTACCATTTTTATCTTTTTAATCCATGGCAAAGATCATTAGGACTAATCATCATCTTTGGTTCCTTCTGGATTAACAACTCATAGTTCATTATGATCTAATTCACATATGAACTCTATTTATCATTAATTTCACTTTTATCCATTAGAAAACCCTAATTACCATATTAAGGGTATTTATCCATAATTAGGAACCTTTATACTCAAAATAGCTTTGAACCATCATATCTCAGCTTATTCATGAATTTGAACAATTAAAGCCATTAAAAGTTACAATTACTAACATTAGGGTTTCAAGGCCCATTAAAGCTCATTTATGCACATGGAACCCTAAGTTAATGCAATTACGTGTACAATTCATCTTTTTTTATCATAATGTATCTTTTTATAATTAATAGGTTAATATCGACTTTAATCATCCATACAACCCTTCTCAATTCATTAATCATCTCAAATTAGGGTTTCTTAATCATTAATACATTAAAGTTGATAACTTCCACCACTTTTCAAATTGCAAGAGAAATTAGTCTCTAAAACTATTTTTATGGATTCCTTGCATTTTTCTGAGAAAAACTTATATATAATACTTCTTAATCTGAGTTACCAATTATTAACTAAGATTTTTACAACATAAGTACCTTTCGACCAATAGGATGCCGCCACGTCATCCTAGTGATTTTGCTTCTGGCTCGACACGCTACGCAGGCTGTGGGCCTTAGAAAGGGAAAAAATATGCTTCTACCCTCTCCTGGCCCCAAAGCCTAACACATGCATTCGAGGGCGTTATTGTCATACCATCGGGGTCATCTTCTTCGTCTGTTGCTGCACCTGCGAGCGAAGCTCCTCCGCTGAGTCAACTCTGTGGTTGACTCTTGTAGCTCGAGCCTAAAAACTGAATCTAATGCCAGAGGCACCTTCACGAGGTCCTCCTGAACTGGGCCAGAGGCTTCAATTGCTCTGCCTCACCCATCCTCCACTAGTACCATGATGTGCTTCCTCCGGCGACTACTTGATCTGAGTTGAGGTGGAAGATCGTGTATGTTCTTCAAATTGAGGGCGTCAAGGTGTTTGTCTTTGCGCTCTGGTTGTGTGAGGATGGGTTGTGGAATTGCTGGCATCGCCCAAGTCTTCCCCCTATATTTGGGGTTCCCAATGACCCCCTGCGGTTTTGGGGACTCTTTGGGTTTGCCACAAACCCCCTCAAAACCTAGGCTGGTTGGACTCGGGAAGATCTCCAGAAGTCAATGGGGTTACTCCCTTCTTCGTAGATTATCTCTATCTCTCACAAATCTGGGTTCGATCCTGGTCCCTGAGTTCCAGTATCCTCATGGAACAGGGATCAAGCATGTGTCATTGGATCTCATATCAATGGTCCACATCATTCGCATATGAAAATAAAATCAGGAAAATATTGTGATATCTAATTCAATGCATTGATTTTCCTATCACATTATGAAAAACTTCAATAAATTATAACTCTCTCCTCGATTATCCAAACGTTCCCAAATTTTAAGGTAAAGTCCATAATGACGTAATACACTTGTGTGCAAAGTTTGAGACCAAAATGACAAAGGAAAAAACCTTTTTGTTCATATGCAAGTCAAGTACCTATAAGGCACATATTCTTTATTAAAACACCTATTTTCTCTTTTCTCTCTTCCCATTTTCTTTATTTGAATTCCTTTTACCATTACAAACCATGTGGACTCGAAATATTGTCCAAGATGGAGTCATTATCCATATTTCCACATATTTCTTGTATTATTATCATTATCTCACATTTCTTCTAAATCAAGCCATATTTAATTAATCCTTTCTCTTTCTTGTTGCATTATCTTTGCAATTTGGACTCCTTGGAACCCAAGGAACCCAAGAGGCATGAAATCCACCTTTGAGGAATATTCTTTTGCCTTCTAGAGTTTTCTACATCTTTCTTTTCTCTTATTTCTTAATTATTCATTTACTAATTGAATTGCCTTTTTCTTTTCCTTGTTATTGGGCCCAATAGCCAATAAAGCCCACTAAGCAACCATCAAGGATATTATAAACGAAATTCATTGATTCAAATCAAATCAAACCATTATTTGCTCATTTATATTTATTAAGAGAAATCACATTTCTCATCAAAAGAACCCAAAATTTGGGGTTGTAACATCCTTCCCCTCTTATAGGAATTTTGCCCCCAAAATTCCATCAAGCAAACAAACAAATCAGGATAAGTCTTTCTTATGTTCATCATGGCTCCCATGTAGCCTCACCCTTTCCATGGTGCATCCCAAGAACCTTCATCATCTCATATTCTTCCATCTGAGTTCTCTCTCACCTTGGCATATCGTACCCTCATAGGTGACTCAGGACATTTCAACCTCTCATAAAGATGAATAGGTTTAGGGCTCAACACATGGCTTGGGTACCTCACATAGTGCTCTAGATTGGACTCATGGAACACATAATATATCATGTTATCCTGAGGGGTAAGGCTAAACACAACCATATCCACCATTCCATCTAAAATGGACCATGCAGCTGGGACTCATCTCTCTTAGCTATAACTTAGAGGAGTCAGATTTTCACATCACATACTCTCCCACAGTGAACTGCATGTCAGTCTCCTTTGCATCAGCTCACGACTCATGTTGCCCCTGGGCTCCCTTTCATCCATTGCACGATCAAAGTGACTTCATCTGCACACGCTGTGGTCCTTTTCCTGACCTTCACAATGTCCCTTCACCAACATCATCTTAACGAAGTGGTGACCGACACAACCTCCCTTACAGAGCTTCTTTACATTCCGATATTGGCTATGGTGGTTATCATCACATCTTATAGAAGACAAGAACTGTCTCCATGTATCACCCTGAACAAGCACACATGCTCTTATCACACCCTCTAGTCTGGATTATACTAACCATTAGTTAGGGGTGATAAACTGTACTAGCATCGAGTTCGTCTACTTCCACCTCATGAAAGTGAATCTTTAGGTTATAAAGAACTTTTGAACTCACATCATGGTGTAGTTGAACCATCTCTCTCTCATATGTAGTTCAATTAGATCTGTCCCTTGACAACATTCTTTCTTTCTCATGTCATCTAGGTATGGCGATCTACCATAACCCATATTGCATCTTGACCTTCCTTGGTCTAGGGGAGACATACCACAACATCCATAGTGATGAACTCACATTCCCTCCTGGAGACTCTTTATCCTCTACATCAACTCTTTGGGTTACTAGTGTTTGTCCTTCACCTCCTGGCTTGCATGGCGACAAACCACATGCAACTTCATCTTAAGCATCCAAAGTACTACTGCAACTTACTATCTTAGTAGTACTACGGTGCTTGATAAACTTAAAATCACAATCTCCTGAGTGTCATGATTCCTCAAGATTGATTCCTCAGAAACCCTAGACCACTCTAGTCGGGGTTTCATCACCTTCCTTTCTAGAGAAGTGCATCTGAGGTTCTACAACCATCCTTTTATTGAATTAAGGCCGAGGCTGGCTAACCAACCACTACTAACTTGTTCAACAGATCTCATTACATCTGAGTGTTACCCCAAACATATCTGACAAACTTAGGGTTAACCTAACAACCCTTTCTAGCATCTAGCTAAACTAGGATGCTACATCTCAACCCAAGCATCCATTAGCACCTCATATCCTTATGTGTAAGGTAATGTTGAAGACATACACCTCTATGTATTCCACTTTTCATTTCATCTTAGACTCTAAGTCTATCTTCATCAAGAAAACTCTGAGCTCATTCTCTTGGTTTTTGAACTCAACCTTGTATAACTCATAGCTCATGATAAAACATTCTCACAAGATGACTACCTTAATAGTCTTAGTGTTTGTAAACCTTCCATATATCATTCACTCCACAAGGTATGTTATCATCTTTGTCCTCATACCCCATAGCAATGTTCCAATTCACATCATCTTTATCCTTGGTGTATGGCATGCGTATTGTCCTATCTCTCACTCCCATAACAAGAGGAAATAAGTATTTGGCTACAATCCAAATACAAAGTTCTTCATGTTCCAAGAGTAGAGATGTTAACACCCCACATTGCCAATACACCTTCAAATCTAAGTTGAAACGCGCAACATATGTCTCTACATCACAATCATCTCAATATCAAAGTTACTTCCATGGAAAATTGGTCTCAAACCTACTTGGGTCACCACACAATCCTTGGTCATCTCCTCTAGGTCTGTAGGGTGTTGACACTTTTAGGGTCATCCCTCTTCCCTTATGCATCCAGAGAGTGCCCTATTCATCTTCCCTTTGGGTCTCATGAGTTCATGAAGGTGATCAATCTCCTAACCCTTGGCCCTCAGACAATGATAGCTGTTACTTCCCGACCCTATGGTCATGTGAAACTAGGGACTTAGGCAAATCCTACTTCCATCGGTCTTATCCCTACCTGACCCTAGGATAGACTTAGGATTCTAACATAGTGCATGTCCAGCTTAGAACCTTACCCAAGTCTCCATCATCTCTCTCTACATTCATGGTTTGACTTTCATCATTTTATAGGGGTCATGGTGACCTACCTACCTTGGTTAGGCCCCATACCGGTTACCTCCATGGTAACACACCCACATGCACTTAGAGATGGTTATCTATGGGTCTACATGTTCATTCTCATAATATTTACTTTTCACTTAGCTTCTCAAGATCCTATGAGACCTCTTTAGGTTACCTCAAAACCAACAAAACTGGTATGCACCCTACAAAAGGGTCCCTCTCCCAAGATGGAAGGAAACTACATCTTGATAATAAAGGTCACAAATGCCCTTATGTCCACATGATCATGCTTGACCCTAGAAAGATACTAAGACACAAGAAGACCACCTACTAAACCATGCTAGGTCATACTTGTTCTCATTCCTCAACATTAGACCAAGAACACACCTTCCCATGTCACCAACTTAGCTATGAGGGGTTCATCCAACATACCTTCGACTTAAGGGGTTTCCCTTCCCTCTAAACATGAGAAGTGCCATGCTTGAATCTATAGAAACTTGAATCTTATCATGAGCATCAGGTACACCACTTCCCCTCTTAGGCCTAGGAACCCTAGGTTCACTTTTTGGATGTCCAACTACATGCTCAACCTTTTAACCATAAACCAAGCATGTACATGGCATGACATGCACTTCTATTATCCTTTCACTTGAACAACACTTCAGAGTGGTGTCCTCCTCAAGGACAACTAACTAGGTGTAAGGCCTCACAACCTCTTCATGGTCTAAGGAACTCTTCTTCCCAACTCAGAAGGTAAACATCTATACCATAGGCACATAGGTACAAACAGCCTCATCCTCTCTCTAGCGTTTTGTTCCTCTAAAGGCAACCAAGATATCATCAGCCTCCAGGGATCATGCATGAGGCAACTGCTATCATCCACTTAGGTCGCATCATCCTCAACTCCCCATTGTTCCTCATATCTCGGAGTCTAAGCTTCCAACCTTCTTGCTTGGGGTCCTGCTCTCTCTCTCTCTAGAGCTAACCCTACAAACAACCTTACTACTAGAGGTCCTTCCTCCATGAAGATGGATCAAGCTCACAAGCATACCCCTACATGGTTGATACCTATGTTTAAACTTATGTTCGCTCAAGATTATCCATAGATCTTTATGCTTATCTGATAAGCTATCCATCATACTCTCCTGGCCAGGGTTTCAACCTATTGATCGTACTACTAACATACTCTGGGTGCATACTAGCCATGCTCTTATAAGCCCATAGGGTTTCCATAGGTTCTTCACTAACCTCATCATTGAGAGAGATATCCTTCACTCTAACATGCATGGCCCTTTCCAGGGTTGGGTCACCAAAGGTACTAGGTCATCCAACCTCACATGGCTCATAACATCATGGGCATCCAAAAGCATGTCCATACACCTGGTCTATCATGATATCTAACTCATCATGCCATCTCTATCTCTAACCACCACTTAGGGTTAGGGTTAGCATCATCCTCAAAGGATGTGCCAGGTCTCTACCTATGATGGAGGTCTCTACCTCCAAGACTAACTCTCTCTACTCATCCTCCTGACAAGAAGGTCTAGCCTCAAGTCTTTCCTTAGGGCATGAAAACATATATCATATGACCTAAGCATGTATCTATTCTTTATTTTACGCTTAAACTATTAAGATTATGTCCATGACGTCTTCTTTACATGCTTTTTCATTAATTTGGCGGAGGATTCCTTAAACCTTATCAACTTTACCCATACCTCAAGAGGGTGAGGAAAAGAGAGAAAACCCTAATCCTAAAAATCCTTAATAGCATTAGAGTTGAGAAGGGATGAACAAGATGAGAGAGTCCTAAAGGTATCTTATTTGGAGTCAAATCCTGAGACATTGGCCAGGAAGTCACACAATCTGAGAGTCCTCGTATTCCGACTAGCGGTGCAGAGGAAAATATTGCCATCCCCCAGACGTGATCCTTTTCTAGACACCTTTGTTTTTTGGAAAATCCTCTAATACTCCCTCGGTTCTATGGAATTTGTAAAATTTAATAATTATTAAAGATT
Organism: Alisma plantago-aquatica; assembly: GCA_963693085.1. Classification (NCBI taxonomy): domain Eukaryota; kingdom Viridiplantae; phylum Streptophyta; class Magnoliopsida; order Alismatales; family Alismataceae; genus Alisma; species Alisma plantago-aquatica. Next base: position 662,394,983 of record OY856413.1, read on the forward strand.
AAACGAGGAACCGATGCTCTGATACCAAATGTAATGACCCCACCTCCTAGTAACCCCCAATTAAGGGAGACCAAGAGATCAGAGCCATTATCCCAATTAACAGGATCAAAGGTTCAACAATTAATTAGTAATAATTATTAAATTCTACAAAACTAAACTGAAATCTGGTATAAAATAAAACATTGCATACCTTTTTCAAAAACTTGGATATCTACTTCTATCCACATCTGCAATCTATTCTAACTAATCCTCCTTTGCTCTTTAATTCTTATTTAATTCCACATATGCCACTTTATTGTTTGTCCCTTTCAATCTTGTACCTAAAACGCTGACAAATAAAACATTGGTCAGCATAAATGAATATGCCGGTATGTGGGGACAACCAAAATTTCACAAATATGGCTAACAATCTAATTATCAAAATATTTCCAGCCCCCAGACGTGATCCTTTTCTAGACACCTTTGTCTTTCAAAAAATCCTCTGTAAAGAGTGGGACCCGATAGAGGGCCCACTCAATGGTAAAAACATGAGCCGTGAAATAATTAAGCAGCGGAAAACATTACTATTTACAAAGTTAAAAAATGTGCTCATGTACATAACTTTCTCACCCTAAAGGTGGTACAAAGAATGAAAAGATTACATCTATTCACACATATGCCCATATACAGAGGGTAACAAGGCTATCTCAAATTGTCCTTTTGTCCACCAATTAGCTCACAATCATCCTGAATCTCTGTCCCGTAGAACACCTACACCTGGGTGGAGGGAACACCCAGAATAATAGAAAAACAAGATATAAATCAGAAAAAGCTGAGTATGTACGTTAAAAGACTAACTAGGGCATTTAAAAAGTAAAGTAAGATGTTCCCATCAAAAGGGGCTATTACAAATTTAGGTAAGCTTCAAGGAGAAGTAACAAGAGAATGAATTTTCAAAAGAATGAGGCATATATATAAACAAGTGAAATAACACATCTTGCCATTAACCATTCACAATATCACAACAATCATAATAATTTCGCATGTAGATATATTTGACTAAAGTAACTATAATAGGGCCAAGACACCAATGAGTCATTGACCTAAGTAAAAATGGGTGGAAGTAGCGCACCCTAGGCGGAAGTAGCACGCCTCTGTATATAAAAAGGTGGAAGTAGCACACCTTGGGCGGAAGTAGCGTGCCCTAATGGTTACGCATAAGCGTCTACGATAGTTAAACTAGTCGAATTATCTAACATGCATAAATAGAGTGGCAAGATATACCTTTCACAAGTATGTGGCATGATTTAAGCACAATCGCAGATGGGGTCATTAACCCAATTCAATATGATAATAATTTCAAAAGAATAATAAATTCAACTAAAAGTATGAACTGTCCAACAAATGGAATAAGAACAAATATTTCAAAAGATGCCTCATTATGGGAAAATTTAGTCACATAAATGCCCAATTATAAATAGGGAGGAGTACATACCTTATCTTCATGGTTAAACATTAACTCAATAGTCCTCCAAAGTCAGCTATTTATCCTAGTAAGCATTGGGTGTGTCAGTCAAATAAAATGGACATGTGTAAACATTTGTATTATAGGTTTTCATGTTCTTCTTATCTAGTCCCAATCACCATATGATTTATTAGATATCTATTATAATGTTCATCCTCGGTTGCCTAAGTCTAAGCATGTCCATGATACATTATAGTGTGTGGATGATAACATACATTCCCCCAACACAAGAGATGTAATGTATAGTATAAGTTTTGTGAACTAGGGTCAAATATCTACCCCACATAAAGTATATTTTCTAAAATGCTCTTATTATGTGAATCTCGAGCTAGTTCTCAAACACACTCATATGTGATTACTTATACACCTTTTATTGTAAATATAAAGAAACTAATAAGTACACACCAGAAACAATGTTTTGGTATTCATGCTAATCATATTCTACATAGTCTTTTTCTCACATTACATTATATTCCATTCAGATAAGTATAGATTTATCGGCTTCATAGCTCTTTGTTTTATTTCTAGATTCCACTTATAAATGTGTACATATATAAATATACATACACATATATATAGGGTTCTAGACTTATGAAAATATGGGATTGTTACTCTAAATTAATAACTACTGAAATCATGAATCATCACCTAATGGCTTATTAACACACACATATTACCTGAGTGCCAAACACTAGGATATTAGATTGACTAGGTTGAAAACTTTCCATTTACAGCTACACTATATATATTTATATATACATCTTTGTATCAAAGCTAGATATGTGTATACTTATATAAAAGGCATGGAATGGGTCGGCTAACTAATCTGTAACATGTATATTACATGATTAATATATGATAATTAAGTGCATGCTACTAATTCTGAGCCACTTACCTACAGGTGACGATGTGTTGCGGGTATATGAGAAGGGTCGCATGCAGTAGCAGTAGCTTGAAGATTATTGCAAGCCCAAGCAATGAGGCTGGAGAACACCATGCATCCTTGGCACTGTCTGCAACGACGAGGGTAAATGATAGGGTAACCTTCATCGTGACAAGGTAGGGCTCGGGGATGGTGTTGGCCACTTTAGACCGTGATCATTGTGGTCCATAAATCTGCAACTCCTCCATCAGTCGTGAAGTTCGGTGTCAGAGGCTAATGTGGTATGTTGACAGTCTGTCTAAGGAGATTAGGCCCAGGTGGTGCTGCCTGCCATGGATGGCCAAGCTTTATGTGAGGTGCAATTTGTCGTTGGAGGAGGAGGGCCAACATGGATTCGGCCAATTGGTTGTGTTCAGGTTGGTGCGGTGGTATAGCCGCAGCATGTGGCTGGGTGCTCGGTGTAGGTGGAAGGGGGTTTTGGCATACCAACATCCATCACAGCAAGGCCTAAAGCATTTGGTGGGTGGTGGTGATTGATTCAGGGTTGAAGATGATGGTTGTCGGTGTGACCGGGTTGCAGATCGTCACAATGGTGAGCCAGAGGAAAACAAGGAGGAGGCGAGAGGTTTTTGCGATGACCGACGAGCAACTTGGTCATGGTTGCAGTCTGCACAAGGACACTTCTATTGCAGATGGCCGCCGTGATCGTTGGGTCTGTGCTGGCGAGTCTGTTGAGCAACGTAGGCGGCAACAGGATGAGGAGGATCAAGCTGATGTCGGACGACAGATGCTCCCATCTGTAATGGCACCGCTGGAGGGAGTGTTTGGGACTGTTGTCTCATGCTGTAAGCCGGACAAGGGATTTGATAGGCTGGATATGTTGGTGAGGTGGGGGAAAGGGCAGTAGATCCAATTGTGCTGGTGGCTACATGGGTAGTTTCCGGTTGCACTGATGGTCTGTGGTGGCGTTGGCGCTGCTGGAGGAGGAAGTTGATATGGCAGACATGGAAGAGATGAGGCAGAGGGGGAGGTAGCCTGGCAGTACCTCCCTGAGTGGTGGTGGTGGAGGACCAGGGAACATCGGTTAGGTTTATATGCTATTAGCCACGGGGAAGAGGAGGAAGATGGAGAGGGAGGATTATGACTGTTATATTCTGCTCAATGGACGTTTGCAGATGTGTCCAACCCTGATGAGAGTCGTAAAGATGGAGAGGAAGACGGACTGAGGAGGGGCAAGAGAAACGGTCGATCACTAGATGGGTTGCTGAAGTCATCACGAAGAATATGGCAAGTAAAGCGGAGGGTAAGTCATACGTTACGCCTAGACTAAAAAAAATGAAACGATGCGTTAGGGTAGTAAACTCACGGAGGTGATTAATGGAAATTATCCTTAGGTCTTTAATGGTTTTCTTTACTAAATGAATTAAATGAGTAAACGTCACCCAAAGGCTATACGATTAGCTAAGTAGACTAAATAGGATATGAGGAATCCCAATGTAACGTCAATTTTACCTTTTAAGATCATTGGGTGTACTATCTTATTATTAGTATGTAATGTGTTCTTTAAGGCATGATTTCCAAGTAATAACCAAATGTGACATCTTGTTACCAATTAAGTTGATATCTTCCATATTACACCCCTAGGAATATTCAGGATTGTCGAGTTCGAGGGAATCTTATTATCAATATTTTTGTGCATCAAATCCTATTCTTGAATATATTATGATTATTGTATCTTTAAACTTTCTACGTTGGAGGCATGTACAAATCATTTTACCATTTGTCTTTAATTAATATCCATATGTTCTAAATCAAAGATGAAATAATTTACAACTACCAATTAAAAAGTATTCTAGAAAGATGGGGGGATAATTCTATGGGCATAGGTTCGAGTATGTTACAACACTCCACCCCTTAGAAAGGATTTCGTCCCCGAAATCCACCCAGATAAAGTCTTGTATTCTAAGTTACATATCCTAAAAAAAACCTGGATTTTAGCTCACTTAATTGAGTGAAAGTATGTCACTTCACCCCACAAGTATTTATTAAACTACTCTGACTATAAGTTTATCTAGGAAAGTAACACCAAAACCTAGGATTTCCATAACTTAGTTGTATTAATTGTGTTACCTATTCTATTATGGTGATTTCTCTATCCACTACCGTTTCCATGGGATTATTTGCATATGGTCTCTGAGTTTTACTACCACTTGGGATCATTCAGATTATCACCACCAAGTTGGTAGACCAAGCTAATCCATAGAAGGCAAACTCAACATATATTAGAATGATTTTTTTTTACCAAAGTAACATTTATGATGGTATACTTATATATGCATACTAACCATCCTAAATTCTAAAGACCATTGATTTCAACTATTCATCCAATATTATTACAGACCTAAGTGTACAAGGCTCAACCCCTTAAAGGACATATCTCATCATGCAAAGAATCAAGAGGGTAGCAGACTAGATCATAACTATTATATTTGTTCTTCCTACATCACACTTATGCCTAGATTCAGAGGGTGGAACATGCAAATCAAAGGTTTCTCCTACTACTACAACTTCCTTCTTGTGGTGACTTGGTTCAAAAATCATCGATGAAATCTTAAAAAAAAATTGTTTTGGTAAATATAATTTAATAATGAAAATAAGTTTGACGATTAAAACCTTGCGATTAGAATCCAAAATGGCGCCAAAATCAATATGAGAACCAAGTCGGCCACTTTCTACCACGTACTACATATACTATCACTCTAACATCACTTCATTTTCACAAGAGGCTTCTCTACACACATCATCAAGGCAGAGAACTAGTATATCTCAATTCTAGATGAAGATAGGATACATGTTTCTTCTAGCATACCGTTAACTTCTAGTAGGTCTAACTACGCATGACCTCCATCATTCCACCATTCTCTTAATTGTGATATAGGCCATCATATCCCAAAACATTACTTATTTATAAGATTGTGTAACCATAAAAAGAAGAGATTAGGGTCTTTACTACCCCAGTTCATTTACACCATGGATTCATTACAAGCCCATGTGAACTAGCTAGTCAACTATTCTTCATCTCAAACATCAGATAAGCTAATTACAAGGTGGCGATGAGTGAGTTGTCAACTTTCTAAGGATCACCCTAGATGAACCTACCTCACATAACCTCAGTGTCGATGTACATCCAAAGTTTTAAGAAAAAGAGTGTCCAATATAGCTTCCAAACATGATTGTGCCTCTATACCTTCAAGGGAAAAAAATATGGCAAAAGTTTTATTGTGTGATCCAACTATGTGATCATTCCTTTATAGGACAAGGGAAATAAGCATCATTCTAACCTTATGGATATGTGAGAAATGGAATCCCAAGGACAATTACTTGAAACCTATACCTTCCTTCATCAAACCCTCATTTATGATATATTAGTTCAGCTATGATAATATCCAACCCTTGGATGGCAAGTCTCTAGCAAGGCTATGTGGATATAACTACATACGTTGTAGGCAAGAAAAGCCTAACCTTAAATGATCAACATGTATTATCATAGAACATCTCAAAACCTAATAGTCATATCAATATTCTAAGTTTGGATTTATTAATGCTCAATCCACATGAAGATACCTCCTAGGATAGTCAACTTTTAGTATAGAAAGTAGCTATATCTCTTAAAAGAGGATAGGGTCAACAAGAGTTTACCCAAAACTAGGTCATACACATACTTAGTTTGGTATACATATATACCATCCAGTTGGATAGGGAGGTGAAACCCTAATTGGTAAACACTATTCAGGTTTAGGTATGACCACAATCTCTAGAGGGTCATCTACCTACTAAGGAACAATCTAGGATAACTTGAAATATTCTAGTTACCGACTGCTTAGGCTCTGATACCATCCTGTAAAGAGTGGGACCCGATAGAGGGCCCACTTAATGGTAAAAACATGAGCCGTGAAATAATTAAGCAGCAGAAAACATTACTATTTACAAAGTTACAAAATGTACTCATGTACATAACTTTCTCACCCTAAAGGTGGTACAAAGAATGAAAAGATTACATCTATTCACACATATGCCCATACACAGAGGGTAACAAGGCTATCTCAAATTTTCCTTTTGTCCACCAATTAGCTCACAATCATCTTGAATCTCTGTCCCGTAGAACACCTACACCTGGGTGGAGGGAACACCCATAATAATAGAAAAACAAGATATAAATCAGCAAAAGCTGAGTATGTACGTTAAAAGACTAACTAGGGCATTTAAAAAGTAAAGTAAGATGTTCCCATCAAAAGGGGCTATTACAAATTTAGGTAAGCTTCAAGGAGAAGTAACAAGAGAATGAATTTTCAAAAGAATGAGGCATATATATAAACAAGTGAAATAACACATCTTGCCATTAACCATTCACAATATCACAACAATCATAATAATTTCACATGTAGATATATTTGACTAAAGTAACTATAATAGGGCCAAGACACCACTGAGTCATTGACCTAAGTAAAAATGGGTGGAAGTAGCTCACCCTAGGCAGAAGTAGCACGCCTCTGTATATAAAAAGGTGGAAGTAGCACACCCCGGGCGGAAGTAGCGCGCCCTAATGGTTACGCATAAGCATCTACGATAGTTTAACTAGTCGAATTATCTAACATGCATAAATAGAGTGGCAAGATATACCTTTCACAAGTATGTGGCATGATTTAAGCACAATCGCAGATGGGGTCATTAACCCAATTCAATATGATAATAATTTCAAAAGAATAATAAATTCAACTGAAAGTATGAACTGTCCAACAAATGGAATAAGAACAAATATTTCAAAAGATGCCTCATTATGGGAAAATTTAGTCACATAAATGCCCAGTCATAAATAGGGAGGAGTACATACCTTATCTTCATGGTTAAACATTAATTCAATAGTCCTCCAAAGTCAGCTATTTATCCTGGTAAGCATTGGGTGTGTCAGTCAAATAAAATGGACATGTGTAAACATTTGTATTATAGGTTTTCATGTTCTTCTTATCTAGTCCCAATCACCATATGATTTATTAGATATCTATTATAATGTTCATCCTCGGTTGCCTAAGTCTAAGCATGTCCATGATACATTATAGTGTGTGGATGATAACATACATTCCCCCAACACAAGAGATGTAATGTATAGTATAAGTTTTGTGAACTAGGGTCAAATATCTACCCCACATAAAGTATATTTTCTAAAATGCTCTTATTATGTGAATCTCGAGCTAGTTCTCAAACACACTCATATGTGATTACTTATACACCTTTTATTGTAAATATAAAGAAACTAATAAGTACACACCAGAAACAATGTTTTGGTATTCATGCTAATCATATTCTACATAGTCTTTTTCCCACATTACATTATATTCCATTCAGATAAGTCTAGATTTATCGGCTTCATAGCTCTTTGTATTATTTCTAGATTCCACTTATAAATGTGTACATATATAAATATACATACATATATATAGGGTTCTAGACTTATGAAAATATGGGATTGTTACTCTAAATTAATAACTACTGAAATCATGAATCATCACCTAACAGCTTATTAACACACACATATTACCTGAGTGCCAAACACTAGGATATTAGATTGACTAGGTTGAAAACTTTCCATTTACAGCTACACTATATCTATTTATATATACATCTTTGTATCAAAGCTAGATATGTGTATACTTATATAAAAGGCATGGAATGGGTCAGCTAACTAATCTGTAACATGTATATTACATGATTAATATATGATAATTAAGTGCATGCTACTAATTCAGAGCCACTTACCTACAGGTGACGATGTGTTGCGGGTATATGAGAAGGGTCGCATGCAGTAGCAGTAGCTTGAAGATTATTGCAAGCCCAAGCAATGAGGCTGGAGAACACCATGCATCCTTGGCACTGTACGCAACGACGAGGGTAAATGATGGGGTAACCTTCATCGTGACAAGGTAGGGCTCGGGGATGGTGTTGGCCACTTTAGACCGTGATCATTGTGTTCCATAAATCTACAACTCCTCCATCATTCGCGAAGTTTGGTGTCAGAGGCTAATGTGGTATGTTGACAGTCTGTCTAAGGAGATTAGGCCCAGGTGGTGCTGCCTGCCATGGATGGCCAAGCTTTATGTGAGGTGCAGTTTGTCGTTGGAGGAGAAGGGTCAACATGGATTCGGCCAATTGGTTGTGTTCAGGTTGGTGCGGTGGTGTAGGCGCAGCATGTGGCTGGGTGCTCGGTGAAGGTGGAAGGGGGTTTTGGCATACCAAGATCCATCACAGCAAGGCCTAAAGCATTTGGTGGGTGGTGGTGATTGATTCAGGGTTGAAGATGATGGCTGTCGGTGTGACCGGGTTGTAGATCGTCGCCATGGTGAGCCAGAGGAAAACAAGGAGGAGGCGAGAGGTTGTTGCGACGACCGACGGGCAACTTGGTCATGGTTGCAGTCTGCACAAGGACACTGCTATTGCAGATGGCCGCCGTGATCGTTGGGTCTGTGGTGGCGAGTCTGTTGAGCAACGTAGGCGGCAGCAGGATGAGGAGGATCGAGCTGATGTTAGACGACAGATGCTCCCATCTGTAATGGCACCGCTGGAGGGAGTGTTTGGGACTGTTGTCTCATGCTGTAAGCCGGACAAGGGATTTGATAGGCTGGATATGTTGGTGAGGCGGGGGAAAAGGGCAGTAGATCCGATTGTGCCGGTGGCTACATGGGTAGTTTCCGGTTGCACTGATGGTCTGTGGTGGCGTTGGCGCTGCTGGAGGAGGAAGTTGATATGGCAGACATGGAAGAGATGAGGCAGAGGGGGAGGCAGCCTGGAAGTACCTCCCTGAGTGGTGGTGGTGGAGGACCAGGGAACATCGGTTAGGTTTATATGCTATTAGCCACGGGGAAGAGGAGGAAGATGGAGAGGGAGGATTATGACTGTTATATTCTGCTCAATGGTCGTTTGCAGATGTGTCCAACCCTGATGAGAATCGTAAAGATGGAGAGGAAGACGGACCGAGGAGGGGCAAGAGAAACGGTCGATCACTAGATGGGTTGTTGAAGTCATCACGAAGAAGATGGCAAGTAAAGCGGAGGGTAAGTCATACGTTACGCCTAGACTAAAAAAAATGAAACGATGCGTTAGGGTAGTAAACTCACAGAGGTGATTAATGGAAATTATCCTTATGTCTTTAATGGTTTTCTTTACTAAATGAATTAAATGAGTAAACGTTACCCAAAGGCTATACGATTAGCTAAGTAGACTAAATAGGATATGAGGAATCCCAATGTAACATCAATTTTACCTTTTAAGATCATTGGGTGTACTATCTTATTATTAGTATGTAATGTGTTCTTTAAGGCATGATTTCCATGTAATAACCAAATGTGACATCTTGTTACCAATTAAGTTGATATCTTCCATATTACACCCCTAGGAATATTCAGGATTGTCGAGTTCGAGGGAATCTTATTATCTATATTTTTGTGCATCAAATCCTATTCTTGAATATATTATGATTATTGTATCTTTAAAATCTCTACGTTGGAGGCATGTACAAATCATTTTACCATTTGTCTTTAATTAATATCCATATGTTCTAAATCAAAGATGAAATAATTTACAACTACCAATTAAAAAGTATTTTAGAAAGATGGGGGGATAATTCTATGGGCATAGGTTCGAGTATGTTACATCCTCTAATAACTCCCTCGGTTCTATGGAATTTGTCAAATTTAATAATTATTAAAGATTAAATGAGGAACTGATGCTCTGATACCAAATGTAATGACCCCACCTCCTAGTAACCCCCAATTAAGGGAGACCAAGAGATCAGAGCCATTATCCCAATTAATAGGATCAAAGGTTCAACAATTAATTAGTAATAATTATTAAATTCTACAAAACTAAACTGAAATCTTGTATAAAATAAAACATTGCATACCTTTTTCAAAAACTTAGATATCTACTTCTATCCGCACCTGCAGTCTATTCTAACTAATCCTCCTTTGTACTTTAATTCTTATTTAATTCCACATATGCCACTTTACTATTTGTCCCTTTCAATCTTATACCTAAAATGCCGACAAACAAAACATTGGTCAGCATAAATGAATATGCCGGTATGTGGGGACAACCAAAATTTCATAAATATGGCTAACAATCTAATTATCACAATCAAGTAATTAGCAAGCCAGTTTACAGTTTCAATGTGTCATTCTCCACCACTTTTGCCCTAACCCTGGAATACCCCCTCTAGGGTTTCTCTTTTGCCATTGACTTAAGGCCACCTTCTCAATCCCTAGTTTGGTGCCTGGGGTCACCCTTCATGGTGCCCTTTAGTCATGCAATATCATAGGCCACCTTCTCAATCCCGAGCTTGGTGCCTGGGGTCACCTCTCATGGTGCCCATTGGTCTTCCCTCCTGGACTTGACCTTTTTGCATCATCCATCAGGGTGGCATGTAGGTGTGAGAATACACACTTATTTTACAATTGTGATAATCATAGTGACTTTATAATTTGCAAGTATGAACATCCAATTGATAAGTTGCATTCAATGCAATGAATCATCCAAGAAACTCTTTGGGAAACTAATGCGATTAACCATAATTAACCACGTACCTGTCAGGATGATTTGAGATAGAATAATTCAACCAAGCAAGAAACCAATCAAGCACACAAGTTGATCCTAAAATATGCACCCAAATTTCCTATCATTAATCATGCCATTAAGATCTATTAAACCTAGCTCACTTCCTAGGGTTTCTAGTTCATTTTTTGGGTTTCCACTACATTTAGGGCTCCTTCATTTTTACTCTTTTAAACCCTAAGTTTATACAATTACTTACAAACCCTAATTATCTCATCTATTCTTCACGAAAGATATTAAGGTTACCTTTTAACAACATATAACCTACATTTCAGATTAAAGGCACAATTAAATGTCAAATAAGTCTATTATGTTCCTTTTACATTAAAACTACCATTTTTATCTTTTTAATCCATGACAAAGATCATTTGGCCTAATCATCATCTTTGGTTCCTTCCGAATTAACAACTCATAGTTCATTATGATCTAATTCACATATGAACTCTATTTATCATTAATTTCAATTTTATCCATTAGAAACCCCTAATTACCATATTAAGGGTATTTATCCATAATTAGGAACCTTTATACTCAAAATAGCTTTGAACCATCATATCTCAGCTTATTCATGAATTTGAACAATTAAAGCCATTAAAAGTTACAATTACTAACATTAGGGTTTCAAGGCCCATTAAAGCTCATTTATGCACATGGAACCCTAAGTTAATGCAATTACGTGTACAGTTCATCTTTTTTTTATCATAATGTATCTTTTTATAATTAATAGGTTAATATCAACTTTAATCATCCATAAAAACCTTCTCAATTCATTAATCATCTCAAATTAGGGTTTCTTAATCATTAATACATTAAAGTTGATAACTTCCACCACTTTTCAAATTGCAAGAGGAATTAGTCTCTAAAACTATTTTTATGGATCCCTTGCATTTTTCTGAGCAAAACTTATATATAATACATCTTAATCTGAGTTACCAATTATTAACTAAAATTTTTACAACATAAGTACCTTTCGACCAATAGGATGCTGCCACGTCATCCTGGTGATTTTGCTCCTGGCTCGACGCGCTACGCAGGCTGTGGCCCTTAGAAAGGGAAAAAAATGCTTCTACCCTCTCCTGGCCCCAAAGCCTAACACATGCATTCAAGGGAATTATTTTCATACCATCGGGGTCATCTTCTTCGTCTACTGCTGCACCTGCGAGCGAAGCTCCTCCGTCGAGTCAAATCTGTGGTTGACTCTTGTAGCTCGAGTCTAAAAACTGAATCTAATGGCAGAGGCACCTTCGCGAGGTCCTCCTGAACTGGGCCAGAGGCTTCAATTGCTCCGCCTCACCCATCCTCCACTAGTACCATGATGTGCTTCCTCCGATGACTACTTGATCTGAGTTGAGGTGGAAGATCGTGTATGTTCTTCAAATTGAGGGCGTCGAGATGTTTGTCTTTGCGCTCTGGTTGCGTGAGGATGGGTTGTGGAATTTCTGGCATTGCCCAAGTCTTCTCCCTATATATAGGGTGCCCAACGACCCCCTGTAGTTTTGGGGACTCTTTGGTTTTTCCACAAACCCCCTCAAAACCTAGGCTGGTCGGACTCAGGAAGATCTCCCGAAGTCAATGGGGTTACTCCCTTCTTCACAGATCATCTTTATCTCCCACAAATCTGGGTACAATCCTGGTCCCTGAGTTCTAGTATCCTGATGGAACTGGGATCGAGCTTGGGCCATTGGATCTCATATCAACGGTCCACATCATTCACATATCAAAATAAAATCGGGAAAATACCGTGATATCTAATTCAATGCATTGATTTGCCTATCACATTAGGAAAAATTTCAATAAATCATAACTCTCTCCTCGATTATCCAAACGTTCCTAAATTTTAAGGAAAAGTCCATAATGACTTAAACCACTTGTTTGCCAAGTTTGAGACCAAAAATCAAAAGGAAAAACCCTTTTTGTTCATATGCAAGTCAAGTACCTATAAGGCACATATTCTTTATTAAAACACCTATTTTCTCTTTCCTCTCATCCTATTTTCTTTATTTGAATTCCTTTTACCATTAGAAACCATGTGGACTCGAAATATTTTCCAAGATGGAGTCATTATCCATATTTCAACTTGTTTCTTGTATTATTATCATTATCTCACATTTCTTCTAAATAAAGTAATATTTCATTAATCCTTTTTCTTTCTTGTTGCATTATCTTTGAAATTTGGACTCCTTGGAACCCAAGAGGCACGAAATCTACCTTTGAGGCATATTCTTTTACCTTCTACAGGTTTCTACATCTTTCTTTTCTCTTATTTCTTAATTATTCATTTACTAATTGAATTTCCTTTTTCTTTTCCTTGTTATTGGGCCCAACAGCCAATAAAGCCCACTAAGCAACCATCAAGGCTATTATAAACAAAATTCATTGATTCAAATCAAATCACACCATTATTTGCTCATTTATCTTTATTAAGAGAAATCACATTTCTCATCAAAAGAACCCAAAATTTGGGGTTGTAACAGTTAGGGTTTTGTCGGAGCCAAAAATGGTGCAAAAGGGGAAGAATGACTAAAGAGAGAAAATTAGATTAGTAAACATTGCAAAAAAGGTATGAATTAGAGGGAAAACTGAGTCGTATGATTAGGATCGTGGATGGAGGCGGCCCCGTCCCGTCTGAGTTAATGGAAAACTATATGGTCTTCGAATCGCAACCTGAGGGCCACCTTAGTTGACAAATTCCTAAGATGGTTAGTGATATAATGTTGGTTTGGGTCTATGACTTGGATCATGCACAGAGGCAGCCTGCTAAACCCAATGTCGACCCATAGGTTTAAAAAGAGGGTAAAAAGGGTGACTAAAAGAGATTTTTAGATCAAAATTTTGGGAATTTATAGAGGGACATAGGAAACCATAATTGGAGTGAAATTTTGGAGCAAATATTAAAATATACTCTAGAATAATTACAGAAATGTTTCATCCACAAGATAAAGATAGGTACTGAAACTATCTGAAAGATTAGCATGTCTAATTTAAGTAGTTTTTCATGTATTCAAGGTATACACATACACAAAATTCTTCAATTATGCGCCAAAAATGTCCTAAAATCATATCATTATACAAAATTTCTCCAAATTTAGTGTCTACTACTTATTTAATGATTAAGTGGAGTCATTAAGTACAAGAAAAGATACATAGTGGATTGATAAGTCAATGGGTGAAAATCAAATTTATTACATATAGATTCTCCAACATACACTTAAAACAATATTAGCTCTTGGCCTATAGCCTCAAGGTCCCCCTCATGTTAAAAATGTTTATCTCTTAGCGATTAGCCTTGAGGTCCCTCATGGGTTCTTTTAATGGGAAGTTGGTCAAAGGCCTCATGATTGTGATTCTCTTAGTATAATGGAGTAAAATGTCTAAAATGAGTGATTTTGTTGTGATAAATAACTACTTATATGTTTCTTTTATTTCTTTTAGTTTGGAAAAATTTTGAAGTTATGAAAACCTTGAGAATAATTATCTTTATGTCGATGTATCAAAACCTTATGTGTTGATAGGTTTATTTCTTGTATGTTTAGGTGCATAAATATCATGGGAGAATATATGGCTTGTCATCAAGTGTTTAGGTTATACCTCTTGTATAAGATCCTAGTTACTATACAAGTCCCGATTTGTATTTTTCTCTTCTCATTGTGTAATTGTAAATTTGTAATAACTAACGTTGCAATAATATACAAGTTGAATGCTGAGAATGTCAAGGATGTATGCATCTAATAGTCCTATTAAAAAATCTTAGTTAATAATCTTAGTGCTTTTATTTATGTATGCATCTAAACACAACCAAAATAGATAAGGCTCATCCTAAAAGTACTCTCGGGTATTAGACAATAACTTTTTCTTTTCATTCTATGTGCAATCTAGAAGAAGGACTCCCACAACTAGATAGTTCACAAAATCAACATACACATGGGGTGAATGTGGTGGTTACCTTTAGTAAATGGTTGTTAGGTAAATATTTATTAATAGATATTGAGTTAATTCTTGGTTTTGCAATCAACTCAAATGATTGAAAACAACATTTTTAGATCCTTTTTGTTTCTAATTTCTATACAAAAGTCAGTCTATAATAAGATCCATCAAATTAGTCTTAGCTTTGTGTCCTTTTTGACATTAGGTACTTCATAGCAGTGTGGTCAGTGTAGACTACCACTTGCAATCTGACAAGGTAGGAGTAGAATTTTTCAAATAAGACAAAATCATTTTCAACTACAACATAGATATGTTTCATGTCTTCCAAAAGTTTTTGATATAGTAAATGGCATGATGTTTCTTATTGACGTGTTGCCCCCAAATTATGCCCACAACATAGCCACTGACATCACACATGGTCTTAAAATGAATATATCCATTAGGGAATGTATGATGGGGGTTGAGATAAGAGCTTCCTTCATACATGTGAATCTCTTCATGCGCTCTGAAAAAAGTATTAAATCCACATCCTTCTAGTGAAAATTGATTAGAAGATTGATAACATTACTGAAGTTGAGGATGAATATACTATAAAAACAATTGTGGCCTAGGAATGCTCAGATTTCACTGACAATGGTTGGAGGGGCCAACTACTCAATAACTTCTATCTTTCCTTTGTCAACTACAATTTATATAGAGCTAATACAATGGCCTAGCATAATGCACCCTTTCACCGTGAAGTGGCATTTCTCCCATTTGAGAACCAGGTGTGATTCTTCACAACATTCGAGTATGAGGTGTGAGGTGGTATCGGTATGCTTCAGAAGAGTTTGCATAGTTAGAGAAATCATTCATGAAGACTTTTGGTATAGAACGGGACTCCACCTTCTTGAATTCTTGTGGAGTCTAAGAGGAAAAACTTTGGTGTCATCATAAAACATGTTATTAAAGTGTGATGCAGAAAAATTGAATCTTACCATAAATAAAAGCACTATTAGATGCATACATCCTTGACATTCTCAACATTCAACTTGTATATTATTGCAGCGTTAGTTATTACAAATTTACAATTACACCATGAGAAGAGAAAAATACAAATCAGGACTTGTATAGTAACTAGGATCTTATATAAGAGGTATAACCTAAACACTTTATGACAAGCCATATATTCTCCCATGATATTTATGCACCTAAACATACAAGAAATAAACCTATCAACACATAAGGTTTTGATACATCGTCATAAAGATAATTATTCTCAAGGTTTTCATAACTTGAAAAGTTTTCCAAACTAAAAGAAATAAAAGAAACATATAAGTAGTTATTTATCACAACAAGTTGAATGTTGAGAATGTCAAGGATGTATGCATCTAATAGTGCTTTTATTAACGAAGAAGATGACCCTGATGGTATGACAAAAATGCCCTCGAATGCATGTGTTAGGCTTTGGGGCCGGGAGAGGGTAGAAGCATCTTTTCACCCTTTCTAAGGGCCGCAACCCGCGTAGCGCGTCGAGCCAGGAGAAAAATCACCAGGATGACGTGGTGGCATCCTATTGGTTGTGTTTAGATGGCCTCTACTATTAGTGCATCTTATAAGAGGAAAACCCTCCTCTCGTTCTTGACCAATGCCATTCTGGACATATTGGAGGCCACATAAGCTCCAAACAGACTGGTATCAAAGTCCTTAAATGTGGGTTCTTTGTCCCTCTATCTTCAAGTGTGCTCATAGCTATGTCAACTCCTCTAACCAATGTCAGAGATATGGAAATATTTCCAAGATAGATGAGTCCCCACTCAATCTTTAGCTGGAAGTTGAGATCTTTGATGTTTGGGTTGCAGACTACATTGCTCCATTTTCCTCCTCTTGTGGCTTATCCTATATTCTTGTTGTTGTTGATTATGTTTCCAAAGGGGTCAAATCCATCCACACAGTTTCTAGCAGCTCCAAACCAGTCATCAAGATTTACAAAGACATCTTTTTCCTCTCTTAGGATTCCCACATATTATAATTTCTGATGGAGGATCCCACTTCCTGGGTGCAACTTAAAGCACTACTTTGTAAGTATGGTGCTTCTACCATGCGCCTACTCCTTTCCACTCTTAGGCAAGCGGTCAAGTGTAGGTTTCCAATAGCTAAATCAAAGCCATTCTAGAGAAAATAGTGAGTTGAACAAGGCAAGATTGGAATCACATGCTGAATGGTGAACTCTGGGCTTGCAAGATCCCTCGAAATACTCCTATGGGAATTACACATTTCCATATAATTTATCAAAATTCTTTTAACCTACTAGTATAACTTTAACAAAGGGCCCAATGGGCCATCAAAAGGTCAACTTTTACCTCCAATCAGTTGAAGAATACTGACAACTTCAACTGGATGAGCTAGAAGTGCCATTACTAAAAGTGTATGAGAATGCACACATGTACAAGGAACTCACCAAATGTGGCAATATGACCACTTGAATAGGAATGATATTTAGGTCAGAAATCAAGTGTTATCATACAATACTCATGTCTAACTCTTCCCATGGAAGTCAGAACCAAATGGTCAAACCCACTAATAATAAATCACATCTTCCCTCATAAAGTTGTTACATTTGGAATGAGAAGAGTGGTGCATTGAAAGTCAATGGCTAGTGTACTTAACAGTGGATGATATGTAGACCAACAAACCACTCACACCCCCCTACATATAATAATTTAGATTCAGTCATTGATCCATCAACGTTAAACAAAGGTGCTTCCTGGGAGTCAACCCAAGCATTACTTTAGTTTTAATTTCTTTATTATTTTATATCATCATTCCATCAATTAGACATTCCATACCATGAGAATATTACTAGTTATAATAATTTTGATTAGAGGTGGATGACTTTTGCTGAATGGATTGCAACCACAACTCATGGCCCAACCAGAACGATTCTTTCCCTCGATCTCAGATCT
Organism: Alisma plantago-aquatica; assembly: GCA_963693085.1. Taxonomy (NCBI): domain Eukaryota; kingdom Viridiplantae; phylum Streptophyta; class Magnoliopsida; order Alismatales; family Alismataceae; genus Alisma; species Alisma plantago-aquatica. The sequence continues at coordinate 662,412,900 of OY856413.1, forward strand.
AGTGTTTTCTTGAGTATGACCATATATGTAAGTATTGGTGGAGGGTGGGTGGTACATATTATACTTTTTACCCACACTTACCTAATTTTGACTTGTAACCTAATCATTACTTTGCATTGAGATAAAAGTTTTCTTTTTCTAAATAAATCAAAGTCATTATTTACCCGGATTAGATGTAACTTTTATTCTTGCATACATGCATGTTATCATCACATAACTTCCCTTACTTGAAGAAACACCTTATAATGATTAGTTTTTGAAGCAAACAATGGCCAAAAATCATGAAATGACATAGGAACGCTAACATCATGTTCCCCTAGAAAAAATATAAGTATTTGATGAACTAAGAGGGATAAAAAACATCATTTTGTTAACTGACTAGTGAAACAAATTCATGTAATATTCACCTTTTCACCAATTATGTCATTATTTGAGAATAGAGGGATCAGGAGAACAACTTGATGCATTGTAAATCAAGATTGCATTTTGATCCAAACCCTATTTTATACTTCTTCTTCTATCTTCTTACCTTCCATACACCAAAAAGAAAATAGAAATGCATAAAAGGTGTCAAACCCTAAGTTTGGGGCGGCCCCATAATCCTCTCTAATCTGTACGCTTCTTCCATACACCTCTCTATGTAGTAGGACAGTGCTGCCAAAATATGTAAAAGATGGTAATGTCCACAACTATAAAATCTTGTCGATCATTCAAGGAAAAAAAGATAAAAATGCAATCTCAAGTCAAATAAAGGAGATACTTGTATCTTCCTTCCACACCCCCATTTCTCTCCATTTTCCACATAGGGACACAATCATTGCATCATTTTTATATCCTTTTTACACACCCAAGTGTCAGATTATATGCATACTTGTCATTATGTGAGGTTATTTAAACTCTCATGAAACTCTAAGACATGCTTAGTATTTTTGAGATTGATGGGGAGATGATTTTTGGAAGTGAAATCAAAAAATTAATATATGCATTGCTATGTCTTGTGAACATAGGAGGTTAGGGAAGCATGGCCATATCAGCTTGTAGGGAAATTAAATGATGTGAAGGTGAGTCAATCATATGATTGAAAGTATTCACTTGGTGTCTATTTTTGGTTTTGTGTTACTCAAGCATGAGCATGTTCGAGGTTATTTCATGAATGCATATTCATCCTCGTTTTAGTCAAATTTTAGTTTAGTTTTGCATTTAGATTTCTTAGCTTGCTTTACAAATAACTTCATCTAGTCTTATTTAGATTTTGTGTTAATTTATTAGGGTTTTGATACTTGTATTGACTTCCTTTGTAGGGTTTGAATTTAATCGCTCCTCAATCAACCTACTCGATCAACCACCTAATGGTTGCAAACTTATTGAGAACCATTTATTGATCATTGCCAACTAATTGATAAGCTACTAATTGATCTCCATTGGTCAAGCTCCATTGATCAAGCTCAATGACTGAGCTCCACTGATTGAGCTTCACTGATGAAGCTCCATTTATTGAGCAACAATGATTGAGCGCTACCGATCGAGCTCCATAGATCAAGATCCACCGATCTATATCTTCCTATTGAGCACTAGATAATTATTGATGACCACTAATCGATCACTTTGATCAACCTCACAATTGAGATCCATTGACCGAGATCAACTGATTGACCACCTCCATGCACCAACCAATTCCTATGACCCTTCATATTCTCCTTGACCCTTCATATTCTCCTTGTTATTGTATTTATTGAAGGCAATTAGGAAGCAACCACTTTCCAAGGTGTTTCATTACATTCCTTGGAGGCTACTAGCCTTCTTCTCTGCCTTGTATAAATAGAACGCCACTGTGACACCTCGTCACACTAAATGAGATTACTCAAAACACAAAGCACAATCAACTACTAATTAATCACATAGTCAAAAATTCAGAATAATTAAAACCAATTTCAACAATGTAAATAAACTTTGGAACATTTACATAAAGGTCCATCCTTCCATTCTCATATAATGTAACACATATTTACATCGGGGTCCAATTGCCTCAACCACATCCTATTTACAAAAGAGATTTCATAGATACATGCCATATTTTTACAAACATTGGCATACTACCAAAATCTCATGTCGATGCAAGTATATCATCTAGAATACACATCCCATACCTGGACCTGAGAGTACAGGGATGACACAAGGACTCTACTACTAAAATATACAACTGACCAACCTTCTGAATTAATTGATCACCAGGCTAGTTCTCTTCCACAACATGACCTCAACCTCGTTTCCCGTGACCACCTAAAAAGATGTGGTGACCCATGGGTGAGACGTAGTCCCAACGAGAGATATAACACTCTCCAACAAATATTGATTACAACATATTAATTACAGTAAATTAGTGAGTAGATAAGGTATTGAATAAATAATTTAAGTAGATGAAGAAGGTTAAGCATACTAAGTAGTTAAGGAAATAAACATTATCATCAAGTAGAATTATTGAAATTTCATAAGTCTACATCATATGATAACTATGTAGATAAAGCTAAGACAAGGGCTACTCAACCAATGTGAGACGTACTTAACCCTAGAAAATATACTACACAACTTATATTATATCTTTTATTGTGCACTGGGGAGTTAGAGTCATACCAGTCAAAGTCTAACTGACCACTGCTTGGTCACAATCAATTCCATATAAGATCAAGGAAGATCCAGACTCCCAGATCTTCTCCATACCCAGTTAGTACGAGTCTGCACTATAGTGACATCTCAGTCTAACTGTGAAACAGTGACATATAGTCCAATAAACAACTAGCCCACCATGGTATAGGTCATGGCGCTAGAAACCAAGGTATGTAAAGAAAAACCTTTAACACGTGATAATCACTGAGACACGACCGCAACCATTCTAAAAAAGAGGGCTAGGTATGAAAAAAGTAATCCTCCCTAAGAACATGGGGTCCGTGTAACATGTACCCCACATATTCAACATTATGTGCTCCGATTTTTGATTAGGAATACTCATTTTACAATCCAACAAGTTCTAATAGTGAAGATGGTTCTATGGCGTAGGGCTCTACATGATTAGGGTTACACTTGATTAGTTATTGCCAATTGGGTAAATTAAGGCTTCATCATACAAATGGACATACAATCCCTAGTTTATTTCTAGAAAGAGTATGTGTATTGCAACTTCAAAAGATATATAACGTTTGAGGCAATAAATTTTTATCACTTTGCCACATACTATCATTCTTTGTAAGATAATGGACCACTATTACGACCCCACCTCCCGATAACCCCCGATTAAGGGAGACCGAGAGGTTGAGCCGCACCCATTAATCCCGGATCAAAGGTTCGACATATAACCATAAACAATTACTAAATTCTAATAGACTATACTGAAAATGGTAATAAAAATATTCTTTACATACCTTTTGAAAACTTGGATCTCTATTCTTCTATCCACACCGATACTAATCTATCTAATCCTCCTTTGCAATTTAATTCTCATTTAGTATCATATGTGCCACTTTACTGTTTGTTCTTTTCATTGTACCTAAAACACCGACAAACAAAACGTCGGTCAGTCGTAGCTGGTATGTGGGGGAAACAATAAACTTGCAATTATGATAACCATGTAACCATTCAATTAATCATTTAACAATCCAGATTACATTTTAAATATAACTCCGCGATCCAAGAGTACCCTATCCTCTGTATTGTCCCCATTAAACCCCTCATGATCCACCTATAAGTGAACCAGTTTCTAGGGTTGAGTCACATGGCACTACTCGTAAGTAGACCACTCCTTAACTCGGGATTTGCTAAAGAGTCTCTAACTCACGGTATCCTAGACCTTACTCTAAGATTACCCTTTTTTTTAGCCTTTTCAAAGTAACAGAGGTGGACCCGGATCTAGCCAGTTATATATGCACATTTATAGTGATAATCATAGTCACTTTATAGTTGCATGAAATAAATAAACATCCAACAGTTTAGTTGCATTCAATGCGATTAAACATCCGAGAATCCATCGGGAAACTATAGCGGTTATTCATAATCGTAACCACATACCTGATTTGATGAGTCATGCAGATTATTCAACATATACTTCATGTGTATACAATCAAGTCAATCAACAGATCCAAGCAAGTAATTCAATCATCACCTAATTCCTGAAAAGAATATGTACTCTATTGTTACACACTTCATCAAGAATATACTCTATTTACTTGGATTCACTTTCTAGGGTTTTGTGTCCATTTTAGGGTTTCATTTTGCAATTGGGGCTTCCCTTCATCTTTCACCACATTAAACCCTAATTTTATGCGATTACTCAAAAACCCTAGTTATCTTATCTATTCTTCAATATTAAGGTTATCTTAACAACATATAACCCTATTTCCACATTTAAAGGCACATTACTCATCAATTAATTTCATTAAACCTCTTTTACATTAAAGCTACTATTTTTATCCCTTTTAATTCATGACAAGATCATTATGTGCATCTATCATTAATTCAAAGCTCATTAGGGTCTAATTAACATATGAACTCATTTTGCCATCAATTCCATCTTTTATTCATGAAAAGACCCTAATTACTACTTTTAGGGTATTTATCCAGGATTAAGGACTTTCATATACCAAAAACTTAGAAATATAATTTAACAATCATATTTTCACATTTTTCAATCTAAATATGATCTTATCTTCTTTTACCCTGAATTAGGGTTTCTAAATTATTTAATCATTCTCATATGAGGTATAACCCTAAATCATGCAATTCTACATTTAGATCAGGTTCGAATCTAACATTATCATTCAACAGGTTATTAACACTTCAAACTAACCCATTAGGCACCATAGATTCCATCATTAACCTCATTTAGGGTTATTAACCTAACTTTAATACACTTTTCATTAACTTAAAGTACTTTTGTAATTAGGAACGTAATCAATATCTAATTATATTTTTAATGGATTCCTCTCATTCCCCTGATAAATTTTCATATATTATTCGCATTTATTCGAGCTATGGTTTATGAGATATGAATTTTGCAAATATCCACTTACTTGGCCAATGGCATTGTGCCACGTCATCCTTTCCATGTAAAGCGATCGACTTGGAATATTTCGAAAAGACGACTTTGTCCCTCACTTGAGCGGCCGGCTCCCTAGCGCACGGAGGGCATAAACGTCCATCGCCCATCTTTCCATCTTCAACCTCGGGCAGCCGCAGACTGCCGCCCTAGCGTCCGTGGGAGCGACACCTCCTCCCCCTTCCTGACCTCCTCGGCCACCGGGGAGGGTTTTGTTTCCTCCGCCCTTCCCTGGCGCACGCGAGGGACCCCTCAGGTTGCTGATAGAGTGACTGCATCATCCAGCTAAGCTCCGCCAACCATGGCCGACCTGTAGCCATGCAACGGCTGCCGTGCAAGCTCCAGAGAGCGAGGGAGAGGGCTGCGCTCCTCATGGCATCGTGAATGCATCTCGTTTCCATTAGACTACCGCCCGTGGCTCCTCGTGTCCCAGGGGTTGGACTACCCTCTCGATTAGGGTTTTTACAAAAGAAGAAGAAGATGAAGAAGAGAGGATTTCGTGGGATCTCTCTCTGAACTGATCCAGAGGCTTTCCCCCTTAAATAGGGGTGGCTATCCACACCTAAGGTCGTTCATACAAAGGGAAACAAACCCCTTTCTAAAAGGAATGTGATTCCTTCATGGATAAGCTAATTTCCTTCTCTCTCTCATATAACTTTAATCTTCTTTATTCTTTAGACATTAGGAATTCGAAAATAACTTCTTTTATTCTTTTATTACTTGCCCTTTATTCCAATGGCACAAATTCTATTTTCATTTAATAGGAAAATACTTTATTTTTATCAATATCACAAATTCACTAATAATGTATCACATTATCTTTTTATTTTGCAAATTTGCTATTTTCTCTTTCCTCTTTCTTCATAGGGACTCCTTGGATCCCATGAAACTCTATTATTTCGAAATTACTTTTTAAGGATACTTATTATCCTTTTAGATGCATCTATATGCATTATTTCACATTATCTTGTTTATTTCTTATTAAAATAATTCTTTTTGAGGATTTCTCCTTATTTCTCTCTTATTTTCTTCGTTGATATTCTTTTTATCATTAGGAATCATTATGGATACGAAATTTCACCAAGAAATCTCATTTATGCCTCTTTCCACACATTTTCCACATTTTATCATTATTTTCCAATTTCTTTCTTCATATAGAAATACTTAATTAATCTTTTCTTTTCTTATTGCTTTCTTTTTGGAACCTTGGACTCCTTGGTATCCAAGGAATCCAAGAGGCACGAAATCCTCTTTGGATTTTCCTTCTAGAGATTTCTACATATTCCTTTTCTTAAAAATTCAATTATCCATTTAGTAATTGAATTTCCTTGTTATTTGGGCCCAATAGCCAATAAAGCCCACAATACAATCATCAAGGCTATTGTAAAAGAAATCTATTTATTTGAAACACAATATTTCATTATTTGTTCAAATATCCTTAGCATGAGAAATTACATTTCTCGTCAAATGTACCCAAAATTTGGGGTTATCACATCCTTCCCCTCTTATAGGAATTTTTTCCTCAAAATTCTATCAAGCAAACAAACATTTCAGGTTAAGACTTTTCCATGTCCATCATTGGCCCCTATGTGGCTTTACCGTACCCATGGCGCATCCAAAGAACCTTTATCATCACATATTCTTTTCTCTGAGTTCTTTCATCCTGGCATCTATAAACTACACAGGTGACTCAGGCCATTTCAGCCTCCCTTGGGGCCCACTAGGTTCATTGCTCAGCACATGGTCGGGGTACCTCACATAGTGCTCTAAGTTGGACACATGGAAAACATCCCACATTACTTTATCCTGAGGGGTAGGGTCAAAAACTAACCATCTCCACCCATCCATCTCTAATGGACCCATGTATCGGGGACTCAGCTTTCTCAGCTGCAGCTCGGAGGGGTCGGATTCTCACATTATTCTCCCACAGTGCACTGCATGTAGTCTACCTTGCATCTGCTCGTGACTCTCGTCGTCTCTAGGCTCCCTTCATCCATTGCATGATTAAAGTGACTTCCGTCTTCATGCACTGTGGCCCTTTTCTAATCATCATGTGGTCCTTTCACCAACATCACCTTACTGAAGTGGTGACCGACACAACCTCCCTTACAGAGCTTCCTAGAATCCCGATACTGGTTATGGTGGTCATCATCACATCTTTCACATGACAAGGACTGTCTCTAGCTATCACCCTAGACGAGCACATATGCTCTCATCAGACACCTTTAGTCTGGATCATACTAACCAGTAGTTTAGGGTGATAAACTGTACTAACATTGAGTCCTTCATGTACCTACTTCCACCTTTTGGAAGGGAACCTTTAGGTCAAACTCAAAAACCTTTGAACTTGCTTCATAATTGAACCATCCCTTTCTCATGGGTAGTTCAACCAGATCTGTCCCTTGACAGAACTCTTTCTTTCTCATGTCATTTAGGTAAGGCGAACTACCATAACCCATATAGCATCCCGACCTTCCCTGATCTAGGGGAGACTTACAACATCCATTGTGATGAACTCCCTTTCTCTTTTGGGGACTTTTATCCTTTATATCAATATACTGGGTTATTGGGGTTCGTCCTTTACCTACCGGCTTGTATGGCCATAAACCACATGCAACTCTATCTTAGGTATTTAAAGTACCACTATCACTTATTATCTTGGTAGTACTATGGTATTAAGTCATGATCTCCTGTATTGTCATGATTCCTTAAGATAGATTCCTCAGAATCCCTAATTAAACCACTCTAGTCGGGGTTTCATCTCCTTCTTTTCCAAAGAAGTGCACTTGGGGTTCTACCACCATCCTCTCATCGCATCAAGGGCTAGACTGGATAACCAGACAACTCTTAATTTTCAACGTATCTTGTTACATCTGAGTGTTATCCAAACACCACTCCTGTTCAAACTTAGGGTTAGCCAAACAACCTCTTCTAGCTTATAGTCAAAACAAGTCAGATGTATCTCAACCAGAGCATCCATTACCACTTCATATCCTTAGGTATTAGGTAACATTGAAGTCATACACTTCCGTGTATTTTACTTATCATCTCACCTCAAACTCTATGTCTATCTTCATTAAGAATACTCTCTGCTTTCATCATCATGGTGATCAAACTCAACCCGGTATAACTTGTAAGTTCCACATAGCTCATGATAAAAACATCCCCATAAGGTGACTACCTTATTCCTCTTAGTGTTAGTAAATCTTCCATGTATCATTCTCTTTACTAGGGTAAGATATTTTCTCTATCCCCATTCCTTGTGGCAACGTTCCAACCTACATCATCTCTTATCCCTGGTGTATGACATGCATAATGTCCTATCTATGACCCCCATAATAAGAGGAAATAAGCATTTGGCTGCAGTCCAAATACATAGTTCTTCCTATTCCAAGAGTAGAGATGGTACATCCCACCTGTCCAGTACACCTTTAAATCTAAGTTGCAATGTGCCACATATGTCTCTTCATCATAAACAACAAGATATTAAACTAGTCTTGAACCTACTGAGGTTTATATCCTTGGTCATCTCCTCTAGGTCTATAGGGTACCGACTCTTTTGGGGTCATCCCTCTTCCCTCATGCATCAAGAGAGTGCCCTACTCATCTGCCCTTTGGGTCCCATGAGTTCATGAAGGTGATCAATCTCCTAACCCATGGCCCTCAGACAATGATAGTTGTTACCTCCCGACCCTATGGTCATGTGCAACTGGAGAATTAGGTAACTCCTACTTTCATCGGTCTTATCCCTACCTGACCCTAGGATAGACTTAGGATTATCCATCTTAGTACATGTTCACTTAGAACCTTACCCAAGTCTTCATCATCTCTCTTTCTGCATTTAAGGGTTGGCTTTCATCCTTTCATTGGGATCATGACAACCTGCCTACCTTGGTCAAGTCCCATACCGGTTACCTCCATGGTAACACATCCGCATGCACATAGAGATACATATCTATGAGTCTATAGGTTCATCCTCATACCATGTACTTTTCACTTAGCTTCTCAAGATCCTATGAGACCTCTTTAGGTTACCTTAAACCAACAAAACTGATATACACCCTACCAAAGGGGTCCCTCTCCCAGGATGGGAGGAAAACAACTATCTCTTGATAACAAGGTCACGAAAGCCCTTAGGTCTAGGGTTTACATCCACATGAGCCTACCTAACCCTAGCAAGCTATTAAGGCACAAGCAGATCTCCTACTGAACCATACTAGGTCATACTTGTGCTCTTTCCTCAATGTTGGATTAAGATCAAACTTTCCCTTTATCATCAACCTAGCTGTGAGGGGTTTATCAAACACACCTTAAACTTCAGGGGATTCTCTTTTCCTCTAATCATGAGGATTATCATGCTCGCTTCTATAGGAACTCAACTTCTCATCATGAACATTAGGTATACCACTTCCCCTCTTAGGTCTAGGAACCCAAACTGCATGCTCTATCTCTTAACTACAAACCAAGCATGAAAAGGCATGACACACACTCCTTGTCATCCTTCAACTCAAGCAACACTTAGAGTTGGGTCCTCCTTAAGGACAACCAACAAGGTACAAGGCCTCGGAACCTGTTCACTACACCTTTCTAAGTCTAAGGAACTCTTCTTCCTACCTTAGAAGGTAAACACCTATATAGTAGGCACATATGTACCAGAAGCTTCATCTTCTCTCTCTAGGGTTTGGTCCCTCTAAAGGCAACCAAGATATTATCAACTTTCAGGGATCGATCCTGAGGCAACCACTATCATTCATTGTTCAGGGTTTTAGGCTTCCAATCTTCTTGCTAGGTTTCCTGCTCTCTCTAGGGCTAACCCTACATTCAACCTCACCATTAGAGGTCCTCTCTTCATGAAGGATCAACCTCAAAAGCATGCCCTACATGGTGAAGCCTAGGTTCGAACTTATGTTTGCTCAAGATCATCCATAACCCTTTATGCTCCATCATAATTCCTTATCCAGGGTTTCACCCTACTGTCAGCATTATGACGTGCCCTAGGTGCCAGCTATACCCTACTTGCACAAGCCCATAGGGTTTCTATGGTCCTTCATTGGCATCATCATCTAAAGAGATATCATGTACCCTAACATGCATGACCCTTCCCAGGGTTGGGGTTGCCAAAGGATTTAGGTCACCCATGGATCCTATGGCATCCCAAATGCATGTCCCTTCAAACACCTGGTCCAACTCATCTCTTTCTAACCTTCACTTAGGGTTAGGGTTAGCATCATCCTCAGAGGATGTGCCAGGTCTCTACTTGAAATGGAGATCTCTATCTCCCAGACTAACTTATCCTCCTGACAAGAAGGTCTAGCCTCAGGTCTCTTCTGAGGACATGAAATCTTACGTCGTACGTTCTAAGCACGTATCTATTATTTATTTTGCGCTCAATCTATTAAGCTTATGTCCATGACATCTTATTTACATGTCTTTCATTAATTTAGTGGAGGATTCCTTAAACCTTATAAACCTTACCCATACCTCAAGAGGGTGAGGAGAAGAAAGGAAACCCTAATCCTTTATGTCCTTATCAGAATTTTGTGATGAGAAGGGATAAATAAGATGAGAAGTCCTAAAGGTATCTTATTTCAATTCATAGCCTAAGACTTTGGCCAGGCGGTCACACGGGTCCGGGAGTCCTCGTATTCTGACTAGCGGTGCGGAGGAAAATCTTGCCAACCCCCAGTCGTGATCCCTTTCTAGACACCTCCATCTTTCGGATACTCCTCTAATAACTCCCTTGGGTTCTATGCAGTTTGTAAATTTTAATAATTATTAATGGTTAAATGAGGAACCTAACCTCTGATACCAAATGTTACGACCCCACCTCCCGATAACCCCCAATTAAGGGAGACTGAGAGGTTGAGCCGCACCCATTAATCCCGGATCAAAGGTTCGACATATAACCATAAACAATTACTAAATTCTAACATACTATATTGAAAATGGTAATAAAAATTTTCTTTACATACATTTTGAAAACTTGGATCTCTATTCTTCTATCCACACCGATACTAATCTATCTAATCCTCCTTTGCACTTTAATTCTCATTTAGTATCACATGTGCCACTTTACTGTTTGTTCTTTTCATTGTACCTAAAATGCCGACAAACAAAACGTCGGTCAGCCGTAGCTGGTATGTGGGGGAAACAATAAACTTGCAATTATGATAACCATGTAACCATTCAATTAATCATTTAACAATCCAGATTACATTTTAAATATATCTTCGCGATCCAAGAGTACCCTATCCTCTGTATTGTCCCCATTAAACCCCTCATGATCCACCTATAAGTGAACCAGTTTCTAGGGTTGAGTCACATGGCACTACTCGTAAGTAGACCACTCCTTAACTCGGGATTTGCTAAAGAGTCTCTAACTCACGGTAACCTAGACCTTACTCTAGGATTACCCCTTTTTTTATCCTTTTCAAAGTAACAGAGGTGGACCCGGATCTAGCCAGTTATATATGCACATTTATAGTGATAATCATAGTCACTTTATAGTTGCATGAAATAAATAAACATCCAACAGTTTAGTTGCATTCAATGCGATTAAACATCTGGGAATCCATCGGGAAACTATAGCGGTTATTCATGATCGTAACCACATACCTGATTTGATGAGTCATGCAGATTATTCAACATATACTTCATGTATATACAATCAAGTCAATCAATAGATCCAAGCAAGTAATTCAATCATCACCTAATTCTTGAAAAGAATATGTACTCTACTGTTACACACTTCATCAAGAATCTACTCTATTTACTTGGATTCATTTTAGGGTTTCATTTTGCAATTGGGGCTTCCCTTCATCTTTCACCACATTAAACCCTAATTTTATGCGATTACTCAAAAACCCTAGTTATCTTATCTATTCTTCAATATTAAGGTTATCTTAACAACATATAACCCTATTTCCACATTTAAAGGCACATTACTCATCAATTAATTTCATTAAACTTCTTTTACATTAAAGCTACTATTTTTATCCCTTTTAATTCATGACAAGATCATTATGTGCATCTATCATGAATTCAAAGCTCATTAGGGTCTAATTAACATATGAACTCATTTTTCCATCGATTCCATCTTTTATTCATGAAAAGACCCTAATTACTACTTTTAGGGTATTTATCCAGGATTAAGGACTTTCATATACCAAAAACTTAGAAATATAATTTAACAATCATATTTTCACATTTTTCAATCTAAATATGATCTTATCTTCTTTTACCCTGAATTAGGGTTTCTAAATTATTTAATCATTCTCATATGAGGTATAACCCTAAATCATGCAATTCTACATTTAGATCAGGTTCAAATCTAACATTATCATTCAACAGGTTATTAACACTTCAAACTAACCCATTAGGCACCATAGATTCCATCATTAACCTCATTTAGGGTTGTTAACCTAACTTTAATACACTTTTCATTAACTTAAAATACTTTTGCAATTAGCAACGTAATCAATATCTAATTATATTTTTAATGGATTTCTCTCGTTCCCCTGATCAATTTTCATATATTATTTGCATTTATTCGAGCTACGGTTTATGAGATATGAATTTTGCAAATATCCACTTACTTGGCCAATGGCATTGCTCCACGTCATCCTTTCCATGTAAAGTGATCGACTTGGAATATTTCGAAAAGATGACTTTGCCCCTCACTTGAGTGGTCGGCTCCCTAGCACGCGGAGGGCATAAACGTCCATCACCCATCTTTCCATCTTCAACCTCGGGCAGCCGCAGACTGCCGCCCTAGCGTCCGTGGGAGCGACGCCTCCTCCCCCTTCCTGACCTCCTCGGCCACCGGGGAGGGTTTTGTTGCCTCCGCCCTTCCCTGGCGCACGCGAGGGACCCCTTAGGTTGCTGATAGAGCGACCGCATCATCCAGCTAAGATCCGCCAACCATGGCCGACCTGTAGCCATGCAACGGCTGCCGTGTAAGCTCCAGAGAGTGAGGGAGAGGGCTGCGCTCCTCATGGTATCGTGAATGCATCTCGTTTCCATTAGACTACCACCCATGGCTCCTCATGTCCCAGGTGTTGGACTACCCTCTCGATTAGGGTTTTCACGAAAGAAGAAGAAGATGAAGAAGAGAGGATTTCGTGGGATCTCTCTCTAAACTGATACAGAGGCTTTCCCCCTTAAATAGGGGTGGCTATCCACACCTAAGGTCGTTCATACAAAGGGAAACAAACCCCTTTCTAAAAGGAATGTGATTCCTTCATGGATAAACTAATTTCCTTCTCTCTCTCATATAACTTTAATCTTCTTTATTCTTTAGACATTAGGAATTCGAAAATAACTTCTTTTATTCTTTTATTACTTGCCCTTTATTCCAATGGCACGAATTCTATTTTCATTTAATAGGAAAATACTTTCTTTTTATCAATATCACAAATTCACTAATAATGTATCACATTATCTTTTTATTTTGCAAATTTTCTATTTTCTCTTTCCTCTTTCTTCATTGGGACTCCTTAGATCCCATGAAACTCTAATATTTCGAAATTACTTTTTAAGGATACTTATTATCCTTTTAGATGCATCTATATGCATTATTTCACATTATCTTGTTTATTTCTTATTAAAATAATTCCTATTGAGGATTTCTCCTTATTTCTCTCTTATTTTCTTCATTGATATTCTTTTTATCATTAGGAATCCTTATGGATACGAAATTTCACCAAGAAATCTCATTTATGCCTCTTTCCACACATTTTCCACATTTTATCATTATTTTCCAATTTCTTTCTTCATAAAGAAAACTTAATTAATCTTTTCTTTTCTTATTGCTTTCTTTTTGGAACCTTGGACTCCTTGGTATCCAAGGAATCCAAGAAGAACGAAATCCTCTTTGGATTTGCCTTCTAGAGATTTCTACATATTCCTTTTCTTAAAAATTCAATTATCCATTTAGTAATTGAATTTCCTTGTTATTTGGGCCCAATAGCCAATAAAGCCCACAATACAATCATCAAGGCTATTGTAAAAGAAATCTATTTATTTGAAACACAATATTTCATTATTTGTTCAAATATCCTTAGCATGAGAAATTACATTTCTCGTCAAATGTACCCAAAATTTGGGGTTATAACAACCACACTTGTCATCATACTATTATAAGATACCTATATATTGTCACAAGTTCCAGGGGGTTTAACTCTTATTGGAACCTGAAGAGGATTTCACCTCAACTAGGGATTCAAATATTCCCAAAGGTCATTAAGACCATGACATTATTGATAGCAAGGTTATCCTCATCATTCCATGCCTTAAACCAGGCTCAAAAGATTATAAGCAAATATGTGTCCATAGGTATTATTATGGTAAGGCACTATGATATTTTCATAGCACTACATTGTGTCTTTAACACAAGAAGAGTGTAATAGATCGTCACATTAATCATGAAAGAGAGCTGATTATAATTGATCACCATCATATAATTACATTAAGGTAAGGTATAACAAACTACATCCCATTAAAGTTACACATCCACTTATTATGGTCATTTATCAAATATAACTATACGAGAGAAAAGGTAAGACAACAAATTAATGATATTGAACCATCCAATTATCATCACTAGGACCCACATATAGTATCATGGAATTCACTCTAATCCATTGGGTGTTGAAGCATCCAATCTTATTCACTGGATCGGGTTCACTGTTCAAGGTTATCAATTGAAATATAGGTCTAATCATTAGATCAATTGAACCAAGGAACCATTAGTTTAAAGTTTAGTGGAATCTACAATTACATCCTTAACTGATTATATGTGGCGAGGACCTGATCCACCATTAGTTGTGATCATTAAGTCACCATCGGTTGCTAGATCCACACTATATCCATTTAACACCATCGAATATTAAGGTAATGTCATCATTGATTGATAGCGTCATTAGAGAATCAAACCATTGCTCATTGAGATTCTAAGAAATCCTAACACATAACTAAGGTGTTACTATCAGTTCAAACCATCGTTTATCACCCTTGATCACCACCTTCAATTGTCATGAAGACCACACCACTGGGTCAAGTGTTTAGAGGGAAAAAACAGCCTACAAACCCTAATATGGACCATCAGTTGATTGGTACTTAGCACGATAGGTGGTGATACCAACCTAAAATAAGTCATCTCATTCCTTAGGAAGAATGTGTACATGATTACAGGTTCATCTGGAACTAGAAACAAAATAGGAAATGCCATAAAAATTGAAATCCCAAACAAGCTTAGCTTCTTAATGCTTAAATCACCATTTTTAAGAAAGAACCTGAGCTAACAAGCATACAATAAACAATATAAGTAAAGAGGGTTATAAAACTCACCACCACTGAGAAGAAAATACTTCTACCAGAAATAAACTCGAGCAAATAAGACAAGGAAACCCAAGTTTCAGATCTGAACTCGCCTAAGTAGACACTTTTCTCCACAAAGAAGCAAAACTCTAGAAAAAGAAGCAAGAAAAGTAGATTCTTGAGTTCTAGAGAAACTTATACCATGGAAAAACAAGGTTCCGACCTAGAAAAGGTAGGAGGAAGAAAAAAATATAAATAAAGGGAGGAAAGAAGGGGATACTTACTTGTTTAGGTCAAGATCACCAAGAAGGAGGTTTAGAAACCCTAAAGGAAGCAAATCGTAACCCTAGATGCTTCTACCAAAAAGATCCCCACTTCTTCTTCCTTTGACTACAGTTCCATAGCCAAATAGAGGAAGGAAGATGATCGTAGTAGGAGGGAAGTGGTAGAGAGAAAAAGTTTCATGTGGGAGCTTAAAGATAGATATATAAAGCTTGGAGGATAAGGTAGAAAAGAAGCATGAGGTGTACAAGTAGCTCCCCATGTGTCCATGGCCCTAAACTATTAAGGATATACAAGAAACCACACAAGAAGTTTCCCCACCATTCAATGAGATCTGATTAGGCACCATTTTTTGAATTTCCAAGACAAACAAATCAGCCATTGGTTGATAGCTCCTGAAGGTAGCTCATTCATAAAGGGGTAAACCCTAAAATACTCTTGAAGGAAAACACCTCCAAACAAAGGTTCAAATAGGATCCCCATGGCTCAAAAAGCTCAAGCATGATAAGCTAACATCTAAGAAACATAATGCATGTCAAAAATTGCAAAGAAAACCTTTCAATTGGGTAAATTATAGAAAGTTCCAAAATGTTCATAAAATTACATAACTTGCTCAAACATTGTCCAAATTGGACCAAATTTGAAACTTAAGCTTGTATTGTGATTAAAAAGCATATAAGAAGGTTATATTAGAGTTCTAAGCACTCAAATATGGTAATTAATCTTATTCAACACTGTACGCAAGTTTAGGGGCCTTACAGCCATTGCATCCACTTGAAGAGACCCAACTACATAATTCTATTCACAAATACGAATATGCATCCATCATATTCAAGACTCAATCGAACACACACAAAATAGATAGCTCAATCAAATTATGCTCCACCTCAATCGATTAACCTAAGAATAGAAAGGTCAATTGACCTCCACCTCGCTACAAATTGATTGAACGCCCTCAAAAGAGATAGCTCGGTCAATTGACCTATGTCTCATGTCCATAGTTAAAACTCAATATAGGTATCTTGATCTATCAACACCATTTCATAGATCGATCAACCACCTTTGTTTGTTAGTTCAAATGACCCCCCTCAAATGTTATCGACCACTGCTACCTCGATCGACCACCTCGATAGACAGAAATTGATCTAATGTCATCCCACAAACTTTGACCTCCACTCCACCATTTAGTGAACTATTGTGTTGTTGTGATCCTCTCAGGACGTCCCTAAGAAAGAAAACAAGTATTTTCACATCATAGTTGCTCATATAGTTGCTTGTATAACTATATCATTTACATCTCCTACATTGTTAATCTCGATACTTCCATGAAGACCAAGTAGATTTGCACACTAGGGTGTGGGGAGTAGCCCTAGTATCTACTTTTTCTCTTTTGCAACATCTAAACATGTACAAACCTTGTTGTATTTGAATCAATAATTTTATGCTAGTATGCTTGTCTGATCTTGGGTGTAGAGATCTTCGGACACAATACCTAGGATATCAATTGGTTCTTGTTAAACCCTTGATGAGAACTTTAGATAGGAATTTTCTAAGGCGATGGATATAGGATCTCCAGCTAATGTGTCAGCTAGCCTACAATGGTATCCATCTTGGTCTAATCCTAATGCTAAATAGGGGATTTATATGGATTCAATGTTATTTATTCAGGCTTGCATCAATGTATTAAGAGAGTGAATGTAGGTAGAAGTGATGAAACCTACTCACCCTGGTGTTTCCATCCATTATCATAACCTTAGTTTTAGTTTATTCTTTTTATTCTTGTACTTCATGTACAAGAATCATCTTTTCTTTTAACTACTATTCTTATTTTGGTTAGATCAATAAATTAATTCTTAAAAATGTTGTCTTTTGGGTTCAATCCTAAGCTATATTGTGATAATATCCACCCACATACGATTTTCATATTATTATTTTTGGTAAAATCTAGGGATTTCTTCCCTAGTAAATTTGATGTGTGATAAATTCCCATCAGTCACATCTACACTATAAAGGGGCAGACCATGTTTCATCCAACATTGTAAGAATATTAAAATAAAAACCAAGAAAGATTTCAATTTATAGTTATATCAAGAAATACTTGGAATGATATCCATTCATCAAGGAATCTGCATGATTGTTATAAAAAAATGTAGCAAGTAGCCATACATTATGTTCTAGGGGCATGTTAACTACAACAAAGATCATACAATTTGACACTCTTGAGATGCATTGATTACTGAGAATATGAAGCTCTAATAAAGGAAGTGCATAATAGATCATGTGTGCCCATACATAGTATCATGACATTCAAAGAAACATATGCAACTTGGTTACAACTAAAATACAACGAAGACATGCCACTACCAATTTATTGTGATATGTCAAACAATTAACAAATGCACATAGATTACATCCATGATCCACCATTGCATATGATAACACATGACTAGGAATGCACATCAGTCCAAACCTAAACCAGACCGGTTTGGACCAACATGGATGATGAGTTGGCTACTGACGTGGCACCTCCTTATTGATCAATTTATGTTTATCTTATTAAATATTGTAGTAATTTCTAGGATAATCAGATTAAGACAAGTTATATATGACAACTGATTAGGAAAATGAGAGGAATACGAATAAAATGGATTGAGAGACTAATTGTCACAATTGTTAAAAAAGTACATGGTATACATGGTTAATAAGTGGAGTAATTCATGGAAACCCTAGATGTGAATATGAAATAGTAGAAAATATTAAAAAACTTTCTTTTATGTTATTATTTGATCTTGTTGAATACATTGGAATATGAAGTGATGATGATAATGATGATGAAGAATTAGGGTTTCTAAAGTGGATATCCATACATATGTAACGAATTAGGGTTTTGAAACTAAAGATCATAACTTGTGATTATCTTAAACAATATGATATAAGTGTTCATAATGAAAGGATGTGATGGAACTAATAATTAGGGTTACACCTAATGTGGAATTAGGGATTGTACCTTATTCCTTATCCAAACTAGAGTCAACCCTAAATCCTAGACTAGGACTGAATTATGGTTTTAATATTAATAATATGATAGTGACACTTTAGGATATACATCCATACATACAGACTAAATGTTGATTTCTTGGATTCAACTTTGCTTGCTTGATTGGGTTACTTGATATTGTATGCTATTAAATATTATTTGCAAAAATTTGGGCTCCAATACCAAATGTAACAATCTCACTTTTCAGCATCTCCCAATCAACTGAGGATATTAAAGCTTAGCAAATGAAGATTACTTAGATACTTCTTATGATATGTAATAGATTTTATGTTAGAAATTTATGTAACTCCTTAGAGGAGCGTCAATCTACATCAATATAAATAATATTTGTGAATTAATGTAAGGTATTTGCTACTATTTGTTTAGTTGGTGAAATCTAGATCTTGGGAATTTTAGGTAATGCCTCTCAACTTTAAGGTCCTTGTTAATTGGGGGATGCTAAGTGAGGTCATTACATTTGGTACTAGAGCCCCAACATTTTCAAATAATATTCAATAATTTATAATTTCAAGTAATTCATAGAAATATAAAGGAAATATTTTAAGGAATGACTTGATGATAATGGTACATAGAATGGATCATGGTTTTGGGGACTGGCAATATTTTCCTCCGTACCATTTAGTCATTATACGGGGACTCCCTTAGCTACAATGATACCTACTTGACAAGAACCTAGGGTTTGCCTGAAGTAATGTTTCCCCTAAGTCTTCTCATCTCCTTACTTAATAAATCCCAAAATATAATTCCCTCCTCATCTCAAGTTAGGGTTTTGATGAGAATTAGGATTAAGGCATCCTCTGCCAATTAATGTACATGTAATGTAGACATAATAATTAAGTAAAGAAAAATATTTTATGGGTTTTTCCTTGCAAGGGTAAACCCTAGGTGGAGCTAGGGTTGGTTTAGGAAAACCGTAGTGGGTTAAGGAAATTATAAAACCTAAAGGTACAAGGAGTAACCCCTAACCCGAACCCTAATCCTAATCTTGGGAAATGGGATTAATGTGGGTGAGATGGTAACCCAACCCATATGAACCCTAAATACAGTAAGAAGGGAGTAAGAAAAATGCAATTGACTTTAGGTGACCCAGTCTCCCATGCATGTGTGTGTAGGAATTCATGCATGATGCATGTGAAGGGTTTCGAATATACATATGAAATATAAGAAACCAATGGTTACATAAAAAAATGAAAAAAATTAACTTTTAGGGTTGGGTCTGGACTTGGGGTGGGTCAACCCAAGAATGGTGAAAGGACCTATCGGGGAGGCAAAACCCTAAACCCATGGGGTAAGGTTGTGGCTAGAGAGCCTAACCTCCTCCTATGAGTCAATAGGGAACCCTAGATTAGAACCTTGCCTAGAAGAGTGAGTTCACAAATCCGTTTAAGGAATTGAGGTAACATGTATGCCACCTAAAGTGTGAAGTATTAAGTATGTAGAACATTAAAGCACATACATTCTTTGAACCCAAGTATGTCATCTCATAGGGACATTAGGAAAAGTCATCGTGGAAGTGGCTGAAAGTATGTGATCAAGCTGGGAAAGGAAGATCACTAATTGACCAAGTCTGGAGAGGAAGGCTGATGTAAAAAGGAAGTCATTGTAATGGTTGGGGATCAAGTGGGGATAGGAAGGTCACCAATAGGTCAAGCTAGGAAAGGAATGCAGATATAAGAGGAAGTCATTGCAATGACTAGTGATGAAGTCGGGATATGAAGTTGACCAATAGGCCAAGCTGAGAATGAAGGATGATAAAAGAGGAAGTCACAAAAATGACTGGTGACCAAGACAGGAGAGGAAGGCCACTAATAGGCCAAACCAGGAAAGGAAGGCTGATATGAGAGGAAGTCTTAAGGGGTAAATGTGAGAGGCACTCCCAAAGTGCATGAGGCCCATGAGGCCAGGAGGAGATCACTCCAAAGGTACATGGACTCTATAGACCTTGAGGAAATGACTAAGACTAATGAGACATAAGGTGTAAATATAAAAGATACAAGAAATCATGTAATAAAGAAAATCTTAAAGGAGTTGTGCACAAACTCAAGAGGGAGAAAGGCACTTAAATTCATGAATTTAAGAAAATTTTGTGACCAAAAGTGATTCTAGTTTGGAGTCATTATCCAAGTGATTCAACTCAAAATAAAAAATTAAAGATAATGTGTGATTACACTGTCACTACTCTTGGAATGAGATGAACTTTCTATTCGGGCTGCAGTAAATGCTTATTTCATCTGGGTCGATACATGTTATGCTTAAAATTGACATACCCTAAGTTGAATTTACTAACATGATCTATGGATTTAAGGTGTTTCCACACCCTTATGAGAAAGTAAATGAATAATAGGTTGGAAACCTAGGTGAAGAGATAGTCACCAAGTGAATTTGAAATCGCAAATAAAATTGTAATCACCAAGAGATAATATCATGTAATTATTAAGGATGTGATATACATTGATTTGAATTCAGGTACCAATCTTAGTAATGATGGGAGGAATTTGCATATCAATCCATTGATCAAACAAGACCTAAAAAATAGAAAAATTCTAATATGCCCCTAACAATCCATTATTTGCATTCAAGTAGGTATAAATACATGTGAAAATCTAGGTTATAACATCATTTCCCTCTTACAAGTAATTTTTCCTCAAAATTCAACTAGTCACCCAAAAAGATGGCTAATAAAGATGAAACCAAGAAAACTATGGTTAGAAATGAAATATAAGAAACTAATGGTTACATATGAATGATTTTGAGTATACATATGAAATATAAGCGACCAATGATTACATAAAAGTGAAAAATTCAACTTTTTAGGGTTGGTTTCCCGACCTGGGATGGGTCAACCCAAGAATGGTAAAATGACCTATGGGGAGGCAAAACCCTAAACATGTGGGGTAAGGTTGTGGCTAGAGAGCCCAACCTACTCCTGTGAGTCAAGAGTGCACCCTAGTTTAGGACCTTCCTAATGTGGAATATTGTTGCACTACAAATTCATTAGGAATATAATTCCTAGAGTTTACCAAAATGAAAGTGCAATAATGCCACCCGCAACCTGATAGATCTTATCGCAGTATAATTGAGGATCAAATCCCAAGGGACAACATTTTAAAGATAACTAATCAAAGTAATCTAGAAAGAACTAGTATTTATCACAAAAGTTGAGATTGGTTTGATTAATCTAAGATTGAAATAATAAAAAGAGCTATATTAAGGTTATAATTATTAATGGATGGAAATACTAGGGTGGAACTAGGTTTCAATACCACTACTCAAACCTACGCAATCATTCAAATCAAAACATGTATGAAGATATAATTGGAGTTATGCAAATTTCCTCTTTCTGTGTCAGAAACTTGCTTGAGTAGATATCCATGTAAGCTCGATGTCTCATTACTTACGGATCCTCTATCCACTACTCATGAGACTTTCCATTGGAAGTTCTCATCATGGTATCAACCAAAGTAAATCAGTATTTAGATCTTAAACATTGAAGTTCTCATAGTAAAAGATTGTAATAAATCATGTAAAGTGGATGATCAATTCAAAAAACATGCAATAAATGATTGGCTATGAATTATATGAGTTCATACAAGAATTGGAACATGAATGAAATTGCAAGAAATGGGTAGTGGGGCTAGTCCCCACACCCTAGTGAAAAGATGTAACAACCTGGTTTTTCTCTCTTCTCCGACTATGTACACCTTGACTCATTATGCACTTGTTTGATTCAATGACACTCCTCGTGATGAATTTGAGGTTTTGTAATGGCATTTTGCTTGACTGTTGAGATATGATTGATAATTGAACTTTCAGATTTTTTTTAATGAAGTTCAGTGACTTAATATACATTGAGGAACTTTTGAATATTTTGACCCACTAAACGTGCTTATCTTGATATAAACTTTTGTCCATTAGATAGAGAATGCAATTTTGAATCCAATGATGAAGATGTCACCCAAATTTGATAATCGAGACCAAAATTATGGCCTTTGCAAGTTTGCTTCTTTTCTAGTCCTTTTCACTTTGTTTTTGCCCTTTTTCTCCTTGTTGGGCCTCAGCCATTGTCTTCTTGGGTCAAGCCCACGTGCGCAGATAAGTCCTCCTAGTAGTGGCCCCTTGGAGAATTAATCCAATGGCTGAGATCCTGTATGCCACATCCGACGATCATGGGTCATCATCTAGCTTGGAATAGGGCACACAGTGCCCTAGGGCCGCAACCACCTTGGGTGCAATGCACCGGAATGCACTGAAGTCAAATTTGAGGCCACCAAAGTCTCCATCATGCTCCTATGACCTTGTCCCTACTTGTTCCTAGTGTTATGTCTCATGGTAGAAGCATGGAGCACCCCTTCAAGCCATGATTGACTTCTAGGGTCGCAACTCCACATCTTCTTTTTAAGCCCATCAAGTTCACAACTCCTCTCCCTTTGATTTTCCCATCAACTCACTCTCTCTCACACCCTATACCTTGTTTTAGCCCTTCTTCTTTGTCCTTGGAGATTTCCGGTGCTACCATGGCAGCCAACTTTGGGGCATTGCACCTCGCGCTACCCCGACGATAGATGAACTCCCTTTGACTTTGTTGGTTTGGTACGAGCTTGGGCGGCAGGTTTTTGACCCTCGGGTGTGCCCAGATCGTCGCCGCCACTAGACTTCGATGACCTCATAGAGGAGGTGCCTCACCCAGGCCTGGGCAGACTCAGTAGCCTCGCACGAGCAGAAGGCCAGTTCATGCGACCGTCGATCTTGTTTAAGGACCACGATGGTCCTTCAAGCCAAGTGACCAGATCGTGCGGGCCCCCGTGCCTAGTCACCCCCTATATGTTTTTTCAATGTTGACTGGTCAATTGAAGACCATGGAACCCATGATGCATTAGCACAGACGTGGCATGACGCCTCTCAATCAGAACGTGCGACATCAGCGGCTCAATGGGTATAACTCTCTCTTTCTCGTGTACATATGGATGAAATCTTACAAAATTCATGGAAAATCATTTGTAAGTCAAAATGTGATATGTTATATATGAAAATTGATCTACTCGATGAGATCTATCTAATAAACCTTGTTTTATAACCTAATTCCTTTAGTAGATCCTATTATATTGAAAATGGAATCAAATGTACATCTTTTACATGATTAATGATGTTTAATGCTCAAACATGATCATACCTTGACTCAACTTGACTTTTACGAACCCTGATTAGTTACATATGATATCTTGTACTATTTTAATCTAAATTGATAATGCTTACCCCTTTGAATGACTCTAGTTCATGATATGAACCATGACATGTGTATCATTTGAACCCTAATGATAATAATCACTATTTTGATGCTCAACTTATTTATATGAAATCCAAATAATCATGTTTGATATAGATCATTAACTTTACATGCTTTGATCACCTAATTGATTTATGGATCAATCTTTCTCACTATTATTTACTAAGTGACCTAATCATGACATGTAATGTGACATAATGTGCATGTTGCTAAAATTGGTATATAATCTTGTACAAATTTCACCCTAATGGTCACCCTTGCTATTTGATGCTTCAAACCAGTAACTTGTTGATATGTATGACAATAAGTCAATCTTGATCACTCATGTACTCTAACAATGACCATCTTACATGATAATCACTCAAAAGTGACTGGTGTGATAATGTTGATACTCATGTTGATTTATCCTACTTGAAACTCATGTTTGCTCTATAAAGATCATAAAAACCTATGTTTGAAATCCCTGATCTTTTAAGGATGTTTCACCCTAAGTCAAAATGATATATGATGTAGAATGTAGCTTGATGATGATATTGGATGAACATTAGAAATGTTAAAATCAATCATTGAGAAATACAGAACCTAGTTTAAGTGAAAAATCCACTCTTGATGATATGTTTAAGATGACATAAGTGTTGTGATACTAATCATATCACACTTTCTTGTAATGTAAGGATATCTTTATGGACTCTTTTGAGAAATCTAATCACATTTTATAATGCTAGTTTGCTCGTATCAAGGTACGATTTATCCTCCTATTGGCCAGACTAGTGGTATTGAAATTGTTTGTTTGTATGAAATATAAGATGCTTGGCTCATAATACTTGTTTGAGATACTATTTCCTATGACCACTATGATGGTCTTGATTACATATGTTCAACAAACTTGAAAACATAATGATAGATGTTCATTATACAACCTTGTCTACATGCCTATATTCGTGGGGTAAGAGCATAAGGTTGGGTCTCCTACGTGAGTTGCCATGATAGGATATACCATGTTGATACAAGGATTAGCTCTTGGAAATGTCCTTGAGGTCCCTTACGAATAGGTATAACTCTTGATGTTTAATCTTGTAGTCCCTCATGTTGAAATAGGGTAGCTAATCTTGAGAACCATCACAGACCCCTTCCTTTGAGAATCTAGTCAAAGGCCTTATCATATTGTTGGTATAATGAAAATGAACATAAAACACACTTGCATGTTAGTGAGAGAGTCTTTAATCATATTATTGCTTCATTCTTGTTATTTACTTTATGCTTTTGCCAAGCAATATATGTTCTTAAACATATAATTTTATATGTTTGCACAGTGCACTCAACATAGTTGTGTTGATGTGTACCCATTTATGATTTTAGGTAACATGTACACTATAAATCACTAATGATGATCAATGCTTCCACACTCATGATAACTGATCATACTCTGATGATATATAATGACATGCAAATGGAATACACACGGTTGATATATGGGACCTAAGATATTGTCAGGTATTAGTTTAGGATTCTTTTATGCTTTTCTTGTCTCATAGCTTAGTTGTTGTTTGTGGTTCTATTCATGCATATGTTATGTGATCTATCCTATTGACAGACGCTCGAGGCCTCTCACCTTTCACTTTCTATCCATTAGGAGTGAGGATTTGGGTAACAAATAGTTCTGTGAAAAAAGACTAGTCCCTCGACATGGTGAAATTAATATCACAAGAAGAGGAAGAGGACGCCATAATGGTCATGATGGTGGCGGCAGCGGCCCGTCATGGTGTGCAACTGAGGAATTCCTTCCTTCTTTTTCCTTCAGGTATTAACCCTGGCTTGCAATAGAAGCAGCTGGATGGACGATAGCTTGGGGAAGAGATTACCTTGGAGAAGGAGTTCGACGACGTTTGGAGTTGTAGATGAAGGAAATTTGTCAATCAATGCTTGACGTTGATAGATGTTGATCAGCTAGGTCGATAGAATTAGCTAGGTCAATAGGCATTGTCCTAGCTCTGATCTTAGTGACAATGTTTCAATGTCTCTGTCTCCAAAAAATCTGAGATGAGTTGTACGACTATGTTGGGGGCCTGTTTATAGGGTTAAGGCTGTCAACCTCTTGTGTTCCCTATCGGTCTCGACCACTTGTTGTCGATCGATCGGTGTGTTGATTGATGGGACTATTGACCTAAAGGTGTTGATACTTGGACTTGTTGTGGTCTTGGAGGTTGACGGGACTATCGACCGTGAGGGTCGACAAGTCTGTCGGTCAGTTGTGGTTGTCGACACGAGTGTCGACAACATTGTGTCAACAACTTGGTTTCTTATCGGTATCTTGGTCAATGATGTTGTTGAGCGAAGGGGTCACAAAGTTGTCGACCTTGGTCATTGGTGAGTCTGAATGCCGTTCATCTTAGATGTCGACCAGGGAGGTCAACATGGTTGTTGAGCATTTAGGGTGTTGAGCAGGGAGGTCAACAATGCTTTCGACCTCTTGATTGTTGGATGATTTTGATGTTGACTGGCATGTCGATCGACAAATCAACTATAGTCTTAGACGGAATTTTTGTGTATCGACTTCCTTCTAAAAGTGATCAAAATCCAATTTTCTCTGCCCCTCTAGGAAAACTTGATGTAGAGTGATATAATTTAAAACTTGCAAAGGGAGTCGAGAAAAGTATCAAAATTCTACAAATTAGTATAAAAACCTAAGTAGATCAATACAAAGCTATTCTAATGAAAACTAATCTATATGAATGCTAAATTAGACTGAAAATGCAACTAAAAATGGGATCAATATGCATTCATCACTTCCCTAGAAGGGTGAGTTCACAAATCAGTTTAAGGAATAGAGGTCACATGTATGTCACCTAATGTCTGAAGGATTAAATATAGAAAACGTGAAAGCACATACTTTCTTTGAACCCAAGTATGTCATATCTAAGGGATATAAGGAATCGTCATCGAGGAAGTGGATGAAAGTATGTGATCAAGCCAAGAAATAAAGATCACTAATAGGCCAAGCTGGGAGAGGAAGGATGATGAAGTAAGGAAGTCATCGTAATTACTAGTGATCAAGCTGCGATAGGAAGGACACCGATAGGCCAAGATGGGAAAGCAATGTCAATATAAGAGGAAGTCATTGCAATGACTAGTGATGAAGTTGGGATAGGAAGGTCATTAATAGGCCAAGTCGGGAAAGGAAGGCCGACTAAAGAGGAATTCATTTGCAATGACTAGTGATCAAGCCAAGATAGGAAGGTCACAAATAGGCCAAGCTGAGAAAGGAAGACTGATAGGAGAAGAAGTCACTATAATGATCGGTGACCAAGCTAGGAAAGGAAGGTCACCAATAGGCCATGTTGAGAAAGGAAGGCTTCCATGAAGACCAAGCCCAGGATGGAAGGTCACCATGAGACCAATGAAGGGACATAAAGTGAATAATGTGTAACCTAATAGATGAAGGAAATTCAATTTAAAGAATTACATAAGAATATAATATGCTCGAAAATTGTTGAAGTTTTGATCTCTCAATGATTTCTAGGTAGGGTAGAGCCCTAAGTTAATTCTAAGGTCAAATAGGGATGATTAAAAGTGCATAAGACCATGGGGTCAGGAGATGGTCATCCATATTTACTTAAGGCCCATGGTTTAGGATATTGGCCACCTTGTGAGTTCATGAGGCCCAAGGGGTAAATGTGAGAGGCACTCCCTAAGTGCTTAAGGCCCACCAGGCCAGGAGGAGATCACTCCAAAGGTACATGTACCCTCTAGAGTCCTTGAGGAAATGACTAACACGAATGAGACATGAGGTGGTAATATAAAAGATACAAGAAGTCATGTATAAGGAAATCATAAAGTAGTGGTGCACAAACTCAAGAGTTATAAAGGCAGTTGACTTCATGAATTTAAGAAAATTTTTGGGCTAAAAGTAATTATGGTTTGGAGTCATTGTTCAAATGGTTCAACCTAAAATGAAAAATTGAAAGATTGTGTGAGTACACCATCTCTACTCTTGGAATGGGGGTGAACTTTTTATTTGGGCAACAATCAAATGCTTATTTCATCTCATTATTAGGGTGAGAGACTAGGTAGACACATGTTATGTTTAAAATTGACATACCTTAACTTGATTTTAGTAACATTATCTAGGGGTTTGAGGTGTTACCTCACCCTTATGAGAAAATAAATGAATAATAGGCTGGAAGTGTAGGTGAATGGATAGTCACCAAGTGAATTTAAAATCACAAACAAAAATTTAATCACCAAGATATGATATCATGGAATTATTAAAGATGTGGATATACCTTAAATTTAGTTCAGATGCCAATCTTAGTAATGATGTGAAGAATTTGCATATCAAAGAAAGTTGTTAAAGATGATCCAAGAAGGGTTGATAAGACTATGGTTTAAAACAAAGTTAAGTTATTCACCTTAACCTTACTTGGTGTGAATTTTGGGGCAAAAACTCCTTTTAAGAAGGGGCGAATGTGATAGCCTCAAATTAGGTGAATATTGAATTATATAAATGTAAGGCTTGAATTGATAAGTAAATTCCTCAAAGGTATTATTGATGGAATAATAAAGTTATCTTTTTGTCATGGGTTCCACCCATAGCCCAAGTGAGGCACATGAGACTATTTTCTATGCAAATAGGTCCTTGTGGAATAAATTAAAGAAACAAACTAATTTGTGCATCAATAAAGAATAATGGATGTATGGTTTTTAGATAACCGAAATATGAGATAATTAGCAAGTTTCCAAAAGAAAATAAGATATGTTACATTTTAGATAACTATTGGATTAATTATCTAATCATGAACTAGAAAACAAGTTTGAGGCACAAAACAACAATATCTCAGTCTGATTTTGGTATTCTTGAAGATAATAACAAAACTAAGAGAAATCCAGAATTTGAGACAAAAAAGATTTTTCATGTAGAGTGGGTAAATAATTTAAGGATATACTAAAATAGAAAGTTTCTATTATAGGACTAATCCCAATAAATTCCAAAAATTAGATAAAGGTTGGGAAAGTCATTAATGAGTTGTCGTCTAATGTTCATATGAAAGGATGTTCCTAGAAGTCTATAGAAAATCATGAAGGATAAGGGATCTACTTATAATAAGTAAATGGTGTTCCCTTGTTTGAATAGAAGAAGAGGACATATAGAAGCATCCCCTTGATACCAAGTCTTTCCCAATCCGAGCTGAAGTTATTAGAAGGTGTCATTCAAAATTTTGAGTCAATTAGCAAAGAGAAGATAGAGTTATGAATTTTATTGGATTCCCTAAAGTGAATGGTTAATGGACAAATTAATATTATCTGTCACTTTTGATGTAACTAGAATCTTAGGGGCTAACCTTTCAATTGTTTTATGGCTTTAGGATCATCTTGTCTAGCATCAGATGGAAGCCATACCATCATCTAACTCTAGCCAAAATAGAAAAATAGGCTACAATGTGCATGGACCCTCCGATATATCTCTCCCCACAGACCATAACTTCTCATGAAGCCACCCCCAATGTCTTTTGGAGAATCTACCTACCCTGGACTTCCTCCCTTTCCAATAAGTATTGAGATTTCCCCAAATCCTGGTTCATTGAGGAAATTCGGGCCTCACAGAGGATGGACATCCTTGCAACCCCAAGCATACAAAAAGGGTTCCTTAGGGCCTGGGTTCCGCACACGAGAAGTGGTAGATCCTGATTTTGCGAGAACATCTTGTAGACCCCTTACCTCATCGCTACCCTTTCTGATGGCCTTGACCTTCTCAATGGATCATGGCAGTATAGTTCAATTTCCCTATCCAGACGAGTCAGAGAAGGTCCATGAGGAGGTATGGAGACTAGAAAAGGATGAAAAAAAAAGGTTTGGGTGCCTCACCCATGAGTTGTGCAACATCCCTATTGCACGCTAACAACCACTTTGTGGGGTGGCTGTTCTCAACCACCTAGAGCCACATTTAGACCCTCTCTGGGTCCGATGGGGCAGGCGATGCTTAGGGTGATGAGTTGTAAGCTTTTGGGAGCATCCAAAAGTAATTCAACCATCAAGTTGACCCACCCATGGCGTTGCATCAAGAGAAGAAGAGAAACTAAGGTGGAAGATGAGAACTGGAGATTTTACATCCTTGTCCCTAGGGTCACATGTAGAAAGGTAAGGGCCTTTTGGTCTTTTGTCCCTTTTCCTTATGTGGGCCACATGAGTGTGACTTTCCTTAGCGGCACAAGCATATTGGCTTGGCTCAGCTCCACGACCAACATGGATGATCAATTGTCTGTTTACATGGCGCTTCCTTATTGGCCAATTTTTATTTATCTTGTAAAAACTATAGTAATTTCTAGGATGATCAAATAAAGACAAGTTATATATGAAAATTGATCAGGAAAATGAGAGAAATATGAACAAAATGGTTCAGAGCATAATTGAAATTGTAGTTCAGAAAGCACATGTGATACATGGTTAATAAGTGGATTAATTCATGGAATCCCTAGATGTGAATATTAAAGAGTAGAAAACATTAAAATTCTTTCTTTTATGTTGTTATCTAATCTTGTTGAATATCATGGGAATCTAAAGTAATGATGATGTTGATGATGTAGAATTAGGGTTTCTAAAGTGGATAACCATACATATGTAATGATTTAGGGTTTTGAAACTATAGATCATAAGTTGTGATGATCTTAACAAACTTAATCTATTCTAAGTGTTCATAATGAAAGGATATGATGGATCTAATAATAAGGGTCCACCAAATGTTTAATATGTGATGGAATTAGAATTTGTACCCTTACTCCTTATCCAAACTAGAGTCAACCCTAAACCTTAGATTAGGACCTGAGTATGGTTTTACTCTGAATAATATGATAGTGAGACTTTAGGATAAACATACATGCAGATAAAATGTTGAGTGCTTGGATTTGTCTTTGCTTATTTGATTGGATGATATTTTTAAGATACTTGAAGGATGATTGCATGATTTTCATGGTTCTACATTTAGGTATGTGGTTATGTTTATGACTACTCGCAATATCTATTGTCGGAGCTTGCTGAGGATTTGTTGAAGATTGATGAAATACACTATTGGATGTTTATTTACATTCTATTTAATTATAATGCCACTATGAGTATCACATAAAGTAAGATATCATATTCTGATCCATAGGATGACATGTATCAAAGAGGGATGCACATGAGCCTAGATCAGAGAGTGATCATGCCCAAGATATCATATCAAGTATGGATTAGAATATGTGATGAAATTTTCATTTCTTATTTGCAAGTAATTGACTAATTTTATGTTGTTATGTACTTGCACACTTTTGCATGAACCCCACCTACACAATATAGCAATATAGTGATCCACATTTTGTTTCATGTCGCTTTAGGTAAATGCTAAATGTGAAGATATCAAGACGTGATGAATGATATGGAATCATTTGAGGACACTAAATCTACTAAAGGAGGATTAGTTAGATACTTATTCTCATATGAATAGTTCTTATGTTGGAAATTCATATAACTCCCTAGAGGAGCATCATTTTGTATTATGTAAATAATATTTGTGAACTCATGGAAAATATTTGCTATTTTGTTTTATTTGGTTAAATCTGGATCTTGGGAATTTTAGGTAATGGCTCTCAACTTTAAGGTCCTTCTTAATTGGAGTATTCTGAAAAGTGAGGTTGTTAAAATTTTACTCCAACTCTTAAAGGAAGATAAACTTCCAAATTGGTTTTTGTCATAGACTAAAATGATTTATTCAACATCATATGAAGACATAAGTTTTCAGGGCTTGTAATACCACATTCTACTAGCATATAATGAATAGAGATTTTACAAAAAATGCTATTCAGACATTTCAAAATTGAGACTTGGTACTTAAAGTTGGCTATAATCCATACACCAAGGTTAAATTCCATATCAAGCAAAAGGGACCTATGTTTGTTTGTGTGAATCCATGTAATACAATTTAGTACAAGGTGTAAAAATGAACATATACTTAAAACCTATCAACATATGCTTCATTAAGATCATATTCAAATATGTTATTTACATCCAATTTGCATTCATAAATCTATTATTTTTCCATCATCCAACTTTCATTTCCAAGACAAGATATTTCTAAAAGAAATATGTATATGTCTATTTTCATATACACTATGCATTATATAAAAATGTCATGATTATGAATAACCAAAGAGAACGTTTTGGCTTGGATCCATTGGTAGAGTGGAGAGGCCAACAATGTTATACCCACTCATTCTGGCTTTGACTCATTGTTGGTATGGATATCCTGCACAATGGAGAAGATCTGCTCCAATTGGAAGTAAAAGACAAATTTTTGAAAGGAAAGGACAACATGCACACAATTTAATACAAAACCTAATTTTCTTTGTTGTGATAAAAGATTAAAACATTCTTCGCATCCCCCATTCAAGTGAGTGGCACTTTTGTCCTTGTTCGGGAATACGACAGTGAACTTTACCGTATCATTGGTTGTAAGCCACGACGAATGATGGTAATAGAAGGTGAAACTCAAGTCTTAATGCTCATAAGAGACCTGCCTAAATAGAATTCGGGCCTAAGGCACTATATGTGTGAGTTGTCGATGAGTCTAAGGTAGGATTTTCACTTGTCGTTAGGGATGCTAATGGGGAGGGTATGGGGAGGGGAAGGTCTTACCCTTACTCTTACCCTTACCCTTACCCTTACCCACCAAGAGTGGCAGGTAAGGATATGGGTAATTCCCCACTCCACCAATATCCTTACCCTCCCCTTACCCTTACCCACTTACCCACAGGGTAAAGGGAGAGGGTAAGGGTGGGGTGTGGAATTTATTGTCTTCCAAACATATATGCTAATATTAACAATAATAAGCTTCCTAATATATTTATATATTTAAGTGAGGTATCAACATGCTCATGAATGACTATAAATAATCATAATGATGTAAGTAATCTTCTACAATATTATGTCAAATGGTACATAATTCATACACGTTGGTCTTACACCTGGTGATGTATACATGACCAAATTTGCTACATACAAAGTAATTAAGAAAACTATGTATTATATTCAATGATCACTAGAGCATATTGAATAATTAATAGATTTAAACAAAAAATGACAATATATTTAATATATTATATATAGATATTGGTGGGTAGTAGGTTAGAGGGTATGAGTAATACTTTACCCTTACCCCTATCACTAAGGTAGTGGGTTGGAGGGTAGCAGGTAGGTAGGTAATGTTGGGTTTTAGGGGAGGTAGAGATGGAAGCAGAAACAAATATTTTCTCCTCAAACCCAGAACCCAAAGAGATCTCGTCAACATCTATATAGTAGGAAGGATGGTTTGTAGAGGTGTACCTTATCTCGAGGCTTGCTCAGTGATGTTACCTCACGGCTAGCGCAATCTTCACCTCTGGTCTTGGACGACGTCTGTGCAGCTCCTAGTCGCACCCGAACTGACAGATTGATAGTTGTCCTCTGAGCGGCATAAATATCCCACCTCTGTAGTAGTCCACACGGACCACCGCAAACTCCTGTCGTCCTATCCTATAGGACACTGGAAGGAGTCATCCCCTTCTATCAGCATACTAGTCACCAACGTACTCTCCCACCACCAGTTGTCATCCTGCAGTTGTCTTTCCCTCGTTGTGCCTCCCTAGTCGGGTAGCACTTGCTTGGGCTCTACCGGTTACTACAACCAGAGAGGACAACTTTGTAGAGCAACTGATGTTCCGATTTATACTTGAGAAGCCCCCAGTACCCCTCTATATATAGGAGGGGCCAGGGTCAAGGTTCTCAACCCCGGGCAATGTGGGACTAAAGAGGGAGTAGAAGGGTCCGAAATTTCCACGAATTGATACACTACGGCAAGTGAACCAATTGTTTCACAAACGAACCAATTGTTTGGGGACTGAACTGATCGATTCATCTCATGAACCGGTCGTTTGGGGTGCTGAACCGATCGATTCATTCATGAACCGGTCATTTCACTTCCTACGACAGTTCTCAATTGACTTTCTTCTTTTCATTTGCAATTAATCCAAAGATAAATACTTGTCCCAATCAAATTGTACAAGTGAAATGAAAATATTTTCTCACCAACCTACCTTTCCCAAACTGGCTTGTTTGGTCTAGCTGAACTGATCGGTTCAACACTTAAACCCATCATCTCACTTGACCTTGAGATGATCGGTTCAACAGCTTGAACCAGTCGGTTGGTAGTCTAGGTTGTGCAGAAATCAGACAATGCAATTCTCAATCAATCTGACACCCAAATTAGTTAGTCCAACACTTGAACTTGAAGATTCTAAGTCAAGTCAATTGATTGAATGTTTAATTGAACTACTAAACACATTTAGTAAACAATCTAAACATCATTCATGGATAAACTCCTCTTCCAAGTTAAATCCTATGTGTGTGACCCTGCAGGCCCATTTCTTGTTGGCAGTGAGAGTCCATAACACTTATGAATTTACAAGCAAAGAGCGGTGCTTAGTCGCACATTAGTGCTACCCAAGTGAAAAGAGAAGTTGGAGAACAACTTTCAATCCTACAATCTATGACTGGTGTTACAATGAATGTATAATTCCTTTGTCACTAATATCCTGAATGAAATCAAGGCATGGAATAGTCATCCTTTCAACGTTCATTCACTTCCTTGATCTTAGAGCAGACTGGATGAGATATGTGTGACATCAATATCACATGTTGATTCTCACATGCATGCACATGCCTTTCTTAGTCCTAATCATCAAGTGGCCATGGACACCAAACTCCCTCGGGAGGGACGAATCCCATATCTATCACTCACCCCTCAAACGCCCCATGTGTCAAAGTCACCGAATCATCACCTTTATAACAATCTATATTTCAGGATTGCATATGATGATGTCAAAGTGTACCCAATGACATGTGTTGAGTGTAGTGATTTCAGGTCAAAGAATCACACTCACCACCATCACTGTGAGAGCTGATTGTGACTATCAAGTCATGGTTCCATGTGTCACTCATAGGGTGGGTCTGTCTGATACACTTGTTCTCTAACAAGTACCTATGTGCTTGGTTTGATATCACTACATCATGACTAATGAGATTCTATCATCAACCAACACACAATCTAATCTTGTGTGTCATTGTTGTCTATCTACCTTCCACAATGACATCCGACTAGGGACATAACAAGAATGTATACTCTTAACATACATATGATCTCATCGTTTAGGTCCTTAACTTGAAGGCATACGTCATTGAGTATTGTCATTCTCTAGACATTCAATCTATTCTGTCATTATCTCATAACTGACTGAACTAGAAAGAATTGGAAGCTTGCCTTGGATGTTTAACAAAATAATCTTAATGTATCCCACCAATCATCCCATGATTGGCTCTCAGGGCATACATACCAACAGACTCCCACTTGCACTGCGAGCCAATCACCCTTGAATCATATTCTTAGTAATCTCCAAACATGTCCCACATGTCTAGTGCTAATGAAATGAATTATGGCAATACTTTGCCTAAGTCGATATTATTGCATGTCTCACATTTCCTCATTGTACGTCTTACGTATGAGATGGAGTTGCTGTAATATTCGATCCAATATTCCTTTGCTAACCTTTAGCCTCATTGCATGACCAAGAACTCCTTACTTGTCATCAATGAACAAAATATCTATAAGTTCATCTTCATGAACTCCCAGATCCCTATAGTATCCACTGTTGTTCTCCAACACACGGATACTCGACATTTCCTTTTAAAACGACTTTATTGGAATGCTTCCATTTTTCAACACACATTCACTTTTATATATTTTGCGATAAATTTTCTATCTTTTCTGGAAGTTTGCATAAGTGTAACTCTTTACATTGAACACTGCCTTATTTCCATAGAACAAGTACTTCTCAAGTACTGATCAAGTTCTCGTGGTATTCCAGTAACCCTTACTGGAACTAGACAGACATCCACTCGTCATGTCCCACATACGAGTTATCAGGATGAGCATATCATATTGTCATGTCCTACATACAAGATGATAAGTGCATTTTATTCTTGCTATGTCCATACATGCAAGATAAAAGGATGATTACATACATGATAGATCCATATCTATTCTCAGTGTTCCCATTCTTCATGAGAATTGGACACTTGGCCTTGGGATACTAACTCAATGTAACATGGAGAAGTTTTCTCCCACTAAATCTGTGCACATTGAACCCTTCAGTACATATTGCCAATATATGCTCTCTCTTTTCCAGGTCAAGAGGTTTTTGAGAACTGTCTCTATAGGTCTCTATTCCTATCACATAGGAAATGTCTCTATCTTCCCTAAAGATAATTTCCACAAAGGATTCCATTCTAGAACATATCATTCCTCATCAACATGTGGAATGCAAATACACTCCCACTAAATCATAGATCCCTTCTTTATCTTTGTCATATCAGTCAAACCCTTTGACTATATTATCAAAGTAAAGATTTCCAGTTCTGAGTTGCTTGTACTCAATCAATCACAATGATTAGTCCATTGTAAATTATAGACTTCATTTGCATTAATGGATTCATAAACCTTATAGGTTGTGTCACATAGAAATCCTTGTCTTATTCGTTATAGGAATGCAGTTTTAGTATCCATATGACAAATCTCTTAGTCATTAAGTTGCAATCAACAAGCATGATCCT
Organism: Alisma plantago-aquatica; assembly: GCA_963693085.1. NCBI lineage: Eukaryota > Viridiplantae > Streptophyta > Magnoliopsida > Alismatales > Alismataceae > Alisma > Alisma plantago-aquatica. The sequence continues at coordinate 662,449,599 of OY856413.1, forward strand.
TCTCAAAATGTCATCCATGTATCTTAACGCTTAATACTCATTCACACTTATGGATTTTATCCAAATGGGTGCTGCCACTAAGGTCATACCTTATGGTTCACATGGAAGTCATTTAGGATCTTATTGTCATAAACTATAACTCAAAATCTGGTTCCTCAATATCATCTAGATTGTTGACTCATCATATAGATATTTGAGGTGTATCTATTAAGGAATTTGAGAGCTCACAACACTTTGTGATTCTTAATATCCTTTATTAGTATAATGTATTCTCTATTTAAGAAGAATTTAGTTATTTGATAATCATCCTCTAATTGCTTAAAGTATGACTCCTTTTTTATTTAGACATCACTATGCCTTAATCATGAGTTCTCTACGATGCACTATCATAATCAATCATAAGGTTCTCAAACATTTGGTTTAAGTATCTCATTCATTGATCACATCAAGAATTATTACTTTTACCAAATTTGTACCTCATTCATGATCTTCTTGAACACTTCAAGATATTCATATTGGTATTTCTCTAAACACCATTTGAAGTTTTAGAATTTATAGATATGTAAATACATCATATGTATTATACCTAATAGGATAGTCGTTCTCCCACTACATCTAGTGTAGATTGACTTGTCAGCATGTCCAAGATATTCATGTCTCTTAATGGTTCACAACCAAAAGAGTCTAGCTTTATCCATCAATATGGAACCAGAAATGAATTCCCATGATAATGCTAATTTGTTGTTTGAGTTATCAATAACTTTTAGGTATCATTTTATCTTATGCATACCAAGTACCACAAGATAAAGAAAGGCATTACCACAAAGATCATATCTTTTAAATTGAAACATCAACTATATTGATAGCCATCTTGTCACTACAAGATGCAACAATAAAGTGTCTATTGGCAAATTGAAATAGAAGTTCTCAACTCTATTTCGTGCCCTTTAGGATGAAATAAACTGAAAGGTACTCCTATCTATGACAGCAACACTTGCTCCAATGATTAGTACTCCTTTCTTGGTCCTTTCACAAAGGCCATCACTTCTTTTAAGATATTGCATATTATATATGTCATATATTCATCTTGGTATCATATACCTCAGATAAACAAGTGTTTATTTCATGATACCTATGATGGAGATATCTATCCTCTCCTTTCATCTTCATTTGTTCATCCAGATATAGAGGGCAATTTCTCCTCCCTCATTCACCCTTCCCATATGCCTTGGGGCTGAAGACGGCTTGGGTTACTGGCTAGCATCAGAACACTTCTTTGCTTTTCCCTTGACCTTGCCTTTTGGACTTACCCTTCATTGCTCACATCAAAGATTAGGGTTTGTGTTTCTTCATCTATGCCGCTATTGTCCTCAACATGTCCAACAACTCTGTCAATAGCTTGTCAAGGTTGTTCATGTTGTAATTCATCATGAACTGTATGATTCTTGCAACATTTGCAGTATCATACCAGTAGCCAACTCTTGACTTAGAGGGAATCTCAGTCTAGTCAGTTTTTCCACATACCCAATCACATTGAGTGTGTGAGAACCAACTGAATCTCCTTCTGTCATGACATACTAGGATAGTGCCTTGGAGGCATCATATGTCTCATGTTGTCTCTACAACTGACAGTTTAGAGAATACAACATTCAAGCACTACACATCAATGGCATCCTCATAATGCTCCTAGTAAGCATCCCTTTCAGCCTTTGGTGTGGTGGGAGCGAGTTCATCTGGTTCTGGTATGACTAGGACTTAGAGATTTCACTCTTAGATTGAGAACACTTCTGAACATCCTAATTAGTCATGGAATTATTCCCATTTAGTTTGTCTGTCTCAAGGACCAATCACAAATAAAGTGATTATTGTTTGTGGCCATTTATATACAAAAGGAAATATATGCAATTTAGTCCAAAAACTCATTTTTGACTTATTTGATTGATTTGAAAAAGTTTTATGATATAATTAGGACTTTAATTAATTATTGCTCCCACTATTTTTGTTCAAATTGATAGCCCTCACCATCAATTCATAAGATTGCAGCGTAAAACCTTCTAGTGGGTCCAAGATCCATATTTCATCCAATCATGAGTCAACTTTGGTTGATCGCCCACAATATAGATTATTTAGGTAGGTAACACTTGCAATTGCATCCTATGCAACTCTCGGATGGATGCCATGCACAACTCTTTACCATGGTCATCCATGTGCCTCTAGAGCTTAGAATCTCTAAGAATCACCAGTTAAGTCTAACCCAAAAGCCAACACGATGAACATGCACACTGCTTTGGCAGATCCTACATGTCCCCCATCACACTTCCACAAAATAGACGGCACACCACACTTTGGCGTAACCTATGTTTGGTCGATCAAGTTTTTCATGTGTGCCGCTAATGGAAGGTATCTAAGACTTAATATTAATTGAGGGATGTGGTTTTTATAGGTACATATACATATCCAATCACTACAATATATAGTATGTATCATATACATGCTATATCCTACAGAAAACATGTGAAATGATAAAAAGTGATGATTATGGCCATCCTAATGTGATTCCTCAAGCCAAGAAGAATCATGGTCATCTAGGTCCACATCACATACAACCTATACAAGATGAACTCTGTGCTTTTCCGTTCTGGGTTTGATCAACTCATCTCCATGATTGATCAGCTCGCCATCAGGACGGTCGTTTGGGTGCCACCAGCCAATCAACTTGCGCCTCCAGCCGATCAGTTCACTAGTCGTCGTGCATCTCCTTCGGTCACCACATGCTCTTCTCGCTCTTGGAACTGGCTACCTTGGTCCACCAGCCAATTGTCTCACACCCGAGATGATCATCTCGATCCTCTAGGTGTTCACTGTTCTTTGACATAACATGAAATAAACTAATCCTATTAACAATTGCATTGGGAAACCTGAGTTACATTTGGGGGGGGGAGTAAAGGTAGGAAAGAATCTTGAGTTATCTCGAGTTAGATTAGGAATAGGAGGTAGGGAATCAGTGCGCAGACTGAGATGCAAGCAACAACAATCAACCACACATAGATTTAGGGTTTATGGCCAAAATCACGCTACAATCACCACAGAAACCGTTTAAGGGTGACGCATATCGAATGCATTTATATACCATATCATATATGTATGTATAGGGATTTGTGGATTTATATTGGACATGCATAAAACCAATTCATTATTCGCATTGTATGCAATAAATAAAAGGCAAAAAACCAAAAACTGACCATATCAATTATCCTAAAGTATAGAACGTTGACCTGGCTCTAATACCACTGTTGGGTTTTAGGGGAGGTAGAGATGGTAGCAGAAACAAAAATTTTCTCCTCAAACCCAGAACCCAAAGAGATCTCGTCAACATCTATACATCAGTAAGTATGGTTTGTAGATGTGTACCTTGTCTTGAGGCTTGCTCAGTGACGTTACCTCGCGGCTAGTGCAGTCTTCACCTCCGATCTTAGACGATGTCTATGCAGCTCCTGGTCGCACCCAGACTTACGAGTCCTAGTCACACCCGGACTGACGGATTGACAGCTGTCCTCCGAGTGGCAAAAATCTCCTGCCTCTGTAGTAATCCACACGGACCACCGGAAACTCCAATCATCCTATCCTACATGACACTAGAAGGAGTCATCCACTTCTTTCGACATACTGGTCACCAACGTGCTCTCCCACCACCAGTTGTCGTCCTACAGTTATCTTTCCCTCGATGTGCCTCCCTAGTCGGGTAGCACTTACTTGGGCTCTCTCGGTTACCACAACCAGAGAGGACAAATTTGTAGAGCAACTAATGTCTTGAGTTGTGCTTGAGAAGTCCCCAGTACCCCTCTATATATAAGAGGGGTCAGGGTCAGGGTTCTCAGCCCCGGGCAATGTGGGACTAAAGAGAGAGTAGAAGGGTCTGGAATTTCCACGAATTTCCACGAATTGACAGCTGGACAGACTTACGAGTCCTAGTCACACCCGGACTGACGGATTGACAGCTGTCCTCCGAGTGGCAAAAATCTCCTGCCTCTGTAGTAATCCACACGGACCACCGGAAACTCCAATCATCCTATCCTACATGACACTAGAAGGAGTCATCCACTTCTTTCGACATACTAGTCACCAACGTGCTCTCCCACCACCAGTTGTCGTCCTGCAGTTGTCTTTCCCTCGATGTGCCTCCCTAGTCGGGTAGCACTTACTTGGGCTCTCTCGGTTACCACAACCAGAGAGGAAAAATTTGTAGAGCAACTAATGTCTTGAGTTGTGCTTGAGAAGTCCCCAGTACCCCTCTATATATAGGAGGGGTCAGGGTCAGGGTTCTCAGCCCCGGGCAATGTGGGACTAAAGAGAGAGTAGAAGGGTCTGGAATTTCCATGAATTGATACGCTGCGGCAAGTGAACCGGTCATTTCACAAATGAACCGGTCATTTCACAAACGAACCGATCGTTTGGGGACTGAACCGATCAGTTAATCTCTTGAACCGGTCATTTGGGGAGCTGAACCGATCTGTTCATTCATGAACTGGTCGTTTCACTTCCTAGGGCGGTTTCCAATTGACTTTTTTCTTTTTATTTCCAATTAATTCAAAGATCAATACTTGTCCCAATCAAATTGTACAAGTGAAACAAAAATATTTTCTCACCAACCTAACTTTCCCATTCTGGCTCATTTGGTCCAGCTGAACCAATCGGTTCAACACTTGAACCGGTCATCTCACTTGACCTTGAGCCGATCGGTTCAACAACTTGAATCAGTCGGTTGGCAGTCCAAGTTGTGTAGAAATCAGTCAATGCAGTTATCAATCAATCTGACACCCAAATCAGTTAGTCCAACACTTGAACATGATGGTTCTAAGTCAAGTCAATTGATTCAATGTTTAATTGAACTAGTAAACACATTTAGTAAACAATCTAAACATCATTCATGGATAAACTTCTCTTCTAGGTTAAATCCTATGTGTGTGACCCTGCATGCCCATTTCACGTTGGTAGTGAAAGTCTATAACACTTATGACTTCACAAGCAAAGAGCGGTACATAGTCACACATCAGTGCTACCCAAGTAAAAATGAAAGTTGGAGAACAACTTTCAATCCTACAATTCGTGACTGGTGTTATAGTGAATATATAATTCCTTTGTCACTGATATCCCAAATGAACTCAAGGCATGGAATAGTCATCCTTTCAACGTTCATTCACTTCATTGATCTCAGAGCAGACTAGATGAGATATGTTTGACATCAATATGACATATTGATTCACACATACATGCACATGCCTTTCTCAGTCCTACTCATCAAGTGGCCTGGACACCAAACTCCTTCAGGAGGGGCAAATCCCATATCTATCACTCACCCCTCAAAAGTCCCATGTGTCAAAGTCACCCAATCATCATCTTTATAACAATCTAAATTTTAGGACTACGTTTGATGATGTCAAAGTGTACCCAATGACATGTGTTGAGTGTAGTGATTTCAGGTCAAAGAATTACACTCACCACCATCACTGTGAGAGCGAACTGTGACTACCAAGTCATGGTTCCATGTGCCACTCTCACAGTGGGTTTGTTCGATACACTTGTTCTCTAACAAGTACCTATGTGCTTGGTTTGATATCACTACATCATGACTAATGAGATTATGTCATCAACTAACACACAATCTAGTCTTATGTGTCATTGTTTTCTATCTACCTTCCACAATGACATCCGACTAGGGACATAACAAGAATGTATACTATTAACATATGTATGATCTCATCGTTTAGGTCCTTAACCTGAAGGCATACGTCATTACGTATTGTCATTCTCTAGACATTCAATCTATTCTGTCATTATATCATATATGACTGAACCAGAATGAATTGGAAGCTTGTCCTGGATGTTTATCAAAACAATCTTAATGTATCCCACCAATCATCCCATGATTTGCTCTCAGGGCATACATACCAATAGGTAAAGGGTAAGAAAATCCTTTACCCTTACCCTTCCCCTACTGGGTATGGGTAAAGGGTAAACGGGTTAACCCTCACTCATTAACAACCCTACTAGTTTTCATGGGTGTCACATCAGATGGGATAGGAGGAAGACAGGGAGGCATATAGGGAGGATCTAGGAAGGAGATGATAAGACAGGACCATGGGAGAGGTAAATAAACATAGATCATGGCCAGGAATAAGAGAGCCAACAAAAAGATACGATTTTTATGATGAAGAAAGACGAAAGGAGACGACCATGGAGGTCGGGATGTTGCCTGGAAGGCGGTAAAGCCAAGAAGAGATGGTGGTTGCCGCCCATAGGCGGAAGTAAATATTTTTATCCTCTAGGCTAAGGTTGGACCATTGCTCTAATACCATGCTATGAAGTAAAAGAAGGCTATTCATTATAAACTATGAGAGGAATCCCTCTCCTTATATAGGAGAAGGGGGAAGTGTACAAACTTTAGAATAAACCCTAATGTGCCGAGACACACTTGGGCCCATATGCAAATGGACTCAATTAACTTAATTAACTAAATAAACCAGACTCTTTAATAGTATAAATATAACAAAATGTGACAGGAATGATTGTCAACTTACACCGTAGAAGTGTAGGTAGAGTTTTTTTAGTGAAATATATATACTTTATTAAAAAAATCAATTGACAAAATCTATGGTAAAATTCAGAAAATATAGTCCATGATATACACAAGAAAGATTATAAAATTGTAAAAATGCATGAATAGATACACATGGAACATGCCATATGATACACACCTACCAAACGATTAATAATATATTCTCATTGACAAATATCAAAAAATGATCAAATGGACAAATTGTCTGGTTTTTGTTCTTTTATTTATATAAAAGAAATCTTAAATATGGATCAAATTGATATGTAAAATATTAGGATCATAAAATTGGATATCACATATTTCCAATGATAATGTATGTAACTAGGTAAAGCTTAAAAAAATCAAAATAGAAGAATTTTCAAATATCAAATATAACCCACTTGACAAATTGTCTAGTGTTAGTTTTCCTTTTCCCAATTTAAAAACAAATAGAGCTAAAACAAACTTGTAAATAATTTGTGTTAACAAATAGAATAGCAAATATTTAGCCAAGTCCCAAGAAGATCATTTTAATAAAGTACACAATTAAATAAAGTTTGAAGCATATTTAAAAGCAAAAAGGTATCAAATGAATCATGAAAATAACAACAAATGATACTTTGGAGAAGGAATACGACATCTTACAATGTTTATTCCATCTAAAATCAAGTATTTTCAGGAAGGAAGCATACTTCTCTTATTAATTTAATAGTAAAACTGATCTTTTATAGAGACCTATTTGACTGCAAAACAATGCAAAAATTATTACAATCGGTGTTCACAAAAACCAGAAAAAAAATCTGATGGCACCAAAAAAATCACGATAATAAAAAATGGAAAACAGAACATGTTACCATGGCAATCAAACCAGAAATATTGAATATCAAGAATCATGTAGGTTCCAGTGGCTTTATAGACTCATATCTTTTTTTCGAATAGTACTTCATTGTTATTTGACTCCAAATCCTTGTCGCCGCCCCATACCTCCTATACTACCTCTTGCCTTTGTATCATTAAAAGGCTTAAGGTCATGAAATAATTTAATATGACATCTTATGTTTATTCCATTTAAAATCAAGTATTGTTAGGAAGGAAGCATACTTCTCTTAATAATTTAATAGTAAAACTGTTCTTATACAAAAATCTATCTGACTGCAAAACAATGCAAAAAGTTCTACAATAACGGTATTCACAAAAACCAAAAAAACATTCTGATGGTATCAAAAAAATCCCTACGTACTACATATGGCTTGTAGATATGTTATGAAAATTAGAAAGGGAAATCAGGACATCTAACCATAACAATCAAACCAGAAATATGCATATCCAGGTCATCAAAAGATGAATAATATATATCTAGAATCATGTAGGTTCAAGTGGCTTTACAGACTCATGTCTTTGTTCAAACAATGATTCATTGTTACTTGACACCAAATCCTTGTCACCGCCCCATGCCTCCTATCCTACCTCTTTTCTTTGTATCATTAAAACTGTTAAGGTTGTGATATATATAACAAAAGGGTTGCACAGCCGACGGTTAAGAAAACATTGATGAAGTGGTAACGTATCAAAGGTCACTCGACTTAGTATAATAAACAATCATGAAGGAAAACAATTAATAAAGGAACATTAGTTATGAAATACATACACTAATTAAATTTTTAATTTTAAAATAACTTATTTTAGTAAAAAAAAGCATGAGTGAATATCCACTTTTTATGTTATGCCACCATAAAAATAGCAATTTACAGTAAAACATACAAGAAAGACCAGAGTCTTGCATATAGGAAGAGAAAAATGAGCACCAATAGATGCCATGATTAAATTATAAGGTGAATTTTCAGATCAACACATTATTATGTATGTACCTTTTATGCAAATTCTAAGTCATTTTTATGGACATATGACTCCTTGGAAGTTAATAATGTCAAATGTCAAAGATTATTGAATTGATAGACGAGATTTTATATAGCTTATCCAATTCTAAAGTGATAATAGGACATGTTAATATATTTAGTTTTATGTTATTTATTTATTTATTTTGTACTCTTTGTAGTATCTTGTCTTTTACCCCATATTGGTGAAGTTTGTGTCACTGACTACTCCTATCCTATATAAGAAAGGGGTCTGCATTGTATTCTTCATCTAAATAATAGAATCCAATTATTCTACTACATAGTATCAGAGAAGTTTGATCCCCCTTAACTTCTCCCCAACTGTAATATTTCTCCTCCTTTCCTAGCTTCCCCCTATACCTATATTTGATCAACCTCTCCCCCCCCCTGCCGCATATGTTTCTGTCCCTCCCTCCCTACCCAACCGCATCTTCCAATCCTGTCGCCCCTATCCTCACGCCACTCCTACCCTCCCGCCACCATCCCATCCAGCCACAACAAAAACCCGCCGCTGCCACCAACCCTCCACCCACTCCTAATTCCTTCAGCCAACACCACCCTTACCCATCATTCTCCCTTCAGCCTGCAGTCCACTCCATCCATCGACCATCACCACCAACTGCCCCACCACCACCACCCATCCACTCCTCTCTTCCCACTACCAATGAACCTCATTTCTGCCATCCACTGCACCTAGTAACCCTGCAACCCAGTCATGCTCCCCCTACTTGCCACCTCAAAAGACACCACCCCACAAGTCCCATGTCCTCTCTTGTGCTCCACCACCCCACCAGCCCCCTGCTCCACCATCCACCACCTCCATCTATGAAACAACCCAAGTTGTTCCCTCCTAGTATAAAAACTACCTCTTCTCAGTTTGCTTAATTATTAGGGCTCTTTTACCTTCATTACATGTCAGTCTAAATTGACAATGACAGTGTGGAGTTGGTGTCTTAATTAATTTCTTAATGCCCATGAGTTCTATTTTTTAACTTTTTTTCTTTTATTTGGAGTGATGCTTCACGCCCCTCTCCACTGAGCTATTGTTCTACCACATCTTTTGATAACTTGTGTGGACAGAGCAAGAATTGGGTTCCAACATGGCCTCTAATGATAACTCAAGAACTTTGTGTGTGAGTACAATAAAATTGGATGGTTCTAACTAACATATGTGGTCAGAGAGCACACCATTAAGTCCCAAGACCAGACTCTCACCTTACTACTAATTCACCTGCTACTCCTATCGAGACTGTGGATGAGAAACATAGCAATCCTATGACTTGCGGGTCAAGGATGACTTGGGAGTGATAACATGGATGGTCAACAATGTAGATTCAAAAATTAGTCATTCACTTTTAAGACTTCAAATGGCTAAGGCCGTGTGGGATAGGTTATATCGTGTTTATTCACATCAACAAAACCCTAAAAAGGTGTTTGAAATCTTTGAAAATCTGGCTAAAAAAGAATTATCTAATGATAGACCAATTGAGGATTATTAAAATAAATGTTGTGCCCTCTGGGATGAAATCTGACCTTATTGGAGACAGTGAAATGAAATACAAGAAGATGATTCCTCATTGGACTACATGCTTCCTTTGGAGAATCATGGATAAAAACTTGTCCAATGATGCATACCTAAACTATGAGATCTCCTAAAACGGGTCCAACCTACTGTTTGTTTTTTCACCTATTGGTTTTGTTGAAGTGTCAACTTTTGCAATACATTTTTGTGACTCTAGTCATGGCCTTGACAGATGGTGTGGTCATTTTGGATCATTTGGACCTTAACTCGGGGTGATCGACCCTCCATCAACGCCCTTTTGGACAAGCACGTGATCAACCCTCCACTTGACCTAGCAACGCCCCCTCACAGACCTCATCATTGTAACTTTTGTGGAAGAAAGAATCATGATGAAGATCGTTGTTTTGGTTAACCCCAATTCCACATGGGCTAATCAGGAATCTAATGACTACACAGATGATGAAACAACCCAAACCTCCATTGCTTTTATGAATTGGGTCCGAGCTAAATTTGAAACACTATTGCAAGAATGACCCACGGCTTTGACATCGGCTACATGCCAGGATGGTGATTCTATTTTTCTAGCATCCACAACCCTTATGGTAAAAACAAATCAGTCATAGACTCTGTTGATTCACTCATAATTCTAGAAATTCTAAAGTTTTCATGGCGACTACTGCTTCAACTATTCCACCTATGATCATTGTTGATGGCACTCAAGCCCCAGTACATGGGGTTGGTAATATTCAAACTACAACCAACGTTTTACTTAGATTTGCCTATATGTTTCGTGTTTTCCTCTAAATATTGTTTTGGTTAGGAAAACGGTCAAACGAATTTTGGTTCGAGCCATGAGGGACTAGACAACTTACACAATCCAAAAGTCACAAATTGTTGCACTACTATCTTCCTGTGTTTCAAAAAAAGGCCGCACTGACCGCAAAAGCGGCCCGCATATACTTACCCGCTCATAAGGCCAATTAGTTGGTGGTTTTTAGATGAACATTTTTTGTCTCAGCTCAAACTAGATTATATTTTTATTGATAACATTCTCTAAATGTACTATTTGTTTGTATGTTTTGTAAATGAGGCACATGCTTATTTAATGTTTGTTATTTTGGACCTCTAGGACATGCATACATTTTTTTGCATGAATTGGTTAGTATTGATTGTTATGTTCTTGTGTTAAATCATTTTGTGCATGCTTCATTGGAGTTTATGTTTAAATGATTCTAGAATGCATTCTAAATGGTGCTTTATTTTTCATTGAAACTTTATATTTAAATATATCTCAAATTTTAGGGTCTAAATATGTAATGTACAAATTAAATATGCAATTGTGTGATTACATTATATATACTAATTGTTATTTAAAAAAAAAACTCAAAATCACATATACTTCCATATATACTCCCGCATACCACATATACTCTATAAGATGACCTCTCTGCACGCATAATTCATACCGTAGATAGTATCTTCAGTTGTTCCAAGAGTTCAGTGGAACTACAGATTGGGACATCCATTAGCATCCAAGCCGAAGCATTTAATTTCTTTTGTATCTAAAACTTTGTTTAAATGTGAAGCTTGCCAATTAGGATAGCAAACTGGATGTGTTTTTTGGAGAAAAATGACTATCTTCAAAATCTATTTTTGATATTGTCAATGCTCATATTCGCAAACCATGCTCAGTCACACCTATATCTTCTTGGGGTACTCAAGAAAGGGCACATTTTCTTTATATTATTATTTCCTTCTTTACTGAAATTAAGACTTAATTTAATAAGCCCATAAAAAATTCAGAAAAACAATGCTCTTGAATCATGCAACATTCTGTTAGTCTTTTTGTAAAAACATTGGCACCATTCATCAAACCTCCTATTTTTACACTCAACGAAATAGTGTTTTCGAGCGAAAGAATCGCCATCTCCTTGAAGTTGACATAAACCTTTTTGGGTCGATGTTGTCTCTAATGTTTGTTTTCCAATAAATAGAATGTCCTCTTCTATCTTGAAAAACTAAGTCCCATATAGCATTTTGTAACCCAGAGCTCCCCAATTTTCTATGCCACCTAGAATGTTTTGGTAGTACCTATTTTGCAAGAAAACTTCAGTCTGGTTTAACAAAACTTGATTCATGATCTACAAAGTTTATTTTCTTGGGGTTCTCAAGAACTCAGAAGGGGTACAAATGTTGTGATTCGGCTGCTAAGAAATGTTTTGTTAGTGTGGATGTCGTACTTCTAAGGATACACCATCTTTTTATACTATGGCTTTGACTCTATCAGTGGATCTGCTCATTGATACCCCTCTTTTGGTTCGTGTTGAACCAAAATCTCCGAACCTATTGCTCCTGCTACTAATGTTCCTCTCAAGGTTTACCAAAGAAGTCACTAGACTACAACTCCCTCTATACCCCCACCCCTCAACCAATCCCTCATTTGCGTCGATAGATCAAGACACTCCGATTAGTATAAGGAAGGGTACGCTCTTGTACTTTACATCTTATAAGAAATTTTTGTTCCAATGCTACTCTTAGTGTAAGCTTTGGCAATTTTACTGCTACGCTTTCCACTATTTGTGTTCCTAAAACTATGGTTGAAGTCCTGACACATCCTTCATGGAGTCATTCCATGGAGGCAGAAATGGAAGATCTTCATTCACAACATATGTTGGACTTGGTGGATGTTCTTGCTAATATCTCTCATATACGAAAGGAATGAGGTATCCTATTTCGATGTTGTTTCGACAACATTGATACAAAAATTTATTGAAATTTGGACAGAAATTTCAATAAATACAATGTGCCCATTTCAACGGAAAAATGAATGAAATAATCCATGAAATTTCACAGGTGTGATCTCTACACCTAGCTGCATCATTTTTTGCAATTAAATTTTACATGGGGATAGGTGGGGGTCCTTCAAGTAGGAGGAAAGGAGACTTTCTAGTTCCCTGGGAAAATTTGAAATTTGGGCAAAAAAAATTGTTGATATTAACATAGTAGCACATTTGCAAGGTTTCATAGCAGATGGCGTCGAAACTGAAATTTTTGACAAAATTTTGATGATTTCGACTAAACTTCATAACTTGCCTATAGGCTTAAGTATCAACTAGATGGCATAGTTGAACGCCTTAAGGCTTGTCTTGTTGCTAAGGGCAATACACAAACCTATGGCGTAGATTATTCTGAGACTTTTTTGCTTGTTGCTCGCCTTAGCTCTATTCGTATCCTTATCTTTGTTGTTGTTAATAAGAGTTGGCCTCTTATCTAACTCAACATCAAAAATGCTATCTTATATGGTGATTTGTATGAGGTGTATATGGAGAAACCTCCCGAATTTGTTGCTCGGGGGGTGCTATAAAGTGTGTCGCCTAAAGAAAACCATTTATGGAATTATAGAGCCCAAGAGTGTGGTTTGATAAATTAGGCCAAATCCTTGCTAATGTTGCATTCTATTACATGGCAATGGGCTTTATTTCTTTTTTAGATTATTATGCTCTTTAGGGACTTTTTTAGATGTTTTTGATATTCAAGGTGGCCAAGCCTCTTTGAACATTTTTACTTACTTTTTGGTCTCTAAAGTCTAAATGTCAGATGAAGCAAGGTCGTTCAACAGATGCAATCCACAAAACTCGTCATCCATGAGTCTGATTAGAAGTGAGATCGACTATTGTCCAAATATTCTTAAGAGTTTAGATGAATGAATGAAAAAATATTTTGGAGTTTGATCAAATACCGACTCAAATGACCACACAAATCCTAGGAGAATTGCCCACAATTTGAAACAGGCTGATAAGCAACTCTAAACCTTAGGATATGAAGAACACAAATCATAGAATCACTTGCCAAACATAACCATGAAGCTCGAGAAGGGTAATAATGAAGTGAATCGATTATGAGAAATAAAGTACCAAAATTTGGGGCAAACAGATAACAACCATGAAAGATAGATGAATTCATACTAAGTGATAAAGGTTTCTTTAGAAGCAATAAACTTATGGGGAAATTTTTAAAGCATGGCATGGTAATGAAAGAGAAGAAAAAAATACACTAATACCAAAAAAATGTGCGAAAAAGATTGTGTGTGCGTGCAAATGCAAAGAAAATGGATAGAGAGGGCATATTTCCCATAGCATTTCTATGGAGATAAAACAATCTTGGGTTTTAGGGTTTTGGGTTTTGGTTGTCTTTCTAGATTTATATAAATCATTTTTCTCATTAATGAGCATCTTCAGGTGTCATGCTTCTTGAATTCATTATTGCAATCTTCTAGACGCCACAAACATGCATCTCAATCTGAAATCATGTTGCCAACCATTTTTTAAATGTTGATTGTTACTTGCTTCCGTTCACAATTTTGAATTTCATTGTTGATTGGTTGAACCTTCACCTTCTCACATGTGGCCTGAAACTTGATCTAGAGTCTCAATATAGTGACTAGAATCGAGTAGAGAAGGATGGTCTTCCTGAGAAATGAGCCTATATGGACCCTCTAGTCCCAAAGTATGCAATGTCAGTAGATCACCATTGTTGAGAATAAGATTAGATTGAATGCAATGGAACTAGATGAATACAAGATTGGACACCCCTATCCTATATATAGGAGCACGGGAGAAACCCTGAGACTTGTGTCCCAAGTAATCTAAATGGGACAAGACACTATAGGCCCACTAACTAATTAACCTGTTAACTAAATAGGCTAACATAGACTCTCTAACACTCCCCCTTAAGCTGGAGCATGGGTGAAACATATGTCCAAAACTTAGAGGTTACAAGACTCAATAAAATGATAAAAGAAATGATAAATGAAAGATAAAACATAAATATCATTCCCCATACAAAAATTGATACTCCCCCTTAATTAATACTCCTCCTGAACCATGTGGTGACAATGCCTCTCTTCTTTGACATTGTATTATGTAGGCTGGAGATCCTCGAGCTTTGATGAAGGTCTTTTGGAGTGCATCTGGAATGAAGAACTTATGAAATGGAACTTGAATACTGCAGCAGTAATTCCCCACTTGGATCAGACGATCCTCAACACCATCACTACATCATCTTCCTTGGATTAGGTACTTAACGTGACAGGAACGCGGATGCCCAATGTCGATGTAGCAGTAGCGAAATCTTGTAATTGTCTGAGAAGACGTGCATAACGTGGCACGAACATGAATGGATGATATGTTTGTGATACGATGTAGGTACCATAACTCTAACACATGAACCTTGGGGCCTTGATGGGAAAGGAGATATCATCCATCAAGGAAAGTCCCAAGTAGATCAGCAACAAGTGATGTCGAAATAGCAGATGCGGCTCGGAGAAGACGTGATGAAGCAGCTCGGTAAACATAAACTAGATGAATCGACCGTGCAGAACAGTAGAAGTAGATTGGCAGGCTTGCTGAGCTTCTGAAAAATTGAAGAAGCACCCATCTATCTCATGTGAATACATCTGAAGTACACCATCAACACCTGACGTACATAATGTGGTACGAATGCGGATAGCTCGGTGTTGACGTGGAATGAAGATCCTTCAATGTTGTCTGGAAGTAGAGAACAGATGTGCTGAACAATGCGAAGCTCTATGAAGATAATAGCCTGGAACATATATAGTCTGAATACATATATCATCTCTTCTCATACTCTCTCTCATACATATTCTCTCACTCTTTCTCTCTTATCATCTCTTCCTCTCCTCTCTATCCCCCCGCACACCAAATACTATGAGAGTGAGTGTTAGGGTTGGAGAAATGGATATATGACCCCCCGCACTGTGGAAAGGGATACACACATGATATAGGTGGGTGGGAAAGGAATCGGCAGATTTGAGAGGATTTTGTGATATGGAGATGTGTAATATGTGGAGAATGAAACCGATAACCGGAGAGAATATGTTAAATGGAACAATCGCAAAAAATCTGATTAGGCAAAATCTTGGATCTGATTAGCAAAGATATGATCGATTAAGGATTCAAATAGGAATAATGAATATGGGGAGAATTAATAACTAGGAGTAGACATAGATGGGAGGTGATGGTGGAGTAATGAAGATAGCTGGGAAGGTGATGAAGAGTAGTAGCTTGTGGGATGTAGCAAAACAAATAGCCGCATTATGTCACTCAGTTAATGTAGCACTTGGTCGTAATGGAGGAGATGACAAAGGGTCTCCTACACGACTCTAGAGATATTGCATGCCAAGAGGATGCATGCGGAGCCAAGGGCGGAGCCTCTCCATGAGCGACAATGAAGGATGATACTGAGGATGTCAGGAGATGGCCTGTGCAGAACTCGATACTACTGAGTTGATGTCGGTAGTACTGAGATATTTTTGGATGGCGGGTAGTAGGTTGGCAGCGGTTGATTGCTGCTTGATGGCAATGGTGGCAGCTACTTCTTTGGTTGGCGGTGCTTACGATGTTGTTGCTAGATGGTGATAGTGGCATTGATAAGAAGCGAAGGCGTGGAGGTAGCTGCTTGGAGGTTGGCGGTTATGATTGCTGGCCAGCGACATGATTGCTACTGGACGGATGTCGATCGGAGGTGCTGGGAATATAGTGGCATTGCTGCTGTTCGTGGAATACGGGCAGCAGAGGTGGAAAGCAGCGGATAATGATGTAGTGATGGCAGTGGGTATGTGTTGGTCAGAAAGGAGATCACCGGTGGTAAGGTTTGGATTTGGAAAACATAGATCATAGGTTGGGAATTAGTACCGATGTACTGATCTATGTGAAAGTGGAAGAAGGAGAGCCATGGAGGCCATAATTGCCTAGCAGGCAGCCGGCCTAAGCCATGGCAACGGTGGCGGCCGCCCATAGTCGGGGGTTCTTCCCATCAATTGCTCTCTGGAAAAGATGAGCGGCGGCTAGGGCTGCATACGTGCTGGAAACGAGAGGGAGGAAGGGTGGCAGCTAGGTTTCCCTCAGGAGAGAATGCACTCTGTTCACGTAGGAATCAATTTTTACACTATCATACTATTCACACAGCGTAATGTTCACTGTCGGAGCAACTATTCACGCCGTCATAACTAGTCATGCCGCCGTTTTTGTTCACCGCTCTGATACCATGTTTAAATTAAGATTAGATTGAATGCAATGGGATTAGATGAATACAAGACTGGACACCCATGTCCTATATATAGGAGCAAGGGAGCAACCCTGAGACTTGTGTCCCAAGTAATCTAAATGGGACGAGACACTAAAGGCCCACTAACTAATTAACCTATTCATTAAATAGGCTAATATAGACTCTCTAACAACCATAATGCATAAATCAAGATGAGTCTGCAAATGTCAATGGACATGCGTAATGCGTCAGAATCAAGCTCCTTTTCTATAGTTCAAGTAGTCGCCACCTCTTTGCTCAAATTGTGGAAGCTCTAGTAAAGTGATGCATGTTGGGTGATGTTGTGTTTCTTTATAAGGTTATGAAACGTCATATGAGATGTATAGTTATGTGAAGCAAAATGTCGCTTATGGAGGAGTTACACTACGACACAGATGGGCACTCAACCAGGGAGGCATGAGTGATAGTATTTACAAGGATTATCCCACTTTAGAAGAATGGAGTAAAGTAGAAAAAAATGCAAGTTCCTAACATTATTTTACGATGTGACCAAGGATCTTTCTAGAAATAAATATCCAACTACAAATTTATTTTTCCATGGTGTTTGGGAAATCCAACACCTACGCATGGATCATTTCACAAAGAACATGGCAACAAAAATGCAGGTGAAATTGAATAAGTATTGGGGTAATTGTATTCTGATTTTGTGCATGGCTGTTATTTTGGATCCAAGATACAAGATGAAGTGTGTTGAATTTGCATTCTCTAAAATTTATGGAGAGGAATCACAAGAAAAGGTTTTGGAAGTTCAAAGAATATTCATCATTTGTTTAAGCATTACAATACAACTTATTCTTCTTCAAATAAAGACACATCTTTAGAGAATCAAGCTTCAAACACAAGCATGGTAATCGAAGAACCTAATGATGATCCATATTTCTTTGTAAGTATTTATGACGATTCAATTTTATAACATAATTATTTTTTGCTTTACAAAATTTATTATTGGCAATATGTGATTATAGATATGACACCTTTCAATTCCAAGATGACAATTCTCAAGAAAAGAAATCAGAGCTAGATTATTATTTAGATGAACCAACCATGAATAGGAAGGAGATTGATAGAATTTTGGAAGTCTGTCAAATATAGGTTTCCCAACATTTTACAATGGCTTGTGATATCCTCCACATTCCAATATCTGTGATTTTTTTTTAATTCGGATGTTATGCTTCATTCAAACTTTTTAGGCTCATGGTCAAGAGGAAGGAAGAAGATCTTACTTGTGTATACTTTTTGAGTCTATGAAATGAAGGAATCTAACTAGAATATTTCCTAATGTTTTGAGTTATGTTTTTGTATTGCATGGTGGACATGTATGCCTTTCTACTCTTTTTATTTACTACCATGTGCAAGTGAAGAAAGTGTGACATAGATGATGTTTTATCTTGAGCATGATATATATGTTAGGTGTGCTTGTCATGTTTTGAATATTATTGTTCAGAATATTGAATCTGTAGTTATTAAGGTTAGATAAAGTGTAAAGTATTCCCGTGGGTCATCTACTCGTGATATCCTCAGCATTCCAATATCTTTAGTTGCTTCAAAAGAAGTCTTTAGTGTGGGAGGATGAGTGCTTAGGCCTACAAGGAGTTGCTTTTCCCATGAAAGTGTGGAGGCCCTAATATGCACTCGTGACTGGCTATTTGGTCTGAAAGGTAGTCCTTGGAGAAAAATTTTAATTCATTAGTTCTTATATATAATTGACATCTTTATTTAATACATCCATAGAAAAGGTGCATGGTGATCTTGATGATCTTAGTGACAAGCTTGAGGATCTCTCCCATTCAGACTCTTTTAGTTGCTATCAAATTCTTGATTAAATTATGGTATGTAATTATTGATATATATATATTTATGTATTTATATTTGTGATTTTTTTAATATGTTGCAGCCTCTTTCGGTATGTAATCTTTACTAATGTGTTTCATAATATTCTTCATTCTAACTTTTTAGGTTCATGGTCAAGAGGAAGGAAGAAGATCTAACTTGTCTCTACTTTTTTGAGTCTACAAAATGAAGAAATCTAACTAGAATATTTCCTAATGTTTTGAGTTGTGTTTTTGTATTGCACGGTGGACATGTATGCCTTTCTACTCTTCTTATTTGCTACCATGTGCAAGTGAAGAAAATGTGACATAGATGATGTTTTATATTGAGCATGATATATATGTTGTTGCAGTTGTGTTGGTACTTGTACGTGTTTAGGTGATAATGATGATTTTTTTGTTATTATGATGTTCTCTAATAAAAACAAAGGACAAATAATATTATAGTTGTCTAGTTGATTTGTCTATGTTATAATGAAATTTTTTACAATCATATAGACAAATATACTAAAAATATTTTTTTTAAAATTCAAATTTGGGTCCGGGTTTGGTTTCAAGTTTAGTGTTTTTAATCTGGGTCGGTCCGGTTTTGGGAGGTCTGGAAAAATTTTGGGTCGGTCTAGGTTTGACTATCAGAAAATCTGGGTTGGCTTTTCGTACCCAGGATCAACCTGGACCCCATTTTTTGACACCCCTAATTATGTGTATTGCTTTGATTATTTAATTTCATGCACACAAAATGCACATCAACTTTTATAGGGCGAGTGGAAATTGGAGTATTTTTTATTATTTTCTTTGTCTTTTGTTCATTTGCATGTTTTTTTGACATTGAAGTTTAAACTTTACTGTTAATATATTTCATATATTCAGCTATTTATTCTATTTTGTAATTTATATATCACTTTGGACCTCTATGTAAATTCTCCAACTTCTCTTATTAATAAAAAGGGAGAAGGTCAATTGCCTCTCCAAATGTTTCATTGCATGTTGCATTGCAACACCTCAGTTTACATGGTACCAAAACAAAGGTTCTAACCCTACCCAGCCACCAGCGCCGCCGTCGACAGCCACTGGCCAGCAGCGGCCACAACGGGTGCCGCCGGCACCAGCAACCACTGGTCGGGTAGCCTCCAGCCACCTCAGGCCCAGCTCACCGCCGGGCCAGGGGAGGACAACCACCGCCGGCCCAAGGAGGGCACAACAACTGCAACCCTCTCTCTGGATCGTCAGGTCCTTCGGTTGATCCAACAGATTTCTAAATCCCAAATTGGAGGGTCCGTCAGTATATAGGAAATTACTAATCACATCTCATCCATGTGTGATTAGGAAACTTCCACTAGGGGTTGTGGATGTGTTAGATATGCATCTGATTCTATGATGTGACATGTATCTCTCTGTCACTTAAAGCTTCTAGTGACATGTATCGATTTGTCACCCTTCTTCTCGTTAAATCATGGAGGACACTAAGGCATATACCATCTATAGTGAGATATCACCTATCCCCTCATGAAGAATTATCTCTTATGGATGAATATTGTCCATACAATGTTGGAGTCATGCGAAAAGGTGAGACACATTGATTCTAATCCTCCTGCGTCTCTTAACAAAGGCTATGATGAATGGAAGTGTCATAATAGTTTGGTGAAGACCTAGTTGTGGGGGATCATGGAACCTGGGATTGCCTTAAGGTTCATGTTCTACACTACTGCCAAAGATATCTGGGATGCAGTAAAGAAACATTATTCTCAAGAGAAGAATGTGCTTCGTCAGTTCATCATATATGACCACCTCTTTGCAGAATGATAGGGATACATACCTTTAGAAGAATACTTTGGAGTGATCCAAGGTATTGCACAAGAGCTGAGCTTCTATCATCCAGTGACTGTCTAGGAGCAAGTCAAAGACAGAGATGACTTGATTATAGCAAAATTCTTATCTGGTCTGAGTTCTTCGTGCAGTTCAGCCCGCAGCGTCATCCTAGCTTCTAAAAAACATTCCAACTTGGAAGAGGCTTACTCAAGGATTTTACAAGAAAATTTGAACATGTTGATCCTATAAGTGCACTTTCTGTGACAAACCTGGACACACAATTGATAAGTGTTGGAAGAAACATGGTAAACTTGTTGCACCTCCTGTGGGAGCAGCAAACTATGCTACCACTACTGAGTCTACTAAGCCTCTTGCTTTGAGTTATGGTTCCTTAGGCATCACACTCGCCAAGGAGGAATATGATAGATTTATTCTGGCTACCCAACATCTGAGTTTGGGATCATTGTCTTCAGCCAACTTGGTGTCTACCACTGGTAATCACACTACCTCTTTATTAACTTCTGGTTCTACTTCATCATGTGTCATTGACTCTAGAGTGTCACAACATATGACTGGTATGAGGAGACTACTTCATTTTGTTGACTCAAATATTCCTCACAAATCTGTAACAATAGCAAATGGTCCAGTGAGGAGAGTTTTAGCCAGTGGATCTGTTTCTCTGACTCCTAAAATGGATCTTAAATCTTTACATTATATGCCTGCATTTCCATTTAATCTCCTGTCTATTGCTAAATTGATTAATACTGTGAAATGTACGGTAACCTTTGGACCTTCTTGTTTTGTATTACAAGATCTCAAGAGTATGAGGATGATTGGTGGGGGCCTATGAAAGGTGATCTCTACCTCTTCCATGGTGACAGTTTGCCTTGCCAAGTATCTACTCCTGCTCCAACTGTTTTGTTGAGTGGTTCTCCCTTACTGTGGCACTACAGATATGGACATCCTTCATTAGAGAGCCTGAGGAAGTTAGAACTGGAGTTGTCTCAAGTGTCATCTCTAGAGTGTCAGTCATGTCAACTGGGGAAACATCATAGGATGTCTTATCCCGATTGTGTCAATAAACAGGTGTCTTGTTCTTTTGAGTTGGTCCATAGTGATGTTTGGGGTCCTATAATAGGCCATAGCTATAATGGTTTTCATTATTTTATTTCCTTTATGGATGATTTTTTGTGTATGATGTGGATTTATTTGTTGAAGAGTCGAGAGTATGTGCTATCCACTATCAAACATTTTCATTAAGAAATAAAAATTTAGTTTGATCATAATATTTGAGAAACAGTAAATGGAGAAAGTGTAGGGTTACACAATGTGTGTACCCTGATATATATACTAGTGGAACAATTATAGGTTGGTCCTTATAGAAAAATAAAATAACATGAAAATAAGTAAAGACATATATTAGAGCTCGGTTCACCCAAAAAAAAAGTAAAGACATATATTAACACTCCCCCTCAATTTGGAGCATAGATATTAATCATGCCCAACTTGTCCACAAGTGAATTGAAATGTTTCTTGGCCAACATCTTTGTAAACATATCAGCAACCTGATCTTCTGAACGGGTGAAAGGAGTGTAGATCTTGCCAGAATAATTTCATGAAATACAATTATTATGATCATTTAAAAGAAAATTTCAAGACACATGGTTTTTATATAGATAGACCAAGGAATACTTAGGACAAACCATGTGGATAATAATAAAATAGTAATTTCCTTGATTAAATTAACATGGTTCATAATTTTTAGTTTTAAGCCAAACCATGTAAATGCTTAATCATTTCAGTAGCAATTTAGGGCTTTACAATGTGTGCATTGATTTTAAGAGAGCATTTCCAGTTTCTATTTGCATATAGTTTTGATCATATAATTAGTAAATTTATAGCATGATAAAGATATCATATAGATCATGATGCAAATTATCAATATGTGATTTGAGATTTTTCTCCAAGATATATGACTTGATTTTGCAATAGAGCATGTCTACTTGCAGTAAAAGTATAGATCAATATCATTTTTCTTTGCAAGCAACGTTTTAGCAGCAATTTCAGTAAAATCAATCTTTTCTTTTTCTCTTATATATTTGATAGATAAAATTTACAAAGTATTAAGTTTTGATGCTCATATATTCTTCCTTTTGATTAGGATCATTCAAATATTTAAAGCACAAGAATATGTAAAGTTCATTACATACTTAAGTTGATTCCAATTTGAAGTGTCTTGTTTTTATTAAATAGTTCTGTCAGAGTTTCACTCGGTCGACAAAGTTCTCGACCGACATTGTCTCTGTCAACAACTTTCTCGATCGAGAATGTTATTGTTTCTCCAGAAAAAATACAGATTTAAGGCAGAAATCCTATCGGTCGACCAATTTCTTGACCGACAATGTCTCAGTCGAAGATTTTGTCGACTGAGATTGTTTCTGTACTATTTTCAGTAGTTATTTCCAAGTAAAACATGATCACTTCCAATTCAATTATGGTTTTTAAAACTCAGTTTAGTTGAGATGAAACATTTAAGTATCAAAGTAGCATTTAACTCAAATCTCAACTAATCACATTCAAATCTCTAGGTTTTAGGAACCCAAACTAAAACAAGTTATTAAAGATGTGTCTCTGCAGGTTTGTTTAAAAATGTGTATTTTCAAGTTAGAAATTTTAATTACTTGAATCAATTTGTTATCTCATTATGTTGTGTTGACATAGACATAAAGATATTCAATTTAGAGTCTTTGGTCATATCTCAACTTAATTTAATTTATTTAGTTAGGGGGTTTTGGAACCCATACTAACTCAACATCCTTTTTCTTGTAAGGACATGAGAAGGAATAATGTCCAAGACACAAACAATAATGGCAACATATAGAATCAATCTTATTTCTCTTTTTATGAGTTTGATCTAGATTGTTCTTGGGTACATATGTATACTTGCCTTTAGGTACATACATAGATTGAGTCGTTGGTACTTGTGTCCTTCCCCCACTAGGTTTGTGATAGGATTTTTCTTTAAGCTTGTAACCTAGTCCTCTCCTTCCAATTTGACCGTGAGAATCATTTAAGATATTATCAAGAACATCATTGTTTCTTAAGCTACTGACTTCTTGTTGTAACTTAGCAATCTCATCCATTCTCTTTTTGATATCTAACTTTGCTTGATCTAGATTAGATAATAAAGAATCTCTTTCTTTCACAATAGTATCATAATCTAGATGAGTGCATAAGATTCGTTGTTTTTGAAGATCATTAATTTGGGCTTGCAAGTTTATCTTTTCTAGAGAGAGAAGATTGCAATTTGCCTCTATTGATTTTAGCTTAATATCATGGTCTTTAATAGTTAAGTTTAATGTCTCCTTAAGATCTTCATTTTCAGATGTGAGAGCAAGAAGTTTAGCATGTAATTCATCATTTGCTTTATTAGATTTCTTTAATTTCTTCTTGCACTCAATATACTTATCATGTGTCTCTTGAAGGCTAGCAATTAACTCTTCTTTAGATAAATAAAAAAGGATTACCTCTTCTTCTTCTTCACTTATTTTAGTAATAAGGCATTCTTTACGCACATCTTCCTTCTTTAACCTTCATGGACAACTAGGTGTTGTGTGTCTTGTTCCTAAGCACCAATTACAGCTTGTTGAAGATTGGTCCAAACATCTCCTTTGCTTGCGGTTGTAGACACCACCACCCTCCATTCTTTAAGACTCAATTAGAGCTCCTGAAAGCCTGCTCTGATACCAAATGAAAAACCACTAGAAGGGGGTGAATAGGATTTTATAAATATTTTAACAATAATTCAACTCAAGAAACCACAATTGAAACTTTGAAGAAGGAGGCAAGGTGTTTAGAGTGGTTCCACCCTTAGAAAAAACTAAGGGAGTCTGTCCACTACCCAATTGTTTCCAATTGGGATTTTGAAAGTATTTAAATTTTATTACCTCACAAGGATGTTACATAAAATTACAAATACTTTCACCACCCTTTGGACATCCTTCACCTAGAAGTAGTCCCACCAACCTCTAAGCAGCCTTCCTCAAAGTAACTTCAAGCTCCACCTTGAAGTAGCCTTCTTCTTGAAGTAGCTTCCCATTGAGACAACCTTCTTGAAGTAGTCCAAAGTCCTCCTTCTCCACCGAGAAGATCAAACCCTCTCCAATATGCAGCCTCCAACCCTAGGAGTAGTTAGGAGAGTACAAGCAATAAGAAAGAACAAGAAGGGAAAATGGAAATTCCAATTACCATTGTAGCATAAGGCTTGATTTCCTATATCAAGCGTTTTAATCTCCTAACCAATGTGTATGGAATTAGAAGTGTAGTGGTTAGGAGATGCTAGCCTATAGGACACGAAATTGGAGTAATGGAAATGAATAGCAAATGTTGGAGTTGCTCAATTGCTCACAAGAAAGGATTGCCAATTGTAAGTATGTATTCTCAAGTATTTCACAAGTGTATTTTGGGTGTCGTAAGGTATGTAATATTTATAGGAATGGCCTATGAATGCTTAAGGACATTCTAGACACTTTCTAAGGGGTTCTTAGTGCTCAACTAGCCTTTAGTTGTCCACTAATTGCTTTAGCAATGGCTAGTTTATTAATTCTGAAAAGTGCAGACAGAGTTCTTCTCAGTCGAGAAATTGTCGACCAAGACATCAGTCGGTCGAAGACTTTGTTGACCGAGGGATGGTCTGGAGAAAGTGTATATAATGTTCGATTCCAACTTCCAACCAGCTTGTATGTTGGGTCTAACGGCTATTTGGGTCAATTCTCGGTCGAGGAGTTTGTCGACCGAGAGTGTCTCAGTCGAGAAGTTTGTCAACCGAGAATGACTCTGTTTCAATGTTTTAAACTAAGTACTAAGTGTGTGTATCAGTTGCAATTGTGATACTATTGTAGGGGATGACCTATCTAAGTGTTGTGTGTGTCTAGGGAAGATCTAAATGCTTTATTTACATGATATCTAAGTACTTGTACTTTATATACTTGTACAAGTTTTTACATTTGATTACAATCATTAAATTAACACATTATGAGCAATGCTTCTATTGTTCTATCATGATCATTGTGTTATGGATATTCCTTTACTATTTTATCATAATCATTGTGTTCCATCTTTTACTTGGTTTGCCTAAAATAATCTTTGATCTATATATACAAACCATGAATGGATATTGTTTTCAAAATGATCATTGTGATTCAGCTCATTACATATAAATATGATGTTATCATTAAAAATGTCATTTTGCATAACAGTAAAACTCTATGGCACAAATGCATCTTGACATGATAGATAATGATTATCGTGTGCATGGCTTGTATCATCCCATGTAATAAATGAATGATTTTTGCTAGATGACACTATGGCAAGCTAAATAGTTTGTTTCTTAGAACAAGAATATTAATGTCTTATCTAGTTGTTTGTTCTAAGTAATCAAAAGCAAAATCTTGATTTTAAGAACTTGAGTTCTATGATATATAAAACTTGTTCTTAATTTATACTCAAGGATGACTGATTCTAAAGAGTTAATCTAAATATAAGTTTAAAGTAAGAGACTTGTTTAGAATAAAGAGCTATTTCAATGTTACATTTAAAATCTATTATAACCAAATCAAGAGCAAGGTACTAAATTCATATATTGCTTAAAATTCTACACAGGATTGCTCTTAGGATATAATTTTGCATCATGGTGACAACATGACTTATGGAAATTTCTATTGATGCAAATAATCTTGCTTATAAATAAATAATTGACAGCTACATTCTTTCTATGATTGAACATATTGTAGATGTAGTTCAATTGCTCTTTTGCAAGAAGAACAATCACTGTTGATATCAAAATGAAGAACATACATTCTAAAAATTTTCTTAGAATATAACTTGCTTTAAGAAAATTAAGAAAAAAGACTTCATTGTGATGCCTATATTAAGTTTTCAATTGATTAAACTTCTTCAAAATAGGTATCACTCAAAGTGCTTCAAATTGATATACATTTGATCATATTACATAAATACTTTATGTTTCACATATTAATGTGTAACTCAATGAGAGTGCTCAAATTGGAAATCTACAAAAATTGCCTCTTGGTTGAACTCAAGTTTGACCAAGGGGCGCCTAGGTCGAAGTCAAGGTCGACCTAAAATAAGCTTGACCAAATGCTTATTTGTAAATCATTTTCTTGCAATCAATCTTAGTATATTGAAAAAAAGACTTTAGTGCATAGCTCTCATAAAAGGTTAACTTATTATAATCTAATGCTTATTATGACCTTAGAATCCTTAAATTATCTTGATTATAAGATTAAGGGGGAGTTCACAAAAACTTTGTAAACATCTTAAAGGAAATTTGAAACAAGTTATGACCTTAGTATCTTTTAAGTAATCTTGGAGCCTACAATATTTATGAATATAGTGGAATTCTCTAAACAAATCAGGGCTTAATATCCCGTGCATTTGGTTCGAGATACATTCATTATAAGCTTAAAAGAATCTCTTATCATTTTAGGGCTTAACATCCCTTGTAAATGGTTGAGAAACTATTAAATATACTCATGAGCTTAAAGGATTCTCATGTCATTTTCAGGGCTTAACATTCCTTGTAAAATGGATGAGAAATCAAAATAGATATGCCATGAATATAAAAGGATATCATGTCAATTCAAGGCTTAACATCCTTTGCAAATGATTGAGAAATAAATTGTAGCAAAATTTGACATAAGTGGTTTGCTTTGAGTATCAAATTATCAAATTAAGGGGGAGATATAAAAGTCATATTTAATGATTATCTTTGTTATCTTTTAGAAATGACAAAGGGGAAGAAATAATATAAAATAAAAAATATCAAATAAAATGAGTTTCATAATCTCTCAGCCAGCACACACTTGCAAACAAGAGAATTGCTACAAAAGGTAAACTTCAGGTATGAAACTCATATGATTTATATTTCCTTATTTTATATTTTGGAAATGTTTGTCATCTTCAAAAAGGGGGAGATTGTTGGCTAAATTGGACAATATTATAACCCCTTTGTTTTGATGATGACAAACATTTCATTCTTGTGGATCTAACGTGCTACTTGAGTGTTGCAGGAACAAGGCGGATGACTAACCTTTGGAAGATCTTAATACCCACAATGTGTTAATTTCATGATTGTAATCAAATGTAAAAACTTGTACAAGTATATATTGTACAAGTACTTAGATATCATGTAAATCAAGCATTTAGATCTTCCCTAGCCACAAACAACACTTAGATAGGTCATCCCCTACAATAGTATCACAAGTGCACATTGATACACACACTTAGTACATAGTTTAAAACATTGAAATAGAGTCATTCTTAGTTGACAAACTTCTCGACTGAGACACTCTCGTTCGACAAACTCCTCGACTGAGAATTAACCCAAGTAGTCATTAGACCCAGAAGACAAGGTGGTTGGAAGTTGGAATCGAACGTTATATACTCTTGCTCCAGACCATCCCTCGGTCAACAAAGTCTTCAACCAACAGATGTCTCAGTTGACAATTTCTCGACCGAGAAGAACTCTGTCTGCACTTTTCAAAATTAATAAACTAGTCATTGCTAAAGCAATTAGTGGACAACTATCGGCTAGTTGAGCACTAAGAACCCCCTAGAAAGTGTCTAGAACGTCCTTAAGCACTCATAGGCCATTCCTATAAATAGGACATGCCTTAGGACACCCAAAATACACTTGTGCAATACTTGAGCATACATACTTGTAATTGGCAATCCTTTCTTGTAAGAAATTGAGCAACTCCAACATTTTCTATTCATTTCCATTGCTCCAATTTTGTGTCCTATAGGCTAGCATCTCCTACCCACTGCACTTCTACTTCCATACACATTGGTTATGAGATCAAAATGCTTGATATAGGAAATCAAGCCTTGTGCTACAACGGTAATTGTAATTTCCATTTTCCCTTCTTGTTATTTCTTATTGCTTGTACTCTCCTTGCTACTCCTAGGGTTGGAGGCTGTGGATTGGAGAGGGTTTGATCTTCTCGTTGGAGAAGGAGGACTTTGGACTACTTCAAGAAGGTTGTCTCAATGGGAAGCTACTTCAAGGGGGAGCTTGAAGTTACTTCGAGGAAGGCTGCTTTGAGGTTGGTGGGACTACTTCTAGGTGAAGGTTGTCCAAAGGGTGGTGAAAGTATTTATAATTTTATGTAACATCCTTGCAAGGTAATAAAATTTAAATACTTTCAAAATCCCAATTGCAAACAATTGGGTAGTGTACTGACTCCCTTAGTTTTTGCTAAGGGTGGAACCACTCTAAACACCTTGCCTCCTTCTTCAAGTTTCAATTGTGGTTGCTTGAGTTGAATTATTGTTAAAATATTTATAAAACATGATTCACCCCCCCTTCTAGTGGTTTTTCACAAACTTTATGTGACTCCCCTGAGCAACAAACCCAAGAGGTTGCTCCATATAAACCTCTTCTTAAAGATCCCCATATAGAAAGGAATTTTTAACATACAGTAGAACAAGAGGCCAATCTAAATTAATAGCAACAGAAAGTAGAACTCTGATAGAGTTAAGTCAGGCAACATGCAAGAACGTCTCAAAATATTCAATGCCATAAGTTTGAGTATACCATTTTTCTACTAGGCGTGCCTTCATACGTTCCACTGTTCCATTAGGTTGATACTTCATAGCATAAACCCATCTGTAGCCAACATGTTTGCACTTAGAAGGTGGATCCACCAGCTCCCAAGTTCCTCTATCAATAAGAGCAGTCATCTCTTCTATCATGGTAGTCATCCAAGCTGAACTTTGTAAGGTATCTTGTACAGTCTTGGGAGCAACAATAGTAGATAGGGCAGCCACATAGTTACTAGCATGAATACTCAGATGTACAGTAGAAACATGATTAGCAATATTATGAGAAGTACACGAACGAGTGCCTTTTTTTAGAGCAATTGGCAGATCTAAGTCGGAGTTTACCTCAGCAGGAGTAGGACCTTCTAGAGGAGAAGATTGGTGTTGCATGGGGGGGGGGGTCTTGAGTAGGTTGTGACATGTTCCTACATTTATACACAATAAGTGGAGGAGTAGTAGTTTCAGCAGGTGAAGTATCAGATATGCAATCACTTGTGATAGGAAATGATGTTGTGATTATGTCGGAATCTAGGATATCTCCTTTAGCCGAATAAAATGGTGTATCCTCAAAAAAGGCCACATCACTACTCGTGAACCATTTCTTCATAGTAGGACTATAGCACCGATACCCTTTTTGAGTATGAGAATAACCCAAGAAAATACATTTTTATGCTCTAGGAGATAATTTGTCATAGTTTGGTCCAAGTAACCACACAAAATAGTAGAACCAAATATTTGTGAAGGTACAGAAAATAGGGGTACATTAGGCTATAGAACTTGTGCAAGAATCTTGTTGCCAATAATAGAAGACGGCATTGTATTAATCAGAAAATAGGCAGGCAGGATATCTTCTGGCCGGAAAAGTCTAGGTACATTAGAATGCAACATTATAGTTCTAGCAACCTCAAGTAAATGTATATTTCTCTACTCTGCAACTCCATTTTGTTGAGGCATATAGGCACACGATGTTGGATGAATAGTACCAATAGATCGACAAAACAATCCAACTTCTTTCTGAACAAACTCTAAAGCATTGTTGGTTCTCAGAATCTTAACAGGCATAGAATATTGAGTTTTTATTTCAACAAAAAAGAATTTTATTGTAGATAGCACTTGAGACCAATTTTTCAACAGAAACAACCAAGTGGCATAAGAAAATCATCAATAAATAGAATAAAGTATTTATTTTCAAACATACTTGGAACATGACACAGACCCCATACATCAGCATGAACAAGATCAAAAATGTTTTTACTACTAATCTGGGATCATTTAGGATAGATAGACCTAGACTATTTCCCTAACTGACATGACTTGCACTAAAAATCGTGTGTTCCTACACCAGATATGACATGTTTTAGCTTTCTTAGAAGATGGGTGTCCAAGTCTGTAGTGCCACTACAATGCTGAAATTGATGAAGATAGAGCTGAACCTATCGCTAAGTTGTCAGTCCTTTTCAATTCATCCAGATAGTATAGGCCATCAAGTCCTTCATGCCCCCCACCAATCTTCAACCTCATGCGAATGTCCTAAAAAGTACAAGTACCAGGAATGAATGTGAGACTGCAATTCAGGCTATATACAATTTTACTAACAGATAATAAGTTCAGTGGAAAGCAAGGCACATATAGAGAAGATTTTAACAAAAATTGAGAAACTATGTCTCCAACTACATCAGTCTTGGAGCCATCAACAAGCATAATAGAGGAGTTAGATACCGGTCTAGATAAAGTTCTGAAAAGAGACCAATTTCCAAAGATATGAAACGAGGCACCCGAATCAATCACCCATTTTTTATTACCTAGTACTAGGCAAGGGTGCACTGATGAAAGAATTATCACAACCAGAATATGTAGCAGCATGAGCTCTAGTGGAATCCCCAGAGGTTGATCCAGTACGCTCGAGTAGTAGACGTTCCACCTCTGAAAGGATAAAGTCAGCAGTAGTGGAACTGGATCCATTAGTGGCAGTAGGTTGTGACGCTACCTCAGAGGTATCATGTGCATCAGAACCTACATTGGCCTAGGCCGGCTTCCCATATTTCTCCCAACATTTTTCTTCAATATGATTAGACTGGCCATAGAAACTACAGAAATGTTGTCCAGTCGGAGGATGACCAATGTTGGGAGGTCCATAGGGTGCTCCACGTCCATAAGAACTCATCCCCCTTCTAGCTCCAAGAGGAGGGTGGTTCTCCTAAAAATAACCACGACTGCGGCCACGACCTCAACTGAACATAGCAGCAAGGGCAATAGTATCTCCAGTGTCAGAAGGTGACTCGAATGAGGATGATGGTAGTCGCTAAAGATGTTGAAACATACTATCTAATGTAGGCAGCAGATTACTGGCAAGAATCGGATTCACAACCCCAACATAGGATTCAGGTAAACCATACAGGAACTGAACCACCAACAACTCCTGGCGTTGATGTTTCATGGTAGCCAAGTAAGTAGACAAGGGATGGTAGGCCTCCAATTCTCCCCAGAGTCCCTTAAAGGAAGAGAAGTAATCAGTAATTTCAAATCCCAAGAAGTGTAGATAGGTCAACTTCTTGTTGATATCAAACACCTTCTTGGGATTCTGGTTGTGAGAGTAAGTACTAGCAAGCTGATCCCACATCTGCTTTGTTGTAGGCAGGTATAGTAAGGTGACACTGATTTTCATCTCACTGCTATTGAGAATCTAGGTCATCATGGTGGAATGATCTTTGACCTAGTCATCATAAACATTGACATCCTTAGAGTTGGCATTGGAAGCAGACATAAGAGGCGGATCACGTGTCTGATGAGAATGTTTCCCCTGGGATTTTACATAAATCTGCATAGAATAGGACCAATGTTGATAATTACACCCATCCAGCTTAACAGTAGTAACCTGACGATGCAGATTGTCATGTGAGGATGCCATGACAGACAGAGCACCAACACCCAAGGTAAGTATGAATAGGCAGGTACAGGTAGAAGATGACCGCCTAGGCCCTCAACTAGGCAGCAATAGTAGGCACAGTAGAATAAACTGGATGAACTAGTTACATATTGGCTACATCGAGGCACAGCAAAAAACTTGGCGGCTCAACAACCGACACGAGTAGGAAGTATACGGAGCCAAAAGAGGCTTATACACTCACCCGAAAGACGTGGGCTATGGTGAAGATCACATCACTAAGAGCAGGTGACAACAATGACCGACGCGGAGGCGGCTAAGAAACAGTAAATGGAGAAAGCGTAGGGTTACACAATGTGCGTACCCTAATATATATACTAGTAGAACAATTATAGATAGGTCCTTATATAAAAATAAAATAACATGACAATAAGTAAAGACATATATTAACAATATAATGGTTTTCTATCTGATAATGCCTTGGAGTATGTTCAAAAAGCTATGGATGATTTTTGTAGTTCTGTTAGATTGATACATCATACTTCCTGTCCTCACACCCCTCAGTAGAATGGGGTAGCAGAGAGGAAAAATTGTCATCTTCTTGATATTACCAGGACAATCATGTTTCAATCTAATGTTCCTAAGAAATTTTGGTCTGATGCTTTACTTACTGCTTGTTTCCTTATCAATAGGCAACCAACTTCTGTGCTCCAAGGACGTACCCCATTCTCTGCCTTACATACCTATGAAATGTGGTGCCACAATGCAATGTGCAATGCAGCATTGAGAGAGGCCATAGGCCTTCTCCCTTTTTATTAATAAGAGAAACTGGATAATTTATATAGAGGTCCAATAGGATATAGAAATTACAAAATAGAATAAATATGAAATATATTAACACTCCCCCTCAACCTGGAGTGTACACATCATGTAGACCCAACTTGTTGCAAAAACTTTGGAAAGCTGCTGGACTCAATGGCTTCGTAAGAACATCTGCAAGTTGATCTTCAGACTTGACATGTGGAGTCACAATAGTTCCATTCTTGATCTGGTCTCTGACAAAGTGGCTGTCAACTTCAATGTGCTTAGTACGTTCATGGAAGACAGAATTCTTAGCAATATATATGGCCGTGTGATTGTCACATTTGAGTTCTATAGGAGACAAAATAGGATTCTTTAATTCAGAAAGTACAGATTAAACCCACTGCAACTCACAACATGCATGTACCATTGCTCTATACTCAGCTTTTGTGCTAGATCTTGCCACAACATTTTGCTTTTTGCTTTTCTAGGTAATAAGATGATTCCCCAGAAATGTACAATATCCAGACGTAGACCTCCTATCATTCATATTACTGGCCCAATCTGCATTTGCATAACCAGTAAGAGACAGTGTGGATACAAGATCATCCTATAATAGGTGATTCCCTTACTAGGTGCACCTTTCAGATATCTCGGAATATGATAGATAGATGTCCAATGAGACTATTTTGGAGAGCTCATATGCTGACTCACAACTCCTACAACAAAAGAAATGTCAGGATGTGTGACTATGAAATATATCAATTTTCCCACAATTTTCCTGTAATATCCTGGATCTAGATAATCAATATCATCAGTCATATCCTTCACATGATAGTCCATAGGAGTAGACACAGGCTTAGACTCACTCATACCAGTTTCCTATAGTAAATCCAACATATATTTTCTCTAAGACAAATTGGTACCTGCATGAGATCTAAGTACTTCAATGCCCATAAAATATCTCAGTTTTCCCAGATCCTTTGTGTGAAAGTGCCCCTACAAGCCCACTTTCACACAAGATATGCCTATGGAATCACTACCAATGATAAAAATATCATCAACATACACAACAGTAAGAATAGATCCACCATAAGAAGTAGAATAAAATAAAGAGTGATCAGTAATCGAACGAGAAAAACCCATCTTTAGCACAACATCATTGAACTTGTCAAACCAAGCTCTAGGAGATTGTTTCAATCCATAGATGGCTTTCTTCAACCTACAAACCTTCTGACACTCCCCCTGAGCAATACAACCAGGCGGTTGCTCCATGTATACCTCCTCTTGTAGATCACCATGAAGGAAGGCATTCTTTACATCGAGCTAAAATAGAGGCCAGTCAAATGTAGTAGCCAGAGAAACAAGGATACACACAAAATTTAGATGAGCCACTGGTGAGAAGGTCTTAAAGAAATCAACCCCATATGTCTGAGTGTACCCCTTTGCAACCAATCTAGCTTTCAATATCTCCACAGAACCATCTGGATTATGTTTTACTATAAATACCCATCTGCATCCCACAACATTTTTATCTGGAGGTAAGTCAACAAGTTCCCAGGTGTTGTTCTATAACAGAGCAGACATATCAACATGCATATCCTGTTTCCAACCAATATCCTTCATAGCATCAAGATGATTTCTTGGAATGACCACAGAATCAATCCCAAGAGCAAAAGAGTGAGCTTGCTGAGATAATTAGGACAAACAACATACATTTGTAATAGGATGTTGAATAGTACAGGAACGAGTACCTTTGTGAACAGTGATGGGAACATCAAGGTTAGATGGTTCTTCAGGAATCCCTTGAGTAGAGGAAGATGGGGAGGGCTCAGAGACTGGAGTCGCTACCTCCTCTGGATCTTATCTGCCTCGTCTACTATAAACATGTGAATATTGCTGAATTTGTGGACCATTTGATAGCTGATCTTCCTGAATGATAGTATAGTCAGGAATGATAGGTGGCACTCTCTCACTCTAATGTGGTGGTGGCACTCTCTCACTAGCATCTGATGGTGGCACTCTCTCACACAACTGCTCTCCCTTACTGGGAACACTAAAGAAATATGGAGTGGATTCATGACAAGTCACATCTCTAGACACAAACATACGAAGAAGACTTGGAAAATAACACTTGTACCCTTTTCTATTGTTGGAGTACCCAAGAAAGAGAGACCTAATTGACCTAGGAGATAACTTATCAACCTTAGGATCAAAATTGTGGAAAAACGAAGTACAACCAAACAATCTAAGAGGAACAAGGAAGGGTTGATCCTTGGGATGTAAGATGGAGAAAGGAGTATGTCCTTGAAGCACAGAAGAAGTTTTCTTATTGATAAGAAAGCATGCAGTAAGGAGAGCGTCAGACCAGAACCGCTTAGGAACATTAGATTGAAACATGATTGTCCAGGTAATATCAAGAAGATGATGATTTTTCCTCTTCGCTACTCCATTCTGCTGAGGGGTGTGAGGATAGGATGTACGATGTATCATCCCAACAGAACTACAAAAATCAGCCATGTCATTTTGAACATACTCCAAAACTTTATCAGATTTAAGAACTTTAATATTGCAATCAAATTGAACTTTTATTTCTTGATGAAAATGTTTGACAATAGACAGCATATACTCTTGACTTTTCAACAAATAAATCCAAGTCATACGTGAAAATTCATCCACACAAGAGATAAAATAACAAAAACCATTATAGCTATGGTCTTTTACAGGACCCCAAACATTACTGTGGACCAACTCAAAAGGACATGATGCCTATTTATTGACACGACCGAGATAAGACATTCTATGATGTTTCCTCAATTGATAGGACTGACACTCTACAAATGATACTTGAGACAATTCTGGTTCTAACTTTCTCAGGCTCTCTAATGAAGGATGTCCATTTTTGTAGTGCCACAGTAAGGGAGAGCCACTCAACAAGACAGCTGGAGTGGGAGCAAAAACATGGTGAGGCAAACTGTCACCATGGAAAAGGTAGAGATCACCTTTCCTAGGCCCCCCACAAAGCGTCCTCATACTCTTGAGATCTTGTAACACAAAACTAGAAGGACCAAAGGTTATCGTACATTTCACAATATCAATCAACTTAGCAACCGACATGATATTAAAAGGAAAAGTAGGCACATAATGTAGGGATTTAAGATCAATTCTAGGAGTTAGAGAAATAGATCCACTGGCTAACACTCTCCTCACTAAACCAATCATATGCTGTGACGCTCTAGAGTCAATGACCCATGATGAAGTAGAACCAGAAGCTAGTAAAGAGGTAGTCTGATTACCAGTGGTGGATGCCAAGTTGGTTGAAGATGATGATCCCAAGCTCAGATGTTGAGTAGCCAGGATAAATCTATCATATTCCTCCTTGGTGAATGTGATGCTAGAAGGACCAAAATTCGAAGTAGGAGGCTCAATACACTCAGTAGTGGTAGCATATTTTACTTCTCCCATAGGTGGTGCAGCAAGTCGACCATGCTTCTTCCAGCATTTCTCAACTGTGTGTCTAGGTTTGCATAGAAAGTGCACTTAGGGTGAGTTCCACGTCCTCGGCCCGTACCTGTCTGTCCTCCTCTCATTGTAGTAGCTACAGAAGCATGAGAATCTCCCGGAGATGAGACTACGGTAGGATCAACAAATTCAAAATTTGTCTGTAAAATCCTTGAATAGGCCTCTTCCAAGCTGGGAAGTTTATTAAAAAGCTAAGATAACACTGTTGGTTGAACTGCATGAAGAATGCAGACTAGACAAGAATTTTTTTTAATCAAGTCATCTCTATCTTTGACTTGCTCCTGGACAGTTACTGGATGGTAGAAACTCAGCTCTTGTATAATACCTTGAATCACTCCAAAGTATTCTTTTAAAGGTCTGTCTCCCTGTCGTTCTGCAAACAGGCGATCATATATCATGAACTGACGAAGCACATTCTTCTCTTGAGAATAATGTTTCTTCACTACATCCCAGATTTCTCTGGCGGTAGTGTAGAACATGAACATCGAGGCAATCCCAGGTTCCATGCTCCCCACAACCAGGTCTTCACTAGACTATTATGATGCTTCCATTCAGTATAGACTTTATCGGTAAGTGCAGGAGGATCAGAATCAACGTGTCTCGCCTTGTCGCGTGACTCCAAAATGGTATGGACAACATTCATCCATGAGAGATAATTCTTCCCATTTAGCTTGATGGAGGGGATAGGAGACATCTCACTATAGATGGTAGATGTCTTGGTGTCCTCCAGGATTTGATGATAAGAAGAGTGATAGATTGATACACATCACAAGAAGATATGGGTGACGGGGAGATACACATCACGTCACAAGATCAGATGCATATCTAACGCATCCACAACCCCAACTGAAATTCCCTAATCACACATGGAGGAGATGTGATTAGGAATTTCTTATGTACCGATAGACCCTCTGATTTGGGATTTAGAAATCCATTGGATCAACTGAAGGACCCGATGATCTGAAGATAAAAGAGAAGGGGGGATGGAGGCTACAACGCCTAGCCCGAGAGATGGCTACTCTACCCACTTTGGGCCGGCGACGCGGCGGCTGGGGAAGGCTGGCGGCGTGCTCTATTCACATAGAAATTACTGTTCCCTCCGTCGTACTATTCACACCGGAGTTGTTGTTCACGCCACACAATGTTCACCGACAGTGTTACTGTTCACCGCCGGAGATACTATTCATGACAACGGTCGGGGAAGGGTGGCGGCTGGCCGATCGGCGATGGCGCTGGGTTGTGACGGCTGGGTAGGGTTAGGTTAGGAACATTTCTCTAATACCATGTGAAATGTGGTGCCGCAATGCAACATGCAATGCAGCGTTGAGAGTGGCCATAGGCCTTCTCCCTTTTTATTAATAAGAGAAACTGGATAATTTACATAGAGGTCCAGTAAGATATATAAATTATAATAGAATAAATATGAAATATATTGACAGTCCCAAAGATCAACCTTTCCTTGTTCCCCTCAGAGTGTGTGGTTGTACTTCCTTTGTCCACAATTTTGATCCTAAGGCTGATAAATTATCTCCTAGGTCTATTAGGACTCTCTTTCTTTGGTACTCTAACACTAGCAAAGGGTACACGTGTTATTGTCCAAGTCTCCATCGTATGTTTTTGTAATGCTCGGTCCTATTGTCCTAGGGTCTAGTAGAGTTTCAGGAATGACGACTGGCCCCAAAAACTACCACTAGCCTTAACTGTGCACTTTTTCCTCACTGACGCACAAGTCGGGATCAACTTCCCGACTAGTCACCCATCCTAGTACTACTCCAAGCTGAGCACGCTTAACTATGGAGTTCTTTAGTGATGGGCTCCCAGAAAAGGAGGTGCACCTTGGTGATATGGGTAGTCTAATCATTCATTTTAAGATCATGTTATCCGAGGCCTCAAATCCTGGGATGTTACAATCTCCCCCACTTAGACTCTTGACATCCTCGTCAAGGCTCAACTACATGGCCTCATAATCTAACCCCATTTAAGTGTAGACCCACAATGGCCCATGGACAGCCACCTCCCGATCATGGAATACCTACGTCAACCATGGACAACCCTTTCCAACTTTCCAGGACTGCATGGCTCAAGACTAGCAATTCACATGCCCATGTGGGCCCCACCTACTAGAGGGGTTATGTCTCGGATACCATTTGTAATGCTCGGGCCTACTGCCCTAGGGTCTAGTAGAGTTTCAGGAATGATGACTAGCCCCACAAACTACCACTAGCCTTAACTGCACACTTTGTCCTCACTGAAGCACAAGCCAGGATCAACTTCCCGATTGGTCACCCATCCTAGTACTACTCCAAGTTGAGCACGCTTAACAGTCCCAAAGATCAACATTTCCTTGTTCCCCTCAGAGTGTGTGGTTGTACTTCCTTTGTCTGCAATTTTAATTCGAAGGCTGATAAATTATCTCCTAGGTCTATTAGGAATCTCTTTCTTTTGTACTCTAACACTAGAAAAGGGTACAAGTGTTATTGTCCAAGTCTCCGTTGTATGTTTGTGTAACGCTCGAGCCTACTTCCCTAGGGTCTAGTAGAGTTCTAGGAATGACGACTGGCCCCACAAACCACCACTACCCTTAACCACACTTTGTCCTCACTGACGCACAAGCCAGGATCAACTTCCCGATTGACCACCCATCCTAGTACTACTCCAAGATGAGCATGATTAACTATGGAGTTATTTAGTGATGGGCTCCCAAAAAAGGAGGTGCACCTTGGTGATATGGGTAGTCTAATCATTCCTTTTAAGATCATGTTATCTGAGGCCTCAAATCTTGGGATGTTACAATCTCCCCCACTTAGACTCTTGATGTCCTCGTCAAGGCTCAACTACATGGCCTCATAATCTGACCCCATTTAAGTGCAGACCCACAATGGCCCATGGACACCCAACTTCCGATCATGAAATACTAGCGCAAGGGTGACTATGTCAATCATGGACAACCCTTTCCAACTTTCTAGGACCACACATCACAAGACTGGCATGTCACATGCCCATGTGGGCCCCACCTACTAGAGGGGTTATGGCTCTGATACCATTTGTAATGCTCGGGCCTACTACCCTAGGGTCTATTAGAGTTTTAGGAATGACGACTGGCCCCACAAACCACCACTAGCCTTAACTGTGCACTTTGTCCTCACTGATGCACAAGCTAGGATCAACTTCCTGACTAGTCACCCATCCTAGTACTACTCCAAGTTGAGCACGCTTAACTATAGAGTTCTTTAGTGATGGGCTCTCAGAAAAGGAGGTGCACCTTGGTGATATGGGTAGTCCAATCATTCCTTTTAATATCATGTTATCCGAGGCCTCAAATCCTGGGATGTTACAGTTTGTGTCTAGGGATGTGACATTTCATGAATCCACTCCATATTTCTCTAGTGTTCCCAGTAAGGGGACCAATTCTGTGAGATAGTTCCAACATCAGATACCAGTGAGAGAGTGACACCACCACATCAGAGTGAGAGAGAGCCACCTATCATTCCTGACTATACTATAATTCAGGTAGAGCAGCTAACAAATGGTCCACTAATTCAACAATATTCACATGTTTATAGAAGACAAGGCAGACAAGATTCAGAGGAGGTAGCGACTCCAGTCTCTAAGCCCTCCTCATCTTCCTCTACTCAAGGGATTTCTGAAGAACCATCTGACCTTGATGTTTCCATTATTGTTTGCAAAGGTACATGTTCCTATACTATTCGACATCCTATTGTAAATGTGTGTTGTTTGTCCAAATTATCTCAGCAGGCTCACTCATTTGCACTTGGGATTGATTCTATAGTCATTCCAAGAAATCATCTTGATGCTATGAAGGATATTGGCTGGAAACAGGCTATGCATTTTGAAATGTCTACTCTTTTACAAAACAACACATGGGAACTTGTTGACTGACCTCCAGATAAAAATGTCGTGGGATGAAGATGGGTATTTACAGTAACCAAAATCCAGATGGTTCACTGGAGAGATTGAAAGATAGACTGGTGGAAAAGGGGTACACTCAGACATATGGGGTTGATTTCTTTGAGACCTTTTCACCAGTGGCTCGTCTAAATTCTGTGTGTATTCTTATTTCTCTGGCTACTACATTTGACTAGCCTCTATTTCAGCTCGATATCAAGAATGCCTTTCCTCATGGTGATCTACAAGAGGAGGTATACATGGAGCAACCACCTGATTTTGTTGCTCAGGGGGAGTGTCAAAAGGTGTGTAGGTTGAACAAAGCCTCCTATGGATTGAAACAATCTCCTAGAACATGGTTTGACAAGTTCAGTGATGTTGTGTTAAAGATGGGATTTTCTCGTTCTATGACCGATCACTCCTTATTTTATTCTAGTTCTTCTGGTGAATCTATTATTATTGTTGTGTATTTTGATGATATCGTTATCACTAGCAGTGATTCTACATGCATATCTCTTTTGAAAGAAGGGTTGCAGGGGCACTTTCATACAAATGATCTGGGAAAATTGAGATACTTTCTGGGCATTGAAGTACTTAGATCTCATGTAGGTACCAATTTTTCTCAGAGAAAATATGTGCTGGATTTACTACAAGAAATAGGTATGAGTGAGTCCAAGCATGTGTCTACTCCTATGGACTATCATGTGATGGAGATGACTAATGATATTGATTATCCAGATCCAAGATATTACAAGAATATTGTGGGTAAATTGATATATCTGACAGTTACACACCCTGACATTTTCTTTGTTGTATGAGTGGTGAGTCAACATATGAGCTCACCACAATAGTCTCATTGGACATCAGTCTATCGTATTCTAAGATATCTGAAAGGTGCACCTGGTAAGGGAATCACCTATTATAGGACAAAGACTCTTGTATCCACACTTTCTCTTACTAGTTATGCAGATGCAGATTGGGATGGTAATATGAATGATAGGAGGTCTATGTCTGGATATTGCACATTTCTGGGAAATCATATTATTATCTGGAAAAGCAAAAAGCAAAATGTTGTGGCAAGATCTAGCATGGAATTTGAGTATAGAGAAATGACACATGGATGTTGTAAGTTGTGGTGGGTTCAATCTGTACTTTCTAAGTTAAAGATTCCTATTTTGTCTCCTATAGAACTCAGATGTGACAATCAAGCAGCCATCTACATTGCCAATCTAGACTTCCATGAACGTACTAAGCACATAGAGGTGGACTGCCACTTTATTAGAGATTAGTCAAGAATGGAACGGTTGTGACTCCGCATGTCAAGTCTGAAGATCAACTTGTATATGTTCTTACGAAGCCATTGAGTCTAGCAACATTTTAGAGTTTTTGCAACAAGTTGGGTCTACACAATGTGTACACTCCATCTTGAGGGGGAGTTTAATATATTTCATATATTGAGCTATTTATTCTATTTTTTAATTTATATATCTTGCTGGACCTCTATGTAAATTCTCCAACTTCTCTTATTAATAAAAAGGGAGAAGTCCTATTACCTCTCCCAACACTGCATTGTGGCACCTTAGTTTACATTTACATTTAGTGTAAAAGCATTTTCAAATATGTTGATGTATCCAATGCCTAGAAATTAATCTTTTTTGAATTATCATTGTCTCATGTGGTAGATTTTTTGTCAGGGCTTATTTACCATTTTCACACCAGTGCTTATCTCCTAGTGTTTCTTGTCCTATCTTGAAACTAAGTTTTAATGAAAGTCATTTTAATTGAGTGTTAATGAATATCATTGTATTTAAATGTCATACTAACCAACTAAATTTTTATGGTACTACAAT
The DNA here is from genome assembly GCA_963693085.1 of Alisma plantago-aquatica. Classification (NCBI taxonomy): domain Eukaryota; kingdom Viridiplantae; phylum Streptophyta; class Magnoliopsida; order Alismatales; family Alismataceae; genus Alisma; species Alisma plantago-aquatica. The sequence goes on from OY856413.1 coordinate 662,491,959, forward strand.
TGACATATATACCATGAGCAGTGTTTTAAAAAGTGTGTGAGGCGCCCGCCTGAGCGGATGACATGCCCAGCCGTCTGGTTAAGGATTTGAGTGGGTTGGCAGGCGGGATGCATTTAAGCGCCCACCTAAGACCCACCAGGCTCGCCTATGCGTCCGCCTGAAACCCTACTTCGGGCACCCGCTTATGGCCACCTATTTTTTGGGTGCTAGATTTAGCCAATCTGCTATAACATAATACAAAAATATAAGTCTATAGTAGTATAATAAGTTCGTATAATATGTAAAATTACTATATAATAATACATTAGTACATATTATATTCTAATATTTATATTAATACATTCTATATATTCTAGAGTTTACTGCATAATGTAAACTAATACATTATATATCTTCTACTATTTACTGCCTTATAAATAATAATACATTAGTACATTATATAGACATGGTGTATTCTATTGTTTACTGAATATTAAGAAATTCTATATATTCTATTGTTTACTGCATAATATAACTTAGTACAATACATATATTCTACTGTTTGCTGCATATTAGTATATAAGTTGTAATTCTATAAATTTACTACAATCAGAGAAAGGGAAAGAGACTAAAAAGTGTATATCTTATGTGTTAAACTTGTGTAATTGAACTGTATTTGCTTATTCATTTTTTTTAGTTGTGGTATCAACTATTTAGGTGTTTTATTTTTATGTGTAGGGTGTTTAGATAAGTATATTTATTTTGAAAATGTGTTTATTATATATTAATATGTATAATTTTCTACAAAATTACCTAAAAAAATTATGGGCCCACTTTTTCAAAAAGCACCCACCTGAGCGCCCGCCTGGCGCTCAAGCGGCCACAAGGTGCTGTCCGCACGCCTCCTAGTTCCTGCTTTCTAAAACATTGACCATGAGTGTTGCAAATTCGTAATAGACATAAAATTTTAATCAAACTTTATTATTATGGTTCCATTGTTTATGATGAGTAGCCAATCTTCCCCAACATCTCAACACACCCCCATTCTCTAAGTTTTATCCTCAAGACAAAAACCTAGTGATTTCCCATCCCGAGTACTTATTATCTAAGTAAAATCACCTTCCCCTCTTCTATATGGAAGAATTACAACATTTTACCAGTCCCAACTTCTAATTAAGACTTATGCCTATGTGGGGAGTTGGTTGGGACATCATTGGCCCTCTTTTATTAATGATGACAAGGCACCCAACCATTGTGACCAAATCGGTATTTCAAGCTAGATTGGTATACCAAGTGGGTTGTTGTGATGGACTGGATTCTCTGGCTTAATTTTGATGACGGAATTTGTTTTAAGGTGTGTAGGATGTTATGGACTGGACTGTTAGAGATTTTGACCCAGTTGGACACGTGAGTTCATATATTTGAGAATAAAATTGTTTTGGATTTATATGCATATCAATGAGTTCGGTGTAGTTTGGAAGCCATTTTATGTTAGTCATATCTTTTATGCCCCTTTAAAATATGACCCATTGAAGTATTTGATTGACTCGTCAAGCAATGATATCTAGGCACCAAATTAATATAAGGTAGATTGGGTTATAATAAAGTTATGGTTCGAGTTTCGTGAAGTTTGTAGTCCCTTGAGAAATTTATAAGAGCCTGGATTTGGGGATACATATATGCATGATTTTCTTGGAGGACTTTCGTTGCATCTTGGTTTAGGACCTAGTTCTCAGCTAATGTTTTGCCACGACTGGCCTCATGCTAATATGTGTGTTTGTTTCAACTCCTATCTTCAGTAATCGTGGGTAGTGGGGAGAATGACAACCGCAGCTATTCCTCCAATCCACATTGTGAATGTGGGCATGGACACGATCAGGAGTGGGCGTTTTCCTTTCATTCATCGCAGTGTCCTCTTAGACCCCTTATATGGAGTAAACTAATCAAAAGCGAGGGAGTTCCACCCCCTGGTCCTCTTTGACGCATCCACATTTCCAGCAAGTAGATGAGGAAGAGTAGACTTACTTTTCCCAAACCCAGTCGTCCCAGTTATCCCCATAGTTTGCTGTGGTGGTTCATGTGCACAACCAAACTTCATTTACCAGAGGATGACGATGAGATCAGGGAGGGCCTGGAGTCAAGAAGTCTGTGGTTAGTGAGATGATGCAGATGAAGCTCTGGATCAATCATCGTCACCTTGAGAAGATAGCGTGATGGAGTCCCAGAGGTGCAAGCTATACCATCATCGAGAAGCAGATCTGAAGTACAGCGGTACAGTGGTGGCTTCAGGGAGGAGACGAAATAGCAACAACAGCCTGATAGACCGATGGCGTGTGCTTTTCTCATCAGAGACGTTGGCTATAGGAAGAGCCCAACGGCAGTGCCAGAACCTCACTGGTGGCGAGCTTGAGCGGACCGGAGTCAGACAAGGCAGTGCTGCCGCTGACCACACGAAGAAGGAAGGAGGAGAACCTACTGCTACTGGAGGACTCACGAAGGAGAGACGAGCGCTGAATAGCAGTGCCGACGACTTGGCGGGGAGCTTGTAGACGGCAGGATCTGTACTCGAGGACAGGATACATATGAGCCACGTTGGTAATAGAGGAGACAACAAAGCTTCTGGATCCTTTAGCTTTCTGCAAGAGCCATGGATCTGCTCTCATGTCTCTCCTGATCGGGACCCCACAGCGGCGGCCATTGTCCAGAAGACGACGCCAATCGGGACGGTGGCATGGATCAAAGGTGCAACAGCAGCGCTCTCATGGAGGTGGAGTGTGGATCCATTGTCGCGGCCCTGGAAGTTGACGCGGAGAATCGGAGGGCCAACGATCGCTCGCTTGAGCCCAACTGCGGCGGCGTTCCACGGCTTGACAGAGCCGCACAACGCGACCCTGAGGATGCGTGAAGTGAGAGGGAGAGACCAAGGCCTGGTCTAGTTCCTAGAACCGGCCGGCTCAAGCTTTTGAGCTGTGCCCTTATAAACCATGTGGCAGCGACCTGTTGGCCTGCAAAGGTAAATCGCCAATTAATTCCAATAAATGCTCAGATCTCAATTAAATCATAGTAATTAGTATGTTTACCAGAAAAATATAAATAAGGTACCAAACTCCTCAGAAAAATGCGTAGAATACAGTAGAATGATAATTTTAGGCTTGTGAAGCATTAATCTTAGAAATATCATGTAAGATGTGTAATGCTTAATTGATAGATAATAAATATCAAAAGATGATATAAAATTATGGGAAAATGTCAGTAAATCCTTTTTGATGTCTATAATCCATCTAATATCAGTTATCATGATGTTTATGCAAAAAATCATGTAATTTGCTTAGAATGGCCAATTAGGGCTAATAACCCTAAATAAAATGTATTAAATGCATACATGCTCAATAAATGATGAAATTTACAGAGTAAGCTCATATCAGTATCTAGAACCTCAGAATTAAATATGAGATCAATATGATACACATAATATAGGTTATACGAAGACAACCCATAATACACATGATGAAACCCTAATTCGAGTAATACATGTAACTAGTGTTAATATGTGCACAAAAAGGATATGGAACCTAATGTTCAGATGATGAACTTTGATAATGAGATGTAATCTGGAAAATGACATCAGTGAGATAATCATAAGATAAGAATACAAGTAATGATACACATATCTTAATGAACTAAGAGAAACTCTAATAAACATGATTAGGGTTAAGATGAGACGTATGAGGATGAGAACCTGATGATAGTATATGATCTTGTCTTAATCAGGTTTAACCAAGGATATAGATGACATCAGGGATGTGATTAGAATGATCTATCTCTTTGGAAGGTACGCCATTACCTCTTACTTGGCTTATTATACAAAATGCTTGTGTTATATGGTAGTAAAGACTTGGCATATGGTATTGATTGAAATGATTGTTCTTGTATGATATGCTGCTCGATTTTCCATAGTTATGTCTATGAACACATGAAACATAAAATATCTGTTCCATTATATGAAAGCACTAACTCTTTGGTAGTGTGCTTGGAAGTGACCTAACTCTTTGGTAGTGGTCACATTGTACATATGACCTAACTCTTTGGTAGTGGTCTGACCTAACTCTTTGGTAGTGGTCACCTTGTACAAATGATCTAACTCTTTGGTAGTGATCATAAAGGCCTTGGTATATAATGGAAAATAAGCTTAAAATATGTGTTCTCTTTTGTTAATGAATATCCTTGTGCAAGTATATGATTTTCTTATATTTCTTTATAACTGCCAAGTATTAGTTTTATCTTATTGCCAAGATATGATGAGAGGTATATAAAAGACACGTAGGCGTACTCGGTACAATATTCATGAAATATTGTGCTGACGTGTACCGCATGTAATCTTTTGTTTAGGTTGTGGTTATGCTCTTGAAGATCCAGGATAGTTGAGAGTTGTATGGCGAGCTGATGTTCAGGTGGACCTGTTGTCTTAAGATCCTGTTGTTTAGATGTAGTACATGTATATGTATAAGTTGTTGTTCAATATGTAATATCAAATGTTGTAACAATTCATGTTGTAATTATATCATGAATGGTGAACATGTGTGTATGGTTTTATTATTGTTCATGTATATGTGCTACTGATTGTTTCCTTATGACTTCCTCTGATTTTCTTCTTCTTAGCCTCGTATGGGATGTTTAAATTGGGATTCTCGCTGAGGTGAGGGTTTCAATTTGGACGTCGCACATCAGATTAAGTTTTAGAAAATCCGGGGACGTCACAGGTGGTATCAGAGCATGAACAATAGCAAAGCCTGACATTTGCTCATTAAGCAACTCAAAACTAAAGAACCTTGAACCTTAATAATCTTTTAGGGTTAGATTAGTCATCTTTTAGAGACTAGATCTGACCTAGCCTCTAGGTTAGCACCTAGATGTCTGAGAACTAGGTATAGACTGGTGCTTGTTGAGTAGCAAGTCCTTAGATGTCGTTCTTTCCTTGTGGTGCAGCGGTATGGGATGTTGCACTACTTGGAAATGACGTGCATCAAGGGAAGAGAAACCCTAGACATATTGCGCATGTTGTCTAGAGTAGCTACACTAGTCTACACCATGTTCTCACCCTTTTCACTAGTTTTCATGACACCGGACTCTCAACTATGTGTGGGACACTCATTTTCAGGATTTGGTTTTTGATTCCAATCGGATCGAACCTTTGTAGTTTTCTCTGACGCATGTTTTATCAGAGAAAAACTATATAATATTTTAATAAGTATATGTATTACAAAAATATGTCCCCACACATGTACAAGTAGGAGGTGGTCATGCAATCTAAGTGAAGTGAATGGCATCAGTCTAGAAGAGAGAGTAGTTCTAGATTAGATATCTAGAGCCTTGTTGGAATATATGATAGATGGAATAGATGATATAAGTTTTGATGATATGATGTGAGTCTTATATAGATGATATAAGATGGTTTATGATGATATATGTTTGTCTTTGAGGACTTAAGTTCTGTTTTGAGGTTTTGAGATAAGTTTTGATGATGCAAGTATGCATTCTTTTATAAGACGAGATAAGTTAAGTTAAGACAAGTTGTGAGTCAGCATGAGCCTCAAGCTCTTTTACAAAGGACGACCTCTAGTGTTAGGACCAGTTTTGGGGTTAGCTCAAGAGAGAGCGAAACCCACAGGGAGAAGGTCAGAGAACCTAGACTCCATGATATGATAAATATGAGAAATATGTGATATGATATGTCCTAAACTAGAATACTCTTGAGTGATTGAGTTAAGTCGCTTTATGCATGATTCCTATAGTTATCTTGAACCCTAGATGTCCTTGGGAGGACCAAACCCTAGAGATAGAGAGAGGCTGGTTACATATATGCATATGTGAACATCAATATGAGTGCCTTCCATCTGGGTGAGGGAGAGAGCCCAAGACCCTGGAGGAGGTAGCTATGTTAGTTTCTATGAAGCCTCATGCTCGGGTTGGTGGTTTCCCACATAGGAATTTAGTGGTGTATACATGAGAGTTTTGGGTAAAGATGTTTCATGGGTAGAGATATATGATAACCATGTACATGAATAATGATTGTAATGTGAGATTGTTGGTTAATCTTGTGATAAAATCACTAGTAAATGTTGCAATTTATTATGAGAAATGAAATAAGATCATACGAATGAAACATGTTACATGAGGTGTTAATCTTAGTACTTAATAAAGATGAAAGACATAGTTTGGTAGCTAGCACAACATAATGATTATGACACCTGGATATAATCTAGATGGATAATGTGGATTAAGTATAGTTAACTCCATCTTAAAAGACCTATGTTAATGTTGAACATGTTCTAATAATGAGCTCAATGAAATGTTGATGAAACCTTGATGTATGAGTTAATCTTATTTAACTACATTAGAACATGGTAATATGATGTGGGAACCCTAATGTATGGCTAAAGATGAGGAAGAAAATCTAACATATGAGATATGTAGTGACATAACCTAAGCTTCTAAACCCTTGTTTGAGCCTTCTATGGAATGAGGTTTCACCCTTGATGCTTTTGAAACCTCCTAATAGTGTGTTGGATACATGGTTCTAGGTAACCTTTGTGGATATTTTACACCTAGAATAATACTATATATGTGGAATAAGATCCTTAGTTTTTCCTTGGAGTAAGAGGATGGTTGACTTTCGAGGACGAAAGTTCTTTTAAGATGTATATGATGTGATGGACGGGATTCTCTGGCTGAATTCCGAGGATGGAATTTGTTTTAAGGTGTGTAGGATGTTATGGACTGGACTGTTAGAGATTTTGACCCAGTTGGACACGTGAGTTCATATATTTGAGAATAAAATTGTTTTGGATTTATATGCATATCAATGAGTTCAGTGTAGTTTAGAAGCCATTTGATGTTAGTCATATCTTTTATGCCCCTTTAAAATATGACCCATTGAAGTATTTGATTGACTCGTCAAGCAATGATATCTAGGCACCAAATTAATATAAGGTAGATCGAGTTATAATAAAGTTATGGTTCGAGTTTCGTGAAGTTTGTAGTCCCTTGAGCAATTTATAAGAGCCTGGATTTGGGGATACATATATGCATGATTTGCTTGGAGGACTTTTGTTGCATCTTGGTTTAGGACCTAGTTCTCAGATAATGTTCTGCCACGACTGGCCTCATGCTAATATGTGTGTTAGTTTCAACTCCTGTCTTCAGTAAATTGTGGGTAATGGGGAGAATGACAACTGCAGCTATTCCTCCAATCCACATTGTGAATGTGGGCATGGACACGATCAGGAGTGGGCGTTTTCCTTTCATTCATCGCAGTGTCCTCTTAGACCCCTTATATGGAGTAAACTAATCAGAAGCGAGGGAGTTCCACCCCCTGGTCCTCTTTGATGCATCCACGTTTCCAGCAAGTAGATGAGGAAGAGTAGACTTACTTTTCCCAAACCCAGTCATCCCAGTTATCCCCGTAGTTTGCTGTGGTGGTTCATGTACACAATCACCCTTCATTTACCAGAGGATGACGATGAGATCAGGGAGGGCCTGGAGTCAAGAAGTCTGTGGTTAGTGAGATGATGCAGATGAAGCTCTGGATCAATCATCGTCACCTTCAGAAGATAGCGTGATGGAGTCCCAGAGGTGCAAGCTATACCATCATCGTGAAGCAGATCTGAAGTACAGTGGTACAGCGGTGGCTTCAGGGAGGAGACGAAATAGCAGCAGCAGCCTGATAGACCGATGGCATGTGTTTTTCTCATCGGAGACGTTGGCTACAGGAAGAGCCCAACGGCAGTGCCAGAACCTCACCGGTGGCGAGCCTGAGCAGACCGGAGTCAAACAAGGCAGTGCTGCCGCTGACCACACGAAGAAGGAAGGAGGAGAACCTGCTGCTACTGGAGGACTCACGAAGGAGAGACGAGTGTTGAATAGCAGTGCCGGCAACTTGGCGGGGAGCTTGTGGATGGCAGGATCTGTACTCGAGGATAGGATACACACGAGCCACGTTGGTAATAGAGGAGACAACAAAGCTTCTAGATCCTTTAGCTTTCTGCGAGAGCCATGAATCTGCTCTCATGTCTCTCCTGATCGGGACCCCACGGCGGAGGCCATTGTCCAGAAGATGACGCCAATCGGGACGGTGGCGTGGATCAAAGGTGCAACAGCGGCGCTCCCATGGAGGTGGAGTGTGGATCCATTGTCGCGGCCCTGGAAGTTGATGCGGAGAATCGGAGGGCCAACGATCGCTCGCTTGAGCCCAGCTGCGGCGGCGTTCCACGGCTTGACAGAGCCGCACAACGTGACCCTGAGGATGCGTGAAGTGAGAGGGAGAGACCAAGGCCTGGTCTAGTTTCCAGAATCGGCCGACTCAAGCTTTTGAGCTGTGCCCTTATAAACCATGTGGCAGCGGCCTATTGGCTTGCAAAGGTAAATCGCCAATTAATTCCAATAAATGCTCAGATCTCAATTAAATCATAGTAATTAGTATGTTTACCAGAAAAATATAAATAAGGTACCAAACTCCTCAGAAAAATGTGTAGAATACAGTAGAATGATAATTTTAGGCTTTTGAAACATTAATCTTAGCAATATCATGTAAGATGTGTAATGCTTAATTGATAGATAATAAATATCAAAAGATGATATAAAATTATGGGAAAATGTCAGTAAATCCTTTTCGATGTCTATAATCCATCTAATATCAGTTTTCATGATGTTTATGCACGAAATCATGTAATTTGCTTAGAATGGCCAATTAGGGCTAATAGCCCTAAATAAAATGTATTAAATGCATACATGCTCAATAAATGATGAAATTTATAGAGTAAGCTCATATCAGTATCTATAACCTCAGAATTAAATATGAGATCAATATGATACACATAATCTAGGTTATACGAAGACGACCCATAATACACATGATGAAACCCTAATTCGAGTAATACATGTAACTAGTGTTAATATGTGCACAAAAAGGATATGGAACCTAATGTTCAGATGATGAACTTTGATAATGAGATGTAATCTGGAAAATGACATCAGTGAGATAATCATAAGATAAGAATACAAGTAATGATACACATATCTTAATGAACTAAGAGAAACTCTAATGAACATGATTAGGGTTAAGATGAGACGTATGAGGATGAGAACCTGATGATAGTATATGATCTTGTCTTAATTAGGTTTAACCAAGGATATAGATGACATCAGGGATGTGATTAGAATGATCTATCTCTTTGGAAGGTACACCATTACCTCTTACTTGGCTTATTATACAATATACTTGTGTTATATGGTAGTAAAGACTTGGCATATGGTATTGATTGAAATGATTGTTCTTGTATGATATGTTGCTCGATTTTCCATAGTTATGTCTATGAACACATGAAACATAAAATATATGTTCCATTATATGAAAGCACTAACTCTTAAAGACCAAGGGAAGACCTTTAGTCAAAGGATGAGTTGTATATTATTTTATAGCTACATAGTCTACTCCATGGCAATCCAGCTTGCTTGGAAGTGACCTAACTCTTTGGTAGTGGTCACATTGTACATATGACCTAACTCTTTGGTAGTGGTCTGACCTAACTCTTTGGTAGTGGTCACCTTGTACAAATGATCTAACTCTTTGGTAGTGATCATAAAGGCCTTGGTATATAATGGAAAATAAGCTTAAAATATGTGTTCTCTTTTGTTAATGAATATCCTTGTGCAAGTATATTATTTTCTTATATTTCTCTATAACTGCCAAGTATTAGTTTTATCTTATTGCCAAGATATGATGAGAGGTATATAAAAGACACGTAGGCGTACTCAGTACAATATTCATGAAATATTGTGCTGACGTGTACCGCATGTAATCTTTTGTTTAGGTTGTGGTTATGCTCTTGAAGATCCAGGATAGTTGAGAGTTGTATGGCGAGCTGATGTTCAGGTGGACCTGTTGTCTTAAGATTCTGTTGTTTAGATGTAGTACATGTATATGTATAAGTAGCTGTTCTATATGTAATATCAAATGTTGTAACAATTCATGTTGTAATTATATGTTGAATGGTGAACATGTGTGTATGGTTTTATTATTGTTCATGTATATGTGCTACTGATTGTTTCCTTATGACTTCCTCTAATTTTCTTCTTCTTAGCCTCGTGTGGGATGTTTAAATTGGGATTCTCGCTGAGGTGAGGGTTTCAATTTGGATGACACACATCAGATTAAGTTTTAGAAAATCCGGGGACGTCACAGGTGGTATCAGAGCATGAACAATACCAAAGCCTGACATTTGCTCATTAAGCAACTCAAAACTAAAGAACCTTGAACCTTAATAATCTTTTAGGGTTAGATTAGTCATCTTTTAGAGACTAGATCTGACCTAGCCTCTAGGTTAGCACCTAGATGTCTGAGAACTAGGTATAGACTGGTGCTTGTTGAGTAGCAAGTCCTTAGATGTCGTTCTTTCCTTGTGGTGCAGCGGTATGGGACGTTGCACTACTTGGAAATGACGTGCATCAAGGGAAGAGAAACCCTAGACATATTGCGCACGTTGTCTAGAGTAGCTACACTAGTCTACACCATGTTCTCACCCTTTTCACTAGTTTTCATGACACTGGACTCTCTACTATGTGTGGGACACTCGTTTTCAGGATTTGGTTTTTGATTCCAATCGGATCGAACCTTTGTAGTTTTCTCTGACGCATGTTTTATCGGAGAAAAACTATATAATATTTTAATATGTATATGTATTACAAAAATATGTCCCCACACATGTACGAGTAGGAGGTGGTCATGCAATCTAAGTGAAAGTGAATGACATCAGTCTAGAAGAGAGAGTAGTTCTAGATTAGATGTATAGAGCCTTGTTGGAATATATGATAGATGGAATAGATGATATAAGTTTTGATGATATGATGTGAGTCTTATATAGATGATATAAGATGGTTTATGATAATATAAGTTTGTCTTTGAGGACTTAAGTTCTGTTTTGAGGTTTTGAGATAAGTTTTGATGATGCAAGTATGCATTCTTTTATGAGACGAGATAAGTTAAGTTAAGACAAGTTGTGAGTCAGCATGAGCCTCAAGCTCTTTTACAAAGAAGGACCTCTAATGTTAGGACCAATTTTGGGGTTATCTCAAGAGAGAGTGAAACCCACAGGGAGAAGGTCAGAGAACCTAGACTCCATGATATGAGAAATACGAGAAATATGTGATATGATATGTCCTAAACTAGAATACTCTTGAGTGATTGAGTTAAGTCGCTTTATGCATGATTCCCATAGTTATCTTGAACCCTAGATGTCCTTGGGAGGACCAAACCCTAGAGATAGAGAGAGGCTGGTTACATATGTGCATATGTGAACATCAATATGAGCGCCTTCAATCTGGGTGAGGGAGAGAGCCCAAGACCCTGGAGGAGGTAGCTATGTTAGTTTCTATGAAGCCTCATGCTCGGGTTGGTGGTTTCCCACATAGGAATTTAGTGGTGTATATATGAGAGTTTTGGGTAGAGATGTTTCATGGGTAGAGATCTATGATAACCATGCACATGAATAATGATTGTAATGTGAGATTGTTGGTTAATCTTGTGATAAAATCACTAGTAAATGTTGCAATTTATTATGAGTAATGAAATAAGATCATATGAATGAAACATGTTACATGAGGTGTTAATCTTAGTACTTAATAAAGATGAAAGACATAGTTTGGCAGCTAGCACAACATAACGATTATGACACCTGGATATAATCTAGATGGATAATGTGGATTAAGTATAGTTAACTCCATCCTAAAATGCCTATGTTCATGTTGAACATGTTCTAATAATGAGCTCAATGAAATGTTGATGAAACCTTGATGTATGAGTTAATCTTATTTAACTACTTTAGAACATGGTAATATGATGTGGGAACCCTAATGTATGGCTAAAGATGAGGAAGCAAATCTAACATATGAGATATGTAGTGACATAACCTAAGCTTCTAAACCCTTGTTTGAGCCTTCTATGGAGTGAGGTTTCACCCTTGATGCTTTTGAAACCTCCTAATAGTGCGTTGGATACATGGTTCTAGGTAACCTTTGCGGATATATTACACCTAGAATAATACTATATATGTGGAATAAGATCCTTAGTTTTTCCTTGGAGTAAGAGGATGGTTGACTTTCGAGGACGAAAGTTCTTTTAAGATGTATATGATGTGATGGACTGGATTCTCTGGCTTAATTTCGAGGATGGAATTTGTTTTAAGGTGTGTAGGATGTTATGGACTGGACTGTTAGAGATTTTGACCCAGTTGGACACGTGAGTTCATATATTTGAGAATAAAATTGTTTTGGATTTATATGCATATCAATGAGTTCGGTGTAGTTTGGAAGCCATTTTATGTTAGTCATATCTTTTATTCCCCTTTAAAATATGACCCATTGAAGTATTTGATTGACTCGTCAAGCAATGATATCTAGGCACCAAATTAATATAAGGTAGATCGGGTTATAATAAAGTTATGGTTCAAGTTTCGTTAAGTTTGTAGTTCCTTGAGCAATTTATAAGAGCCTGGATTTGGGGATACATATATGCATGATTTGCTTGGAGGACGTTCGTTGCATCTTGGTTTAGGACCTAGTTCTCAGCTAATGTTTTGCCACGACTGGCCTCATGCTAATATGTGTGTTAGTTTCAACTCCTGTCTTCAGTAAATCGTGGGTAATGGGGAGAATGACAACCGCATCTATTCCTCCAATCCACATTGTGAATGTGGGCATGGACACGATCAGGAGTGGGCGTTTTCCTTTCATTCATCACAGTGTCCTCTTAGACCCCTTATATGGAGTAAACTAATCAGAAGCGAGGGAATTCCACCCCATGGTCCTCTTTGACGCATCCACGTTTCTAGCAAGTAGATGAGGAAGAGTAGACTTACTTTTCCCAAACCCAGTCGTCCCAGTTATCCCCATAGTTTGCTGTGGTGGTTCATGTGCACAACCAACCTTCATTTACCAGAGGATGACGATGAGATCAGGGAGGGCCTGTAGTCAAGAAGGCTGTGGTTAGTGAGATGATGCAGATGAAGCTCTGGATCAATCATCGTCACCTTGAGAAGATAGCGTGATGGAGTCCCAGAGGTGCAAGCTATACCATCATCGAGAAGCAGATCTGAAGTACAGTGGTACAGCGGTGGCTTCAGGGAGGAGACGAAATAGCAGCAGCAGCCTGATAGACCGATGGCATGTGCTTTTCTCATCGGAGACGTTGGCTACAAGAAGAGCCCAACGGCAGCGCCGGAACCTCACCGGTGGCGAGCCTGAGCAGACCGGAGTCAGACAAGGCAGTGCTGCCGTTGACCACATGAAGAAGGAAGGAGGAGAACCTGCTGCTACTGGAGGACTCACGAAGGAGAGACGAGCGCTAAATAGCAGTGCCGACGACTTGGCGGGGAGCTTGTGGATGGCAGGATCTGTACTCGAGGACAAGATACACACGAGCCACGTTGGTAATAGAGGAGACAGCAAAGCTTCTGGATCCTTTAGCTTTATGCGAGAGACATGGATCTACTCTCATGTCTCTCTTGATCGGGACCCCACGGCGGTGGCCATTGTCCAGAAGATGACGCCAATTGGGACAGTGGCGTGGATCAAAGGTGCAACAGCGGCGCTCCCATGGAGGTGGAGTGTGGATCCATTGTCACGGCCCTGGAAGTTGATGCAGAGAATTAGAGGGCCAATGATCGCTCGCTTGAGCCCAGCTGCGGCGGCATTCCACGGCTTGACAGAGCCGCACAACGCGACCCTGAGGATGCGTGAAGTGAGAGGGAGAGACCAAGGCCTAGTCTAGTTCCCAGAACTGGCCGGCTCAAGCTTTTGAGTTGTGCCCTTATAAACCATGTGGCAGCGGCCTGTTGGCCTGCAAAGGTAAATCGCCAATTAATTCCAATAAATGCTCAGATCTCAATTAAATCATAGTAATTAGTATGTTTACCAAAAAAATATAAATAAGGTACCAAACTCCTCAGAAAAATGTGTAGAATACAGTAGAATGATAACTTTAGGCTTTTGAAGCATTAATCTCAGCAATATCATGTAAGATGTGTAATGCTTAATTGATAGATAATAAATATCAAAAGATGATATAAAATTATGGGAAAATGTCAGTAAATGCTTTTCGATGTCTATAATCCATCTAATATTAGTTATCATGATGTTTATGCACGAAATCATGTAATTTGCTTAGAATGGCCAATTAGGGCTAATAACCCTAAATAAAATGTATTAAATGCATACATGCTCAATAAATGATGAAATTTACAGAGTAAGATCATATCAGTATCTAGAACCTCAGAATTAAATATGAGATCAATATGATACACATAATCTAGGTTATACGAAGACGACCCATAATACACATGATGAAACCCTAATTCGAGTAATACATGTAACTAGTGTTAATATGTGCACAAAAAGGATATGGAACCTAATGTTTAGATGATGAACTTTGATAATGAGATGTAATCTGGAAAATGACATCAGTGAGATAATCATAAGATAAAAATACAAGTAATGATACACATATCTTAATGAACTAAGAGAAACTCTAATGAACATGATTAGGGTTAAGATGAGACGTATGAGGATGAGAACCTGATGATAGTATATGATCTTATCTTAATCAGGTTTAACCAAGGATATAGATGACATTAGGGATGTGATTAGAATGATCTATCTCTTTGGAAGGTATGCCATTACCTCTTACTTGGCTTATTATACAATATGCTTGTGTTATATGGTAGTAAAGACTTGGCATATGGTATTGATTGAAATGATTGTTCTTGTATGATATGTTGCTCGATTTTCCATAGTTATGTCTATGAACACATGAAACATAAAATATATGTTCCATTATATGAAAGCACTAACTCTTTGGTAGTGTGCTTGGAAGTGACCTAACTCTTTGGTAGTGGTCACATTGTACATATGACCTAACTCTTTGGTAGTGGTCTGACCTAACTCTTTGGTAGTGGTCACCTTGTACAAATGATCTAACTCTTTGGTAGTGATCATAAAGGCCTTGGTATATAATGGAAAATAAGCTTAAAATATGTGTTCTCTTTTGTTAATGAATATCCTTGTGCAAGTATATTATTTTCTTATATTTCTTTATAACTGCCAAGTATTAGTTTTATCTTATTGCCAAGATATGATGAGAGGTATATAAAAGACACGTAGGCGTACTCAGTACAATATTCATGAAATATTGTGCTGACGTGTACCACATGTAATCTTTTGTTTAGGTTGTGGTTATGCTCTTGAAGATCCCGGATAGTTGAGAGTTGTATGCCGAGCTGATGTTCAGGTGGACCTGTTGTCTTAAGATCATGTTGTTTAGATGTAGTACATGTATATGTATAAGTTGTTGTTCAATATGTAATATCAAATGTTGTAACAATTCATGTTGTAATTATATGTTGAATGGTGAACATGTGTGTATGGTTTTATTATTGTTCATGTATATGTGCTACTGATTGTTTCCTTATGACTTCCTCTGATTTTCTTCTTCTTAGCCTCGTGTGGGATGTTTAAATTGGGATTCTCGCTGAGGTGAGGGTTTCAATTTGGACGTCGCACATTAGATTAAGTTTTAGAAAATCCGGGGACGTCACAGTTGTTTCATGCCTCTTTTTGTAAGATTTAATGATTTAAAATTTTAGTTTGATCAGCTAGATTGGCATACCAAGTGGGTCGTTTCATGCCTCTTTTTGTAAGATTTAATGATTTAAAATTTTAGTTTGATTATTTTCAATTGATAGAATTAGGGTCAAGTCGTCACTATAAACATTTTTTTCCAGATTCGGTTCATCATTCGATTGTTTCATGAAGTACTTGAGATTAGTTTATTCATGATGATATTGGGAAGATTGGAAACTAGTCATAAATATAGAAATATTGTAAATAAAGCATCTTCTAAAATGTAATGTCTATTAGAATTTGCTATCACTCATGTAATTATATGAATTATAATACAACCAAAATTTTAATTGGTTGGTATGACATTTTCTTCAAAAACCATAGTCATTATAATTAATACTCAATTTTGAGACAGGATAAACCAGAGTAAGAGATAAGCAATGGTGTAAAAATGATAAAGTGTATTGAGAAACAAAGCATATGCAATGTCATACAATGATAATTCGTGAAAGTTTTAGTTTTTAGGCATTGGCTACACCTGGATACTTGTAATCAACTTAAATTGAACATTCTTACACTAAATACAAAGTTTGAACTATAATATCAAAATAAACATTCAATTGCAAAAATAAGACAACATAAACAACTTAAGATTCCAGTGATAAATTGACTGACTCTAATATAACTATTGCGATCTTATTCATGCTAAATAATTACATAAGCCAGCAAATTGGAAATGGTATAGGCCAATGCTTACTCTCTTAAAAAGCTTTTGCCCGGAGTCACATGTCTTAACAAGTATGACATGAAAACATAACTGTTAAACCATCATGGCTATTTAAGTTTCAAATTTAAGTGTATTTTCTCTAGTTGTAGTATAGATTTTTGTCATTAAGTGAATTTCCTTAAATAAACATGTCGAGTGTCTATTCATAAGTCTACATATTTACATACACTTCACGTAAATCTCAAAAAAAAGCCCAAAACAATGAATAAACCATTTATGAAGTACAGTTCATGGATGCCAATTGTGAAGTATGAGTATTTGGGGTTCCTATGATATGCAAATTTTTTTTGCTTTGATTAATGATAATTTTTAAGTGTAAGTACGTAAGGTTCCTATGATATGAAAGTTGGTCTAGATTTGGTTTAAGGAGCATTCCCTTTGACACCATGACACCTAGGTTGAAGTGAAAATGGAGCTTTATTCACACTTGGTTAAGTAAATGTCGAGTTAGGAGATGATAAAACCAATAACACTTTAGTGAGTCTACCAGCCATAGAAATCCTACGGGCCGCCCATCCATCAATCTTTGTTCTCAGCATATCCAAGCAGTGAGTGAAATCTGTTGTGGAACCTTTTCCGCTCGCCACTGGGGCACCCAGGTACCGTGTGGGTAGCCTACCCACCTTGATCTGAATGGCATTTCACATCCTCCCTCTTCTAGCATCGCACGACCTAGAGAGGTATAGCCTGGACTTGATGGTATTTATGTAAAGGCCAGTCAGGGGGCCAAACTTCATCATCACAGCTTTGAGCTCCTGAACTCTATTTGCATGGCCGGTGGAGAAAAGCATAACGTCGTCGGCAAATATGAGATGGGAGTAGACTTTGACATTCTTTATTTTGAACGGTCTAACCTTCCTTAAGTCTTCCGCAACCTTCATCAGTCTGGTAAGTCCTTCCATCACTGTGGTGAACAACACTCATGTTCTTATATGAATTATAATACAACAAAATTTTAGTTGGTTGATATGACATTATCATCAAAGATGATAGTCATTATAATTAATACTCAATTTTGAGATAGGATAAACAAAAAAGTAAGAGATAAGAAATGGTGTAAAAATGCTAAATGTGTATTGACAAACAAAGCATATGCAATATCATACGGTGATAATTCGTGAAAGTTTTAGTTTTTTAGGAATTGGCTACATCTGAATACTTGTCATCAACTTAAATCAAACATTCTGACACTAAATGCAAAGTTTGAACTATACTATCAAAATAAACATTCAAATGCAAAAATAAGACAGCATAAACAACTTAAGATTCCAGTGATAAACATGACCGACTCTAATATAACTATTGTGATCTTGTTCATGCTAAACAATGACATAAGCTAGTAAATCAGGAATAGTGTAGGCCAATGCGTACTCGCTTAAAACACTTCGGTCTCAAGTCACATGTCTTAACAAGTATGACATGAAACCATAATCGTTAAACCATCATGGCTATTTAATTTTCAAATTTAAGTGTATTTTCTCTAGTTTTAGTATAGCTTTTAGTCATCAAGAGAATTTTCCTAAATAAATATGTCGAGTGTCTATTAATAGGTATACATATTTACATGCACTTCTCCTAAATCCCAAAAAAATCCCAAAACAATGAATAAAATATTTATAAAGTATAGTTCATTGATGCCAATTGTGAAGTATGAGTATTTGGGGTTCCTATGATATGCAAATTTGTTTGGCTTTCATTAACACTAATTGTTAAGTACTTGAGGTTCCTATGAAATGAATGTTGGTCTAGATTTGGTTAAGGAGCACTCCCTTTGATACCATGACACCTAGGTGGAAGTGAGAATGGAGCTTTATTCACACTTGGTTAAGACAATGTCGAGTTAGGAGCTTATAAAACTGATAGCAGTTCCATGAGTCTTCCTCCAAGGATGCACCTTAACAGATATGATATGACAATGATACTAAACATAAATCGAAACATGAGTGTGACCGAAACTTTCTAATATAAGGTGTTGAGTGCCAAAGTAAGGTACCTTGGTGAGCCTTGGTTCCTTTATATTTTTATAATCTCACATTTGTAATCCGAGGTGTTCTTTATATTGGTAATGATGAATTATACACCATCATAAATCTCGTAAAACATTTTCAAAATAACAAGTTTTGAATGGTATTTTATTGTTAAGACGAGGTATGACATTTTCAATACTAAACATGAACATAAACATGAGCACACAAAAATCTTGTTAAGAAAAGGTGTTTAGAACCAAAGAAAGTACCTTGGTGAGCCTTGGCTCCTGTTTGTTATTTATATGGAAGAATTACAACAATTTTACCAGTCCCGGATGCTCATTAAGACTTACGCCTATGTGGGGAGCTGGTTCGGGCATCATTAGCCCTCTTTTATTAATGATAAGACACCCAACCATCATGACCAAATTGGTATTTCAAGCTTGATTCGCATACCAGGTGGGCTATTTCGTGCCTCTTTTTGTAAGTTTTAATGATTTTACATTTTAGCGTGCCTCTTTTTGTAAGTTTTAATGATTTTACATTTTAGTTCGATTATTTTCAATTAAGACATTTTTTCCTAAGTCAGTTCATCATTTGGTTATTGCATGAAGTAATTGATATTATTTTATTTATGATGATGTTGGGAAGATTGGCTACTAGTATGACATGAAACCATAACCGTTAAACCATCATGGCTATTTAATTTTCAAATTTAAGTGTATTTTCTCTAGTTTTAGTATAGCTTTTTGTCATTAAGAGAATTTTCCTAAATAAATATGTTGAGTGTCTATTCATAGGTATACATATTTACATGAACTTCTCCTAAATCCCAAAAAAAGCCCAAAATAATGAATAAAATATTTATAAAGTATAGTTCATTGATGCCAATTGTGAAGTATGAGTATCTGGGGTTCCTATGATATGCAAATTTGTTTGGCTTTCATTAACGCTAATTGTTAAGTACTTGAGGTTCCTATGAAATGAAAGTTGGTCTACATTTGGTTAAGGAGCACTCCCTTTGATACCATGACACCTAGGTTGAAGTGAGAATGGAGCTTTATTCACACTTGGTTAAGACAATGCCGAGTTAGGAGCTTATAAAACCAATAGCACTTCCATGAGCCTTCCTCCTAGGATGCACCTTAATAGATATGATATGCCAATGATAATAAACATAAATCAAAACATGAGTGTGAACCAAACTTTCTAAGATAAGGTGTTGAGTGCCAAAGTAAGGTACCTTGGTGAGCCTTGGTTCCTTTATATTTTTTTAATCTCACATTTGTAATCCAAGGTGTTCTTTAGATTGGTAATGATGAATTATACACCATCATAAATCTTGTCAAACATTTTCAAAATAACAAGTTTTGAATGGTATTTTATTGTTAAGATTAGGTATGACGTTTTCAATACTAAACATGAACATAAACATGAGCACACAAAAAAGCTTGTTAAGAAAAGGTGTTTAAAACCAAAGAAAGTACCTTGGTGAGCATTGGCTCCTGTTTGTTATTTATATGGAAGAATTACAACAATTTTACTAGTCCCGGATGCTCATTAAGACTTACGCCTATGTGGGGAGCTGGTTCGGGCATCATTAGCCCTCTTTTATTAATGACAAGACACCCAACCATCATGACCAGGTTGGTATTTCAAGCTAGATTCACATACCAAGTGGGCTATTTCGTGCCTCTTTTTGAAAGTTTTAATGATTTTACATTTTAGTTCGATTATTTTCAATTAAGACATTTTTTCCTAAGTCGGTTCATCATTTTGTTATTGCATGAAGTACTTGATATTATTTTATTTATGATGATATTGGGAAGATTGGCTACTAGTCATAAATATAGAAATATTGTAAATAAAGCATCGTTTAAAATTTAATGTCTATTAGAATTTTCTATCACTCATGTTCTTATATGAATTATAATACAACAAAATTTTCGTTGGTTGGTATGACATTTTCATCAAAGATGATAGTCATTATAATTAATGCTCAATTTTGAGATAGCATAAACCAAAGTAAGAGATAAACAATGGTGTAAAAATGATAAATTTGTATTGAGAAATAAAGCATATGCAATGTCATACTGTGATAATTTGTGAAATTTTTAGTTTTTAGGCATTGGCTACATATGAATACTTGTAATCAACTTAAATCAAACATTCTTACACTAAATATAAAGTTTGAACTGAAATATCAAAATAAACATTCAAATGCAAAAATAAGACAACATAAACAACTTAAGATTCCAGTGATAAACATGACCGGCTCTAATATAACTATTGTGATCTTTTTCATGCTAAACAATGACATAAGCCAGCAAATCGAGAATGGCAAGGCCAATGTGTATTCACTTAAAAAACTTCGGTCCCGAGTCACATTTCTTAACAAGTACGACATGAAACCATAACCGTTAAACCATCATGGCTATTTAATTTTCAAATTTAAGTGTATTTTCTCTAGTTTTAGTATAGCATTTAGTCATCAATTGAATTTTCCTAAATAAACATATTGAGTGTCTATTCATAGGTATACATATTTACATACACTTCTCCTAAATCCCAAAAAAAGCCCAAAACAATGAATAAAATATTTATAAAATACAGTTCATTTGTGCCAATAGCTTTGATTAACGCTAATTGTTAAGTATAAGTACTTGAGGTTCCTATGATATGAAAGTTGGTCTAGATTTGGTTAAGGAGCACTCTCTTTGACACCTTGAAACCTAGATTGAAGTGAGAATCGAGCTTTATACACACTTGGTTAAGACAATGTCGAGTTAGGAGCTTATAAATCGATAGCACTTTAGTGAGTCTACCACCTAGGATGTACCTTAACATATATTATTATATGACAATGATACTAAACATAAATAGAAACATGAGAGTGAACCAAACTTGCTAAGACAAGGTGTTGAGAGCCAAAGTAAGGTACCTTGGCAAGCATTGGTTCCTGTATATTCTTATAATCTCACATTAGTAATCCAAGGTGTTCATTACATTCATAATGATGAATTATGCACCAACATAAATCTTGTAAAACATTTTTAGAATAACAAGTTTCAAATGATATTTATTGTTTATATGAGGTATGACATTTTCAATACTAAACATGAACATAAGCATCCGTACAAACAAACTTGTTAAGACAAGGTGTTTAGAACCAAAGAAAGTACCCCGGTGAGCCTTGGCTCCTATTTGTTTTTTATATGGAAGAATTACAGCATTTTACCATTCCCAGCTGCTCATTAAGACTTACGCCTCTGTGGGGAGTTGGTTCGGGCATCATTGGCCCTCTTTTATTAATGACAAGGCACCCAACCATCATGACCTGATCAGTATTTCAAGCTAGATTGGCATACCAAGTGGGCTATTTCATGCCTCTGTTTGTAAGTTTTAATGATTTTAAATTTTAGTTTGATTATTTTCAATTGATAGAATTAGGGTCAAGTTGTCAGGAAAGATACTTTTTCCTGAGTCGGTTCATCTTTCGGTTGTTGCATGCAGTACTTGAGATTAGTTTATTCATGATGATATTGGGAAGATTGGCTACTAGTCATAAATATAGAAACATTGTAAATAAAGCATCGTTTAAAATTTAATGTCTATTAGAATTTGCTATCACTCATGTTCTTATATGCATTATAATATAATAGAATTTTAGTTGGTTGGTATGCCATTTTCATCAAATATGATAGTCATTATAATTAATACTCAATTTCTAGACAAGATATAGCAAAGTAAGAGATATGAAATGGTGTAAAATATGTGTATTGAGAAACAAAGCATATGCAATGTCATACGGTGATAACTCATGAAAGTTTTAGTTTCTAAGCACTGGCTACATTTGAATACTTGTAATCAACTTAAATCGAACATTCTTACACTAAATACAAAGTTTTAACAGTAATATCAAAATAAACATTCAAATGCAAAAATAAGACAACATAAACAACTTAAGATTCCCATGATAAATATGACAGGCTCTAATATAACTATTGAGATCTTGTTCATGCTAAATAATGACATAAGCCAGCAGATCGAGAATGGCATAGGCCAATGCGTACTCACTTAAAAAGCTTTGGCCCCGAGTCACATTTCTTAACAAGTATGACATGAAACCATAGCCGTTAAACCATCATGGCTATTTGATTTTCAAATGTAAGTGTATTTACTCTAGTTTTAGTATAGCTTTTATTCGTCAAGAGAATTTTCCTAAATAAACATGTCAAGTGTCTATTCATAGGTATACATATTTACATACACTTCTCATAAATCCCAAAAACAAGCTCAAAACAATGAATAAAATATTTATGAAGTATAGTTCATTGGTGCCAATAGCTTTGATTAATGCTAATTGTTAAATATAAGTACTTGAGGTTCCTATGATATGAAAGTTGGTCTGGATTTGGTTAAGGAGCACTCTCTTTGACACCTTGACATCGAGATTGAAGTGATAATGGAGCTTTATTCACACTTAATTAAGACAATGTTGAGTTAGGAGCCTATAAAACCGATAGAACTTTAGTGAGTCTACCTCCTAGGATGCACCTTAACAGATATTATATGACAATGATACTAAACATAAATAGAAACATGAGCGTGAACCAAACTTGCTAAGACAAGGTGTTGAGAGCCAAAGCAAGGTACCTTGGAAAGCCTGGGGTCCTGTATATTTTTATAATCTAATATTAGTAATCCAAGGTGTTCATTACATTCATAATGATGAATTATGCACCATCATAAATCTCATAAAATATTTTCAAAACAACAAGTTTCAAATGATATTTATTATAAATATGAGGTATTGTCTCTTTTTTCCTTACTCTTTTCTCTTTTTCTTACATGCACTTGAACCATACATAACCTAGACCAGATCATCCACTTACTCCCACTCTAAATTCAATACTCTTCTCTTATAGAGATATACAGTGTGTGGTCAAGGAGCACCGTGGAGCATTGGGTCAAATTGTCATCCTCATAGAGTTAGTTACCATTCAACTTGCACCAAGCCTTGGGATGAAACTATCTTATATGAGTAAAAAATCAAGAGACTCGTTGTCCCTTGCACAAAATTGAGGTTCCTCGTCAGGTCCACCAACCTAGGGAAGGTGACCATTTTTGAATGCAATAGACAAACATGAATTTTCTTCTTCAATGTGGCATCATAGAAACATGTGCTATTAAGCGCGAGACATCCAAGGAAAATTAAATAAAATAAAATTAGATCTTATGGTCTGGCAAAAAACAAGGTTTGAAAAGTCGATATCAAGCTACTAGTCACTCATGACAAGTTGCTTCAGAAAAAACATCAACTGGACATACCAAAAGCTTCATGTGAAAGATCACACACATGTAAGCATTATTAAGCAAGATCGATGCAATCAATAAAACTTGTCAGAATAAGAAGTGTGTATGGGTCATAGAAAAGAGTCATGACTATAATAGACAAGCATGAGTTTTCTTCTTTAATGTGAACGATGATAAGAAATGATGATATTTAAGCACTTTTACTCATTATGAGACACTCGAGAAAAATATTTAGAAAATATTGCCAAAATCAAGTGTTATCAAAATACACATTGCTTGTCCCTAAGAAAGACTCAACTCACGACAAACAAAAAGAAGAATCATCCTAAAAAATTCGTACATACTTAATGAGGAGTTTTGCAACTACCACTTACTAAAAAATTACACTAACTTAAAAGAAAATACTCTAATGACCCTAGGAATTCCCAATCCGATATAGGTGTCCATGTAGCGAGCAATGGTTTGTGTAGCCACTTGGCACAAAGTAGTGACTCACCCTCATATCATGTTGGAACCATCCATGCTCCCAATAAGATTCCATCGGTCTCCTAGGGGTACCTATAAGACTAATAGGGGTGAGCATCAGTCCAGAACCGAACCAGACCGGACCGAACTGGACCAGACCAAGGACAACTTTGTAAGAATTTATGGACCGTAGACCGGACCGTTTCGAGGTAGGACTGGACCGAGACCAGACCGTTTTACGATAGGATCGGACCAGACCGTTTAGACCGTAATCGGCCTTTTTACTTTTTTCAAGTAAAAATTAGATAATATTAGTTACTTCTAACAATTATATAACATTAATAGAAAATATTTACGCTACTAGTGCTTATATTTGTACTTTATTTGTCCTTGTTATATAATACACCGACAAATATACATGTATTTTACATAAAAGTCAGTCTACGGTCCGGTCCATGGTCGGACCATTTTTGGACAGGACTGAAGACCGAATTCACCAAAATTTGCAGACAGCGGACCAGACCGAAGACCGAATTCACCAAAATTTGCATACCACGGACCAGACTGAACTCATTATGGACCGGACGGGACAGGACCAAACTGAATGGTCCGATCCGGTTTTGCAGTCTGGACCATTGTTTGCACATCAAATCTGTGTCTCTATCGCAGTCATGTACCCATAAAGCACTACCCTACAATCTCCTAAAACAAAGTTTATTCATGATTTTATAATGAGTATAATTCATCCTTAAATACATTCAAGATTAAGATATATATATAAAAAAGGACTCTAATGACCTTTGGAATCCTTGATAAGCTATAAGCAGTCCATGTAGCGAGTAATGGTCGGCCCAAAGCAATGAGTCAACCTCTTACGGCATTGGTGCACTCAAACCAACACAGCTCTTGGGAAGATTTCACCAAGACTCCTAGGGGTTCCTGAAAGACTCTCAAATGAGTCTTACATAGACACAATCAGGTACAACATATGTATGTCATTGTTGCAATCATATATCAGTCGGGAACCGCCCTGGAATCACCGAGAAAGTAAAAACAAACTATTCTTTTATTCACTCTTACACTTTTATTAAGAGCATTCTATTTCACTAGCATCGACTTTATTCATTTCTTAAGTTCTTATGCTCTATAGAGATTTTTTAGTTGCTTTTAAATTAAGAGAAACCAAGCCTCTTTTGCACATTTTTTATTCTAAAACCTAATGTGGAAAGAAGTTAGTTCTTCAAAAGATACAATCCAACTAGATTTAAGTTCAAACACGTCATCCACAAGTCTAATTAAAATGTGAGATCAATTGTGTTCCAAAAATCCTTAAATGTTTGGACGAATTATTGAAAAGTTGGTGGAGTTTTTTACAAACACCGAGTATACAACCAAACACAAATCCTAGAGAGTTGTCCACAATCTAAAATAGAATGACAAGTAGAGCCAAACCCTAAGAGATGACGGTGAAATGAATCACTTGCCAAACATAACCATGAAGCTCAAGAAGAATATCGATGAAATAAATTGAGTCTGAGAAATAAGAAAGAACAAAATCATGGGGCAACCAAATAACAACCATGAATGGTGGGTGAAATTTATTGAAGATCAAATCATAGTTACCTCTTAATTGTTGATATATAAATTACGTAACCCGAGGTGAATCAAAATGTTGATTACAACATAGTAATAGCTTGGTGCAAGCCAATGACCTATTCCATACTTAGATACAACCTTCTCACAAACTCTTAGTCCCCCCGACAAAGGTGATGCACACATAAGGTGCCTCTATGGTTCTGCTAAGGTAGAAAAGGTGACCATTGTTGTGGTTAAGTGTAGAGGTTGTGGTACCATCAATGTCTTCATCGAGTCATACTACAACGGTAGAAAAGGATGGGTTTTGTTTTCCAAAGTAAATGGTGATAAAATATGTATTTCGAGTTCTACATTCACAACATGACATATATGGTCTCAACAAGTTGCAACATGTGAAAAAGAATCTAATATTTTGATGACGAGTTGGACATCTTGCCCACTTCATCGGGGCCACATAAAATCCTCCTCCTAGTTGAATAAGTCAAAACGAGTTGTACCTAGATGGTCACATAATGAAGCTATAATGCAGACATGCCAAGAGCAAAAAAACCTAGACCTTCCTTGTTTTCCACTAATAGAGAGGTTTAGTATGATGCTCCACATTTTGAGATTGGAATGAGCCCCCCTATCCATTACATTACTCGTTTTGGGATCTTCAAACTAGGACATCATCAATTGTTGATTTACGCCAACTACAACGTCCGACCCATAGTATCATCTCAAGAGAATGAACATTGGGCACAATTATCAATACCCCAAGGTCACCAATAAGGATAGTTTATACCATGTTTTATGCCGACATTTACCACTTTTATCTCTTAAGTTGTCATAGGGTGTAATTGGATGCATTTCTATGCATGTGTCTCAAATTAGAAGTCATCTAGACTTATCATCCTCATTTTGCTTGCATTGAAGGCCTCAAAATGAAGACTTCAGATGTTTTCCTATCAAACATAGATTAGACCTATTGTGTCAACATCTAGAAGCAAGCTTATGTCTTCACAACAAGAGATAAGTCGTGTTTTGTCAATGAAATGTCATTTCACATCAAAGAGGCTCCACACCAAAGACTCCAGTAACCACTCAAAGCAATAGTCGACACGAGGTGACTGTGTTGTTTCATATGGTACACTTCAAAAATATTGCAACCGCTCGAGCAACACGATGTGTCACTCATGGGACACATTTTGTATGCCTGAGTGTATACAAAAATATAAATGCATGGAGAGTGATTAGGGGGGAGATCTTTTGATTTTCAACTATCAACTTAAGGAGAAGAGAAAGAGGCGAATCAAGTGGAAACTCTACACCTACAAGGAAGAAGAAGAGGATCAAACATCTATTAGAGGAGACTGAGAATCACTCTCTATAAGTGTAGTACTTTATTTTTTCTGTTTCTTCTTATGTTTCTTCTCCTTTTCCCCATGTATTCCATTGTGAACATGATTTGCATGTCTATGTGTGAATCTAACATGGGTAATTCACATGTACTTGGTGTGTAATTGGCATCTACCTCTCCTGTGAGGAACAACTTATAATAGTAATTCGAATTTTCTTCTTTGTCTCTCTAAATTGCTTTCATTTGCTTATGAAAATCTTGGTCAAGGTATGCATTGTACGTTCGAAGAGGTCATTTAACCAAATTATATGCAATATGTGGGAGTATATGTGATTGGATTTATGCCCAGTCCCAACTATGTTGGGGTCGACAACATGGATCCTTTATTTCCAGTCAGCTCTATCATGGGTCATATTCTGGTCAAGATGTAGAGATTCAAAATCTCTCTTTATAAGCTCATCCCATGTTAATATAGGACTTCCTCTTATTCTGTTAATTGTTCTTAACTCTATAGCATTGCTCCGTATAGGTGCATTAGTCGGTCTGCGTTGCACATGTCTATACCATTCGAGTCGGCACATATAAATACAAATCATACAATTACATATTTAATTTGTATAGTTCTATATTTTAGATACAATCAATCAAATATGCAATAAAAACAACTTAAATATATAAAAATATGCAATAATGAACTAAATGTAAAACAACCATAGATGAATGTAATGTAAGAAAAGGAAATGGAGGCAGAAGGTAAGTTGATGAGTACAACGCAATACTAGAAAAGTGTATCTTTGTGAAGGGATAAACCTTATCTTTAAGAAGGTGATAGTCTCAAATGTCATACTTAGATACAACTAGTAAGTGCATGTGCGTTGCACGTTTCATTTTTTACATAGAAAATATTCATTTTAATCTTATGTTAGAAAATATTTAGCATGTATATCAGTTAGTCAAGGACTTTAAGTTCTTGAACTAATACCTTTTAGCATATAAAATAGTACATAAATCGTGTTTTTATGAGAATATTATCGTATTGGTTGTTGCCATTAATATGTATTTCTTTATTTTTTTATTTTCTAACTATCATCTAAATGATTGTAATTTTTCTCGTTTGAAGACCAACGATATTTGTCAAATGTTTATATTGACATTGATTACTCCACATCATAACTCTAATTTAATTATTCTATATTTATATTACACTTCTTACCAATATGTTTAAATACTTCAATCTTTATTTCACATCGACAAAGTTCTTAAAAAAATTTATGTATAAATTATATAGTTATCCTAGCATTATGTAGTGATGTTATTTCTACATATACTAAATATCCTATTAATTGTACTTTCGACTATATGGCTGACTTCATTTGTCATACACTTACGGTTAAAACTAATATCAATGCCTAGATCTTGGGACACAAATCTCTCCTTGCAAGAAAGAAAAGATGTTTGGGAATAATATTCTGAATCGTCCATGTAATAGATTGTTCAATATTTGAATAGTTGACGATATCAACAAACAAGATTTTAGATACATGTATAACAACCTATAAAATAGTACATCAATCGCCTTTTGATGAGAAGAATTGTAGTGTTGGTTGTTACCACCGATGTGTATTTCTTTTCTATATTTGTAATTCTCTAGCAATAATCCAAATGATTGTAATATTTTTCGTTTGAAGACCAACAATATTTGTCAAATGTTTATATTGACATTGATTATCCACATCATAACTCTAATTAATTATCAAGAATATATTAACCAACAAAATATACCTTATGCTCTACACTGAACCTACCATTAGCCTCACTAATCACTGGAGGTATGTTATTGTTTAAATTTAGTTTGCCAAATAGAACATGGGTGCCATATTGTAGTGAGATATCTTTGTTCTCTTTTTTTTTCTGATGTCTCTAATGTTATTAGATGTGTTGTCCTATCATTCTTAGTAATTCTTGACCTAATCTTTATTATTCTTAGAGTAAATATTATTGTTTCAAAGAATTCATACTCCATATCGACATTTTTACAATGACCATATATGTATCCAAGGATAACATATTTATATACTTCAATTTTAATTTCGCATTGATGAAGTTCTTCAAAACATGTATGTTTCAATTATATAGTTATCCTAGCATGATAGTGATGTTATTTCAACATATATTAAATATCCTATTAATTGCAGTTTTGACTATATGATTGAATTTGTTTTTCATAAACTTATGGTTAAAACAAACCTCAATGCCTTGATCTAGGGACACAAATCTCTCTTGCAAGGAAGAACAGATTTTTGGCAATAATATTCTGAAATGTCCATGTAATAGATTGTGCGGTATTTGAATAGTTGACGATATCAACAGACAAGCTTTTACATACACACACACACACACACATATATATATATATATATATATATATATATATATATTAAAAATATTACATTTTATTGGCAAGTTTAACATTTTCAAGCTTATTTTATTTATATATGTGTATATATAAGTCAATGTAGAGAATCAAATTTAAAGGTTTGTAAAAAGAGTTTAAGCAGTTAGTCATAGATAAATGGAACACGACATATATATCATAAAAATGCTACAAGCAATAATACATTTATTAGGGTAAAACCATCACTATCAAGAGATGAGATCAAATTCTCCTAATTATTTGGAGTCAATTCTTTCATGCAGAGGAATAAGAAAACAATATTGTCAGGAAATGTTGTTTTGAAAAATAATATTAATTTATTGTTGTTACGTACTACCTCAATTTTTTGTCGCCAGCATATTTAAACACTTCTGCTCACTTGAAGTTGTGTTGTCTATCTTCATAACAGATATAGTCTTGTTGGATAATCATTTACTGGCAAACGTTGTAGTCATATATAATAGATGTGTGTATGTTTGTGATCTTGAGTTTGCATGTTCATATATGTGTATGTGTGTGTCAACTAACAATATATTTGTAGATCACATAGTTACAATTTTTTTTAGTATACGTAGATAATGTTGATGATTTGATTCTTTTCCAGAACGGACACATATTTTAAGGTATAAAAACCATCACATTACCTTTCTACCTTACCAAAAATATTTCAAATGGTGTTACCCACAAGAGGAAGGCTATCAATTACGAAGCATTAATTTAACTATATTTTTCTAATATGCACTGCATATTTAGTATTCTAGATTAGATTATTGTTGAATCACCTAAAGGGGTTTGAGCTTATACCCGTTATAATTTTATCTAATTCTTGAAGGCAAATAAGTCTAAATCTTGTGATTCCTAACATCGAATAAGTAGTGATAACAACATCTTTAAAATAATAAGACAACTCCTCTGACATGGTGTCTGACAAACTCTCAAAGAAACTGACATATATATGATTCTACGACCTCTGTAAAAAAGTATTTATGAATGAGATAAATACTTTCAAATGGAGTACGACTTGCACAAGTTTTCTTAAAAGGCACTACAAGTATAAGGAAATAACTATATCAATGGTGAACCATGTAACCATGTAGTTGCACGCTGACTTAGAAATGAAACACAACATAAATCATTTAGTTTCACATGTAGATCTAATGTCACATTTTTATCCTTAGAAAGTATAAGATACACCTTTTGCATTGCAATAACTCATATCATTAGAAGTTGTTGTAGAGTCCATTATCAACATGAAACACACATGCAACAAGAACATTTCCTTCCAGTTCTAATAATTTTTGCAGTATGTGTTTTGGAATTCGGTTGTACGATGAGTAATAATAAATTCAAAGAAAAATGGACAGTTCATGATTTGTAAAAGGTAAATATAGTTATAATATATGCATTTGAATATCATGATATGAAACAACGATCTTATGAATAAAATCCAATAATGATACATGGTTTTATCTGGTCTGATTATTCTGAAATTCAGTAAAGTAGCAGATCTTTGCATATTCTTATGCTTGTCATTTCATGGACTAGAATTTGCTAGTGTTTATAAATACTAAATTCCGGAGTTGGACCAATCAGACCAAATATGATAGCCAAGCAAAAATGTAGAGATGCAAATGAACTATCCTGTAAATAAATACTTGATGATGATTTTCACCTGGTCATTAAATGTATCAGCAGTAGTCGAATTCTTAATGAGAATGGGAAATATGTTGAAAATCCTTGTGTGAGGTTTTCAAACCTTTCCTCCTTCACAATGGATTGTAGGTGGATGCATAGCAGCCCACCGTGTTCTGGATAGAAAATCAGATCTCAATCTTTCACGACATAAATTTGTGCTAGTATTATATCTCAGTGGTGGACTACTATAATGTTTAACAGTTCTCCGCCTGAACATCATGATGAACTACTACAACTCTTCACTTATGGGCATATAAATCATGGCATCGTAGTGCAATACACCCACTAACACTATGTTAGGGTTTAAATATGGAAGGATAATACGAGACAAAATCATCCATTTTAGAGTCACGATATAGAAGGAAACATATTGATTATATTAAAATAAAAATATGTTAATTATTGTGAAGATTTTGGATTCTGCAATGCTTTATAGATGTCTGCCTAGATTTTGACATCACAATGGACTTATTGCAACACTTCTAGACTGTTATTATGAAGGGATGTAGTCCACTTCATAGTTATGATATAGATCATGATACAGGCAGAAATCATCCAGATTTTATTATAACAAACACATGGGATAATTAACGTGTGTATTTGAGCTTGTTGCTTACATGTTAAGCACGTAGGAGGACGGAGACGAGTGCAAAACTCTTGTTGCTTAATATGGTACTATAGTAGATTGTCTCACCAGCTCGTAGTCCCTTACAAAGGAGTACAAACAAGGCTGCTCATCAACTCCATCAATCTAGGGAAGGCGACCATTTTGGAAATCAAGTGCAAGATTATGGTATCATCAATGCTTTTATCGAGTCATTTGAATACAATTGACAAATATGAATTTTCTTGTTTAGTGTGACAATATAGGAAAATGTGTTGGTTGAGCACTTTTACCATTACAAGAAATTTAGAAAATAATGCCAATATCAATGTTATCAACTACTCATTGCTTGTCCCTATGCATGACTCATCTCAGCTATAAACAAAGAATACTGAACATGCTCTTGCAAAAAAAAGTTTGAAAACTCAGTATCAAGCTACAAGTCATTAGTGACAAGTTACTTCAGAACAAACATTAACTGCACATACCAAAAGCGGACAATGAACGATCACTTGGCATCTAAGCATTATTAAGTAAGATCATTGTAAATCCACATACATTGTTAGGATAAGAACCATGTGTGGGCCATAGAAAAGAGTTGTATGACTGCAATAGACAAGCATGAATTTTCTTCTTCAATGTTAATTATGATAAGAAATTGTGCTAGTTAAGAAACTTTTACTCATTACGAGATATCTGAGTTAAATATTTAGAAAATTATGCCAAAATATATCATATACCCATTGATTGTACCTAAGAAAGAGAAGAATCATCCTCAAGTATTCATACATATATAATTCGGGATTTCTCTACTACCACTTGGTCAAAAACTACAATAAATTAAAAGAAAAACTCTAACAACCTTAGGAATCCTCAAATCTACTATAGGCATCAATCTAGCGAGTAATGATCCATTTAGTTTGAGCCAATTGGCCCAAAGTAGTGAGACACCCTCCTCATATTGTATTGGAACCAATCATGCTCCTAGTAAGGTTCCATTAGTCTCCTAGGGGTACCTAAAGACTCTAATGAGTTTTTGGGTGGCACTATCAAGCACATCATATTCATCGTCAGTGTTGTAGTCATATACTTATTAAGCACCACCCTAAAATGAGTCACAAACATTATTATATATCAAATCAAAAAATGTTATCAATTTCTAATGAGTTCCAATCGGAAAAAAAAATTGATGACATGCCTCGCAAGGGAATGAGAGAGAGATGAACAGTTATGGCATGAATAACAGTATCTCTGACGTGAATAGTACAAAGAGTATGGGTGGAGACTACAAAAGGGAAGAGGGGCGATAGTGACTAGGGAGATTGGATTAGGGGGTATTGGAGAGGGAGATCAGTCTCGTTATGATACCATGAGGAATGATGAAAGATATTGCATGTTAACTAAAACATATTTAAAGGAGGCTATGTGTATAAGAGGATTAGAGAGAATGATTAAATGGATACTTAACTGTAAATGGATTCAATTAAGTTTATATAGATAAGTGAAGAAAACATATGTGGGCCTAAGCCCAATAAGAATCTCAACATTATAGGTAGTTCTTCTGCATGTGAGCATATGTCCTTTATAGTTTGTACTATATGAGATAAGTCCACCATGCACCGACTAAAAGTCTTAACAAGCATGCTTCTCTTCCCTTGATGAAATCCTCCAACATGGTGAGTCTTTCAAAGCTAATTCAGTGAAAGATGTAGATAGTTCAAAAGTTGTGGCATCAATATCCAACTATTCTATTCAAAAAATGGTCCTATCTTAAACATCATGCATCTAGTCTTTTCAGCATCCCCTATGTTGGTCAGATCCCAGCGGATAATGACATTTATATGACCATGTTAGATTAACTCCATGTGTGCTGTGCTAGATTCATATCTTATAATCAATTAGATGGTAAAGGGGAGAAGCATATATTTTCCATTTAGAGCTTCTTGTCGATGTCCAAGATAAATAGTAGCAACAAGCATTCTGAGGGCATGAATTTTGATTTGTAGAGTCAAACCTTATAAGCACCCAGAAATTAGGACATTTGATGACACTGTCTAGCTAGAAAGGTGTGATTAAATCATGCCAGTCATATATTAGTGTGGACTTGTAGGTAACAAAATAATGCAGGCCGGTGTGGATAATCTTGAAATATAGTATCCCTAGACTCTCAGAAATAATGGGGTTAGATGATCATCCCAAAGTCTCTTGGTTCACATTTACATGGAAATCCAATTAAACTTGTTTAGAGATACCTTCTTTTTCAAACCTTTTTCACTTGTCCACTATGCCATCTTGAGTTAAATAAAGCAAGTGAGATAACTTTTGTTTTATATATTTTTTATGTCTCTAACCAAATTAGATGTGTGGGTCAATCAATCTTAGTAATGTTTGACCCAATATTTATTATTCTTGGAGTGAATATTATTGTTTTAAAGAATGCATACTCTTACTATATAGTGTATATGTTTAGAAATAAATGCAAAATCGATGTTATATTAACATTTTTACAATGACCATATGTGTATCCAAGGACACCATTTTCTAGAAATTGAAAGTTATTTTTCTAATTTTAAACCAAATTTTTTATTTCTATATTTATATTAAACTTCTTACCAATATGTTTAAATACTTAAATCTTTATTTCACATATATCAAGTTCTTCAAACATGTATGTTTGAATTATATAGTTATCCTAGCAATATATAGTCATGTTATTTCAACATATACTAAATGTCTTATTAATTGTAGTTTTAACTATATGACTAACTTCATTTGTCATACACTTACGGTTAAAAATAACATCAATGCCTTGATCTTGGGATACAATTCTCTCCTTGCAAGAAAGAAAAGATGTTTGGAAATAATATTTTGAAACATCCATGTAATAGATTGTGAAATATTTGAATAGTTGATATCAACAAACAAGATTTTAGATACATGTATAACAACCTATAAAATAGTGCATTAATTGCCTTTTGATGAGAAGAATTGTTGTGTTGGTTGTTACCACCGATGTGTATTTCTTTTCTATATTTTTAATTATCTAGCAATAATTCAAATGATTGTAATATTTATGTTCGAAGACCAACAATATTTGTCAAATATTTACATATCAAGAATATTAACCAAAAAAATATACCTTATTCTCTACACTGAACCTACCATTAGCCTCACTAATCACTGGAGGTATGTTATTGTTTAAATTTCATTTGCCAAATAGAACATGGGTGCCATATTGTAGTGAGATAACTTTGTTCTCTTTTTTTCTTCTGATGTCTCTAATGAAATTAGATGTGTTGGCCTGTCATTCTTAGTAATGCTTGACCTAATCTTTATTATTCTTGGAGTAAATATTATTGTTTCAAAGAATGCATACTCTTACTATATGGAGTATACGTTTAGAAATAAATTGACAAACAAAATTTTATCGACATTTTTGGTCATTCATGAATTTGAAAGTTATTTTTATCATTTTAAATAGAATTTTTTGTCCTATATTTATATTAATTTTTAACAACATATTTATATACTTCAATCTTAATTTCACATTAATGAAGTTCTTGAAAACTTGTATGTTTGAATTATATAGTTATCTTAGCATGATAATGACGTTATTTCAACATATATTAAATATCCTATTAATTGCAGTTTTGATTATATGATTTGCACTTATGGTTAAAACAAACCTCAATGCCTTGATCTAGGGACACGAATCTCTCCTTGCAAGGAATAAAAGATTTTTGGCAATAATATTTTCAAATGTCCATGTAATATATTGTATGGTATTTGAATAGTTGACGGTATCAACAAACAAACTTTTACATATATAGTTATATTTAAGATGTAGATCATTTTTATATGGATATACATGAATAACAATAGATACATTATAAAGAAGATGACACCTGATAATTAAATATCCAGAATTATGTGGAAGATATAATATTAAAAGTTGTAATATTTTTAATACAAATATTACATTTTATTGGCAAGTTTAACATTTTCAAGTTTGTTTTATTTATATATGTGTATATATAAGTCAATGTAGAGATTCAAAAACTAAAATTTTGTAAAAAGAGTTTAAGCAATTAGTCATAGATAAATGGAACACGACATATATATGATAAAAATGCTACAAGAAATAATACATTTATGAGGGTAAAACCATCACTGTCAAGAGATGAGATCACATTCTCCTAATTATTTGAGGTCAATTCTTTCATGTAGAGAAACAGGAAAACATTACTGTAAGGAAATGTTGTTTTGAAAAATAATGTGAATTTATTATTGTTACGGACTACCTCAATTTTTTGTCGCCAGCATATTCAAACACTTTTGCTCGCTTGAAGTTGTGTTGTCTATCTTCATAACAGATATAGTCTTGTTGGATAATCATTTACTGGCAAACGATGTAGTCATATATAATATATGTATATGTGTGTGATCTTGAGTCTGCACGTTCATATCTGTGTAGTGAATTTTTTTAGTGTTGATGACTTGATTCTTTTCCAAAACGGACGCATATTTTAAGGTATAAAAACCATCACATTACCTTTCTACCTTACCAAAAGTATTTCAAATGGTGTTACCCACAAGTGGAAGGTTTTGACTGTTAATTAACGAAGCATTAATAAAACTATATTTTTCTAATATGCACTGCATATTTGGTATTCTAGATTAGATTATTGTTGAATCACCTAAAGGGGTTTGAGCTTATACCCGTTATAATTTTATCCAATTCTTGAAGGCAATAAGTCTAAATCTTGTGATTCCTAACATCAAACAAGTAGTGATAAACCCATCTTCAAAATAATAAGACAACTCCTCTGGCATGATGTCTGACAAACTCTTGGAGAAGCTAACATATATATGATTCTACGACCTGTGTAAAAAAATTATTTATGAACGGGATAACTACTTTAAAATGGAGTATGACTTGCACAAGTTTTCTTAAAAGGCACTACAAGTACAACGAAATAACTATATCAATGGTGAACCATGCAACCATGTAGTTGCACGCTGACTTAGAAATGCAACACAATATAAATCATTTAGTTTCACATGTAGATCTAATGTCACATTTTTGTCAAGTATAAGATACACCTTTTGCATTATAATTGCTCTTAGCGTTAGAAGTTGTTGTTGAGTCCATTATCAACATCAGACACACATGCGATGAAAACATTTCCTTCCCGTTCTAATAATTTTTGCAGTACGTGTTCTGGGATTCAGTTGTACAATGAGTAATAATAAACCCAATGAAAAATGGAGAGTTCATGATTTGCAAAAGATAAATATAGTTATAATATATGCACTTGAATATCATCATATGAAATAATGATCTTATGAATAAAAACCAGTAATGATACCTAGCTTTCTCGGGTTTGATTATTCTGAAATTTAGTAAATTAGTGGATCTTTGCATATTTTTATCCAAGAATAGGACTCCGTCATCACCCAAAGCTGGTGTAGGTCATTTCATGGACCATAATTTGCTAGTGTTTATTATAACTATTGAATTCCGGAGTTGGACCAATCAGACCAAATATAATAGCCAAGCGAAAACATAGAAACGCAAATAAACTATCCTACAAATAAATACTTGATAAGGATTTTCACCTGGTCATTAAATGTGTCAGTAGTAGTCAGATTCTTAATGAGAATGGGAAATACATTGAAAATCCATGTGTGAGGTTTTCAAACCTTTCATCCTTCACAATGGATTGCAGGTGGATGCATAGAAGCCCGCCTTGTTCTGGAGAGAAAATTAGATCTCAATCGTTCACGACATAAATTTTTTCCAGGATTATATCACGGTGGTGCAATACTATAAAGTTTAATAGTTCTCTGCCTGAACATCATGATGAACTCTTGCAACTCTTCACTTATGGGCAACTCTTCACTTATGGGCATATAAATCATGGCATCACATTGCAATACACCAACTGGCACTATGTTAGGGTTTAAATATGGAAGGATAATACGGGACAAACTCATCCATTCTAGAGTCACAATATGGAAGGAAACATATTGATTATATTAATATAAAAATATGTTAATTATCGTGAAGATTTTGGATTCTGCAATGCTTTATAGATGTCTGCCTAGATTTTGACATCACGATGGATTTATTGTAACGCTTCTGGAATGTCATTATGGAGGTAAGTAGTCCATTCCATAGTTATGATATAGATCATGATACAGATAGAAATCATCC
Organism: Alisma plantago-aquatica; assembly: GCA_963693085.1. NCBI lineage: Eukaryota > Viridiplantae > Streptophyta > Magnoliopsida > Alismatales > Alismataceae > Alisma > Alisma plantago-aquatica. Next base: position 662,530,027 of record OY856413.1, read on the forward strand.
AAATTTTATTATAACAAACACGTGGGATAATTAATGTGTATTTGAGCTTTTTGCTCATGTGTTAAGCACGTAGGACGATGGAGACGAGTACAAAGCCCTTGGTCCTTAGTATGGTACTATAGTAGATTGTCTCACCAGCTCGTAGTCCCTTGCAAAGGAGTACAAACAAGGCTGCTCATCGGCTCCATCAACCTAGGGAAGGTGACCATTTTGGAAATCAAGTGCAAGATTACGGTACCATCAATGCTTTCATTGAGTCATTTGAATGAAATAGACAAATATGCATTTTCTCATTTAGTGTGACATGATAGGAAAATGTGTTGGTTAAGCACTTTCACCATTACAAGAAATTTAGAAAATAATGTCAAAATCAAATGTTATCAACTACTCGTTGCTTGTCCCTATGCATGACTCAACTCAGCTGTAAACAAAGAATAATAAACATGCTCTGGAAAAAAAAGTTTGAAAATTCAATATCAAGCTACGAGTCACCAGTGATAAGTTGCTTCAGAACAAACATTAACTGCACATACCAAAAGTGGATAGTGAAAAATCACTTGGCATCTAAGAATTATTAAGTAAGATCATTGCAAATCCACATACATTGTTAGGATAAGAACCATGTGTGAGACACTAAAAAGTGTTGTATGACTGCAACAGACAAGTATGAATTTTCTTCTTCAATGTTAATTATGATAAGAAATTGTGCTAGTTAAGCAACTTTTACTCATTATGAGATATCCGAGGAAAATATTTAGAAAATCATGCCAAAATCTATCAAATACCCATTGATTGTACCTAAGAAAGAGAAGAATCATCCTCAAGTATTCATACAGACATAATTCAGGATTTCTCTACTACCACTTGGTCAAAAACTACAATAAATTAAAAGAATGAGTTCTAATGTTAACTACGATAATGTTATAGATTTCTAATGAGTTCCAATCGGAAAAAAAATTGATGACATGCCTCGTAAGGGAGTGAGAGAGAGAGATGAACACTTCTAGAATGAATAACAGTATCTCTGACGTGAATAGTACAGAGAGTATGGGTGGTGACTGCAAAAGGGAGGAGGGGTGGCAGTGACTAGGGAGAAGGGATTAGGGGGTATTGGAGAGGGAGATCAGTCTCGTTATGATACCATGAGGAATGATGAAAGAGATTGCATGTTAACTAAAACATATTTAAAGGAGGCTATGTGTATAGGAGGATTAGAGAGAAGTATTAAATGGATACTTAAGTGTAAATGGATTCAATTAAGTTTATATTGATAAGTGAAGAAAACATATGTGGGCCTAAGCCCAATAAGAATCTCAACATACTAGTTAGTCCTCTGCATGTGAGCATTTGTCCTTTGTAGTTTGCACTATATGAGATAAGTCCACCATGCATTGACTAAAAGTATTAACAAGCATGCTTCTCTTCCCTTGATGAAATCCTCCAACATGGTGAGTCTTTCAAAGCTAATTCAATGAAAGATGTAGATAGTTCAAAAGTTGTGGCATCAATATCCAACTATTCTATTCAGAAAATGGTCCTATCTTAAACATCATGCATCTAGTGTTTTCAGCATCTCCTATGTTGGTCAGATCCTAGAGGATAATGACATTTATATGCCCATTTTGGTTTAGTGCCATTCCTCCTAAGGACTTTGTCAGATTAACTCCATGTATTTGCCATAAGGGGAGAAGCATATATTTGCCATTTAGAGCTTCTTGTCAATGTCCAAGATATGTAGTAGCAACATGCATTCTGAGGGCATGAATTTTGATTGGTGGAGTCAAACCTTATAAGAACCCAAAAATTAGGACATTTGATAACAGTGTCTAGCTAGAAAGGTATGATTAAATCATGCCAGTCATATATTAGTGTGGACTTGTGGGTAACAAAATAATGTAGGCCGGTGTGGATAATCTTGAAATATAGTATCCCTAGACTCTCATATAACCTGATACATATACCACAAGACTCTAGGAATTACTAATGAGATAAGATTCTTATCTAGTATTTGGAAAGATCGCCATTTATATGATGACTTTTGTGCAGATGGTGATACATAAATAATGGGGTTAGATGATCATCCCAAAGTCTCTTGGTTCACATCTACATGGCAACCCAATTGAACTTGTTGAGATATACCTTCTTTGTCAAACCTTTTTCACTTGTCCACTATGCCATTTTGAGTTGAATAAAGCGAGCATGCCTTTTTAAAGTCAGATATGAGAAGATTTGATGTTGATGTACCTTTCAAACTACTAAACAATCCTCTCAATTTTTCTGGTCATGAAATCACTCTAGTAGACAGGAGGCCACGAATAGAGACAGGTAAATGCCTCTAGTTCATAGATGATAATGATTTGAATACAACTACAGAGACCTTCATAGACATCCTTCTGGGAGCTTCAAACCACCATATTAGAATAGAAAACTCAGTCCTTGAAACTAAAGTTCCAACTTTCAAAGCTACTCTACTAGTAAATACTTCTTTGAACCTCTAGTTTATGTTTGTTTCTCCTAAAAGACAACATTTGTTCAAAGTTCCTCTCAATTGCAAGTATACCAAACAAGTTTACCATGCATAAGCCATTCACCAAATATGTATTAGATGTCACCTTAGCAAAATGTTATAGCATATGATTGGGTTGTGCCCTTCATTGTCCCTTGTTTCATTGTTTTTCTTGCATATCTTTCCATTTTATCGTGGTCCTTTAGTTATTTTCTAGCTCTCTAGGCTGCAATGCCTTTTCTTCCACATTTAGGATTGTGATTTATATAAACACATAAAAGATGATAGTGAGGGATATGCCCATATAAGGTTCTGATGTCTTCTCCACTATATGTGTGGCAGCTTCAAAGCAATGTTCAAAGTTCTAGTCGTGGATCTATTTAGAAACTACAACAAGTAGTTTTTTGTAACCTTAGATTAGCTTGGTGCAAACCAACGACCTATTTTTTGGTCAAACTTGGAGTTGAGTAGGCATTGGCTACATCTAAACACTTATAATCAACCAAACCAAAATATTTACACTAAATGAAAAATTTGAATAATAATGCTAAAATAAACATGCAAATGCAATAACAAAACAATTGAAACACAACTTAAGATTCCTATGATAATCATGACAAGCTCTGATATAACTATTGTGAACTTTTTCGTGCCAAATAGATAAGCATGAGTTTTCTTCTTCATAATGAATGATCCTAGGAAAATGTGTTAGGTAAGCACTTTCATTCATTATGACACATCCAAGTAAAATATTTAGATTACAATGCCAAGGCCATGTCTTATCAACTACCCAGTGCTTGTCCTTATGCAAGACTCAACCCGGTGAGAAACAAAGAATTAAAAATGGTCATACAAAAAAGATTTGAAGAATCAGTATAAAGCCGCAAGTCACCTAAGACAAGTTGCTTAAGGAAAAACAACTAAACATACCTAAACTGGCCAATGAAAGATCCCATGACATCTAAGCATTATTAAGCAGGATCGTTGCACACGAACAAAGCTAGTCAAGATAAGAAGTGTGTACGGGTCACCATAAGGAATCAAGAAAAAGAAAAGTTATGAAGTAAGAGAAGAATCATCCTCAAAAATGTATACAAACCCAATAAGGAATTTCATAACTACCACTTATTCAAAAGCTACATTAAATTAAAGGATAATACTCTAATGACATAATGAATCCCAAATCATCTACATGTTGCCCATGTAGCTAGAAATGGTCCCTACAGTCTAAGATAGTTGGTCTGAAGCAGTGTGTCAACCTCCTTTTGTCGTACTTGAACCAGACCTGTTTCTATCAAGATTCCATCAGTCTCCTAAGGGTACCTAAAAGACTCTAATGAGTTATCGGGTGATTCTACTGGGCACAACATACCCATGTCACTATCACAACCATATACATGTCACTATCACAATAATTGGAGTCAACCTCCTCGTGTCATGCCCAAACCAGTCTTGTTTCTAGCAAGATTTCATCAGTCTCCTAAGGGTGCCTAAAAGACTCTGATGAGTTTCTAGGTGATACTATCGGGCACAACATACCCATGTAATTATCAAAATCATATATATGTCGAGCACCATCCTAGACTCTCCACAATAACAAATTTTACTCAGGTTTTTATAATGAGTTTAATTCAGCCTTCAATTCATTCAAAAATTAAGAGAGATATAATACCAAATAAAAGACCTCTAATGACCTTTGGTATCTCCAATCTACTATAAGCAGTCCATGTAATGATCAACGGTCCCTACACTCTTGGCCAGTTGTCCCAAAGTAGTGAGTCAACCTCCTCGTACCACACTCGAACCTAGCATGCTCCGAGGAAGATTTCACCAGTCTCCCGGGGGTTCTTAAACGACCATTTAACGAGTTTTTAAGCAACACTACCAGGAATTGTATACATGTATCACTATTGCATTCATATACCCAGCGGGTACCACCCTAAACTCTCCTAACAAGGTTATGGTTGAGTCGCTATTGGTTCTAACTTTAAAAATAAGGAAAATTTAAGAAACAATACTTAATCCTCTTGGAATCTTCCATGGTAAAGTTTCTTCCACCATACAAAATTGAATTATACTAGCTTTATTGAAACAGAGGATGATTATGGGTGGTGATAATAAAATCTTCAATGGATAATTGATGCAAAGTTGTTATTTTTGGGTGGTTGTTACTTTATTAACGATGAAGAACATGACGAGCACAATGAAGAAGTGAAGAATAACATAAAACTCCTATTTTTCTTTTTCATTTGTCCATTTTGATAACCTCCTATAACCCACATAATTCAAGTTCCACTTGTCGCTCCTTGCTTCTAGAGGAATGATCTTCTAAAGAGGGAAATGATCAATCTAAGAATAGCTTTGTGTCCAAAGAATGGCTTGGAGTACTATAATAAGTGGACAAGGTATTCAAGTCTTATGGATGTATATACGCCTTATATTTTAAGCTTTAAACTTATATTGTATACTTATTATGACTAGTTATACCCCTTATAAAACATTAATTTTTATATACATAGCATACGTTATAAAATAAATTATATATGTAACTATATACATAAGTTTTTGTTATCCAATAATGAACATTAAAACTATTTAAAACAATATTGAAGTATATATGTACTATTAATGCCCACTTTCACATCTATGGTTCACATAATGTGCAAGAGAAGTTCCAACATAATTTAAATCTATCGTATTCCAATAAAAAGCCTACCAAGATAACATAGTCCATCCAATGATTTCCTGCGAAAAAAATATTTCATGTCATCTGTCACCCAAACAAGGCATATATACACATAACATATACTAGTTGCAAATGTCGGTACTTGGGTTTCCTATATTATGCATGACTTGCTAACATAACTATTGTGATCTTGTATAGGACAAAAAAATGTCTAATACACAAATGAAGATAAAAAGTCATCAATACAAAAGATAAACTTGAGGTGCAAACAAAGATGAAAAGTCATCAATTCTGAAGACAAAGTTGAGGTACAAATGAATGCATATCCAAAAGTAGACATTTAAGCATGTAAATACCTAATCAATTAAATATGTTAACACCTAATATTCATTTATGCACCAAATATTGACAAGTATCACTAGTTAAAAAGTGATAATCAGAACATTAATGCCCATTTGTAAGCATTGTGACCAATGAAAAAGATTGATACCAAAAAAATGAGATTGATGTAGGCTAGTGCGTATTTGCTTGAAAAGCCTTGACCCCAAGTTGTGTTGTTTGGAAAGTATGACATTAACCATAAATTTTTATCCATCATGGTGTTTTCATTTTTGTAGTAAATATTATTTTCTCTGGTTTCATATATCTTATAGTCATGGTTTCCAAACACAACCTGGCGGTTGAACTAGTTGAACCACCAATTGGGAAGCTTGGTGGTAGACCGAGATCAGATATATAGTCATGGTTTCAAACGCAACCTGAACCTGGTAGACCAACCGATTGAACATCCAATACGAAGCTTGGCGGTCCAAGTGGATTTAGCCCCTAATTTTGGCCTAAACCAATGATTTACCTAGTGGAATCATGTAAACAAGAAATATATAAAGAAGGTAGTATAACTAGGGTTAGGAGTTATGTAACCCTGGTCTTGTTTGACTTGGAGGCCTCAAATGATGAATTTAGATGTTTTTCAGTCAAACATAGTGTGTCATATCTTAAGTAGGTCATGTCATCATCCAATCTTCCTTCACAATAAGAGACACATTGTGTCCAGTCAATGACATGCCATGTCACATCACAGAGGGTCCTTACCAAATGGTCATACAAAAAAGGTTTTAAGAATCAATATAAAGTAGCAAGTCACCTGAGACAAGTTGCTTAAGGAAAAAAACTAAACAAACCTAAACTAGCCAATGAAAGAACACATGACATCTAAGCATTATTAAGAAAGATCATTGCAAACCAACAAATCTGCTCACGATAAGAATCGTGTATGGGTCACCATAAGGAATCAAGAAAAGTTATGAAGTAAGAGAAGATCATCCTCAAAAATGTATACAAACCCAATAAGGAATTTCATAACTACCACTTATTTCAAAACTACAATAAATAAAAAAATAAATTCTAATGACCTAAGGAATCCCAACTGCAAGCCGTCCATGTAGCTAGAAATGTTTTGTACAAGCCAAGACAGTTGGCCCAAGCAGTGAGTCAACCTCCTCATGTTGTGCTTGAACCAACCATGTTTCTAGCAAGATTTCATCAGTCTCCTAAGGGTACCTAAAAGACTCTAATAAGGTTTTAGGTGATACTACCAGGAACAACATAACCATGTCCCTTTCACAATCATATACATGTCGACGACCACCCTATACTCTCAATAAAAATAAAATTTACTCATGTTTTTATAATGAGTTTAATCCAGCCTTCAATACATTCAAAAATTAAGATATATATCTATACTACCATAAAAAGAGGGAGTTTTTCTTAAGATTTATAGTCAGGCCACTTAAAAAAATTCTATCCAATCAGAAGGTAGGAATTCAAAATCCTATGATCTCCTTAACCCTCTCTCTTCTCTCAATTTTTCTCATATTTTTCTTCTTTTTCCCAAATACAATGGCATGTATCCTCATGAGTAACGGAGTCCCACTAGCCCCACTATCTATTTCTAATAGAATGCCCACCAAGTCTCACTTCTACTTGCTTCTAATCCCCACTCCTCAGTGTTATTGTAAACTACCCTCCTTCATCTTATACCAGTGCCCATGTCTCTCCTTCAACCTGTCACAAGAGGAAAAGCGAAGCATCTATAGAACGCCCACTAGGGTGTTATCTGATCCCTCCAGCAAAGGTGGCATTGTATAGTCTTTCTCCATGACCGTTTCCTAATTTAATATCTATCTTGATAAATAGATCCCGCCTCCAACAGTGCATGTTCACCATGCTTCCACTCCCTTTTCATCTCTCATTGTCGACCATGGAAACTATCCTTCTTAATCTTATACCAATGTCCAGGCATCGCTTTCAACCTTGTCACAAGAGGAACTAAAGAACAACATTTATATTCATACCTATCCGATTGTAGATCTGACTGGTCATTGCCTTCAAATACCTATATTGTAGAACACCAGAAATCTATGTAGGAAGATTTGATCCTTTCATCTAGGTGAAGTTATGGACAAACATAGCAACAAGAACTCTTGGGAAAGATATTGCCTCCAAGTACAATGTATAATCAATGCCAACATCATTGCTATCATGTTGAAATCCAAGAGTTGCCAAACGTCAATTTGTGCCTAGCAATCAACAAAATAGCTCATGTGTACATCATCCTGTAAGGATTGATAAACTATGTTTGCATTGTTCTATATTTTTGCATGAATGACTCTTCTTAAATTCCTTGTTAATTATATGCATTCTCAGAAGATGTTGGTTGGTAAAAATTATATGCATTGAGTCTGGAAACGGAGAAAAATTGGCACCATAAGGGTAATGGGGACGAGTTGTATGGCTTTTTGTACATTATGCTCAATGAAACTATGGGTTAGCTCAACTTATTGGGTTCTTTCAGCATGAGAAATAGAAAGATATCATTTATGGTTGTGATGGTCAGCAAGTCCCATCAAAAGCTTCTCATAAAAACATGAACTCAGTTTTGATGGTGTTTGTAGAAAGTGAATGCCTCTAAGATCTTCATAAAATCATTAGTAGCAGACCTCGGCCTCAAAATTAGTAACTGCCGCATATAATGCTGATTAGATCTATAAAATGTCCCTCATCAGGAGCTCCATGCCCACATTGAGGTCTTATACTACATGCATTTCATTTCACATTGTCCATAACCATTGCAACTCTTTGACATCATATTCAGCTCCTCTTCGAACAGTCTAGTACTAACATCTATTGTTGTCCACTTGATTTAGTTCGTGCATTTTTCCAACTAGGTTGGCAGTAGATAACTACATGGTCATGACAGTCTACTTTTCCACAATAGGTTTTTGGTTATTTTCACCATAATAGTGATTGTGATTTTTGATATGGTGTGCTAGCTTTGCCAATGATGAGATGGCTCTACTGAGTATTAATGGGGGTGTGATTCCAGATGCTGGTGATTGGTAGAAGGTAGTGTTGATGTGTGCATTATTCTTTATCGTAGGAGTTTATGACTACTGGTGAGAGGGATGTGATCACTATAGTTATATTATCAATTTGAAACTTCAACTCACAACAAGAAGTCTTTATTGTCATGGAAGTACCCTGTTTAAGCCAGACATAGATCGTGAGGATTTGCATGATGTCGCTCTGTCTCAATCCTTTTTCTTATCTCAGGCCTTTTCTTCATTATTCCTACAACAATCAACTAAAAAAATGCATCTACAACCAAATCAGCAGGTGACTGAATCATAAAAAAAAAAGATAACAAGATGGAAATGGTTCCTTTAACAAAACTTTTCTTAATAGAGAAGGCAAGTGATAGACACAACCTTTGTTTGACCATGTAACACTGATGCTCATGGAAACATTCATTTTTCAACCAAGCATATTGAATTGAAGTTGACACAATGTACTTTAACATGTAAATGTCTGCATAATTACAACTTTTAATCATAATATTTTACAATCTGCTATTTGTTTTGCAGCAACAATTTGTAACTGAAATGATCGATCAGGAAGTCACAAATGCGAGTTAGGGCAAGATGATGCTTGAAGAACGCACTGCATTAGCTGGAGACTGGGGTATCTATTCCTGTACCATAGCAAATGATGCCCCTTCTTGAGGAAGAAGGTGACCTGAAACATACATCTTCTTTGTTGTTTACTTTTCATAATTAATTCTGACGTTGGTTCAGTATATACATTTTTGTATAAGTTGTACCACCATAATGCCACATAGCGGCTTACAGAAGTGAGTGCAGTGCTCACCGATGGTCATGGATGGTGGAAACGTGCAATAGATTCAACAACAGCGTGGCAGTGAAGAAAAGCATACCCTCTAAGCCTGAGTCCTACCCTTTTCCCTCATCCGGCTCCACATTCCCATTTTCAAAATGTTGTATTTTTCTTTACTCTCTTTTTTTTCAACACATTTTGTTACAAAAATATACTTTTATTCTACCCTCAAACCACCATCCCTACCACTCATCTCCACCCACTATCACTGTCCTTACCACTCCTCTCCATCCACTATATGCACGTTCAATCCCATAATCCCATTAGAACTTATGGTCAATTTATCTATGAATTTCCTTCACATTTTTTCTCTCTCCTTGATTGTAATTAAATGTCTCTTTGACACTTTCTTAAATTTAAAACATTCTCCATATTGATAACCCCCCCACTATCACTTGAATTTTGCCAATTATGTCATATACTTTCTGATAGATGACGTCTATGTTAATTGCAATAGTAGTCATTTATAAGAAATTTCAAAAAGGACTACCTAACGGAAGATGCTAACTATTTACATATATTTGTTTCTCTCTTCTCAAACAACCTTGCCTAACAAACTCTTCTCCTATGCACATCTATCCTCCCTTTTCAAGTCATCACCCACTCCTCTCTTGCCTCTCAAGATCATTCTCTTTGACTTGCAACAGACTCTTCCATTTCACACACTCTCTTTCCTTCCAAATCATCATTAGTTCTCCAAATAGCTATGTCTCCGGTGAAAACGTTATAATTCATTGTTCCTTTAACTTGTATAGATTAGAAAATTTAAATAGTAAAACATTTATTGAATGTATACTATTAACATATCTCTTATATCTTCTGGTTCTACTTCTTCTTGGGTGGTTGACTCTGCCGCGTCACATCATATGACTGGTATGAGGAGATTTCTCCACTACATTGACTAGTATATTCCCCATCAATCTGTTACACTGGAAGATGGTTTGGTAAGAAGGGTGTTAGCTAGTGGATCTGTTCCTCTAACACCTAAAATTGATCTTAAATCTGTGCATTTTGTGTCTGAGTTTCCTGGTAATCTACTTTCTGTTGCAAAATTGATTGACACTATAAAATGTACAGTAACATTTGGATGCTCTTGTTTTGTTTTACAAGATCTCAAGAGTATGAGGACAAGTAGTGGGGGGCCTATGAAAGGTGATCTCTACCTCTTCCATGGTGATAGTCTGCCTCGCCAAGTATTTGATCCTACTTCAGCTGTCCTATTGAGTGGTTCCCCTTTACTATGGCACTGTAGATATGGACATCCATCTTTGGAGATCCTGCGGAAGTTGGAACCTGAGTTGTCCCAAGTATCATCTTTAGAATGTTAGTCGTGTCAGTTGGGAAAGCATCATAGATTGTCATATCCCAGTCATGTCAATAAACGGACATCATCCCCCTTTGAGTTGGTTCATAGTGATGTATGGGGTCCTGTTAAAGACTAGAGTTATAATGGTTTTCATTATTTTATTTCCTTTGTGGATGATTTTTCCCATATGAAATGGATTTATTTACTCAAAAGTTGGGAGTCTGTGTTGTCTATTGTTAAACATTTTCATAAAGAAATCCAGGTTCAATTTGATTGCAACAGTAAAGCTCTTCAATCTGATAATGCTTTAGAGTATGTTCAAAAAGCCATGTCTAACTTTTGCAGTTCTGTTGGCATGATTCATCATACATCCTATCCTCACACCCCTCAACAAAATGGGGTGGATGAGAGGAAAAACCGCCACCTTCTTGATGTTGCCAGGTCTATCATGTTTCAGTCTAATGTACCCAAGAAATTCTGGTCTGAGTCCCTTCTCACTGCCTGCTTCTTAATTAATAGACAACCCTCATCTCGAAGGGTGCACTCCTTTCTCTGTGTTACATCCCACAGATCAGCCCTTTCCTATTCCCGTTAGATTATTTGGTTGCACCACTTTCGTCCACAACTTTGATCCTAAGGCTGACAAGTTATCCTCTAGATCGATTAAAACCTTGTTCCTTGGGTACTCTGGTACTAGCAAAGGATACAAATGTTACTGTCCTAGTCTTCACCGTATGTTTGTGTCTAGGGATGTTACTTTCCATGAGACTACTCCATATTTTTCTGATGCCAAGAGTAAGGGGGCATCTGGGTGAGAGAGTGCCACCATCTTTTCAGAGTGAGAAAGTGCCACCATCTGTGCAGAGTGAGCGAGTGCCACCCATCATTCCTGATTATACTATTATTCAGGAAAAGTAGGTAGATGATGAATCTGTAATTGAGCATTATCCACATGTTTATAGTAGGTGAGGTAGATAGAATCCAGGAGAAGTAGCGACACCAGTCTCTATGCCTTCCCCATCATCCTCTACTCTAGAGAATCTTGCATCTGATCTTGACATCCCTATTGTTGTTCAGAAAGGTACCCATTCCTGTACTATTCGACATCCTATTGCGAATGTGTGTTATTTGTCCAAATTATCTAAACAGGCTCGTGTGTTTTCTATTGGGATTGATTCTGTGGATTTACCGAGGAATCATCATGATGCTATGAAGGACAGTGGCTAGAAACAGGCAATGCAGGTTGAAATGTCAGCCCTATTACTTAATGGCACCTGGAATCTTGTTGACCTACCTGCAGGTAAGAAGGTTGTGGGATGTAGATGGGTATTCACTATCAAACACAATCCAGATGGCTCAGTTGAAAGGTTGAAATCCAGATTGGTGGCTAAAGGCTATACACAAACATATGGGGTTGACTTCTTTGAGACTTTTTCCCCTGTAGCTCGTTTGAATTCTGTGCTGATTATTATTTCTCTGGCTACTACTTTTGATTGGCCTCTATTTCAGCCGGATGTCAAAAATGTCTTCCTTCATGGTGATTTATAGGAAGAGGTCTATATGAAGTAATCTCCTAGTTTTGTTGCTCAGGGGGAGTATTAGAAGGTGTGTAAGTTGAGGAAGGCCATCCATGGACTGAAATAATCTCCTAGAGCCTGGTTTGACAAGTTCAGCGATGTGGTTCTTCAAATGGGCTTATGTAGTTCTGTGACTGATCACTCATTATTTTATTCTACTTCTTCCAGTGGAACTATAATTATTGTTGTGTATGTTGATGACATAGTAATTACTGGTAGTGATTCTATAGGAATATCACGAGTGAAGGAAGGTTTGCGGGGACACTTTCAAACAAAGGATCTGGGTAAAGTGAGATATATTTTGGGCATTAAGGTGCTTAGATCTCATGCAGGTATCAACCTATCTCAGAGGAAATATGTGTTAGACTTACTGTAGGAAATAGGCATGACCGAGTCCAAGCCAGTATCTACTCCTATGGACTATCACATCAAGGAAATGGCTGATGATGCAAAGTATTCAGATCCAGGATATTACAGTAAGATTTTTGGTAAAATGATATATTTGACTGTTACACGGCCTGATATTTCCTTTGATGTAGGGGTGGTGAGTCAACATATGAGGTCACCATGGTAGTCACATTGGATAGCGGTATGTCGAATTTTGAGATACTTAAAAAGTGCTCCTGGCAAGGGGACCACTTATTATAAACCAAAGATGCTTGATTCTACGTTGGTTCTTACAGGTTATGCCGATGCAAATTAGGCTAGAAATTAGACTGATAAGAGATCTACATCAGGATATTGCACCTTTCTAGGGAATCATCTGATCACCTGGAAAAGTAAAAAACAAAATGTTGTGGCATGATCTAGCACTGAGGCTGAATATCAGGCAATGGCACATACATGTTGTGAGTTACAATGGGTAAAATATGCTCTTTCTAAGTTAAAGATCCCTATTTCATATCCCATGTAACTCAAGTGTGACAACCAAGCAGTTATACACATTACCAGGAATCCTATCTTTCATGAGCGCAGGAAGCATATAGAAGTTGATTGTCATTTCATCCGAGATCAGATCAAGAATGGTGCTGCTGTAACACCATATGTCAAGTCTGAAGATCAACTGGTCGATACTCAGACAAAGCCATTGGGTCCAGTAGTATTTCACAATCTATGTGGCAAGCTGGGCATACACAATGTGTACACTCTAGCTTGAGGGGGACTGTTAATATATCTCTTTATTATCTATATTATTTATTTATGTCATTTCCTTATTATTGATGTACCTCTATGTAATTTACCCATCTATTATAAATAAAGAGGTGTTGGCTCTCAGCCATCACACGATGCCCTATGCAACCCTTACATAAAATAACATATACTACCATGAATTGTTTAAACTAATGGAAACTTTGTGATTTTCTTTTTCTACAAAACCCAATAAATCTCATTGTAGTATTTTTAACTCTCTTTTCAATTGTTTTCTCTATTTTTACCCCAAAAAAGGATTTTATCTATTTTTTATATTTTTTTTCTAGCTCCTACCATTTCCCTCGTTTAGATCCATGTTGAATTAGTTCGCACCATCTCAAACTCAACAAAAAAATGTCCACATCATATACAAGATGAGTTTGCACGTTTCCTCTCAACTCCTCCTTAACAAAATATCTTATTTGGCAACTAATTTCTCTGCACAATTGTAACCTCCAACCGACTCAGTCTTGTCACCTCTCACTGAAAAATAACTACTTTTTTCCCTCTCTAGTTTCATTCTTTTTTCTCACTTCCATAACTGTCTAAGAAATATCCCATCTACAAAAAAAATTTAATGTGAAACCACTTAATGTAAAAAAATTATTGATTTGATTGATATTATGCTTACATTCACTTACCTCTTTTACTCTTACTCTGTACAAAGACTCCAATACATTAAAGTAGAAGCAGCAATTTGAAAACATAAGATTTTACATAAATTAACTTTTTGTCCTTGGGGTACGTTGCATGTGAAACCACACTGAGTTTCTTTAAGAAATACTCATTGTTTCATATCTTACGTTTATGTACTATAAAAAAAACATACTTGTTGAATAAATTACAAAAAATACCATCAACCAATCACAATACTTCATTTGTAAAATGGTATGTCCTCCTTGACTCGCTTCTCTATTTTTTCTACAATACTTCATTTGTAAAATGGTATGTCCTCCTTGACTCTCTTCTCTATTTTTTTCTAGGCAACATTTAAATCTTTTTTTATCCTCATTATACATTGAAATCTTTGCATAGTAGTATATTGCAAATATTTTCATTATTTAAAAAATATCTCAAATGAAATTGTTGAGTAGTTATTTCATTTTGAAGCATACTTTTTTTAAAAGAAATCAATATCTCATACGTAAAAGGAACACAATGAAATTGGGCATTTAATAATTTATATCAGAAACGTCATTACAAGAATTGACCAATAATAAGGTTGTATTATATTAGCTTCCATGTATGAGTTTTTTTTTAAAATTAAAAAGAGGTCCATCTTATTCATCTTGCCCCTCAAGCAAGCAAAAATAATCATCACATTACATAAGAACATTCACGATCAACCATCATGGTACCCTGAAGTGAAGCCATCCCGCACACATCCCAAAATCCCTCTCTCATCATCCCTATAGATCTACAGATTCAAGTCATCTTCCATGCTTCTTACCCCAAAGCCCAGCTAGGTGTTCCCTTGCATCATCTTCATCCTCAGCCTTGCTTAAATATTCGTCCCCACATGATTTGCTAACCATCACCCTAACAGACGATCTGTTCATGCATATATCGTCGTTGTGTGCCCGCGATCTTGTGAGGTCACCACCCCATAATGGCTTCAAAAAGTCACCAAAACAAGGAGAACGCAGACGCCGACAATCACCAACTGCATTCTCCACCCATCTCGCTATGGTGTCATTCTTGTCGTCACCAGGGGTTCCGCCATCGACAGGGGCCTCAGTTGTATGAGTTGGATTGCATCTTTATATAGTTGAGGATGGCCATAAAAAAAGACAATCCTTTTAGGTTAATGTATACTTTGTTTGCCTTTTTGAAGTAATTTTGTATCAAGTGAAAAAATTTCATTACGTGAAATTGATTACTATTTAATTAAAACCAGTTACATTTAAGTTTACTAACAGTAAAGAAGTTTTATATTAAATATTTAACAAGATTAATTGGGCACGTGCATGGGCACATGTGTGTTTACTAGTAATACCAAATAAAAGACCTCTAGTGACCTTTGGAGTCCCCATACAAGTGATCCATGTAATGAGCAACGATCCCTACACTCTTGGCCAGTTGGCCTAAAGTATTGAGTCAACCTCCTCATACCACACTTGAACTCCTATGAAGATTTCACCAGTCTCCTAGGGGTTCCTAAAATACCATCTAACGAGTTTTAAGGCAACACTACCAGACATTGCATATATGTATCACTATTACAGTTATATACCCAGCAGGCGCCACCCTAAACTCTCCTAAAATGGTTATGGCTGAGTCGCGACATGGTTCTAACTTTGAAAATAAAGAAAACTTAAATAACTAGTTTTAGGAGGAAAACGAGATAAGTGAGATAGATGACTACACCTGATGGTGGAGAAGGTAGTTTGCAAGAGCGAAACTCTCAAGCTACCTAAGAAAACTCATTACTACTATGTGACAATTTCTGATCTACCTAGAAATTGTGAAATTAGAGGTTTTTGTTATCATAAAGGTAAAAAAACCAACTTTCAGTTAGAGATCGGTTGTGTTGCACAGGCGGGCACCCAGGTTGCACCTAGGTGCGCCTAGGAAGCCAAGGCAGCCCAAGCCCCGCCCCAATCAAGGCACCCAGAAGTAATACACGTAACTAAGTTTTTAATTTTACTGATTTATATCAATTGATTATTATTACTCATCTACTTGTTTGTTCTTATCTACTGATCCATATTTACCTATCTACTGATCTATATTTACTTATCTACTTATTTGTATTTACTCATCTCTGTTCATCTACTGATTTTTGATTCATCACATTATTTAAATTTAGGGCTTTGTATTTATTCATCTACATTTTAAAACTATTTAATCATCTATTGATTTATATTTGTTTATCAATTGAGTTGTATTTTTTATCTAATGATTTGTATTTGTTTATATATTGATTAGTATTTATTAATCTAATGCTTTGAATTTACTTATCTAACGCTTTGAATTTTTTTATCTATTGATTTGTATTTACTTATCTAATACTTTATATTGATTTATGTATTGATTTTTATTTACTTATCTAATGTTTTGACTTTTTATCTACTTATTTGTATTTACTTATCTATTGATTTGTATTTATTTATCTACTGATTAGTATTTACTTATCGATTGATTTGTATTTATTATCTACTATTTTTTATTTATTTATCTACTGTATATAAATGTACTATTTTAACTTGTCTACTATTTGACTTTATTAATCTACTGATTTGTGTTATAAATGTACTGCCTAATGAATAGAAATACAAATATAGTTAACATTTTATTTATGAGTAATCAATTTCTGATTAACTCAAATCGGCTTTACAAAAACCCAATAAAGAAAAATAGAAAATATCTCCTAAAAAAGTACTACAAATTCAGGTTTTTGAATGTACTATATTTACTATACATGCAATTTAGATATAGCTATCAATATATCTACTATATTACCATACTAAACGTGAGGACTCATTTTCATCCACCACGTTGCCCAGAAAATTTAGACTCTAATCCTCTAATCTATCATGCCATCACATCCATACATGATTGGTAAGGATATTTTGATTCAGAATTTTTTATTAAGTATTTCTAATAAGCAATAGGTTACCTCTTCCTTCGGAAGCCCAGCTTCGGCGGTCACACATATTCTGTTTTTTTGTCTGTCATCGGCAGCCGCTCCTCAAAGACATAGGAAAGACAAGATGCGGCTTCGGAAGAAGGGATTTATTCCATCGACGGCAATTACATCTATGATGCATATATGTTCCGCCTTGGAATATATTTTCATTACATGGGAAGCAGCTGTAGTTTATTGTGATCTTTCTTCTTGTCGACGTGCTAATTAGAGGGAGAAGTCCCCGGTACATTGTAAAACTAACCAAACCGGGCATTTCGTCATCACAATTACGGGAAGAATATATTGGCCACCCTAAATGGATTCAATTTCCGAAGTAAAAATTCATATTCAATGATGCTTAAGAGAAGGCATCACCGACAACCTTTTGGCATCCAACATCAAAACGACAAGGGAGGCTAAGTATCATCCATATATGGTAAATTGTTCAAGCACAACCTTTTGGCATCCAACATCAAAACGACAAGGGGGGCTGGCTAAGTATCATCCATATATGGTAAAGTGTTCAAGCACGATGATCCGCCAAGACACGTCATGTTTTAATTGTTCATTACCACCAGCAGCGCGGTGCAACTACCGTCAATGCTAAACTACTGCACGTAGAGGGAAACATGCACTGTGTTGCTGTACTAATCAGATCAAGGTTCAGACCGTAACAGGATGTGGATGTCATGAAGAACCAAAACGACTAGGGCCACCATGCCAACATCTTTAAATGATCTAATATCCTGTACAAATGTTTATCATCTCGCTACAAAAAAGTCAATTGATAACTCTACTAAATGACGGCTAAGTCACTACAAAATAATATCTTTGAATTTAAAGAAGCAATACCTCAATCACATGGAAAGTATTCTTTTCTTCTTAGCAGAAACAAAATTACCACGATATATCACTCTAAGCGACTATACAATGATAATTGCAGAAGTATCAGGTAGATTTCCTTCTGCAACGTACCAAATGAGATCAGTAATGCTTTTCGTTCCCTTTTAATCAGGGTCTTGCATCCTCTAATGACTGTCTTTCTCACAATAAAGACCCAGGTCGCTAAAAGGGCACAGGACCAATGCCTTGCTGCTCACTTTTATCCTCTCTCAGCAATGAAGCCAATCAAACCATGGTAACAACAAAGCTCCTTTTGCAGATGCATAGTGTTCTCTCACATATGCTTAGGTGAAAGAGTAAATGTATCGCTTGATTCATAGTAATTATATGGAAACATTGTATGCGGCTGGTTTGCAATGGCAAGGCAAGATTCCAGTGTGTGTGAGGCAAAGGTATGAAATGTTGTTTCTTCTTTATAAAATGGTTGCAAAACGTAGAAAGGAAATAATTCCATTAATTAATTCAAATAATATCAAGATATATATTTATAGAATGGAAGATAAAAAGTTACAGAAATAGCACAGTAACATCGTCAGGATTTAATATTCAGGTATTGTCATAGCAACCTTCAGATATATATCTTCCTATCTAAGGCACTAAACAATCACTAAGATACTAATGACAAGGTATATCCACATATTATGATCCATAATGGCCATCATAAAAGACTTTGTATCTTTGGCAACACTATATTCTTCCCATGAGTCCTGACAAAACTAACTTGATACAAATCAATGTCTCTTTGATAAAATATTTTTTAATGTGAAATAAGTGAAGGTTTGAAATTTTGTTGAATATGTCATTCAGACAACATTTCGTACAATGGGGTTATAATTTTATTGAATGTCTTACTATGGTATCTGATATCATATTTTTTGTACCAATATCAAGTCCAGTGAACTTTGAGGAAGGCATTTTATCGTTTACTAACAAATTGGTTCTTTATGATGCTTTCCGCCATCATTCATTGATTCCAAATTAAAAGGATATCAAATATGATTACAATACATAAATTTGAATAAAAATCAATAAATATAAATTAAAAAAGGTATGAAAGAAGAGAGATTTACATCACTATATAGTATGAATGTCTTCTAATAGCATTGAAAAAGAGTTGTGCGGGCTTGAGAAATATTGAAGAACATGAGACACCATACAACTACGACGACTGTCTTTTTTTATATTGGAAAACTTATTTATAGAAAAAAAAAACTCTAAACAAGTATCCAGCCGTAAGGTAGATGATGAGATACTCTTTGTATATGAATACTACTTCACATCCCAAGCCATTATCAACTTATTTCCATTAGTAGATCTATTTTTCTTGGATTAATTGTGTTATTAATTCTTGTATTTGATATATTTACACAGAAATTATATTGACAAATAATTATCTATTGGCAATGATGAAAAAAAGAAATAAAACATCCAAAACAATAGACGTTGTTTGAATCCAATAAACTACAATAACTATTAAAGAAAAGAGACTAGATGTAACAAAAGAATATATAATAGATGACCATTTCATGCAAGTTATTTGAATGAAAGAAACCCAAAAGAATATAGTAATGGCTAGAAACCAACTAGCATAAGAAATTTTGAAAGTAGTAAATACAAAACCGCCACATTTTCCTTGCCACCCAAGAATTCAACACTTAGTTTTTCTTGACCCTACAATTTGTAGACTAAAATAGATATGAATTCACAAGCCTAATATACTATTAATATTTGGTATAATATTAAAACAGATCATGATTTTAATGACAATTTATGCCTTTGTAGTTTTATCTCTAATCATTAGGCAGACCCTAACCTCATGCAGTCTATTCATGGATCCACCACTAGATACATCTAGAGGTCTTGTATTAGAATAAGATGATAAGAATATTTATTTGATGCTACATATCTTCCAATTTTAGCCAATGGTTTTGTGGAGAGTTGTCAATACTTGCAAGTCAAAACTGGTTACATTTCATCTCCTCATCTTCTAGATAGTATGTGTTAGGTGCATGATGTCACATCTATCACCTCTTTTGAAACAGATTCTCTCCTAAACACATGCCATCTGATGCAAAGAAGTTACATTCATTGGAATCCATATATCCTTCTGCATTCAAAACTTGGATGGGAGAATAATCAGGTCACTTGGGTTGTTGACTATATTTGTCATTTTACTTCTGTTGATTATTCATTAAAGGTATCATGTAACACAACCCAAAAAAAGTGGAATGGATGTCACCAAAAACCATTAGCGCTAGAACATAACCATCCATTACACGTAAGAGAAATGGGGTAGATGACCATTTATGGGTTAGTGCAATAGATGAAAGAAGGCAATGAGTTATGGATTTAGATAACTATAGTTATCTGATGATAACATAATGAAAAAAAGGTTTTCGAAACACACACACATGGAAGCATGTGGGGGCACACACACAAACACAAACACAAATATGCACACACACACACACAAAGATATATATATATATATATGTTGTTATAGTTAAGTATATTGAAAATTCATTTTGAGATTTGAAGAACATACAAGAAGTATATTTATCTCACAATATTTTTACATGAGCCTAAATTTTTGCGTACTTACAATGTAATGAAAGATATTAATTGGTCATGTAGATTTGAAAATATTTTATCCCATATTCTATTATTCTATTTATTTCCTAGCGTATGTTGTCATTTTGCACGTTCTTTATTACACTAACTATCATTTAAAAATGAATGCAAATGTAAAAGTTATCTAAGTTACATAATGTATATATATGCATATATATAAATACATACATGTATGTATATATATGCATATATATAAATATATGTATATATATGCATATATGTATGTATATATATGCATATATATAAATATGTATATATGTATATATATGTGTCTATATATATATATATATATATATATATATATATATATATATATATATATGTATGTATATATGTATATATACATATATACATATATATACATATATGTATATATATAAATATATATGTATATATATGTATATATATATAAATATATATGTATATATATATGTTATATACATGTATATATGTTATATATGTGTATATATAAATGTATATATGTATATATATATGTATATATGTATATATACGTATATATATATATATATAAATATATATATATATATATATATAAATATATATATATATATATATGTATATATATGTTATATATATACATATATATACATATATATTTATATAGATATATATACATATATATATGTATGTATGTATATATATGTTTATATGTATGTATATATATATATATATATATATATATATATATATATATATATATATATATATATATATATATAGAGAGAGAGAGAGAGAGAGAGAGAGAGTCAGGCTAGAATACACTCGAGTGTATCCGGAGCGGAATACACTCAAGTAGTTTTTCATGATGCAATATTTTTTTTGAAAATCTAATCCATTGATCTTCTTAAAGATCCCGTGAACAACTCATACGCAAAATTTGAGCTCATTTGGATATGTATAGCTCATGTTATGAAGACTGCAAAAATTATGCATTTCAAATTAGTTTCGCGCGTCGATTTTGTTGCCCTTGGATGAGTGACTTACACTCATCCAAATGGGCTCAAAATTTGTATGTAACCTAGTTATAGTATGACGGTGAAGATCAATGGTTTACATTTTGCAAAAAATTGTCTTGATATGCAAAAACACTTGAGTGTATTCATGTGATCCGTACACTCGAGTGTATTCTAGCCTGACTCAATATATATATATATATATATATATATATATATATATATATATATATATATATATATATATATATATGTGTGTGTGTGTGTGTGTGTGTGTGTGTATATATATATACATATATATACATATATGTATATATATGTATATATGTATATATATAAATATATATATATATATATGTATATATATACATACATGCATATATATACATATATGCATATATATACATATATATATATATATCTTCAAAATTTATTATATAGTATGTTCTTATGATAATTAAGAAGATCAACGGTTTAGATTTTTCAAAAATTTCTTGCATCTTCAAAAATGACTGAGGTGTACGGTGCCTCTGGTACACTCGAGTGTATTCTAGCCTGACTCTCTCTCTCTC